>OY757925.1:53040768-53663268 GCA_963585895.1 Sepioteuthis lessoniana | reverse complement strand
GTTTTGGCGCGAAACCAGACAAAGGATTCTTGGACATGAAATCTCGCCGTATCCGGAAGTGGTAAGGGGACGCGAAGGAGAGTTGACGACGCGACCGAGGAGAGGGCAGTTGGCGGCTGGACAGCAGAGAGGGCAGTTGGCGGCTGGAGAGCAGAGAGCAGTTGGCGGGTGGACAGCAGAGAGGCGAACAGCAGAGGTTGGCGTGGATCCACGGACAGGGGCGGTCAACACCAGACATCGGAGCAGAGAGGCGAGGCAGCATGGGATAGGGTCCAGCGAGAGTGAGTCAAGATGAGTCTGATTCCAGTAGCATTGTGGAATTTTCGCTAGTAACTCACGCTAGCGATAGTCTGCACATGCATGTAGTGTTGCATACCTTCCTCTGCTCTTGGTTAACCCCAAGCTTTGTTCGTGTTTGTTCGTCTGTTTTGTTTTCTCCTGTCTCCCTCGATCGTATTCTTGTATAGGTAAAGAAATGTGCGTTACCCCCTCGAACCACTAGTTGATCACCGGCCGGCGTAAGAAGTGACATGGTTAGAAGAAAGTTAACGTGTGTGGGGGCGAGAGGGTGTAACGTTTACAATATTATAATGGTAAGAGATTTCAATTTACCAAATATAGATTGAGTAAATGGTTTGGTTTTGTCTCCGGTAAATTCAATTAATCAAAATCTTAGAATACAAAACAAATATTTAGATTAGTATACAAAAAAGGAATTATAATGATTTATAGAAGATAAATAAGTTAAGAAAGTTGGCCGACCGTAGTCGAGGGCGACCCGAAGCCTCCCTTGAGTATGTTACTTCTTTCTCTGGATTACTCCACTTACTCTTGATCGTACCTTAAAATGCTGAGTGTTAAGCAAGGAGGCATAAAGTACCATTTTTTGAGTCTTTGATATAACTCGACCTAGGATCGAACTCCGGTCTACCGGATCATTCGGTGAACTCTTCAACCATTATGCCAATGCTATATGAAAATTAGAGGGAAACAACTTGGGAAAAGCTACATTGGATCAGATGTTTTCAATGAATGTTTAATCGGAGATGAAATTTTGATAGCACTGTTAGGTAAATCAGATCATGTATGTATTGAAATAAAAGTTTAAATTTGAATCACCATGATCAGAAAATCCGGCAAGCACTGCGTGTGACATACGGACCCACCGGACATCTGTTTCAACCTTGTTAGGTCTTATCAACAGTGTATACCGTGATCTCCTCCACTGAATATCGAACCAGTGACCACAGAATGCAGAACTCTGCCCCTAAGCTACAGGCCCCCATCGCACACAAGCGATGCTAAATTAATTTGTCATGGTAAATGCGCGACCAATTAACCTGCTGTGTCAAGCAGTTACATCCGTACTCTTACAGAGGACACGGTCAACTCCAGGGCTACGTATTCCTAAGAGGATTGGAGATACACATCCGCGTAATCTTAACCTCATAGGCAAAGGAAGTAGACATACTCTACCGCTAAGCAGTAGCTTAGAGGCAGAGTTTCTGCTCAGCAGACTGTGTTGCTGGTTCGATCTGCAGTGCGGGAGATCATCACTACTGATAATTTAAATCTATAATGTAATTCCTCACAGCGACACGAGTTCAAATCTTGGACGAGACTGATTACATTTCACATAGCACTAATACCCTTGGGAAAGTTATGAATCCAATTATTCTCCCTCCAGCTATGGGTAAATAGTACGGCAGACTAGGTTCTTCAGCCTTGGTGAGGCAACTAGTCTAGGAGAAGGAAAACTCTGAATTCAAACCTGTTAAACTCCGCTTAAAAAAATTGACCTTGTGTCATATTCTGCCCGAGCGGAGGAATTGGGTAAATATGATTATGCAATTCCTCAGTTTAAGAAAAGTTTAAATATATAAAGAGAAAATGGTCTAAACTTTCAGAAGAATTAGCTTTAGAAAAATGAGATAATATTGATTAGAATCACAGTTCACATACTCTTTTGCCCAGTCGGCTGGGGCTGTAGAATACACCGACATCACCTCTACAGAGGGATAAAAAAAAAAAAAAAACAACGCGTGTCCTTGATATGACACTAAACAATCTGATGGTGAGGTTCCAGTAATGCTGAAGCTTTGGGGAATGTGGAGTACCCCTTTATTGCCATCGCTCCCAGGTCCACTCTGGCCCAGCATGGTAGCACCTGATAGGGCCCTATCTATGGGTTAAATAGAACTAACGGCATACTTATGCTAAACTCAATTGTTTGATTAAACTGAATAGCTTGAAATAGAAATGTTTTTCACAATGAAACCGTACTTATGCTAAACTGAATTATTTGAAATAGAACTGTTTTTTGACATTGAAACTGTATTTACACTAAAATGAATTGTTTAACATAGAACTGTTTTGATATTTAACTGTGTAAACAAAATCTGTTCTTATAGTAAACTGAATTATCTGAATTAGAATTGCTTGACTAAACTGAATAGCTCGAAATAGAAATGTTTTTTCACAATTAAAAAACTGTACTTATATTTGAACTGCGTGCTTATGCTAAATTGTATTATTTGAAATTGAACTGTTTTTTACATTGAAACTGTACTTACACTAAAAGGAATTGTTATATATAACTGCTTGAATAGTTTGAAATAGAAATGTTTTTGACAATTCAACTGTGTACTCATGCTAAAATGAATTACTTTAAATAGAACTGATTATCTACATAAAAATGGATTCGGCGTTAAATAACCCACAAAGGTTGATATGCCATAAAACCAAACCAAACCAAACCAATCACATACTCTTGATGTTTAGGAAATGGGGTAAAAATCAAACAGAAAGATAAAATCAATAATGGAAAATATTCTCGAAGTTATAAAATTTTCGAAACAAAGAGAACCCCGAAAACGACTAGTGCATTTCAACACCTTGTTTAGGAGAAACGACTGTTCTCAAATTGTCCAGGAAGACATTCCTCGCAATAGACTAGCCATGCAAAACTCAAACAAAATGAAGTTGAAATTCAAAAGGTATCTCAGATCTTCGCATCCTTCCTTTTCTTCGTTTGCAGCCATCACAGATAAGAAGACGCCAGCGAATCAAGATAGGTTAAGAATGAACCAACAGAGCCAGATATCTAAACTCCTCCCTTGTATTTTATTAAACATCCATCGTTGATCCATCAACACTTGGTATCATCATTTTTTAAAGTCCTGATGATGGTTTATTAAAACCGAAACGTTATAACGTCAACTTTCTTTCACAATATACTCATCACTTTGGATTACTTTATTTTTCTATTTTTCTCCATACTGTCAGATTCTTTCCCATTATTCACTTCCATAAATAAATACTGTAAAAATATCTTTCTGGTAAGAGGAGGCGCTCCTGGCGTAACGATTATCGTCGCTGGAAGTGAAGTTGGCTACCCGAGTTCAAGCCCTCAATGTGGCCATTTGCTTTTCACATAGTACAAGTACCGTTTGGAAAGGAGTGAATCCAGCTATTTCTTCTCCAGATACGGATATATAGTAGGGCAGACTGGACTCTTTAATCTTAGTATGGCAACTGGTCTAAAAGAAGGAAACTTCTGATTTCAAACCAGTTGCAGACCTGGAGAGAGATCGGCTATTCTTGCCCAAGACATGCAACATGCAACATGAACAACCACCTCCACGGTCAAAACCAATTAATGATAAAAGTGACTGAAAAGGAGAAATTGACAACCTCTTGGTTATTCGTTCATTGCTTTCTTCATTGATCACAATGTTTCTCCAACTAATTCACCTCTTCCAATAAACATCGAATTTTGTTTCAATAAATTTTTGTGAAACCTTGAGACAAAATCGATCAGAATACTCCAATCGATCTCCGTTATTTAATATCAATCAATTATCTAAATAATGGATAGAGATCGACTCTAGTGCCAATATAAATTGAACAGGACAGTTTTTGTTTCGTAAAGAAACGATTTTGTTTTTGATTCCGATTAACAAATTAGGCATTTTTAATTGATTAGTATATTTCGTTTTTACTTATTACTGCGTATGAGAAAAAAATTACAATTTCACGCAGAAGGCTTAAATAGAGACTTTTGTCCCAGTAAGAGGGCATAAATTGTGGTACTATGCTTTTCACAGTACTTGATTGTGGCCTTGATTCTGTGGCTACCACATGCGTTTCCGGCAAGTTGGTTTATTAATCCTCTCTGTGCACACATTGAGTTTGAAATATTCACAGATGGGGGATGACACAATTTATCAGAAACTTCTTTTGATGGTCAGGCTGGTTCGTTGGAACAAGTTGCCTGAGTGTTGGCAACTCAAAGACAAGAAAAACTTTCCGTTAACAATTAACAATTATTTATTGAAACACAATGATGTAACAATAATGTATACAATATATTTATAGAGAGAAATTGTCATTTTTTTTTTTAATTTGAAAGACAAACAAATGAGCTATTTGGCTGGTACAGTTTCTCTATGTTATTCAACTTTTCAGAGAGTGAGTCTTTTGCTAAAGAGGCTTGAGTTCTTGGAGAGATTACTTGTCTTATTCTGTTGTCTTTTGTATGGACATCGGATCTCTTCTCTCGTCTAACTCTAAAAACATCTATTTTTATTGAGAATTCTGGAAACAAACATTTCCGATTGGCTAACCAATTACAAATCATTTTGTATACTTTTACAACTTTTTGACTCGTCAGCCAATTAAATGTACTGATCTATGTCTGTAGAAAGAGTATCCCTTTCACGTATCAGATTTTAATTAGTCATCCAATCAAACCACAATATAGAGGCTTGGTTAATTAAAGATCCCATCTTACGACTTTTAGGGGAGTATATTTTTTTAACTTTAACCAAAACAGAAATCAAAGATCTGATCTTTTAACCCAAACAGATGGGCAAAAGATTTCATCATTTAAATTGGATCTTTGCATTAACAAACCCCGAAACCTGTTTACCTTTTGTTTTGTGTAAGTTCGGTTAATACTGACACTTAAAATTGACTTTTAAATTTATTTCAAAGTATACGAGTTTTTATTCTGTTATGAAATGAAAATTACATTTTCCTAAATAAAAAATGTATCATACTCTCCAAAAATTGTTAGCTCCAGTGAATACCTCATATTGTCATAGAGGGCATTAATTTAAATTCAGTAAATACCTCATATTGTCATAGTGGGCATTAATTTAGATTCAGTAAATACCTCATATTGTCATAAAGGGCTCTAATTTAAATTCAGGAAATACCTCATATTGTCATTGAGGGCATTAATTTGAATTCAGTGAATACCTCATATTGTCATAGAGGACATTAATCTAAACAAAGTATTTATTTGAAATTCTGACCAACAGGAATCATTGGTTGGTTGCTTGCTTGCTTGGTTTTACTGTTTGTCCAACTTTATTTAGTTTATTTTATGATTATGTCAGCATAACATTTATAGCATCCATCTTATTCACGTATTTTCACAATCATTTAAATCAGGTAAATACTTCATTACCTCAGTATCTGTTCCTGTAAGATGATTATAATAATTCAACATTTATTTATTTTCAATTAACTCTTCTTGCTAAATAATTTTAATTAAACAGCTTTTATATCGCTTTGGGTATTAGTTTCTATCTCATAAAAATAATTTTTATACAATTATTTGGTTTCAAATATTTCTATCTTATACTGATAAAGTGAGACTTCGTAGCGCCGTAGCTAATGTGCTGAACTGGGACATCGTAGTAAGTGAGTTCGAACTCCAGTCGTGCTATTACGTTCACTTTTTGACTAATAACTTTGGCAAAGATAAGAACCCTCTTATCCCCTGCAATGTGTTACATAGTACCACAACTGTTATTCTACAAAGATGGGTTTGGCATTAGATTACCCACAAAAGTTTATATACCATTAAACAAAGAAACCAAACCAAACCAAACCTTTTGTTATTATCATCAAATTATATTCTCTTGCATCGTTCCGAGATGATCACCAGCCACCCAGTCATATGTACTCTTGTATTCCTTCTGTACCAGTTTTCTGCATTCGTTTATTATGTGATTTACAGTTTCAACTCTGTAATCTCTGAGGAGTCTTTGGCGCGTTATGGCCAAAGTGCTGGACTGTGATATCGTCGTAACTAAGTTCAAACTCCAGTCATGCTATTACATTTACTGAATATTGACTTGAAGACCTCTTTAACATCTATCAATGTCGTGGCGGATGTCAGACCCAGGGTGAACGAAAATAACAGGAAATTCACATGGTACCGAAAGTAAACGGGACGTTTGCGCTCTCGACAGAAATGCCGCGTAAATTGTGTGATCATCTGCATTAAGGAGGCGGCAGGTCGAAGGAGGTGTGACCTCGTGGGCGTCCGAGATGTTATATAAGCAGGAAGATTTCGATCCCGACACCAGAAGGAAGAAAAAAAAGCGTTCACTGAAGATTCGTATATCGGCCCTTGAGTGTGCAGCTCAGCCTCTTATAATCTCTCGTA
Organism: Sepioteuthis lessoniana; assembly: GCA_963585895.1. Lineage (NCBI taxonomy): Eukaryota > Metazoa > Mollusca > Cephalopoda > Myopsida > Loliginidae > Sepioteuthis > Sepioteuthis lessoniana. The sequence continues at coordinate 53,656,808 of OY757925.1, read as the reverse complement.
CTCAAACTATCTTGGGTTATGAAGGGAAAAGAAAAGAATCTGATTATGTTTTCATACATTAGCAGTGTCGTCTTTTTCTGTTATACATGTTCACTTTTGAATTAATACACTTGAGAAAGAAATGAACCCTTTTATACCTTCAGCTACGGACAAAATAATACAACTGCTGTTCTACGATGATGGCTCTGGTATTAAATAACCAATAAAGTTTTATATTCCTTTAAGCAAAGAAACCAAACCAAACCTGTCACTACTTAGCCTATATATGCTACTCTCCTACGTTGTCACAATTTTTTCTTTGAAATAATTTTTTCTTGTGGTATTATTTTATACTGATATTAAAAGAAATTCAGTTTCTCTCTTAAGGTTTCCTCTTCGATTCCACATCCAGTTCATCTTATGTGGAATATTCTTACTTTCTTGCTTGAATTGTTCTGTTTTGGTGTTATGGCATATCAACCGTTGTGTTTATTTAATGCCAAATCCTCTTTATAGATAAACATTAAATATACATGATTTATATCTTCCAGGCAGCGGTCGTATCGATACTGCTATATGGATGCACTACTTGGACGCTAACTAAACCGCTGAAGAAGAAGCTAGACGGCAATTACACAAGAATGTTGCGAGCAATATTGAACAAGTCCTGGCGGCAACGCCCCACAAGGCACCAACTATACGAACTCATCAGTGATGTACTCCTAGGGACCCCCGCATATGGCCGAGCAAAAGCAGGACTACCAGCACGAACATACATACAGCAGCTATGCAAGGGTACGGGATGTAGCTCTGAAGACCTACCAGAAGTGATGAATGATAGGGAGAAGTGGCAAGAGAGGGTCAGGGATATCCGTGCTAGCGGCACGACATGATGATGATGATGATGAGGATGATAAACATATTTTGTTGATAACACTTTTAAAAGAGCCTGGGCCCATTTCTTTTGCACACAGATAAATGGTTTCAAGTATTTCTATCAAATACGAATAATTATATTTACTATTAATCATTTTTTTTGCACACATGATTTCAAGTATTGCTATATAACAGTCAAAATTTAACATCAGTCATTTGTTTGCACACATTTAAATAGATATACTTGATATTTAAGAGATTGGTTAGTCCGTAATTTCATTTTTTAAAAAGTTAGAACTACTTTGTTTGCACTCTAGTATTGCTGCTATTTCTGCACAGTTAAATGATTTCAATTACTGTTATCTAACACTCATAATTCTATTCAATATTAATCATTTGTTTGCACACAGTGAAGTGGTTACAACTATTGCTATTTCATTGTAATAATTCTATTCTACATAATTCATTCTTTTGCACACAGTTAAATGGTTTCAAGTATTGCTATGTATCACTAACAATTCAATTTAACATCAGTAATTTGTTTGTACAGTTAAATGATCAATTGCTATACCAGAGTTAAAAAGCCCAGTCTGCCCAACTATTCACCCATAACTGGAGAGAAAATAGTTGGATTCATACCTTTCCAAAAGGTATCAATGCTATTTGAAAGGCAAAAAGCTGAGTTGAATTATTCCAAGTATTGCTAGGTATCACCAACAGTTCGATTAAACATCAGTCATTTGTTTACACACAGTTAAATGATCAAAGTGTTCTATTTCTAACCATTCAATTTAACATGAGTCATTTGCTTGCATACAGTCTAAATGTCAAATAGTTCTATTTGACCCATAGATAGGATCCTATCAAGTGCTACCATTCTGGGACCTAGCAGCGATGGTAATGAAGGGGTTCTCCACATTTCCGAAAGCTCTAACATTACAGGAGCCTCACTATCTGATTGTTTAATGTCATATCCAGGATACTCATTGGGGAAGTCTTATGCCTCTTCAGAGATCCAGTCGGTGTATTCTACTGTCCCAGCCGACTGGGCTGGTTATTGCTTGAAATATCCATACAGTTGTTTTTCTTCCTATTTTGTTTTCTAGATTTTACGATTCTTGTTTTCCTGTTCCTCCTTAAGTAATTTGCTACAGTTACTTTCAACTGTAATTAATCTTCTACACATTTTTTGTATCTTTTTCAAGTCTCTAAATTGTTGCCGCATCTACACAATTCTTAAATAAAGCGAATCCTCTTTTTCCTCTTTTTCTGCTCACACAGAGTCTGTCAATGTCATCTCTTGGGTGTAAGGCTTAGTGAATCTTCATCAATTTCCTTGTTCAATGATTCAGATTCCTAAGTTCCTCCCTTGCCCGGTTAATGAAGGTTCCAGAGTATCTTACAATGTAAACTGTTCAGATGTGTATTCCTTTCATTAGATTTCCGTAGAAGAGTTTAGTTCCGAGCAATTACCTTGTTCTTCCGAGGTTCTCCTTTCTTACTCTCCTTTCATCTGCATTTCCTTGATATTACCCGTTTCTATTAATCCTTGGTATTTATTGTTTTCTTTTTTACCAAATTTCTTTATGCTTTCTGGTTGGGCAGTTCTATTTCTTCTGTTGTTTCTCGTTTTCCTTTTTCATTGCATTGCATTGTGCATTTTTTTTAATACCAAATTCCATTCAAATATATTGGCTGAAGATTCTGATTATTTGTATCATAATTTCTGATTCTTTTTCATTCTTGGCAAAAAAATCTATCACCCATATATATGCGGTGGTTTAGCTTTTCTTGCAAATTTGTAAACCTGTTGCATACTTGACATTTTCCTCGGATACAATTCTGTAGCATCATCACTATAGCAAACACTAGAGGTGACAATGAGTCACCCTGGAAGATACCTCTCTCAATTTTCATGTCTTTGCTCTTAAGCTGAGAGTTTTACTCTTCAGTTTTACCATATTTACCAACCCCTCCGCTCGGGCAGGATATGACACAAGGTCAATTTTTAAGTGGAGTTTAACAGGTTTGAATTCAGAGTTTTCCTTCTCCTAGACTAGTTGCCTCACCAAGGCTGCAAAACCTAATTTGCCCTACTATTTACCCACAGCTGGAGGGAGAATAATTGGATTCATAACTTTCCCAAGGGTATTTGTGCTATGTGAAATGCCATCAGTCTCGTCCAGGATTTGAACTCGTGTCGCCGTGTCCATTTCCTACGACGATAACCATTACACCATGGGCACCTCTTCAGTTTTACATAATTATCGAGAAGATTACAACTCGCTCTGAAATTTTGAACATTTTTATATATTTTATTATCCATGTTATATCGGACATTTGCATAATGGTTAGAATGTTTATCATTGGCCCGGGAGACCTGGGTTCAATCGAGTCATACCAAAGACTCAAAAAAATGGTACTTGATGCCTCCTTGCTTAACCCTCAGCATTATAAGGTACGGATCATGGGTAAAGTGGGTTAACCCTGGGAAAGGAGTAGCGCCCTCCCCTACATGTTGGTGTAGTAGCTATCGAAAAAGGAGCCTTCGGGTCGCCCTCGACGAAAGGTCACTAACTTTACTTTTTACTTGTTTACAGGATCATGTCATATGACTTTTATAGCAACATTTTTTATCTTAGTCTTCAACTTTTAGCATGTGTTGGATATACATATATATACATATACATATATATATATTTGTGCGTGTGTGTGTGTGTGTAATTGGTCATTTGTGCCTGTAATTCCTCTGGGATATAAGAGGAGTCTCTGGCAAAAATGTTGGGCTGTGACATCGTAGTAATCGATTTCGAGATCCAATCGTGCTATTACGTTCACTTTTGGACTAATACCCTTTGGAAAGCTATGAACCGCCTTATATCTCCCACGCCTCCCCGGTATGTGTTAATTAGTATCACGGTTGTTCTTCTTCAAGGATAGCTTGAGCATTAAATAAACCAAGAAGGTTGATATGCCATTAAATAAAGAAACCAAACCGAACGTTTGCGACATTCTTTCTGTTAGAGAGAGAAATAGTTTTTTTCTCTTATTTGTGTATTTAGGATCATCTGCAATATTGACAAACACATTGTTGACCTTATAATGTTTGTTAGGGGATTTTTCTGGGGTGTGCGTTATGGATCTCTCTGCAACAGGCTTGTCATCCATTCCCTAATTGTTGCCTATCGTAGTTCCTGAGCTTATCTGTCGTGGATATTAGTGGATCGTTTGAACGAGACTCTACTTATCTAATCGTAGCCTTGTAACTTTCAATTTACAGTTTTTGTGTGTTACATTTAGTGAATCCAGATGTATCTCATTCTTTCTCAGTTCCTTTGTATTTTAATTTTCATATGGTTTAATCCTTCATCATTTCTGTTATGTTGTTTTTTTTTTCTTCACATAGATTGATCCAGAAATATTTTTCATTCATTTGCAACTGGTTTTCTCCATTGACTCGTTGCTAGAATTTCTTTTTGTTGTTTTTAAATGTTCTGTTTTTTGGTTTTTGTTTGTTTTGGGGGTTTGTGGGGTGGGGGCTCTTTTGCTTTGTTTGGTTTGTTTGCTTGTTTGTTTGTTGTTGTTTTTTACGTTTTTGGGGTTTTTTGCTTTGTTTTGTTTGTTGTTTTTGTTTTTTGGGAAGGTTCTTTTTTGGAGGTTGTTTGATTGCTTGCTTGTTTTGTTTTGTTTTTTTTGGGGGTGGGGGGGTTGGCTTTGTTTTATTTGTTTGCTTCTTTGTCGTTTTTTGTTGTTGTTGGATCCTGTTCCAGAATATATTGAAGTTTCCTATCCTTAATCAATATTTTTGGTTTATTTTATCATTTGCCTTCTCTTCTAATGTCGTCTTTTTCCATTGTTTTATACATTTGAGCCTTTGTGTGTGTGTGTGTGTGTGTGTGTGTGTGTGTGTGTGTGTGTGTGTGTGTGTGTGTGTGTGTGTGTGTGTGTGTGTGTTTTTCCTTCGTACTCTTGCATATCCTCACAGATCTTTTATTTGTTCTCCCATTTCCACTTCTCATCCACTGATTGATTTTTTCTTTTTTTTTTTTTCTATTTGTGATCCTTTGTGGGATTCCAAGTTTATCACTGCCAACCTTTTCTCCCTCCTAAATCAGATCGTTCAGCCCGTTGGGATATCTCTTAATAATTCATTCACCTTTTCCGTGTCAAACTTGACTTTTTCCTGTTTTGAAGTTCTTCAGATTGGCAGTACACCGTTCATGTTTCGACAGGATACACTTTCAATTCATCCAACCACACGGTAATTTATTCAAGAGAAAGGTATGAAACGTTCTGGTGTGACGGCCCCACAGCCCGGATCTCAAAATCCTGAGCACCTCAAATGTGAATTTAGGAGCCTGAATAATTCAGAATGGCAATGAAGGGGTGACTATATATTCCTTAGAACCCCAGAATCGGGGCCTCATCCCTGGATACAGTTTTTGAGGAGCTTAATCCACTGAAGAGTATAAAGTCAATGTATCCTGAGCCCCACCAACAAGGGGAAAGGTCTTTACTACAATGTAATGATACTATATAATATTTGCAATATATGATACAATTATTAGGATTAATTTTCTTGTTTTGCTATCCTCATATCACAATATTTTGATATCATAATATTTGTATTAGATAGATAGATAGATAGATAGATAGATAGATAGATAGATAGATAGATAGATATTTTGGAATGAAACATTTCAAAACCAAAAGATAAGGTAGACTAGACCAAAAAATACCAGGTTTTTATTATGTATTTCTAGGAAAACGTTATATAATAAACATAGATGATATAAGTTATTATTTGTTGAGGTGAGTCAAAAGTTTTGCAATATTTTGGTAATTTATTTGCTTTATTCTTCAAGTTGCAACAAAAGCAGCCTTTCATTAAAAGAAGAAGTCATCATGTTGCCTTGTTTGAAGCCATCTTTCTACAGTTCTTTGATCAAACGCTGATACCAGTTCTTGTCATTAAAAGCAAAGAAGTCATTCACTGAAGTTTCCACCTCTTCTTCGTTGTTGAAGCGTCGTGAGCGCAGAATGTGAGCCACGGATCAGAAGAAGTAATAATCCGACGGACTTTATGCTGACTATTGCATCAGTTCTATTCCCTCAAGTTCCCGGTGTTTATTCCGGGTCGTTCGAGCGGTATGAACTCTAACGTTATCTTGCTACAGAAGAGCTCGGTTTCTGTTAACCAATGCCGGGTATTTTTGTGGTGCACTTACATGCATCTGCTCTATATTTTTGGAGTATAGGTTGACTGTGATAGTTAGACTGTCTGGAACGAATTAGTTGTGAATTACGCCCTCATAATTCCATTAGACATAAAGCATTACCTTGCGTTTAAAAAGCCCACATTTAGCGACAGGTTCCGGAAGTTGGATCTTGCTAAAGCTCTGTTTATGAACGTTAGGATTGCTGAAAAATATCCACTTTTTATCGTATGTTATTATCCTCTGGAGGAAGCGCAGATCACGTAGGTTTTCAAGGAGTTCCTTACAAACATCCACTAGCATTTATACTTGAGCTGGGGGTTAATTTGTGAAGTACAATTCAGCAGCAGCTTCAAAAGCTTTTGCCGAGGTCATGCATGGCCATCACAGAAATATTTGGTACTCTTGGCATTTTCACTTGAGTGTATCAGACATTAAGCGATAAATTTAGCCCCGCAAAGCAGGTGCGGCCTGGGGTGGAGGAATATCCACCCTAGTATTACCAAACGACTGCATTCCTACTCTATAACCAAAAACTTGAATATGTAAGCATCCAAAAAATAATTACACCTCTTATATATATCTTTCAAAGGAAAGAAGCTGAAGATATCCCGCACAAACAATAACGGACGCGGACTACGCCGATGACATAGCGCTTCTGGCAAATGCACCCACCCAAGCCGAAACCCTGCTACATAATCTGGAACGAGCAGCTGCAGGCATAGGCCTCCACGTCAATGCACACTAGACGGAATATACGTGGTGCCTTCAATAAGTTTACAAACTTTTTTGTACATGTATTAAAGGTTGTCGTAGACTCTTGAAAATTCAGTATGTTATTGCTATACATCTTATAAGATGCCTGGCCAATTTTTATGATTTCAGGTTCAAATGAACACCTACAGCAGCAATTGGAATACACCCTACTAAAGCTTGATTGTCACAGCTGGTGAATTTCAAAAATGCAATCTGGACGTGAGGACACTTTAGAAAAACGATATGCAATAAAATTCTGTTTTAAACTTGGAAAAAATACCACAGAAACGTATGGAATGCTTCAGACTGCTTTTCGACCATCTTGCATGAATCGAGCATCAGTTTTTGAGTGGCATAAGAGATTCAAGGAAGGCAGGGAGTCTGTGAGGGATGATGAGAGGTGTGCGAGGAGTAAGGAAGTCAATACACCAGAGTTGATTGGCCAAAGGGTTAGGGTTAGGGTTACTATGTTGAGGTTTTAAGGGAGTTCAGCAAGAGATTCTGTCAGAAGAGGCCAGTACTCTTCAAATCGGGTCAGTGGCATTTCCACCAGGACAATGCACCAGTCCACAACTCCATCCTTGTCACAGACTATTTGACCAAGATGGGCATCAAGACAGTTCCTCACCCTCCCTATAGTCTAGACCTTGCTCCCTGTGACTTTTGGTTATTCCCTAAGCTCAGAGGCTATCGTTATGAGACAATTGAGGAGATGAAAGAGGCTGTGACGAAGGTCATTGACACGCTCACACAAGAGGACTTTCATGGGGCCTTCGAGAAGTTGTTGACACGGTACAAGTGCATTGCAGCCGGAGGAGATTACTTCGAAGGGGACTAGAGTTTTATGTGTGTACTATCAATAAAAGTGCCCATACGAAAAAAGTCTGGAAACTTATTTAGTGATCCTCATATGTGCTTTAATCAAAGAGGCTACATCTCCACACAAAACGGTAGTTCTCTGAAGCTAGTGGACAAGTTCACCTACCTAGGAAGCAGTGTCTCATCACCCGAGACTGACATCAACATGTAACTAGCAAAGGCATGGACAGCCATCGATAGGCCATCGGTCATATGGAAGTCTGACCTGACCGATAAAATAAAACGCAGTTTTTTCCAAGCAGCGGTCGTATTGATATTGCAGTTTGGATGCACTACATGAACACCAAGTAAACATATGGAAAAAAGTTTGACGGTAACAACACAAGAATGCCGCGAACAGTATTGAACAAGTCCTGGAGGCAGCACCCTACAAAGCAGCAGCTGTACCACCACTTACTACCCATCACGAAAACTATCCAAGTTAGACGAACCAGACATGCGGGACACTGCTGGAGTAGTAGGGACGAAGTCATAAGCGACATACTCCTGTGGACCCCTTCACATGGACAAGCAAAAGCAGGACGACCAGCTAGAACCTCCATACACCAGCTCTGTGCCGATACGGGATCCCGGAAATGATGAACGATAGAGAAGGGTGGTGGGAGAGGGTCAGGGAGATCCGTGCTGATGGCGTGACATGAAGATGATGATATATATCTAGAGTGGCGTAGAGTTTGTTAATATATAATACCGAACAATATCAGTTTTGATTGTAGAATATTCCTCAAGAAATAGGGATATGATGACACGAAAGACGAATCTAGGGGATGAAGTTTTAATATAGAATTGTACCCCATCGTTAGATAGAGGAGTCCCCTTGGTGTAGTGGCTAACGTCCAGTAGGTGATATCGTAGTGAGTTCGAACTCCAGTAGCGTTATTTCGTTCACTTTCGGGCTAATACTCTGGGGAAATGTTAAGTAGTACAACTACTGTTCTTCTACAAGGATAGCTTCGGCATTAGATAACCCACGAAGGTTGATATGCCATTAAACAAAGAAACCAAAATTTCATACTTTCTTTTTCTTTTTCAATGGCATATCAACCTTCTTGGGTTATTAAATGCTAAGACCATCCCTGTCGAAGAACAGCTGTGATACTATTTAACTCATTGTTGGTGGGATCTTAGGGTTCATGCCTTTCCTAAGAGTATGAGTCCGAAAGTGAAAGTAATAGCTCGACTAGAGTTGGAACTCGCTTACTTTATGGCCGCAGTCGAGCATGTTAAACATCATGCTACGAGGACTTTCCTCCCAGTTCAAGATATTCGTTGTAATACTCTTGAAAAAACATGCAACGATTTCTTCAAGACAAAAAGGAATAAAAGTCTTTCGTCTAACAATCCTGAATTCAATATCGTAGGAAACGTTTGCAGTGGGTTAACATTGAAGTCGAAACTCAATTCAGCTATTTTAGCATCTGATAAATTTTCAAGTAATTAATTGGAATGGTCAGTCAATATTAAAATTGTTTCAGCAAAGACAAATAAAATCCCCTATAAAACAATAAAATTAATTTTTACTTTGAAATTTCACAAAACTTGGTACTAATTAACCACACGATCTAAAATAGATGATATTGAAATTGCTTTTTTCGAAACAGTTTTGTTGTGGGAACTATGAGTTCGATTCTCACCGAGTGCCTCATACCTCTGGCTATTGACTAAACTAAACTAAATTTAGTAAATGACAACTATGCGTTTAACTTAAGTACCTCACCATGGTGTAATGGTTAGCTTAGATAGTTTCGCAGATGAATTTCTACAAAGTAATGTGTTTGATTCTCACTGAGTCCCTCATACTTTCAACCATATGCTAACCCAAGCCAAGTCTACTGAATGACAACTATTGCTATTACACAAAAAATATTTTACAATAATGTTCCTTTTTTGCTATGTTAGAGTCGCATATAAAAACTGCAACCTTATACAGGGTGCGATAGAAATACCTCCCACATTTTAAGCTGTCTCCTGTGTGGTGTGAATCAACTTAAGCAAGTGATAATAGTAGCTTCATCTAGCTAATTTCTGTTCTTTTTTCTTTATTTCGGAAACTGTGATGATCATGGCTTGAATCAGCGCACAACTTGCGTTTGATGTCGAAACGTCTTTTTTTTTTTTTTAAGATTGTCAATCTGTAACTGCTACACTGAGAGTTTTTCATGCTCCTTTTACGTTTCATCGGAGTGATGCTATTCCGTAAAGAAAATTGAAATTTTCAGAACCACAGGTTCATCGATGAATGATGGAAGAATTAAAAGATGCTATTCGCTAAAAAGTTGAAGAAATATTGCTAGACTTGGCACATGATCTTTTTGTCAACCTTTAAAAACATGGCTAGTACAAGCCATGAACGTAACTGACAATATCAAAAAAAAGAATGGTAAGACATTAGCTAGATGGAGCTACCATTGCCACTTGCCAAGGTATTTCGGTCGCGCCCCGTATAATACTACAGATTCGTTCTTCTGGAAGGCTTGTGAAAACAACAATGTGTTTATAATAACAACCAAGATGAGGTCACAAGTTGAAGTACATCAAGGAATAATATTTACTAATGATCACATGTTGTTGTTTTTTTTGTTGTTGTTGTTGTTGTTTTTAGGCTATTGATTTTGTGTGATCCTTTCTTCTGCAAAGGCTAGAAAACCCATTTTGCCCTTGCCCAGTCGACTGGAGCTGTAGAATACACCGACTGCACCTCTGCAGAGAGGTAAGACCCCCACACACGCGCGCAAACGAGTGTCCTGAGTATGACACTAAACAATCTGATGGTGAGGTTCTTGTAATGATGGAGCTTTAAAAAATGCGGAGTGCCCCTTCATTGGCATCGCTCTAAAGTCCACTCTAATCCAGAGTGGTAGTACCTGATAGGGTTCTATCAATCGGTCAAACAGAACTAAGCTGCGTACATATGCTAAACTGAATTGCTTGAAATAGAACTGTTTTGACATTTAAGCTGCGTACTTATGATGAATTGAATTGTTTGTAATAGAACTATTTTGACTTTTAAACTGCGAACTAATGCTTAACGGAATTTTTTTAAATAAAATTGTTTTTGACATTGAAACTCTGTACTTATGCTAAACTGAATAGTTTGAAATAGAACTGTTTTTGACATTGAAATTGTGTACTTACTCTAAATCGAGTTGTCTGAAATAGAACTGTTTTTGACATTGAACTTGTGTACTTATTATTTGAAATAGAACTGTTTATATCTATAATATTGGATTTGGCATTTATAGCCTACAATGGTTGATATGCCATAAAACCAAACCAAACCATTTTGCCCGGCTGCTTTATTAATAGCTTGCAGGAGTTGTAAAGAATAGGTGGGATCAGGCTACAAAGTAAACACCAACAATAACTGGTGGAATTTGAATTCGGCTAGTCGAATCCATTTTTCATACTGATCACCATAACAATACCAGCATCTTTACAGACTTGCATTCATAAATATGAACAGACATAGATAGATAGATAGATAGATAGATAGATAGATAGATAGATAGATAGATATGAATAGACTGGGAGAGATATGAATAGACTGAGATAGATTGATTGATAGATAGATATGAATAGACTGGAATAGATATGAATAGACTGGGATAGATAGATAGATAGATAGATATGAATAGACTGGGATAGATAGATAGATAGATAGATATGAATAGACTGGGATAGATAGATAGATAGATAGATAGATAGATAGATAGATAGATAGATAGATAGATATGAATAGACTGGGATAGATAGATAGATATGAATAGACTGGGATAGATATGAATAGACTGGGATAGATATGAATAGACTGGGATAGATAGATAGATAGATAGATAGATAGATAGATAGATAGATAGATATGAATAGACTGGGATAGGTATGAATAGATTGAGATAGATAGATAGATAGATAGATAGATAGATAGATAGATAGATAGATAGATAGATAGATAGATATGAACAAACTTAAATATATATGAATAGACTTAGATATAAACAGAGATCGGTGAATAAATTGATATATATGAACAACTTTAGATAGATTGATATGAACGAATTTAGGTATAAACAGACTTAGATAGATGGGAACAGACATAGATAGATAGATAGATTGATAGATAGATAGATAGATAGATAGGCAGACTTAGTTATATAGATTGATGTTATTCCCTTATGTCCTCAAACTACTGTCATTTTGATTGTTATTGGTGTCACTAAGTTCAGGCCGTTGTGCCCTACAGTCTTCTTCAGGTGTTTGTCAAAGTATGTAAACTTGAATCGAACCCTTAATTTAATCCCCGTTATCCACAGACGCCTGAAGAAAGTCGAAGAGTGCAACTGTCAAAATGCTATAGCTACAATAACCAAAACGAGGACATTCATTCAAATGCAGCAGTGAATAATGTTTGTAATTGTTTCGACAAAAATGTTAAGTGCTCTCTCTCTCTCTCTCTCTCTCTCTCTCTCTAAAATGTGAACAGTTTAAATCTAGAATGTCATAAAAAAAACTTCCACTCGACCTAGTACAACCACTTTCCACCTTATAAACGAGTTCATATTTCTGCTTGGTAATTATTTTTTGGTAATTAAATCCTATAGACTTTTCCCAGGGGAGGAGGAAAACCTCAACAGACTCAACTTTAATTTTGCCAGTAATTATTTCAGGTCTCAAGTGGCATTTAATTTTCTTTGTTAACTACATTGCAGATTTTATAAGCATACGAATGAGTTCAACTCACACACACGAAAAAAAAAACTGAGAACTGAAATATACAATAAAGGATTCGGCACCTGCTTATTTGACTCAAAGTTGTTGAAGATAAGTTTGAAAGTATAAACGTCTGGAGTTTGGCTAACGACAACGACAAATTCAGATATTATAAGTAGTTTTGTGAATCTATTCATAAACTAGTGAGAGATTTGGTTTGGTTTGTTGGGTTTTGTGGCATATCAACCTTTGTAGGATATTTAACGCCAAATCCATTTTTATGTAAATATTCTGTTCTATTTAAAACAATTCAGTTTAGCATAAGTACAGTTTAATTGTCAAAAACATTTCTATTTCAAACTATTCAAGCAGTTATATATAACAATTCAGTTAAGTGTAAATACATTTTTAATGTCGAAAAACAGTTCTAATTAAGTTTAGCATAAGCACGCAGTTTAAATGTAAGTACGGTTTAATTGTCAAAATCATTTCTAATTCAAGCTATTCAGTTTACTAAAACAATTCATTTTAGCATAAGTATGCCGTAAGTTCTATTTAACCCATAGATAGGGCCCTATCAGGTGCTACCACTCCGGGCTAGAGTGGACCTGGGAGCGATGGCAATGAAGAGGTACTCCGCACTCCCCAAAGCTCCAACACTGCTGGAACCTCACCATCATATTGTTTAGAGTCATATAAGGACACTCCTTGGTGGGGGGGGGTCTTACCCCTCTGAAGAGAAACAGTCGGTGTATTCTACAGCCCCAGCCGACTGGGCAATGAGAGATATGATTCTTAGAATTTTTACTCATGTTAAGTAACACCTGTTTACATCAATAATACTGAACCACAAAAAACTGTATTAAATGAGAATAATATTACAAGGGCGAGTCGAAAGTTTTGTAATATTTTGGTAGTACATGAGGCACAATTCGGTAGCAGCTCTGAATTGCTTTTCCTGAAGGCGTGAAGGTGACAAACCATACTGGACAGTGAGATACCAAGCTCACCTGATACTCTCCGATTGTTACTTATCGGATTTGTCTTGCTTGGAGCACGACCTCGGAATCCACCGTTCTAGTCTGGCTTAACTTTGACTGATCGTCAGAGTGCTTTGCTATCCATGCGAACATTCTTGAACCAATTGGTTTTTGTACTGTGATCAATTCCGCCTTCACCTTTCACAGAACAAATGTTTTTGGTTGCTTCCGCGGCTTTATAGCCGAATTCGGACCCGTAAAGTTCCCAAATTAAACTATGTTGCTCTTTCATCTGTGCAGCTTTCAAGACACAAACGGAGTGAAGCAATGCACAACGTGTCAGCGCACCAACTATCAGGATACAACTAACCACAGTGCATGAAGTGCTTCGGTCATGTGATATAAGCGCTGCAAACTTGAACGTACCAAAACATTATATATAAATTCACTGAGGAGATTGTATTTCCAAAAAGTACTTATATATACATATATATATGTAAGTTTAGTAAATCAGCCGACCGTAGTCGAGAGCGACCCAATGGTTCTTTTTTCAATACCTACTACACCGAGGTATAAGGAAGGGTTCTACTCCTTTTCACATGGATTGCTCCACTTACCCTTGATCCGTACCTTATAATGCTGAATGTTAAGCAAGGAGGCATCAATCACCATTTTTGAGTCTTTGGTATGACTCGACCTGAGACTGAACCCAGGTCTCCCGGATCATTTGTGAACACTTTACCTTTGTGCCAATGGGCCGGTAATACCTATACACAAGGTACGGAAGCAAAATATGGAATAATTTTTAAAACGTTTTCTTTAAGTCTGATTAGTACAATTTCGCCTGAAGCGTTATGTCATCGGCGTTGTCGGTGTCGGTAATTGTTTTTGCTGAGTACCTTCTGCTTCTTTCCTTTGTGAGCTTGAAACCGTTTCCTTTGATTTTATCAATAGATGTTCTAAGCACGTAGTCTAGACAAATGATAAAGAGGTATGAGGCTAATGAGTTTCTTTGCAGTACACCTGCTACAATGTCGAGCTAGTCTGTGTCTCCATCCGGGGAACGGATTTTTACTTTTGTGTTTCAATACGGAATCATTATGGCTACGACGGTTTCTTTTGGTAGGCCGTAGGAGAGTAAAATTTGCTCTGTCTTCCCTCTGTGAATGGAGTCAAAGGAAAAGTCGACGAATAATATTGTTGCCTGTAGGTTTTTTGCACGTAGACCTTCGAGAATTCGACGGATAGTCAAAATTTGTGACGCCGTGGATCTATTCCTCCGGAGGCCATTTTGGTTCTTTCTTCTCAATTTTGGATTCTATGTGGTTGCGTAGTAGAGCATTGTATATCTTGGCCGCTATGGATGTAAGGGTTATACCTCGGTAGTTCTTGGCTAATCAGAGGTCGCCTTTTTTAGGGAAAAGGAGGATGCATCCCTTAATCCATCTGTCTATAGAGTTTTGATTATAAATGGCATTACAGTGTCGGAGCAGTATGTCGTCGAATTGTCTGGTTTTCCATCGAGCGATCCTGCTTTTCTATTTTTAATTTTTCTCTCTCCCGAGTCGAGTTCTTCTTGAGTAAACGGTCTTAGTTTGATGCCTAATTACTTACTTATTCGCCCAAGCCGAAACCCTGCAACATTGTCTGGAACGAGCCGCTGCAGACATAGGCCTCCATGTCAATGCACACAAGACGGAATATATGTGCTTTTATCAAACAGGCGGTAACTCTCTGAAACTAGTTGAAAAGTTCACCTACCTAGGAAGCAGTGTCTCATCACCCGAGACAGACATCAACACGCAACTAGCAAAGACATGGATAGCCATCGATAGGCTATCGGTTATATGGAAGTCAGACCTGACCGATAAAATAAAACACAGTTTTTTCCAAGCAGCGGTCGTGTCGATACTGCTGTAAGGATGCACTACATGGAGGCTAACAAAACGTATGGAGAAAAAGCTTGACGGTAAGTACACAAGAATGCTGCGAGCAATATTGAACAAGTCCTGGGGGTAGCACCCCACAAAGCAGCAGCTGTACGGCCACCTACCACCCATCACGAAAACTATCAAAATTAGACGAACCAGACATGCGGGACTCTGCTGGAGAAGTAGAGACAAGCTTATAAGTGATGTACAACTGTAGACCCCTTCACATGGACGAGCAAAGGCAAGACGACCAGCTCGAACTTACATACTTCAGCTCTGTGCTGATACGAGATTTAGCCCTGAAGACCTGGCGGAAACAATTGTCGATAGGGAGGGGTGGCAAGAGAAGGTAAGGGATATCCATGCTGATGGCGCGACATGATGATGAGTACAATTTTTGAAAAAAAACGCGATAAATCTAAATTTTCATGATTAGCTCTAATATAGCTAAGCACTTTTTTTTACTAAAATTCAACCCAAAGCGAGTGAGCAAGAAAATAAACGAAAAAGAATTTATGATTTGTTTAATGGCGAAACCAAACCAAAAAAATTATAGCCTCTATCAAGCCCGGACTAAAACTCCTTGATTATGCTCTATGTGGCGTTTTAGAAAACAAAACAAATGTAACTTCCGATCCAAATATTGGTTCGCTTAAGACTGCAATTGAGGAAAAATGGAATAGAATGTCTGAAGAATTTATTTTGAAGGCATGCAAATTGTTTTGAAGGCCATGTTGATCCAATGATTGAAAAAAAAATGGCGGCCATATTAAGTAAATTTACTGTTTTGTATCTATCTTTTTATTTTGTAGTTTGTTTTTTCTTTTTTAATTAAAATTAAACTTGTTTTATAATAGAGTTGTTTATTATTATAATAGAATATTCCTAATTTTGCTTCCTCGCCCTATATATATATATATATATATATAATGAGAGGCATAAAATTCTCTGGGACTTTGATATACAAATGGATCAACCAATCCAAGCAAGAAAACCTGATTTCGTTTTCACAAGAAAAAATGAACTTATCATCTAGTAGATCTTGCCGTGCCTGCCAATCACAGAGTGACAATAGAAGAAGGTGAAAAGGTTATCAGATGCCAGGACATTGCCAGAGAACTGAAAAAGTTGTAAAACATGAAGGTAATAGTGATACCAATTATAGTTGGAGACCTTGGAACAGTACCCAAGAAACTGGAAAAAAGACAGGATGAACTCAAGATAAGAAAAACAATTGAAACCTTCTAGACTACAGTACTATTAAAATCTGCTTGGATACTTAGTAGAGTACTGAAAACCTGAGGAGACCTGTTGTCACAGACTCCCGTAAAAAAACTATCAGTCAGAGCTGCTCTGAAAAATTAACAATGAGCAAAATAATAATAATGACGACGCTGCACAAGGCCTTACATACGAGTGATTATATAGATAGATAATATATGTGAAGAAAAGAAGGAGAAATATAACTCACTAGCACTGAGGACCGCAGAGATGCATCAATTCAAGGTCTCGAGGATTACATTAAAAAGAACAAAGAAAGACTAATTACAGGAGTCAGTAACAGCATTGATAACATAAGAACAAACAGAAAAACGACTAAAACTAGAAATCAAAAATGAGAAGAAAAACAACTGCATGGCTACTTCCAGTGACAAACTGGCGAGATTGCACGCGAGAAGACCTGGACATGGCTACGAATGAAAAACTTTAAGGAAGAAACTGATTCTCTTCTAATAGCAGCCCAAAACAACGCCATAAGGACCAATTATATTAAGGCGAAAATCGATAATACGTAACAGAATAACAAATGTAAGTTTTGTGGTAACAAAGATGGAACGGTTAATCACATAATAAGCGAATGCAGCAAACTAGCACAAAAGGAGTACAAGACTAGGCACAACTGAATGGAGAAGGTGATCCACTGGGAATTATGCAAGAGATTGAAATTCGACCATACAACCAAATATCATATGCACATACCGGAATCCGTCTTGAAGAATGTGACCCATAAAATTCTCTGAGATTTTGAGATACAAACAGATCGTCTAATCCCGGCCTAATTTATATTGCTGGATGGAAGAAGAGTTGCCAAATGTGTAAGTTAATTTAGATCACCTTTGCTCCAAATTCTTAATGAACCTTGCAATTTGGGGCAAGGAAAGTAGATTTTGTGTTTGTTCAAATACTTATGAGTAGTACTTATTGAGATAGACCAGTCCAAAGAGAGAAATACGGAGTTACAACGGTAATGGAAATAGAGAATACATCCATCAAGAAATAACATTTAATTTGTAGGCGTGTCTGTATGTGTGTTTGTGTGTGTGTCTACAAAGGCATCGACTGCTAGTGACAGGTTATCGGCCTTGTAGAATTCTGAACTCTGTTAAAATAAAACGGGAATTCTTCCAAGCTGTAGCCGAATCGGTACTACTGTATGAGTGCACCACTTAGACTCTAAAGCTCTGGAGATAAAGCTAAATGGGAACTACACAAGGATACTGCGTGCTTTTTGTACAAAACCTGATAGCAGCACCCTACAAAACACCAGTTGTATGCCCACTTACCTCTCATCTCATAAAATATCCAAGTTAGACGAACAAGACATGCTGGACCCTACTGGGGAAGTAAGAATGAACTCATAAACGACGTTCTCCAATGGTCTCCTACACACGGACAAACCAGCAATGTACGAAGACTGGGTGCCGTCTAGAGGACTTACCAAGAGCGATGGCCGATAGGGACGGATGGCGAGAGAGCATTAAAAGAATCTGAGCTGTTAACACGCCTTGATGATGATGATGATGACTGACATAATTCTTTGAATTACACTTTCAGTTGTTTACTTAAAAATCTTTCTTCGTTTACCTTCTAAGTAAACACGTTTTCATAGCAGCGAGGAGGGCTTTGTTTTCAAGAAAACCTTGTCTACGAAGTCCATATTTCGTCAGCTTGATTCGCACATCATCATCAAGTCGAGCTGACATTACGGATTTTCTTGACTCTCTCTCTCTCTCTCTCTCTCTCTCTCCATCCGTTCCTATTATCAATCGCTTCCAGCAGGTCTATCAAACTACATCTCTTGTTCGCACAGAGCTGATGTAAATAAGTTCTTGCCATTCGGCCAACACTGACGGGTCCATGTGTAGGGGTCCATGTATAGAGGTCAATGGGAGGAAGAACATGATTTATGAAATTGTCCTGGTTTTCCAGCATGTCTTGTTCGTCTTACTTGAATGTTTTTTTTAGATGGGAGGTGAGTGGCTGTACAGCGGTTTTTTCGTGGGGTGTTGCTTCCAGGATTGTGGCACTTTTCCCTTGTCTGGGGTTTAGGTATGAGTTAAAAAGAGGCAAAGATTTTGAATAGAGATTTCTTTTTTCTTTTCTATCTTTCTTCCAATCTTTTCCTTTATTCTCTTTTTTTTTTTTAATTCTCTCTTTTTTTCTTTCATCCTCCATTCGCTATCTCTCGTTTTCTTTCTTTATCTCACGTCTTCTTTCAATTTCTGTCTTACTTTTTCTTTTACTCTCTTTTTTTTTCATTCATTATATTTTTTCTAACTTTTATTTTTCGTTCCTTTTTTTTCATTCTCTATCTTTTGTTCTTACGTTCTCGCTTTTGTTTCTGCCATTTTCTATTTCGTTTTTGTTTTTGTTTTTTGTTTTGTTTTGTTTTTTTTTTATGTTTTTTTTTCGTTTGATTCTCAATATTTTTTCATTCTCTTTTTTTTTCCTTCCATTTCTGCATCTCTGTTTTTTCGTTGTCTTTTTTTTTTTTCACTATCTTTTTCTTTCATTCTCTATCTCACTTTTTTCTTTCGTCCTTTATCTTACTTTTTCGTCCATTTTCTTTCTATTCTTTCTTCCATTCTCTCTCTTTTTTCTTTGTCTTTTTTCTCATTCTCACTCTCTTTTTCTTTTCCTTTTATTTTCTATCTGTCTCTTTTTTCTCTCAGTTTTTCTTTTCATAACAGTCGGCTTATTCTAAACCCCTCCGACAGGACATTATTATTTCCATGGTAACCACAAAAGACACATGGATAGACCAAGTTTTCTGCTAATAACACTATTCTTCCACATTGTCATCACTTCTTGCAACGCATTTTTGCTATGCTGAGCTTGTAAACATCAGAATTATTAAAGGCGACTCATTTTTGACAGCAGCAATGAGAGCATCATTATCAATAAAATGTTGTCTACATTGTCCATATTTCTTCAGCTTATTCACGCAGATTAGCTAATTAGGACACTTTTTACTAGGTAAATTTTTACCCTTTAACCCATCCAATTTTAGCAAAAACTAATAATCAGATTCTACCTTTTTTTTTTTTTTTTTTGGCGAATACATGTAAACAGCCAGAAAAAATATCCGCAAAGAAGAAATTTTCAAGAAAACCCCAATACTTTAGAATTTAAGGGGGGGGATCACTTTGTTAAATAAATTTAACGTAAAATGATCACCCACTTCCGAACCAGCAGGCATTACTGACGACCAAAGATAGCGACAAGGAGATGTGTAACCAAATTTTTTTTTTTTTTCATTTTTTTGTAGGGAAATCAGATAAAGAGGGTGGAGATTTTCAAAAAAATAAAAAAGGTATGGAAACAATATTGGGGAGGATCTTTTTTTCAAAAAGGATAAAAATTTACCTTTTACTGGTTTGGCTAACTTCTCACTTCTCATCGTTGTTACCAACATCTAATTATGATCACATCCATTCTTTGGTCTACGTAAATGCTCTTCAAACTTCAATAAATGTTAATACATGCAATTGTTTTATATGGAATGAATAAATGTTGCACATCTGTTTTCTTGCCTCATTTTTCCTAACAATCATTAAGCTACTATCAGTAACAAAAAGCAAAAACAAACAAAAAAATGCTGGAAGTTTCAACCTCTACATCAACATTCATTCCTGAAATGTAGCATTTTGAACAAGAAATGATTTTTATACAAATATCAGAGAATGTTGTTTTTTCTTACATAATTTTTCTTTTCTTAACTCTCAAAACAAAATAATTAGGAGCAAATTGCTTGTTTCAATATCTAGGAGAAATAAGGGCACCTTAGGTGGTGTAATGGTTAGCAAGCAAGACTAGTAAACCTTCACGAGTGAATTCGAGTTTCATTTGGTGCTCCTTTCATGTGGCCTTGTGCTACTTTAAGCAAAAAGATTAGTAAATTTATCTATGAGAAGTATTACACAAACAAACCATCACTGAATCTGATTTTTACGAACACAGTATGGCGAAAATGCATAACTAATGGTGGTAACTATGTGGAGAAATAGCGTCTGTAGCTGAAAACTTTTTCTATCCAACAGTGAGTCTTTTGTAGCTTCCATGAAAAGAAATTAAAGCCATTACTTTCTGAACAATAGGGATCATGTTTATTTCTGATGAAAAGGCATAGCCGGTGACGGTGAGTATATAAAAAATAGTGTCTGTAGCTGAAAACTTTCTCTATCCAACAGTGAGTCTTTTGTAACTTCCATGTAAAGAAATTAAAGCCATTACTTTCTGAACAATAGGGATCATGTTTATTTCTGATGAAAAGGCATAGCCGGTGACGGTGAGTATATAAAAAATAGTGTCTGTAGCTGAAAACTTTCTCTATCCAACAGTGAGTCTTTTGTAGCTTCCATGTAAAGAAATTAAAGCCATTACTTTCTGAACAATAGGGATCATGTTTATTTCTGATGAAAAGGCATAGCCAGTGACGGTGAGTACATAAAAAATAGTGTCTGTAGCTGAAAACTTTCTCTATCCAACAGTGAGTCTTTTGTAACTTCCATGTAAAGAAATTAAAGCCATTACTTTCTGAACAATAGGGATCATGTTTATTTCTAATGAAAAGGCATAGCCGGTGATGGTAACTATATAAAAAAAATAGTATCTGAAGCTGAAAACTTTCTCTATCCAACAGTGTTATTGTACTGTCTGTGTTGTTTTGGTTTTTTTTTTTGGAGGGGGTGTTGTAGTTTCCATGGAAATGATAAAGAGGCATTACTTTCAGAGCACCCTTTATTGAACCTTGTTACTTTAGGCTTCTTTACTTACTCATAGTCTTCTACATCACACAGATAATTACAGCACATGTTCTTTGCTGGCACAACACAATATCAGTATTTCCTCTCTGCTTTTGCCCACTTGGCTGGGGCTGTAGAATACACCGACAACATCTCTGCAGAGGAGTAACACCCCCCTTAATGAGTCTCCTGGATATGACACTAAACAATCTGATGGTAAGGTTCCAGCAATGCTGGAGCTTTGGAGAATGTGGAGTACCCCTTCATTGCCATCGCTCCCTGGTCTACTCTAGCCCGGATTGGTAGCACCTGATAGGTCCTATCAATGGGTCAAATAGAACTAAATTGCATATTTATGTAAAACTGAATTTTTTGAAATAGGACTGTTTTTGTCATTGAAACTGCACTTATGATAAACTGAATTGTTTGAAATAGAACTGTTTTGACATTTAAAGTGTGTGTGGACAAAAACTATACATATACTAAACTGAATTGTTTGAATTAGTTTAACTAAACTGAATAGATTGAAATAGAAATGTTTTTGTCAATTAAACAGTGTATTCATGCTAAACTGAATTGTTTGAAATAGAACTGATTATTTGTATAAAAATGGATTTGGTATTAAATAACCTACAAAGGTTGATATGACATAAAACCCAACCAACCAATCCTTTTGCTTGTTAAGTTTTTACTATGATGTTGACCAACAAGACATTTCAGATAAAAATTTAGGCCAATTAATAACATATCCTCTACAATCATCAGTGAGCTAAAAAATGAAAATATACCTGGAACAAAATATATAAAATTTATATTGGTATTATCAGGTGTTTAATCAAGTAGAAATGATGGTAAATTTAGAATTAGACAATTATTATGGCATCAATTAACCAGGGAGAGGGCTTGCTTGCTAGAAAGAAAGAAAGAAGAGAAAACGAAAGAAAGAAAGAAAGAAAGAAAGAAAGAAAGAAAGAAGAGAAAAAGAAAGAAAGAAAGAAAGAAGAGAAAAAGAAAGTAAGAAAGAAAGAAAGAAGAGAAAAGAAAAAGAAAGAAAGAAAGAATAAAAAAGAGTAAAAAAGAGAGAGAAAGTAAAAAGAGAAAAAGAAAGAAAAGAAAGAGATACAGAGGTAAAATGATAAAGAAAGAGAGAGTGAAGGTAAAAAAAGAAAAAGAAAAGAGAAGAAAAATAAGTATTCAAAATCCCAATTTCTCTTATAATACAGCTGGCAAAATTGGTTTAGTGAAGATGAAGTCATTTTTCAGGATAATAATGTATCTTGTCACAGATCTAAGTAAGTGAAAGCTTTTATTCAGGAAAGACGTACAAAAACTGTTGATCATGATCAACAAATCTAAATCCAATTGAAAATTTATGGTGGAATTTTTTTTTTAAATAGTCCATAAGGCGGCTCCATCGACCAAAAATCTACTAACTGCCATTTAGGAACGTTGGAACCATTTTGATAAAAGTAAGTAAAAAAGTAAGTAAAGTTGGTGACCGTAGTCAAGGACAACCAAAAGGCTCCCTTTTCAATAGCTACTACACCAAGGTGTAAGGGAGGGCGTTACTCCTTTCCCTGGATTGCAACACTTTACCCTTAATACATACCTTATATTGCTGGGTGTTAAGCAAGGAGGTATCAAGTACAATTTTTAAAGTCTTTGGTATGACGCAACCTGAGATTGAACTCAAGTCTCCCAGACTGTTGGCGAACACTCTACCCACTAGACCAATGTGCCGGTATTTTGATATTGCTTTAAATTAATTAGATTTGGATCTAAAAGTATTAAAGCTGTCATAAAAGCTCAAGGGTTGATTTTAATCAACTGGATCCAATAGATGGTCCCACTTCGACCAGCCGTGGTGTCAATGGCACGGATCTGGTTGGGTGTGTCACGTCTCTGGACATACCTTGAGCCTCTGGAGGTCGTCCCCCCAAGCTTTAACCCTCCTTGGAGGGGTTAGGCTTATTGCCTGGTGCCTGAGGCACCCCTTTTTAGGGGAATGCTGATGGGGCCCTGGGCATTTTTGGAGCCACCGGGCATGTCTGGACAACAGTCCTGCACCAGGACCCGCCTTCAAAAAGACCTTGAGCCACACTCGTCCAAATGGTGGGACAGTCAACAAATACTGTCATAAAAGCTCAGGGAAGCACAACTATATTATTATTATTATTAGTGTTAGTAGTATTAGATGTTCACATCAACTGATCAGCTAATAATCTTGGTTCAATAGTTGAGCTACAAACTACTTTTTTCAGAGAGTTTAAAATGGGCAATATAAGCTGCAAGCAAAACATTTCCTAGCTTATTTATTTTTGACAAACTAGATTGTTCTAGCGATCTACACCCAATAGACCTGAGGCAGAGGTTTTTACATTTGAGCCATGGCACTCTTTTTTTAAATCTTAATCTTCCTGATGAGTGCCTTGCAGGAAACATTGATCTCTGCTTCGATTTAAGGCTTGAACACATCCAAGTAATGTAATTTTATGCTTCCGCTTTGTAATGCTTAGAGACAAGCTGATATTACCAGATTTTTGACAATTCGTGTGTATATAATTCCTTTTACGTATCAGTAAAATCTTTAAATTAAACCAACTGGAGTTTTTTTGCTAATAGAGTAACATGTTTTTAGAACAATTTCCCAAATCAGATCAAAAACAGCAATAGTAAAAAAAATGTTAAGATTAAAATGGTAAGAAAATAAATTTAAGAGGGCTATTTTGGGAATGATCAGATGAATCATTTAACAAAATTTGATCTCTATATCAATATGGTTTGGTTTGGTTTTATGGCATATCAACCATTGTAGGTTATTTAATGCCAATTTATAAATATAAACAGTTCTACTTCTAACAATTCAGTTTAGCATAAGTACACAGTTTAGTTCTATTTGACTCATAGATAGGACCCTATCACATGCTATCACTCTGGGCCAAAGTGGACCTGGGAGCGATGGCAATAAAGGGGTACTCCGCATTCCCCAATGTTCCAGCATTACCGGAGCCTCACCATCAGATTGTTTAGTGTCATATCCAGGACACTCATTGAGGGAGTCTTACTCCTCTGCAGAGATGCAGTTGGTATATTCTACAGCCCAAGCTAACTGGACCACAGGATACTCATTGGTGGGGGGGAGTCTTACCCCTCTGCAGAGATGGAGTCAGTGTATTCTACAGCCCAAGCCAACTGGGCTAATAGATATTGTATTAATAGGAGAAGTCTCAATAGTGTTGTGGTTAACCTGCTGAACAGTGATAGCATAGTAAGCAAGTTCAAACTTACATTCAATAATACCCTTGTGAAAGATATGAACTCCCTTATCTCCACAGTAATAAGTGATAACTACTATCTTTCTATAAGGACAGATTTGGCATTAAATAACCCATGAAGGTAGACATGCCATTACATAAAGAAACCAAACCATTGTATTAATAGTGTATATGTCTAAAGTTTTTTTTAAGCACATTGTTCACTAATTCAACATAATTTTTAGCTCTCTGATTTCAAGGGAAGTTCTGTACAACCAATACAAACACTTTTTTCATAAGTGTGTACATACAGCAAGAAGATACCTGTGGTGTAATGGTTATCGTCAAAGAAAATGGACATGGCTACATGAGTTCAAATCCTGGATGAAGCTGATTACATTTCACAAAGCACTAATACCCTCAGAAAAGCAATAAATCCTCTTATTCTCTTTCCAGTTATGGATAAATAACAGGGAAGACTGGGTTCTTCAGCCTTGGTTAGGCAGCCAGTCTAGGAGAAAGAACTTTGAATTCAAACCTGTTAAACTTCACTTAAAAACTGACCCTGTGTCACATCCAGCCTGGGCAGAGGGGTTGCTAAATACATACATACAGTTATGAGAGATTTCACCACAATATTGTTACATTCAATGTTAGCCTCTGAAATTAGTAAACCAATTCATATACCTTGGTAGCAATATCTCATCTACTGAAAGTGATGTCAACATATGCATAGGTAAAACATGGATTGCTATTGACAACCTAATCACTATATGAAAATCTGATCTCTCTGATAAAATTAAATGGGAATTCTTCCAAGCAGTAGCTGTGTCAGTACTATTGTATGGTTGCATCACTTGAACTTTAACAAAATGCATGGAGAATAAGCTAGATCAGAACCACATAAGGACACAGCATGTTTTAAACGAGTCTTTGAAGCAGCACCTAACAAATAGCAACTATATGGCCACTTACCTCTCATCTCACAAACCATGAACATGAGACAAGCAAGACATGCTGGATTGGGGCGGAACTCAAAAGTAACATTCCCCCATGAATTTACATACACAAGTACACCAGTTTCAGCAAACAAGTAAAAACTTACGCATGGACACTGGATGCTGTCTAGCAGACTTACCAAGTACAATGGCCAATAGGGATGTATGGCAAGAAAGAGTTAAATGAATCTGAGTTGTCTGTATGCTTTGGTGATGATGACAATATTAGAGGTCCTAAAATGCACTTGAAACCTTTGCATATTAAGTAGTATATCCAACTATGTCAAGTTACCAAGTGTAATTAGATATCATGCATAGCTTAAAATCCAGGCAACATTTTAACAATAGATTTAGAATTAGCATCCACTATTTAGTGTAAAGCACATATTTTTACCCAAGTAAAAAAGATCTTTGAAGATCAATGTTTTCATAAAATTTTGTAATGATTTAAATGTTTTCAAACAACATTTTTGAAATTTTGTTTTTTGTTGTTTTCTTGCTTGGAAATATAATACTGGGAACCAGGAAAATTGGAAAATATAGCAGCAGAAGGGTTAAAATACAGCTGTAGAAGGTTTAAAATATAGCAGTAGAAGGGTTAAAATACAGCAGCAGAAGGGTTAAAAATACAGCAGTAGAAGGGTTAAAAATACAGCAGCAGAAGGGTTAAAAATACAGCAGCAGAAGGGTTAAAAATACAGCAGTAGAAGGGTTAAAAATACAGCAGTAGAAGGGTTAAAAATACAGCAGCAGAAGGGTTAAAAATACAGCAGCAGAAGGGTTAAAAATACAGCAGTAGAAGGGTTAAAAATACAGCAGCAGAAGGGTTAAAAATACAGCAGCAGAAGGGTTAAAAATACAGCTTTAGAAGGGTAAAAATACAGCAGTAGAAGGGTTAAAATACAAAAAAATTTTGATAACTGAAAAGAAACAAAATTTAAAGAAATTTGTTTAAAAAAAAACAATTTTCTTGGAGAATTTTCTAGAAAAACCAAAACAGAACACTCATTTCAAAAATATTGCTTTATTTCCATCATCTTTCCAAGGGGAGAGAGGAAAAACAATGAAGATAATCGTATAAAATTCGTTAAACATCTACTATGAAAAATATCTCTTTAAATTCGTTTACAAGAGTTGAGCTTTAAAAACACATCACATCCACCTATTTGTTGTATTTGTAAAATCCTTCTCCAGATTTACGTCCAAGCTTTCCCTCAGCCACAAGTTTGTCAAGCAGAGGGGAAGGATTGAAAAGTGGATTGTCAGGATAGGCCTGGTGCCAACCTGTGCAAAGACAGAAAAAAATGTAAGAATATCAAGTGCAAAAACAAATCAAGCAAAAACGAAAGAGAAACAAACAGAATTTATTCAAAAGTTAGATAAGAATGATGATGAATGCTCAGGTCACCCAAACTAAGGCTAAAGAACCAGTCTGCCCTACTATTTACTCAGTGGTGGAGAGAGAATAGTTGAATTCTTACCCTTCCCAATAGTATTAGCACTACATAAAATTCAAACAGTCTCAATCAGGATTTGAACACGGTTTGCCATGTCCATTTCCTATGACAATGATCATTATACTATAAGCACCTATGGTAGCATATTAAATTGTAGCAAAGAAAAAGAGGGAAGAGAATTATATCCTCAAAAAGATTTGTAAGAGCAATTTATAATTGAACTAGTATCCTCTTCTTGATTGCTACCCTGTCAACAGGGCTTAGAATATACCAACTGTTTCTTCTACAGAGAGGTAAGACTCCTGGCTCTCTTTAAAAAAAACAATGTCCTGTGTATGATACTAAACTGCATCTGGTAGTGAGGCTCCAGTCCTGAAGCTCTGGGGAGTGTGGAGAAGCCCTTCATTACTCCCAGGTCCACCGTGACTTGAAGCATAGAACTACCTATGGGTCAAATAGAGTTGTTTGAGATACTGAAATGATTACCTATTTATAAGATATTCTTATTCGATGAAAAAATCATAAAGTCATGATACATTTTGAATCATGTGTTTTTAGCAAAACACAGAATTGTGAAAATGCAGCATCCGCTATACTCACCAGATCTGGTTCCATGCAACATTTCTTGCTTTCTAAATTGAAAATTCATCTCAAGGATTTGAGGATATGGGAGCAATTAGATATAAAACAGCACAGATTCCCACCATATCAAAAGATGAGTTATGGTTTTGTTCAGTTATGTTTTATGGCATATCAACCCTTTTGGGTTATTTAATGTCAAATCTTGTATATATACATATATATATATATATATATATATATATATATAATGCTAAATCCTGTATATACATATATATATATATATATATATATATATATAATGCCAAATCCTATATATATATATATATATATACAGAATGGTGGAAATAATGACAGCCTACCCTACAAATTCCAATATCATTTTTCTAATATAGATTCAAAATTCATGAAATAGTGACCAAAGGAAGGTAATGAAACTAGAAGTAAGTGAAGGATGATATTTTTTATTTCTATTTACATTCATTAAAGTAATGACAAAATTAAAGGATTTTACAGTAATAGAAAGTGGAAATAAAGATAGCAAACATTGCCAAAATTGTATTTCACTAAGTAAAAACAAATTCCAAAACAAACAAATAAGCTGATTAGTATTTACATGCACTTCCTTTACCTTGTACCACATTTACACACTGGTTATTCATCAAATTAATCAGATTTAAGAGTGTATGATTAGATATTGTTCCCCAGCATTCCTTAATGGTACACCAAAGCATTTCTTTATCTTCAAACCATCTCCCATCAGCATAAACCTGACTTGCTAATATACCCCAGAAATTTTCAATGGGATTCAGCTCAGGAGACTTTGCAGGCCAACGCAAAGTAGCAATATTTTGGTCTGGGAGCCATTTGGATGTCAACTTCGCTGTGTGAATACCAGAGTTATCTTGCTGGAATATTGTATCATTCTGGTAATTATAGGCCAAGAATAGAAGGAGACTTTTTTCTAAGACTTCAGTATATTACTATGAATTCTGCTTTCCCTCCATTTTACCCAAACTTGTCTTAGCTTTGATAGAAAACACTCCACATATCATCAAAGATCATCCTCCAAATGGGCACTTGCTGAAAATTTGTTCCACTTTTCATAAGTCGAGCCAATAGAACTGAAATCCATCCAGTCCATCTAAGTTAAACCTTTTTTTCATCTGAAAAGATGACTCTTGACCAATTCTCAGCATTCCATTCTACCTTCTCCCACACCCACTCCTCTTGTCTTTTCTTGTGCATCTTCATTAGTGCTGATGTTGTTATATATGAAGTCTTTAGAGGGATTTAAAATCTGTCAAACTGTCCTAGATGTTATGTTTAAATCTAAAGACATTTGAAGTTTCTGGAGCTTATTCCTTTCCTTGAAGCTTCTCGTAGCACTCTTCAGCATGCAGTTGGACTCAGCTTTGGTGGATGTCCAGTGGATTTCTTGGTTTCATAACTTCTGGGTCTTGCAAAAAGTTGCTTATCACCTTTCGGAACCTCTTTATATCCCTAGCAATAACCGAAAATGAGAATTCTTTGTGACTTAATACTTTTAATTGAGCTTTTCAATTTCTGACAAGGCACACCTTCTTCCCATTGTGAAAACTTTGTAATTTTTAATTTAGACATAAAAATATTGCAGCACAACTCAAAACAGCATATGTTTCCTGTTTTGATCTGTTTCTATAGTGTTATTTAGAGCAATAGAGATATAAAATAAAAATTCAGTAGGGTGTACTATCTTTATTTCCATAAAAGTTAACCTAAAATTGACCTTTTTTCAAATACTTTTGAAAAAAATAAAGATGCTATAGTTTTTGAAAATTTGCTGAATTCCAGTTTGATAACCTTTCTTCAGTCAATATTTCACAAAATTTGCAAAGGTATTGTAAAAGTTATATTCAAATTTGTAGGGTGGGCTATCATTATTTCCAGTATTTTATATATATATATATATGTATATATATATAAAACACATCACTAAATAAGTCTTGAGCTTGATATATAGATGGTGCCACTAATAAAAAAATCCATATGACTTTTATAAAGTACTAACCTTCAAATGGCATGTGTCAAAATTTGAGCCCAATTGGATTATTAGTTTACAAATTATAGTTATTTAAATGAAGCTACAGTTACAAATTTTCAAATCAATGGAAAAATCTGAATTTTGTGTATTGATAAAGCATTGCTTTCTGATAAGAAAAAATACTGTTCAAGCAAAGCAATGGCTTGATAAGTGTCATTTGGACTCTGATCCATCAGAAACAATGGTTAAAAGGTGGTATGCTGACTTGAAACAAAGTCGTACAGATAAGAATGATGCTGAACACTCAGGTCGCCCAAATTCAACAGTTATCTTGGAAAACACCAAAAAACTCCACAAACTTGTTTTGGCCAGTTGTAAATTAAAGTTGTGTGAGATAGCAGAGGAGTTAAAGATATTAGAAGGCAGTGAATTCACCATTTTGCATGAACATTTGTCAATGAGAAAGCTGTGTTCAAAGCGGGGGCTGCTTTTGCTCACAGTCAATCAAAAACAATATGTCGATGATTCAGAGTGTTGTTTGCAACTGTTTCAATGCTACTAAAAGGAGTTTTTGCATAAATATGTGACAATGGATGAAACACAGATCCACCACTTCACTCCAGAGTCAAATCAACAATCAGGTGAGTGGACAACAGCAGGTGAAAGCCATCCAAAGCAACCAAAGATGCAAACATCAGCAGGCAAGGTTTTGACCTTCGTATTTTAGGATGTGCAAGGTATTTTGTTCATCAATTACCCTGAGAAAGGAAGAACCATCAATAGCGAATATTATGTAGCATTATCAGTGCATTTGAAGGAAGAAATCACCTAAAAACGACCACAAATGAAAAAGAAAAAAGTGCTCTTTCACCAAGACAAGGTACCATGTCACAAGTCAATCGCAATGATGGCAAAACTATATGAATTGCCCTTCAAATTGCTTCCACACCCACCCTATTCTCCTGATCTGGGCCCTAGCAACTACTGGCTGCTTGCAGACCTCAAAAGAAGGCTCCAGGGAAAGAGATTTGGCTCCAATGAAGAAGTGATATTTGAAACCAAGGTATATTTTGAGGCCAAAGACAAATCATTCTATAAAAAAGGCATCAAATAGTTACAGAAGCATTGACAATCAGTGGATCACCCTAGAAGGAGACTATGTTGATGAATAAAGTCAAATTTCACCTAAAAGTTGTTGTTTTATTAGTTAGGCCTGGAACTTATTGAGTGATGTTCTATATATATATATATATATCATCATCATCATCAGATCATGCTGCTAGCACAGATTTCCCTGACTCTCTCTCACCATTCACCCCTATCATCCATTGCTTCCAGTAGATCTTCTAGACTATATCCTATATCCATACAGAGTTGTTGTATGTAAGTTCTTCTTGGTCAGCCAACACTGGCACATCCATGTGCAGGGGTTCATAGGAGAACATCACTTATGATTTGTCCTTGCTTCTCCAACAGTGTCCTTCATTGTAAGTGAATAGCTTGCAGGTAACTTTATTTTTATTTGTTTGCACACAGTTACATAGTTTCAAGTATTGCTATCCAACACCAGTAATTCAATTCAATATTATCCTTTGTTTGTACACATTTAAATGGTTTCAAGAATCTCTATTTAACACTAATTCTCATCATCATCATCATTATCATGTCGTGCCAATAGCATGGATTTCTCTGACCCTCTCTTGCCATTCGTTTCTATCATCCATCACTTTAGCCAGGCCTTCCAGGCTACATTCTATGTCCATACAGAGCTGTTGTAGATAAGTTCCAACTGGTTGCCCAACACTTCCTCATCCGTGTGAAGAGGTCCATTCAATTTCATATTAATCCTTTGTTTGTACACAGTTAAATGATTTCAAGTATTGCAATTTAACATTACTAATTCTATTTATCAAGTATTCCTATCTAATATGAACAATTTGCACAAATCTATAGGGTTTCAAATAACTAATGATAATAATAATTCTTAGTAAGTGATTGAACAGTTCTATTTGCCCCATAGACGGGACCCTAACAGGTATTATCATTCCAAGTAAGAGTGGACCTGAGAATAATGGCAAGGAAGAAGTACTCCCCATTTCCCAAACTGCAAGATTGGAACGTCATCATCAAATGAAGTTTGATATCATACCCAGGACACTAAATTATTGCAAGTATTGCAATCTAACACTAATCATTCTATTCAACATTATTTATTTGCTTGCACACAGCTAAATGGTTTCAAGTATGGCTATCAAATACTAATAATTACATTTAATACTAATCAATTGTTTGCACACACTTAAATGGTTTCAAGCATAGAAAATGATTAGATATTTCTATTTGACCCACAAATGGGACTATAACAAGTACTACCACTCTGAGTCTCATTGGGTGCCCCATTCATTCAGCCTTGTGCCACACCTAAGCAAAAATGTTTAGTAAATTATCACTACCGCTCTGAGTCAGAGTGGACTTGGGAGTTATGGCAATGAAAGAAAATTCCATATTTCCCGAAGCTGCAAGAATGAAGGCAATCGGATACTTTAATGTCACACCCAGAACACTAGCAGAAGTGCAGTCAACATATTCAACAGCCCCAGCTGACAGGGCAAAAGAGTTTTGGAGAGTCTTTGACCAGTAGAAAACTCATGGCATAAGTAAGTTGAATGCGAAGGAGACTATTTTGAAAAAGCAATGTTCACATCCATTGTTAATTTCTGTCTTAGTAAATACAGCTTTAATCTCAATACTTTTTGAATGCACCTTGTATGTTAAAGAAAATTAATGTCCTATTGATTGTACATTTCTATAGTGGCAAATATAGCTTTAATCTCAATACTTTTTGAATGGACATTGTATGTTGGAGAAAATAAATGTTCTATTCGTTGTTCATAGTGGCAAATACAACTTTAATCTCAATACTTTTTGAATGCACCGGATAGTTTCAACATTTTGGTCACTATGCCCATGAACTTTGTTTAGTTTTCATATTTACTTTTCTCCTTTCATAAAACTTTTCCTTGTTATGTTAGATTCTATTTCTATCCCAGTCCAATGTTATTTGGTCAAGAAATTATTTTTTTCCGGTTGGAAAGTTCATTTTGTAATAGATGTTCCTATCCAGTGGTTCTGATTGATTCTTTCTCCACACAAGAAAGCGAGGTTGGCCTATTCTTCCCACATCTATTCTATGTTTTTCTGGAATTGATCAATGTTTTAATAGTTAAGGCAGGTGGAATTAGCTTTAGATTTCTACATCTATGGAAGAATGTAAAATTGGTTCCAAATTTGTGCCAATTCTTAATGGCTTTTATCTAATAGTCTCCGTTTGTGTATCATGTTAGGTCTATATCGAGCTGATCGCTTTTGTCTGAATTTCTAAGATAATGAGTCATGTAATGTTATGAGTACTTACAACATGAACTTGTTGTCACTTGATCTCAGTGGCAAAAGAACAGACAAACATGTTCTCACGAAAACACACACATGTTTATTTTGGATGTTACAAGTTCTTTTTGGACAAGTCTCATAAAAAAGAGGTGAGGAGGTTTTTGTTCAGTCAAAGGAAAGATTCCTTCTTTTATAATTCATAGCTCACTCCCAATAGGGGTGTTCTTGCTTAAGCCCAAAAGTATACATTCATTTCCTTTGAATAACAAGCAAACTCACACTTTCTCAAGGTTAAGGATTTGAACTTTAACCTGTTATCTGTTGATCACTCCCACATGAATGTTTACCACATCTGATAGGTTGGTTGGGAAGGCCATTACATAACAATTTTCCTTAGGCCATCGATCATATGGAAATCAGACTTGACCGATAAAATGAAATGCAGTTTCTTCCAGGCAGCGGTCATATTGATGCACTACTTGGATGCTAACTAAATGGCTAGAAAAGAAGCTAGACAGTAATTACACAAGAATGCTGTGAGCAATATTGAACAAGTCTTGGCGGCAACACCGCACAAGGCACTAACTATACAGCCACCTGCCTCCCATCATGAAAACTATACAAGTTAGACAAACCAGACATGCAGGACACTGCTAGAGAAGCAGGGACGAGCTCATAAGTGATGTACTCCTATAGACCCCCATATATGGCCGGGCAAAAGCAGGAAGACCAGCTCGAACATACATTCAGCAGTTATGTGAGGATACGGGATGTAGCCCTGAAGTCCTGCCAGAGGAGATGAACGATAGGGAGAAGTGGCAAGAGAGGGTCAGGGATATCCATGCTAACGGCACGACATGATGATGATAATGATGATATGGTTTATAATTTGGTCATGAGAGGCACTCATGGTACAAAGTGGACTCAGCTACCCAAGTTCAAATACTGAATGAGGCTGTATGCATTTCCCAAAGGGTTAATACCCTTGCAAAAAGTATGAATCCATCTTTTCTCCTCCAGCCATTAGTAAATGATAGGACAGCCTGGGTTCTTTAACCATGGTATAGAAACCAGTCTAGGAGAAAGAAAACTCTTGAATTCAAACCAGTCGTAGACCAGGTGGGGGATAGACACCACTCAAGACACACTGCACAAGTAGTGTTGATTTATTTTTCAAACTTAGTGAGTATTACCTTTTCTTTTTCTCGTTAATTGAGTTTCTAAACCCTTTAGATTGATCAACCATTAAAATGAAATGGATTCCTAGTTCAATACCTGATTGTAAAAGAGAGGAACTAAATGCATATCTGCTTTACCAAGAAAATGGGTAAGCACTGTGAGAGACAGATTCCACCAAAAACTAATCTGAGCCGTATTTCCTAGTACAGTTTTAAATCTTTCCAAGCATGATTAACATCTCTTGAAAGTTTTATTGAAACCAGGTTTTCCAAAAATAGTGAAGCATTAATGGTTTAGTTGGTTGGTTTAATGGTATGTTAACTTTTGTTAAGTTATTTAATGCCGAAATCAATATATGTGGTGCATTCAATAAGTTTGCAGACTTTTTTTGTACAGGCATTTAAAATTGTCATAAACTCTTGAAAATTCACTATGTTATTGCGATACATTTTATGATTTCAGGTTCAAATGAACAGCTACAGCAGGAATAA
Source organism: Sepioteuthis lessoniana (assembly GCA_963585895.1). Taxonomy (NCBI): domain Eukaryota; kingdom Metazoa; phylum Mollusca; class Cephalopoda; order Myopsida; family Loliginidae; genus Sepioteuthis; species Sepioteuthis lessoniana. The sequence goes on along the minus strand of OY757925.1, from coordinate 53,622,087 downwards.
GAATACACTCTACTAAAGCCTGATTGTCACAGCTGGTGCATTTCAAAAATACAATCTAGACGTGAGGAGGAACGACATGCAATAAAATTCTGTTTTCAACTTGAAAAAAATGCCACAGAAACGTATGGAATGCTTCAGACTGCTTTTGGAGCATCTTACATGAATCGAGCATCAGTTTTTGAGTGGCATAAGAGATTCAAGGAAAGCAGGGAGACTGTGAGGGATGATGAGAGGTGTGCAAGGAGTAAGGAAGTCAATACACCAGAGTTGATTGGCCAAACGGTTAGGGTTAGGGTTACTATGTTGAAGTTTTAAGGGAGTTCAGGAAGAGATTCTGTCAGAAAAGGCCAGTACTCTTCAAATTGGGTCAGTGGCATTTCCACCAGGACAATACACCAGTCCACAACTCCATCCTTTTTCACAGACTATTTGACCAAGATGGGCATCAAGACAGTTCCTCACCCTCCCCATAGTCCAGACCTTGCTCCCTGTGACTTTTGCTTATTCCCTAAACTCAGAGGCTGTCATTATGAGACAATTGAGGAGATGAAAGAGGCTGTGACAAAGGTCATTGACACACTCACACAAGAGGACTTCCATGGGGCCTTCCAGGAGTTGTTGGAACGGTACAACAAGTGCATTGCAGCCAGAGGATATTACTTCGAAAGGGACTAGAGTTTCATGTGTGTACTATCAATAAAAGTGCCCATATGAAAAAAGTCTGGAAACTTATTTAATGATCCTTGAAGCAATTATAGTCTCTATCTTTACAATCTTTGTACACAAGTTTTAAATAATTGATTGGCATTTAATGTAATCAGTTTAAAACAGTTGTGGAAAAAACCGTTGGGGCGAATAAGTTTGGTAGACATGTAATGACCCCAAGGTCATTTAAGAACATGGCTTTCATTGGCCTAGAATGTCATGTAATAACATAACACTAGAAAGTTAAAGAAATAGATTTGATATTCTTTCAGTCAGTTAAAAATCCCCAATGAGAGCAGATCAAATTCCATGTCTGCTCTGATCACAGGGTTCATACCTTTCCCAAAAGTGAACATAATAACACAACTATCCAGCCACTTACCTTCCATCTTGCAAACTACCCAAGACGAACAAGACAAACTCATAAGTAGCATTCTCCTACAGACTCCAACATATGGACACACCAGTGTTGGCTGACCAGCAAAAACTTACATTCACCAGCTCTGTGCAGACACTGGGTACCGTCTGGATGACTTATCAAGAGCAATAGCCAATAGGAACAAATGGAGAGAAAGAGAATCAAGGGAATCTGTGCTGTCAGCATGCCTTACTGATGAGTGTATTGTACCTTGTTTCTAATGGGATTGTTTATGAATAACTAGTTTTTATATTCTTCCTAAAGAAGATAGAAATCCTTTATGTTAAAACCTTCCTCTAATATCTAATGAGAGTAGATCAAATTCCATGTCTGCTCTGATCACAGGGTTCATACCTTTCCCAAAAGTGAACATAATAATACAACTATACAGCCACTTACTTCCCATCTTGCAAACTACCCAAGATGAACAAGACATACTGGGCACTGCTGAACATGTAAAGACAAACTCATAAGTAGCATATATTGTGTTTATATGTATTTCATGCATATAAAATTTGGTAGCTCTTCACCAAACCATTTTGCCATCTGCTGAAGACAGATAGACAAATACCTTCTAAATTTTAATATAGATAGTTTATCTAATCTTCTGATTTATTGGAGAAATAGTGTTTCTCATATGAGAGAAATATGATACTTACCATCAATGATAAATTTACAGGTATCTAGTCCAACATAATCAGATAGTTCAAAGGGTCCCATTGGGTGACCAGCCCCCAGTTTCATTCCAATGTCAGTGTCTTCAAAGCTAGCATCACCTTTGAAAATTTTTTTAAAAAGAAAAAGATTTTTTAAAATAAGTAAGAATATACAAGTATTTACAGATAATTCATAACATATAGTGAATAAAACAGTGCAAATCTAAAATTATATTTGTAGATTATATATACATTTATATATATATATATATATATATATATATTAGAATAATAATTTTTGTATGGCTTTAAATAAAGAATACATCATAAGTTCTAAAAACAAGGACCTTCTTTTTTTTTTTTTTGGTCATAAAAACTTTTAAAAATTATAATGCATGATCTACTTAAAGCTATTCTAAAAAAAATTTTTTAAATGTATTTTAAAATGTATTTCCATAAAAAGAAAATTTCATATCACATCAGTCTATGTTTTTATTTAGTTCATATCAACCTATTTCAAACATTCTCTAATATATCAATATCAATGTTAGTCTGATTCTTTTTCTCTGTATATCTAAGTGTGAGTATATATACATATATATATATATATATATAAACAATGAAGCCAAATTCTTCTAAATAAGGGATTTTGTAACATTTTTGTACTAAGTAAATTGGCAACCATAGTCAAGGGTGACCTGAAGGTTCCCTTTTTTAATATCTATTACACCAAGGTGTGGTGGGGACTACTCCGTTCCCTGGATTGCTCAACTTTACCCTCGATCTATACCTTATAATGCTGAGTGTTAAGAAAGGCAGCATCAAGTACTATTTTTTGAGTCTTTGGTTAGACATGACCTGGGATTGAACCCCGGTCTTCCAGACTATTGGCAAACACTGTACCCACTAGACCAATGGACTAATTTGACTAAACAAGGAGATAAATTAGAAAAACCAGGTCTCTGATAGAATTGTGTTTTTATATATATATATATATATATAAGTACTTATTTATTTATCTATTTATTTATTTGTCTATAATAATCATTTCTTTTGCACACAGTTATATGGCATCAATCTAATATCATCAATCCCAATACAAATAATTTGCCAGTTATTTGATTTCAAGTGTTCCTTGCACAATTCTAAGGTTTCAAGAAACTATTCATATAAAATAATAATCATTTGCTTACACACAGCTACACATTTGCCCATATTCCTAATACAAATGAAGATCAATTTGATCCATAGATGGGACACTAACAGGTACTACTACCACACCGGGTCAGAGTAGACCTGGAAGTAATGACAATGAAATACACTCTCCAGAGATCCAGAACTGAAAGCTCACCACCTGACTCACTTTTATGTCATACCTAGGGCACAACTAAAATTATGAAAGGAGACTGTAAGCATAATAAAATGATTATGTATATACCCAACTCTTTTGCCACTAACAAAGTCTGACACAAGGTCAGTTTTTAAGTGGAGTAAAGTTGGCTTGAGGTTTTCCTTCTGAATGATTTTCCAAAGCTAAAGAACTCAGTCTACTCTATTATTTACCCATTAATCGGTGAGGAGTGATCGACTCATGGATTTTTTCTAAGGGCGTTACCATAAATTGAAATGCCAACCGCCTCGTCCAGAGTTTGAACTAAGATCACCAATCATGATAACCATTATGCTCAATGCAATAAAATGAATTCAAATTTACATCCAGCTTAAAGGAAATCCCTTTTAATGTGTGACTGATTGATTTATAAGGCATATCAACCCATCCAGGTTTATTTTATGCCTAGAGGTTAGGGAATCATGTTCATTGTACATTCATATTTACATTTTTTATCTAGCTGTTTTTTAAGAGTCTTTTTTTCTGCTGACAGTCCTATTGAATAGGAATAATTTTCAAAAAGATATGTTTTACTCATAGATGGAATCCTAACAGATATGACCACTCTTGGCCAGAATGGACCTGGGAGTAAAAGCAATGAAGAGGTACTCCACAATCTCCAAAACTGGAGCCTCACTATAAGATGCACTTAAGTGTCATACGAAGAACACGCTTTTTTTTTGGGGGGGGGGAGCATTTACAATTCTATAAGGGATACAGTCAGTATTTTCTAAGCCCCATCGATAGCATTGCTACTAATGTCTGTCATAAAGTTAAGATTTTAATATAATAAGCATCTTTTAGTAATTTTTCTTTTAACTTTTAAAAATGTATTTGGATTTGAAATAAATTTCAAAGTAATCAAAAAAATACCTATATTCTTTTTTGAAACTAACCTGAATCATTTTACAAATAAATTTCTATTCAGAAGATACCAGCCTTCTTAAAGCAAGTCTATACTCACATGTTCTGGGGTTACCTTCCCCCAACCTGTTAGTTGGTGGTATGATTAATTATTTGGATCAATTTCAGAGAGGAATCTTCCCAGTAGCACTTCTCCCATTGCAATTAATGAAGGCGGGCTTGAAATTAAACCTGATGCTTCAGGCAACTCTAATAAAAGGGAATGCCAATGATGTTGAGCTATTTTTGTCTCCACCTCTGCAGAAGTTCTGCATTAAATTTGATCTTGTATTAAACCTGCTTTCAAGAGGTGCTTGCAAATATACTGCATAAAATAAGTCTAATATATATAGAAATTGTTTTTATTGTATTTTCAAAGGTTTCTTTCTTGGTGCAAATATTTAATGTTAGAATTTGTCATTTGAGTATAACTGAAAATGTTCACTCACCTCTTTCCACCAGACGAATTGATTCCATTAAGTAAGGAACCAGCAGCCGATTCACAATAAAACCAGGGGTATCCTTAATAAAAAAAATTTTGAATTAATAATAATGAGAAAACAAATAATTCAATAATTAAATTTAATGTTAGAAAAATAGAACTTTTAAGTTTTAGTGAAAGTGTTACAAAGATAATTACTTAATAAATACTTGGTGGTTTTTTTTTTTTGTGTGTTGTTTCTTCTTTCAAAGAAAAACAACACAAAAAAAACTACCAAGATGAGGACAAAAAGTCCACAATAAATAAAAATTAATTCTCAGATTAAGAAGTCTCATCTCAAGATGATTCCAATTAAAGACAATTATAAATACTTTAAACTGCAACATAACTGGACAAGTTTCAATAATCAATTAACGGTTTCATTTGGTTTCTTTGTTTTTAATGACATATCAACCTTTATGGGTTATTTACTGCCAAAGCCATCCTTGTAGAAGGACAGCAAAATAAGTTGGCAACTGTAGTCGAGGGTGACCTGAGGGCTCCCTTTTCAATAGCTACTACACCAAAGTGTATGGAAGGGCACTACTCCTTTCCCTGGATTACTCCCCTTTACCCTTGATATGTACCTTATATTACTGTGTTAAGCAAGGAAGTATCAAGTACCATTTTTATAGTCTTTGGTATGACATGACCTGAGATTGAACTCTGGTCTCCCAGACCATTGGCGAACACTCTACCCACTAGGGCAATGAGCCAGTTAGTGGCACTATTTAACCCACAACTAGGGGATAAGGGAGTTCATACCTTTCCTAAGGATATAAGTCTGAAAGGGAATGTGATTGTGGAACTGGAGTTTGAACTTGCTAACTATGATGTCTTAGTCCAGCACTTTAGCCACTGCACCACAAAGACTCCTCTCAATTGATTTGAATGGCATGTCAATCCATCTAGGTTTATTTTAAACTTAGAAGTTAGAGAATCACATTCATTGTACATTCATATTCACATTTTTGTACAACTCATAAGGATTTAGTTTGGTTTCTATGTTAAATGGCATATCAACATTTATGAGTAATTTAACACCAAAGCCACCCTAGTAGAACAGCGGGGGTGTCCTCATGGTGTAATGGTTAAAGCGACGGACTGTGGAATTGTAGTAAGCAAGTTTGTATTCCAGTCGCATTATTATGCTCACTTTTGGGCAAATACCCTTGGGAAAGGTATGAACCCCCTTATCCTCCCAGCTATGTGTTCGATAGTACCACTACTGTTCTTCTAGGAGAATGGCTTTGGCATTAAATAACCTACAAAGGTTGATATGCCATTAAACAAAGTAACCAACCCAAACCTATAGAACAGTAATGGCACTATTTAACTCACAGCTAAGGGATAAAGGGGTTCATACCTTTCCCAAGAGTATTAGTCTGAAAGTAAGCTATGGTGTCACAGTCTAACATGTTAGCTACTATACTCCTCCCAGTCATTTCAGCAAACAATTATTTAGGTTCCAATAACTTCCTATCTTATAACCATTTACAAATGATTTTAGTTTCAAGTAACTATTAATACAGTTATATGGTGCCCGTGGTGTAATAGTTATCCTCGTAGGAAATGGACATGGCAACATGAGTTCAAATCATGGACGAGGCTGATTGCATTTCACATAGCACTAATACCCTTGGGAAAGGTATCAATCCAATTATTCTCCCTCCAGCTATGGGTAAATAGTAGGGCAGACTGAGTTCTTCAGCCTTGGTGAGGCAACTAGTCTTGGAGAAGGAAAACTCTGATTTCAAACCTGTTAAACTCCGCTTAAAAATTGACCTTGTGTCATATCCTGCCTGAACGGAGGGGTTGGTAAATATGATTAATACAGTTATATGCTTTTAAGTATTTCTATCTAATACAAATACTTTGCAAACAATTATATGGTTGGTTGATTTTATGATGTTTACCACCTTGTCAGATTATTTTATGCCAAAGTCATTTTAATAATTATAGTCAACAATTATATACAGTGCCTTCCGTTATTTTAAAGCATTTTAAATCTTTTTGAAAAGGTAAACACTTTATATTTAGTTGCAATATCAATTGTTTAAGAGTTTACAATCATTTTTAAAGTAGTAAACACTTCATACTTGCAATATAAATGTTTTAAGAACGAATGTGTTAATGTAGTTCAAAATTATTTTAAACATTATCTCAAACAAATCTATTTGACCCATAGATGAGACATTAGCAAATACTACCACTCCTGAACCTGTAGGTAATAGTAATGAAGGGTTGATTCCACAATAACAAGAGCAACAGTTTCTTCCCTAATTCTAATAATTAATACATAATTATATGGTTTCAAATAATGATTTCTATGGTAATAATAAATATTATTTGTTTGCACACAATTATATCGTTTCAAGTAATTAATTATCTAATCCCTCTGCCAAGAGCACAATATGAAACAAGGACAATCTTTTTGCAGAGTACAGCTCTTTTTTTCTTTCTCCTAAATTAGCTGTCTTACCAAGGTTAAAGAACCCATCCTTCCCTACTATATATCCATAACCAGAGGGAGAACAGATGAATTCATGCCTTTCTCAAGAGCATTAGCATTAGATGAAATGCAAACAGTCTCATCCAGGATTTGAACTCAGATTGCCAATTTCATTTTCTATGATGTTAAGTGTGCCTCCTAAATTGTTGCAAGTATCCAATTCTAATGGGTTTTTTTTTTTTAAATTTGATCCATAGATGGGACCATGACATGTACTACCACTTTAGATTTAAGTGGATGTGGGAGAAACACTAATGAAGGAGTGATTTCACACTCCCCAGAATTGCAATCTCACCACCAGATGCAGTTTAGTCTCACTCTCAGAACAACCACTAATCAAGATTTAACTCATTAGTAGTACTTTTAGAGACTAGCTTACCAGCATCACCTTTTACTAAGCTTAATCTCAGTCACTTTACCGTTAAAAGGCACTGCTCAAAGCTACTTTTTTTGAAAGTCTTACAATGCAATTTTCTAAGCCAAAAAATATTAAGAAAAAACAAAAAAGAAAAAAAAAAGTCTGATCCAAAAATATATGAAATGTGACAAATTCATGGTTACTTGGAGCTTAATCTGAACAGAACTGGGGATTATCCTTGACATCTGAGAAAAGGGTTTAAAATCCAACCATCTATGATTAGGGTCTTCAGATTTCAAAACTCTTCTACTTTAGGTCTGAAAAATAACCATTAACGCATTATAGATTTATCTTTCCACTGACTGTCAAACAATGTTAATAACTAAAGGATCAAGCTAAATATTATTTTCACACATATACAAAAGTAGAACAATAAGTCTGTAGCCATTCTATCTAAAAATTTTCACACTATTTAATTAAGTGCATTAACAAGGAAGGAGATTGTGTTGAAAAATAAACATTGATTGCTTAAAATAATTTTAATCATTTGACTTTTTTATATATAAAGAGAGAGAGGCACTCATAGTGTAATGGTTACTGTCATAGGAAATGGATATAATGACCTGAGTTCAAATTCTGGATGAGACAGTTTGTATTTCACATAGTGCTAACTAATAGCCTAGGGAAAGTTATGAATAAAACTATTCACCCTCCAGTTATGAGAAAATAGCAAGGCAGTCAGACTCTTTAACTATGCTATGGCAACCAATCTAGAAGGAAAACTCTGAATTCAAACATGTTAAACTCCAATTAGAATTGACTGCTTGAGCAGAGGGGTTGGTAAATATATATATATATATATATATATATATATATATATATATATATTAGGGTATTTGGAATGTAATTACAGATTGGTTTCTTTGTTTGATGGTATATCAACCTTCATGGGTTATTTAAAGCCAAAACCATCCATGAAGAAGAACAGTAGTGATAGTATTTAAGGAAAACTCTGAATTCAAACCTGTTAAACTCCACTTAGAATTGACTGCTTGAGCAGAGGTGTTGGTAAAAAATATATATATATATATATATATATATTAGGGTATTTGGAATGTAATTACAGATTGGTTTCTTTGTTTAATGGTATATCAACCTTCATGGGTTATTTAAAGCCAAAACCATCCATGAAGAAGAACAGTAGTGATAGTATTCAACCCATAGCTGGAGGGATAAGGGGAGTCATAACTTTTCAAAGGGAATTAGTCGAAAAGTGATCATACTAGGGCGACTGGAATTTGAACTCACTTACTTTGAAGCTACAATCCAGCACTTTAACCATTACGCTATGGGGACTATCCTAGAAAGTAATTACATTACTAGAGAGCAAAAAAAAAAAAAGAAATATAATTTAAATTTAATTAAATATTATCATTAAAAAAAAACATCTTTCTTTTCAACAATTCCAGCCCAAAAGAAAAGTAAATTTTTGATTCCACATTTAAAGAAAGTTTGAAAGATCATTTTAAACTTCTTTTTTCATTTTTTTCTTTGAATTGAGAGATTTCCTTTTCCCAGACTCATTTCTTTATCAATGCTAAAGAGCCCAGTATGGATTAATGTTTACCCTTAGGAGTGGCTGGGACAAATGGATTTATGCCTTTCAAAAGAGCATTAGTACAAAGTGAATCAGAATATAACCTAGTAGAGACAAAATAAAACAATCATAACAACATCCCAATTTTCTAAATAATTCAAAATAATAAATAAGAAAAATTTGGAAAGAAATTCCCATAACCTTCTGCCAAACACGGGCGAGTCATTAAAGAATTTAATAGAGAAGAGCCTCAATGCAAACTTGTTGATTTTGCATGCTCTGCTTTCTGCAGAGCAAAAAAGCATGTCTCGTTATTAAAGAAAAATATTACAAGTTTCTTGACACTACGAAGAATAAATTGATCACTTGGTGTTCAGGCCAACAAACACTAGTCAATAATGAGCCTCATTCCAGACAGATACCCATAGTCACCCACCAAACCACCATCTGTTCAGGTGTAGGGGGGAGCGGAAAAACAGCCATCAGCAGATCTATAATAGGTAATCTTTCCTTGAAACGGTCTGGAAGGCTGCCAATGTCACTCCCAGAATCTTAATGAAGTTGTCAGCATCTCACTTACAGATGGATGAATAACTAAGATGAGGAGTGGCAGCTCCAGGAATTGGGAAAGGGGAGTAGGGTTGCCTTTTAATGAGCATGTGCTTGCATGATAGAATCAACATGAGCAGGTGTTTAAGTGAGCCTTGGTTTTTACTCTAACGGAAAATAAATGAAAAAATTCCAAAGAAATAATTCCACCATATCTCAATATCACAATTAGTTTTCAGTGACCTAAACTCACACACTGGCTATTTGATACAGTCTTTTTTAATTCCTTATTAAGCTCAATTAACTCTCTACTTTAAAACAGTTTCTTAAAAGAGAGAAAAGTTCCCAATCTGACCAAGAAGGAAATACACCCAGAACTATGAAATATGCATGTTATTCATCCCACAGTTTAACACACTGGGACAAATTTCCCTCTAAATTTTTTCCAATCCAATATGGGACCAAAAAGCCTGTACACAACAAAGGTAAAGTTTACAGGAAACATAATTTACATTTTACGTTGGTTGTGTTTTATGGCATGTCAACCCATATAGGTTATTTAATACCAAATCTTGTTACATGATTTGTAGCTAGTAGGGATCAAATTTAAACAAACCAGAGGCATTTATTTGCACACAGTTAAATGGTTTTAATTATTGCTATCACTAGTATTTCTATTTTTATTCAGTTAAATTTTTTCAAGTATTGCTATCTAATACTAATAGTTTAATTTGATATTAATCATTTGTTTGCACACAGTTAAATGGTTTCCAGTATAGTGAATGATTAAACAGTTCTATTTGACCTATAAATGGGACCCTAAAAATGTACTATTACTCAGGGTCAGAGTGGATCTGGGAGTAATGGCAATGAAGAGGTACTTCACATTACACAAAGATCCAGGACTGTAGCAGTTTGGTATCATACCCAGAACATCCCTTTTGGGAGGGGTCTTACCTGTCTGCAGAGGTGTAGTTAGCATATTCTACAGCCCTAGCCAACAGGGAAGATTTTATATTAGGGGTGAGTATTAGTATACGAAAGTCTAAAACCAAAATCAGTTAGGGCCATTTTTTTTAAAATCATTTTTAGAATGATTGCAAATTAAAACCCTATTGTTAAAAAAAAACAATGTAACAGTGAAGTGCAGTGCAAGTACTATGGCTATTTATTAATATATCACTACTCTGTTTAAAGATTATATATATATATATATATATATACATACAAGGGTGATTTAAAATGTTCTAAGATCCACACAGATTTCAGACTTCTCGCAGATTTCTTAACTTAGTATGAGCCTAATCTGTACAGAAATTAAGATAGAATTAGTTTTTTTAGTTTTATAAGAAGTGGTAGTGTGTTGTCACAACAAAAAAATATTCAGCTATGGCTCTTTTTTCTGAATGAGACTTACAACTTTTTGAACTACAGCAATGATACTATTTAACCCATAGCTGGGGGGTAAGGGAATTCATAAAGTTCACCTACCTAGGAAGTAGCGTTTCATCAACCGAAAAAGACATCGACACACGACTGACGAAGGCATGGACGGCTATCGATAGGCTCTCGGTCATATGGAAATCAGACCTAACCGATAAAATGAAACGCAGTTTCTTCCAGGCAGCAGTTGCGTTGATACTACTATATGGATGCACTACATGGACACTAACTAAACGGCTGGAGAAGAAACTAGACGGAAATTACACAAGAATGTTGAGAGTAGTATTGAACAAGTTCTGGCGACAACACCCCACGAGACACCAACTATACGGACACTTGTCCCCCATCACAAAAACTATACAAGTTAGACGAACCAGACACGCGGGACACTGCTGGAGAAGCAAGGACGAGCTCATAAGTGATGTACTCCTATGGACCCCCACATATGGCTGTGCAAAAGCAGGACGACCAGCTCGAACTTACATACAGCAACTATGTGAGGACACAGGATGTAACAGTGAAGACCTGCCGGAGGCAATGAATGATAGGGAGAAGTGGCAAGAGAGGGTCAGGGATATCCGTGCTGGCGGCACGACATGATGATTAGTCCAAAAGGGAACATAATAATGCAACTAGAGTTTGAACTTGCTTATTTTGAGGCCACAGTCCAGCACTTTAACCATTATGCCAAAGGGACTCCCTACGCCCAATTATATATAGTACAAAATATATCTACACACACTTTCTAAATAACCAAGCACTTCATTATCTGAAACAGATCTATTTGGGCCATAGATGAGACCCTAAAAGAAACTATCATGCCAGGTTAAAGTGGACAAGAAAGTAATGGTAATGAAGGGTTACTCATCACTCCCCAGAACTTCAGAACTGGAGCCTCACTACTGGATGCAGCTTTATGTCATTCCCAGCTTAGGATCACCTGTGCACTCTGCCAAGAGTTAAAATGATGATCCTTACCTTATAGTGCTCAGTGTTAAGCAAGGTAGCATCAAGTACCATTTTTTGAGTTTTTAGTATGACTCAACCTGGGATTGAACTCCAGTCTCCCGGAGCAGTGGCGAACACTCTACTCATTAAGCCAATAGCCCAGTTTATGATAATGCTATTATTTACATATTTACCAGTTGTGCTGCACATTTCTCTGCTATCTATTCTTTAAGAAAAAATTATTGTAGAAAATTATTTAAAATTCAAAACAATTTAAATCAGTTAATTCATTTTGAAAAGCAAAGTTCCACACAAAATTTTAATCAAAACTTTTTTTTTCTTTTAGACCTGGTGTCTATTCTAAAAACTAATTCAATTGGAACAGGAAATTATTTAAATAAAATAACAAATTAATAAAACAAAAAATTTTGATTTTGATTTTTTTTTCCCCCTTAAGCTTGAAAATGTCCCATTTTTTAAAATTATTTCTCTTTTAATTAATCTTTTAAATTGGAAAAGATTTTAATTGAAACTGAATAATTAATATGACTGGACTGCTGCCCTGTCAGTGCAGTTTCAAATCACGTCAGTTCTAACTCAATTTTATATAATTCAATTTGTCTCAGGATAAGACATTTGAATGAACAGAAAAACAAATTTAGTGACAACAGCTTTTATGCATATATAATGGTAGGGTTCCCAAATAGATATTTTAATACCACTGCACTACATAGACACTTGCATCACCACCATTCTAATGGGTCTATATGAGTGTAGCACTATGCCTTAAGTACTAATCGAATCCTCATAGTAATCTCACCATGAGAAAAAGTGACAAACACACAAAACACCATCTTGGTTTGCTAATACAAAAGTTTATTCGCTACTACACCTGCGATATACTGACCTCCAACCTGGCCGGGCTGTCAAAATAGGAAATGCACCTGTGTAAATAATAGGTGCATCAGGTCGAGGAATATCAGGATATTATAACCTTGACCGTGGATGGGTTGAATGAGTGCAAAATTGTGATGCTCGCAGGAAGAAGAGTGGGCATCAAATTATTATATAACCCGGGTGAAGACAGGAAGTCAGTGAGTTGAATATCAGATGAGTTGGAGATAAGATGCAGTAGAGAAAACCAGCACCCAGCAGAGTGGGCCCTAGGCCCCCGGTTGAGCAGCCCAGGAGAACAGGAAAGAAATGCAGTTATGGCCAATAGAGTGGGGGTCAATATGTTGCAGTTCTGTTCGGTCTCCAACTCCCTCTCATACACAACCCTTTCAATAAAGTGAGAGGTATATTTTTCTTAAGACCTGTGTCACTCATTTTTATTGTGTCGTTGTGCATGCATGCATATGTATATTAGGGTAGGTCGATTTTGGAACTGTAAAAAGAATAACACAGTGAAAGTTGCAAAATAACATCAGAAATTACCCCACGAAATTTTTTTTTCCAAAATTTTGTATTTTTTTGCGAAATCGCATTTAAAGACATAATAATTTGTGATTTTAGTTGTGATATCGGTGACGCTGGAAACCTGTATCCATAAAATTAAAACTGAGACTAAAGGAAAATTGAATAATAAAATTTATTAAATAATTGATATTTTTAAGTTTATTATCCATTTTCATATTATGTTTAATTAAATGACCAAAAACAAAAATAAAATACATTAAAATATATAGTTTAAAATACAAATAACGACTTACTAAACCTCGTTTTATTTACTGGATATTTTTTCGGCTTTCACCGGTGGTAAATATCTCTCCGGAGTACTTCGGTTTGTTTATGTTTTTTACCCTTATAATTAATGCAAATATATATATTTCGCAAAGTAGACATACTATTAAAATATTTAAACATTTTATAATTATTGTAATTTATCTATATTTTAAAATTTAGTGTTTTTTTAAGAGAAAAGTCGGTTTACGAGTTAATTTTGGAACTAAACAGTACAGTACTGTTGTTTGGTAAGTAAACATTATTACTTTTTTTAATGAATTTCAAAATTTATTTACAATTTTTTAAAAACATCTTCGTGTATTTTCAGACAGTATATATATATATTCTTTTTACAGATATTTTGATTAAAAAATGGCAGGAAAAAACACTGGAGTTTCCACTCGAAATAAAGGTGCAATTAAATTTTCAGGTTTACCATCACCATTGGATAAAACTGAGACAGGAACTCGTCGACAAATAATTCAATACAGCTATTTTTTAATGAACACTTATCCCCACCTTTCTTGTTTAGGTATTTCTAAATTAATAGCAAAGGACGTGATAGATATTTAGAAGGCTGTCAACACTCGTTTGCCTTTGTTAAAGGAAATTAGTGTTGTCAACAAGGTGAAAATTCTATGCTTTCAGAAGGCAAAGCAAATAAGTAGGAAACATCTACCTGCTGCCCAAATAAAATTCTGGAAGGAAAAGTTGGATACATTTTTTGATATATCATCATGTTCGTGCAACCTGCCAATTTTAAGTTGTGACAATATTAATGTCAAATGCACCAAAGAAAATTGCCATACTAAGCACATCATCTGCACTTGTCCTCTGACAAAAAAGCCAACAAAAAAGTATGAAGATGTCCCCACCAATAGCTTCAACATCATATGTTCAGGGTGATTCTTCCCATTCTTACACATCTTCTCCAAGTGATGAAACAGAGGATTATAAACAGCTAGATAGTCCTCTCCAAGTGCTTTATAACCTCACAAAAATTCCAAGGTATACTCTTGAGTTAGTTAGGGGTGATATATTTTCTAATGTTGGAGCCAGCCTTGCCCATGCCTTGCTCTTGGATTTGAGGGCTATTGGCCTTTTTATCCCTCATATAGATATAAAGAATATCTATATGGATAAATGTAAAATAGAGCAAAGGCTAAAGTGAAAACAAATGCCTATGAAAATCATAATGAAAATGTGGAGAATCTACTTTGTATAGGAGTTGATGGGAGGAAAAAGACACAGTATACTACAAGGAATCAGTGGAGGAAAATGGAAGTAAAATTCTGAAAAAAGCCAAAAGACCTAATGCCACTTGACAATCACAGAGGAGACACCAAATGAGAGTATATATTTGACTCACAGGGTTCTTCCTGATATTGGTGCAACTGGTACACTATTAAGGCTGTCCTTGTTGACAACACAAATGCAAATACAGGCTGTGAAGGTGGACTTGTTACACTTTTAGAAAAAAAAATAAAAATAAATCTTCACACATTTGGTTGCTCCTTACATCAAAATGAACTTCCATTTAGAGCTCTATTCAAACATTTAGATGGCACCACAAAAAGCCACACTACATTCAATGGTCCATTGGGTAAATTATGTGCAAATGATTGCCATAATTTACCCCAAAAATCTTTTTCAGCTGTTGAGAATCCCCTGGAGTTTCATTTTGGAATGAAAGATATGGATAGCCTTAGTAGTGACCAAAGACTACTCTATGAATATACAGTTGGTATTTCTAGAGGTAAAGTGGACCCTAGATTTGCATCGTGGAAAATTGGTCCATTAAACCAGGCAAGATGGTGAACTTTGGCCATCAGGCTCATGTGCCTATGGACTCATGGGGCATATCCACAGAATCTTTCGACCAAACTATATAGTTTGATAAATTTTATTGTGAATATTTATGCTATTTGTAGGTTTGATATAAAAAAAGTAACAAGTTCCATCACCAGCAAATTTATATTTACAATATGATTGACAGGATACGAAAGAAACCAATTGAGGTTCAAAGGATTACATTAAAAAACCTCCAGTATAATGCCTTGACATTACTTCTGGAGAATGTTTTATTTTCAATGGTGAAATTTGATGAACCTAAAGTGATAGAAGAGGGTATAAAAAGAATTTTGGCCATTAGGTATGTTTATATTTATTCATACAAAACTGGTTGAAGTACTTGTGCCAATTTATTGAAACATTTTAAAGATTACATCTGATTTCACCAAATATTATTAAAGCAGAACAAATTGCATTTAAAAATTAAACTCAAATTATTTTTTATATTCTTTCAGAAGAGGGAAGCCAGTCATGAAAAGATTTTAAAAGATCCCAATGATCAACTTTAAAGTTGTGCACTGGACTGATTTAATTGATTTGTCAGTAAATGGAGTCTGTGAGCCACCACTCACACTAGACTTTTCTGACAATGAATTACAGAATTCATTGTTAACGGGTGAAAAGATTAACTTGCCAGATTTTCCTTCACATTCCCAAGGTGTGGAACGGGCAGTTAAGTTAGTAACGGAGGCTTCTCAATCCGTGTATGGCTTTGAAGCAAGGCACCAGCACATACTTGCAAAAGTTTTGTGCCAACAATTGAAACCAGCGTTTTCATCTAAGGGCTCATATATGGAACTATTTGATTCCATATATTAAAAATTATTAAACAATTATTTGTTTTTCCATATTTGTTTATTTGTTGTATTTCAATTCATATCAGGAAAAAGTTTTTTTTCAATATATTCGAATATTACTGCTTGAATAATAGCATTTTAGATTCGACACAGGTAAAGCAGGGTGGGGTAGGGGTTCAATTTTCAATTTGAAGTTTTGTTATAATCTATTTATTATATTTCCATAAAATAAAATAAGATTTCCTAATTTAAATACTGAAATTGTTTGGTTTTTACATCAATATTTAGGCCAAATCTGGCAAAATCGAGGACTTTTCAGTACATGTTTATTCAAAATCTTTCATGCCAAATTAGCTAAAAACCGTTGAAGATTCAGATCAAATTTTTGGTATGAGTATTTAATAGGTATATACACAACTTTCAGTGCATTATTCTTTTTGATATTTAAAAAAAAGTGAAAAATCAACCTACCCTAATGTATATATATGTATATGTGTATGTATATATATATGTATGTATGTATATATATATATATATATGTATGTATAGGTTATGGCTATACAACACACCTCTTAGTAGTTGTTGAGAAGAGAGAAACAGAGTATGAAAAATGAGTCAACAGATTTATGATATGCAGATAGAAACAAACCATCATGAGAAGAGATAGAGCAGATACAGCCCTTGATATTATCTTTCTCCTTTTCTACTGCAGTTCTTGCATGTGCTTGTTCAGGGTTCTGTACTCTATAGCCCCAGCTAACCAAGCTGGTTATTTAATGATGAAATCAGTCTTTTTTCAAGCAATTATATGGTTCCACATAACAATTCCTATTCAATAATAATTATTTGTTTGCACAGTTTCAAATATTCTTATCCAATACCAATAATTTGCACACAGTTATATAGTTTCCAATATTTCAATCTAATACTAATAATTCCTGAAGAGATCTATTTGACCCACAAATGGAGCTCTAACAAGTACTACTACTACCAATTCACAATCTGAGAGCCTCACTATCAAATGCAGTTTAGTGTGATACCTAGTACACTCTTTTAAGAGGTGTCTCACTGCTTTACAGTGGATACAGTCAGAGTATTCTATGCCTCACTGACAGAGCAGTTGGTCAACTGGCCTTACTTTAGGGGGACTATGAATATCAAAAATTCAATTGTTTTTTATTTTTAATTTGTTACAACAAGAATCCAATGGTTTTATAAGTCAACTAGTTATACATAATTTTTACAAAGTATGCATGAGAAAATAACATCCATGAATGCATGAATACTAAAATCTATAACATTCATTAACCTTTGGTGTAATGGTTATCGTCGTAGGAAATGGACACGGCGACACGAGTTCAAATCCTGGACGAGAATGACTGCATTTTCACATAGTACTAATACCCTTGAGAAAGGTATGAATCCAATTATTCTCCCTCCAGCTATGGATAAATAGTAGGACAGACTGGGTTCTTCAGCCTTGGTGAGGCAACTAGTCTAGGAGAAGGAAAACTCTGAATTCAAACCTGTTAAACTCCGCTTAAAAAATTGACCTTGTGTCATATCCTGCCCGAGCGGAGAGGTTGGTAAATAGGATTAACTTTTTCTTTTTCTATCACATTGTTACAAAGAACAGGAGGCACTCATAGCAGAACGGTTATCATCATAAGTGGACTCTGTTACCTGAGTTCAAATCCTGAACTAGAAAGTATGCATTTCACATAACGCTAATATCCTTAGGAAAGGTATCGCTTTTAGTTTTTTACCTTAATGGCATATCAACTTTTGTGGTTTGTTTGGATGGTTGTTTTGTTTTACCATGCAGCAACCCTTTTCAAGTCATTTAACACTGAATTAAGTCATTTAGATAAAAGTTTCAAACAACTTAGTTCAGCATAAGTACAGTTCAAATGTCAAAAACAGTTCTATTTCAAACAACTCAGTTTAGCCTAAGTAAACAGTTTAAATCTCAAAACAGTTCTATTTCAAACAATTCAGTTTAGCATAAGTAGGCAGTTTAAACACAGAGTTAAACGTAAAAATAGTTAATTTCAAGCAATTCAGATTAGCATGATTTTACACAGTTTAGTTTTATTTGACCCATAGATAGGATCCTATCAAGTGCTACCACTCAGGGTCAGAGTGGACCTGGGAGCAACGGTAATAAAGGAGCACTCTGCATTCCCCAAAGCTCCACCATCAGATTGTTTAGTGTCATATCCAGGACACTCATTGAGGGAGTCTTATTCCTCTGCAGAGATGCAGTCTGTGAATTCTACAGCCCTAACTGACTGGGTAAAAACTTTTGAGGGTTATTTAATGCCAAAGCCATCCTTGTAGAAGGAGAGTTATGGTACATAGCTTGTGGGGGGGGGGGTAAAGTAGTTCATACCTTTCTCAAGGGTATTAGTCCCAAAGTGAACATAATAACGCAACTGGAGTTAAAACTTGCTTACTACAATATCGCCATCCAACATGTTAACCACTACACCACAGAGACCTCCCGGACAAACGTTTAAATCCAACAATTCTTTTTCCATAATGGTAATTCATTTTAATAAATTCCAAACTATAAAAATAAGTGTAGAAAAACATCTTCAAAAAGACATAGATCTGTTAAAAACTGGGCATTAACTTTATGTAATATTATTTTCTAATGTCATTTTTTTTTCTATAATTTTGATAAGTAAATCATTACAGTTCACTCAATAACAAAAAAAAAATATGTGGTAAGAAAAGAATTACACTTTTAACTGGGCTTTTTAACCATTGTATGGTAACCAGTCTAAGAGAAAAAAAAACTCTGAATTCAAACCTGTTAGACTCCACTTAAAAATTGACCTTGTGATGCATTCTGCTCATGATGCAGTAGTTGGGCAGACCTGGAGAGGTATTCAGCATTGCTAAGTTATTCCTGCCAAAGACATGCTACCTGAGCAGCACCAAAACTAGGTTAAAGTGACAAAGAGAGAGTTCCAAAGAACAAACTTCTTACCTTACACTTCACAGTAGTTTTCTTCATGGCTTTGCCAAAATCAAGGAGTGTTTGAAATGTTGTCTCCGAAGTTTCTTCAATCTTTATGACCTGAAAAAATTTCACAAGCAAATAATAGATGTAGTCTTACAATACAACTCCTAATGGAATGGCAGAAAAAAATTTTCAATGAGGGGAAAACAAACACACACATACACATACACACACACACACACACATATATATATATATATATACTTCCAGTCATATGGTACATTAAATGTTTATCCACCTTGAAGGTATATATAAATATTTAGAGTAAAATGCATGTTATAAATACAATCTATCTAACAGACATTTTTTTCTACTGCATATAATACTTTTAAATGAAACTTCTTGCTGTTTGAGAAATATTTTTTTTAAAAAAAGTACTATCAGTAATGTTTACAAAAAGAGGCAATATTTCTATGATTTAATTTTCTACAGAGAAAAAGAGTTTTTCAATTCTATAAATACACAGAACATCCACCACTACCACCATATCTCGAAAACAGATCATATTCAATGTAAGAATATAATGGTGATCTCTATTAGTCTCACAAGATCTGGGTCTGAATCTGGGCAAGATAGGGTAGTATGGAAAATGAGCAATTGCCCATACACTAAGTCTCTCTTCTCCATACTACTGTTGATATAATCAAAGTATTTTTTGTAATTATAGATTATACCATGCTTTCTTCAAGATATAGGTTTGTTTTAGTTTGGTTTTATGACATATCAACCACTGTTAGTTATTCAAAGCTAAATATTGTTTATACATATATATTAAATATACATGATTTGTAAACATACTTTGTAGATAACATTCTTAAACAAGCCAGAGTTTTTTTTTGCACACAGTTAAATGGTTTCAAATATTGCGATATAACAGTCACAATTTAACATCAGTCATGTGTTTGCCCTCACAGTTTGTTCTATTTAACCCATAGATAGGACCCTATCAGGTGCTACAACTCTGGATCAGAGTAGACCTTGTAGAAATGGCAATGAAGGGGTACTCCACATTCCCCAAATCTCCAAGCCTGGAGCCTCGCCATCAGATTGTTTAATGTCATATCCAGGATACTCATGGGAGGTACTATTTACCAACCCCTCCGCTCGGGCAGAATATGACACAAGGTCAATTTTTAAGCGGAGTTTAACAGGTTTGAATTCAGAGTTTTCCTTCTGCTAGACTAGTTGCCTAACCAAGGCTGAAGAACCTAGTCTGTCCTACTATTTACCCATAGCTGGAGGGAGAATAATTGGATTCATACTTTTCCCAAGGGTATTAGTGCTATGTGAAATGCAATCAGTCTCGTCCAGGATTTGAACTCGTGTCGCCGTGTCCATTTCCTATGACGATAACGACTACACCACGGGCACCTCCATGGGAGGTGGGAGTTTTACCTCTCTACAGAGATGCAGTTGGTGTATTCTACAGCCCCAGCTGACGGGGCTATCAAGATACAAGCTCATCCGAATCATTTTCTGCCCTGTCAGTTGGAGCTGTAGAATGTGCTAACTGCACTTCTGCAGAGGGGTAAGACACCCACCTCCAATGAGTGTCCTGGGTATAATACTAAACTACATCTGATAGTGAGGCTTGGAGTTTGGGAGAATGTGAAGTACTTTTTTATTGCCATTACCCTCAGTTCCACTCTGACCTAGACTTGTATCTGTTAGGGTGCCATCTAAGAATCAAATAGAATTTTCAATCATTTACTAAGAATTATTATTATTAGTTATTTGAAGCCATACAACTGTGTGCAAATTATTTATATTACATAGGAATTATAAACAGAATTATTAACATTAACTAGTAATACTTGAAACTATTTAAGTGTTTAAACAAATGAGTTCTAAAAATAAAGTTACCTACAAACTATTCACTAACAAATTTTATATTTATAAGTTAAGTAAGTTGGCCAACCATAGTTGAGGGCAACCCAAAGGCTTCATTTCAATAGCTACTACACCAAGGTGTAGGGGAGGGTGCTATTCTTTTCTCTGGACTGCACCACTTACCTTTGATATGTAGCTTATAATGCTGAGTGTTAAGCAAGGAGGTGTCAAGAACTATTTTTAAGTCTTTGGTATGACTTAACCTGAGATTGAACCCCCTGTCTCCAGGACCATTGGCAGACACTCAGACCATTATGCCAATGGACTGGTTAAATTTATATCTAAATTTTGTATTCATGAAAACGGGATTTGGCACTAAATAACCCACAAAATTTGATATGCTATAAAACCAATAAATCAAATCATTTCAACATATAATCAAAATAACAGTTTGGTAGTAGAAAAAGCACGAAAGTGAAAAATAAGATAAAAAGATATTTTCATAAATATCTTATAGTTACTATTAAAGTAAATGAACTTAAGTTGAATAGTTTATACACATTTTTTTAAAATACAAGCATAACATCATGGCATTCTATATTACAGGCCAAGTGATAATGAACCAAAGGGTCAGAATTGGAGGCAAGTTTCAGTTTGAGCTTGCTAGTTTTGTGTTGTTGGCTTAAGAAATTCAATGAGATTTTTCTTTTCATTTGTATATTATTTACCTTATTCAACTGAAATAAGTAAGTAGGTATAAGATTTATTTTATTTTGAGTTGTTATATTATTTTTTATGTAGATTATAAATACAAACTTTTGAGTCTGTAATTCACTATGCAAAAATGATATGTAGAAATCTTAGTCTTATTGTTATTTTGAATTTTAAGCTTCTTATTCAACATGTTTAAAATCAAGTTTATTATATAGTTTCCCCTTTTATTTTGTTTAATATTTCTTACTCCAAGTTCATTAAGGTTCTTCTCAAAAAATTTCCATGTGGTTGAAATTTTCCAAAATTTATTTATCTAAAATTAGAATAAAAAATGCCATTATTGGTCAATGGTCACAAAGTTATCTTAATATTTTTCTTTGATATTGTTATTCATAAGAATTATTCATTGATAAAATTTAATTCTTTTATGAGCAATTTGTGTTTTTATTTTAAATATTAAACTATTTTAGGTTAGTTTAAATCTACCATTAAATGTAAAATAGAAGCAAATGTAATATGTTTGTATTACAAAATGGAGGAAAAAACATTAAAGAATGTTTTTAGATAAATTTAAGGATATATTATCATAATTAAATTCTAAACATTTAATTTAAAATTTACTTTTGATATTGTAAAAATGCTGTGAATGGGAACAAAATTAGTCAGTCTATTTTTTCAGAGTTTTCTAAAGTTTTTAAAAACTATGGTAAAAAAAAGTTAGTTTCATAGTCACTGACTTAACATTTTTCAGCTAAACGTTTATTATTTAATATTTTTCTGTTAAAAGTTTATTCAATAGTCTTAAAAAAAACAGTTACACTTCAAAACTGCATTCTCTTTTATATGTCTTGTATATTTGTTTTTAAAAGACTGATCCTTTTTTACTACATGTTCTTTTTGTTATTGAGTGAACTCTAATGATTTACTTATAAGAATTATAAAAAAAAAAATGACATTAATAAATATTACATAAAGTTAATGTCCAGTTTTTAACAGATGTACATCTTTTCACTTGTTTTTATAGTTTGAAATTTATTAAAAACGAATTATCATTATTATTACACAAATTATATTTTTCTCTAATATTGTTGTTATTCATTAAGAATAAATGCATTCAAAGAATTATCTTTTATTAGTTGTAATTTTCTTTCAGGTAAAATAAACAAATATTAATGTTTAGTTTAACTTTTTAAACTTCCCATTAAAGTATAAAATAAACCCAAATGTCATATTCTTATTATGAAATTAATGAAAATTCCATTCAAGAATTTTTTTATGTAAATTTAATGTCATGTAATAAAAGTGAATATATTTAATTTGAGCAAAATCCTGCTCAGTCATTTTTCCAGGTTCTTCTAAAGTATTTATTTACTTATTTATTTACTTAAGCTGAGCATAAAACTAATTTTTGACAGAAGAAGGACAAGTTACAGTGCACAGCAGTAGATTGCCCCACCAGGAGACATTGTCTCAAAAATAGCCAAAGCCCTTTCTCCTTGAAATTCCCCTTGCAGACCACCTCAGGCATCAAGCAAAACCCCCAGTCTTCCCCAGCGCTCCAGTAAAGAGCCAGACAATAGTTGATCTTAAGTGCTGGAAATTTATATACTTAATTAACTCAACAATTAGTAAAAAAAATTATATAAAATTTCACAAAATTTTGTTAACAATATACCCCAAAACTAATATACAAAAAAAAAATGAAAAATAAATTAATCAATATAAAAAGTGGATTCTTAGGTTTAAGGCAACTCCCTTAAATTTGTTTTTAACTTATTGATATGGGGGGAGGTTAAAAGTTGGGATGAAGTGTACAATTAATTTGAAAAGTTACCCCTAAATTGAAGGAGTAAAAGAAGATTAATCTATTGTTTCAGATATTACCTAGTTTCCAACAATGCCCTGAAACTATTTTGTCTTTGCTTGCAAAACAAATAACAGAAGCCAGCAAGACATGTGAGATGAATAAAATATCAGTTTATTGTTTTCCAAAAGACAAAGATGAGAGAGAGAGAGCAATGAAGAAAATCAGTTCAAAATGCCAATCTTAATGTCACTAACAATGCAGTTATTTGTCAACTACAATGGCCTTCCAATACAGTACTGCTTGAAATCAAATTGATGATGAAATGAATGCTTTTTTAGAATAAGATAAGATTAATTATACAAATTTAATAAAGTTTAATCAACATCAAAAAAGACTTCATCATCATCATATCGCGCTGGTAGCACGGATATCCCTGACCCTCTCTCGCCACTCCTCCCTATCGTTCATCGCCCTAGGTAGGTCTTCAGGACAACAGCCTGTATCCTCACATAGCTGCTGAATGTACGTTCGAGCTGGTCGTCCTGCTTTTGCGCGGCCATGTGTGGGGATCCATAAGAGTACATCTCTTATGAGTTCATCTCTGCTTCTCCAGCAGTGTCCTGCATGTCTGGTTCGTCTAACTTGAATAGTTTTCGTGATAGGGGGCAGGTGGCCGTACAGTTGGTGTCTTGTGGGGTGCTGCTGCCAGGACTTGTTCAGGATTGCATGCAGCATTCTTGTGTAATTGCCATCCAGTTTCTTCTCCAGCCGTTTTGTTAGCGTCCATGTAGTGCATCTATATAGCAGTATCGATGTGACCGCTGCCTGGAAGAAGCTGCATTTCGTTTTATCGGTTAGGTCTGATTTCCATATAATCGATAGCCTATTGATAGCTGTCCATGCTTTCATTAGCCTCGTTTCGATGTCCTTTTCGGTTGATTCGACGCTGCTTCCTAGGTACGTGAATTTGTCTACTAGTTTAAGTGGGGTTCCTTCTAGAGTGGAGATGTCCCCCGTTTGGTTATAGCACATATATTCCATTTGTGTGCATTAACATAGAGGCCTATGCTTGCTGCTGCTCGTTCCAAACTATGCAGAAGAGTTTCGGCTTGGTCAGGTGTATTTGCCAGTATCGCTATGTCATCGGCGTAGTCGGCGTCGGTAATTGTTGTTGCGGGGTATCTTCTGCTTTTTTTCTTCGTCAGTTCGAAGCCATTCTCTTTGATTTGGTCAATCGATGTTCTAAGTACGTAGTCTAGACAAATGATAAAGAGGTACAGGGCCAGCGTGTCCCCTTGTAGTACTCCTGCTACAATGTCAAAGTATTCTGTGTCTCCATCCGGTGATCGTACTTTTACTTTAGTGTTTCTATAGAGAATTGTTATTGCCGCTACGGTTTCTTTAGGTATGCCGTACGCTAGTAGGATTTGTTCCATCTTTCCTCTGTGAATGGAGTCAAAAGCCTTGGTAAAGTCGACAAATATTAATGTCGCTTGTAGGTTCTTTGCCCGTACACCTTCAAGGATTCTGCGGATGGTTAATATTTGTGAGGTCGTGGATCTATTTCTTCGGAAGCCATTTTGGTTTTTTCTAAGTATGATGTCGATTTTGGGTTCTATTCGGTTTCGTAGTAGGGCATTGTAGATTTTGGCAGCTATGGATGTAAGTGTTATGCCTCGGTAGTTTTTAGCTAATCCGAGGTCCCCCTTTTTAGGGAAGGGGAGTATGCATCCCTTCATCCATCTATCTATCGGATTTTGATTGTATACTGCGTTGCAGTGTCGGAGCAGTATGTCGTCGAATTGTCTGGTCTTCCATACTTCCGGTGGAATTTCGTCCAGCCCTGCGGCTTTCCTATTTTTAATTTTTCTGAGAACCGAGTCGAGTTCTTCTTGTGTGAACGGTCCTAGTTTAATGTCTAATTGTTTGCTAATTATTCTGGTGATTGGTTCATGCGTTATTTTTGGTGGGTTTCCAAGTAAGTTTTCGAAGTGCTGTTTCCACAAAAAAGACTTAGTGTGTCCAATTGTACCATTTTGGAATGTAAATATCTAAACAATTCAATATTCAAACGTTATTGCTGGTATCCCTCTCTTTGTGTTGAGAATTTATAAAAATTTACAGTTTCAAACTTCTCATTATAGAGTTAAGTGTTATATTAACAGTTTGTCCAAAAACCATATACAGTTGATACTTGGTCAAGATTGGAAGAAATTATCTGATATTTAAATTCTATAGCTTTTCATCAAAATATCTTGAGTCAGCACTTTTCAGCAATGGCTCCCAATATGGGTGGAATAAAATACAGCTCATATATAGTAATATATGCTTTTGAGTACAATATAATATAATGGTCATTCTATAATAGATTAAGACAGGATTTTCAATTACCATCATTAGCAATATTAAGAAGGATGACATCAAGCTTCTAAAATCAATGAAAAATGTTTTCTGCTATCAGTATTTGATATTTTTAATGCCAGACAAAAAAGGGGTCCATAATTCTCCACAAAGTATATATATAAAAAAATGTTATTATATCATGGCAAACAACTATTTGGTAAGTCAGTTGACAATCCATCTCAACTTGTTCAAACAGTACTTGCTATAATGTTTATATGTCTTAATGGAGGTCCAAAATTTCTTATAAGATTGATTCTAATTTCAAAATTAACACCAGCCTTTTTATTTAAACAAACTGAGTTAACAGTTCAGGGAAACACCTCTGTAGCAGCAGATGTAAAGGCTATTATACATGATGGCAACCAAGTAAATCAAATTTTTTATATCACACTCCCAGAAAATCCTTGGTTAACTGAATATAATAAATATTTGCTTTTTGATTATGTTCATCTGTAGAAAAATATTCCGAATTAGTGGCTCACAGAAGACAGAACTAATCTTTGATGATGATGGAGTAAAACAAGTTGCACATCTTAGTTATATGATTTGAATCTGAAAGACTAGTTAAATTTCCAGATTTAAATGATTTTTTCATTGCTCCAATGCCTCAAAGTGTTTTCAGAAAAAACATATAATAACTTCTTACTCAGTCTGGAATAAGTGTGGATAAGAATGATAAATTCATAAACAAGGTTTTAACATGGTGGAAAATTTTAAATGTTAAGACCCTTCAAATTGATAAACAACACAATGACCCTTGACAAGTTGAAGTCAGACCTCTGAATGACAGCTAACACTGAGTTTGGTAAAATGGCACTTAATATGGCTAACAGTCAAGGTAATTATATAAAACAATTATCTAAACACACTGCTACTACCATACACCATACTTGCAATGGAATTATTAGTCTCTGTTGACACCTTTTAGCTACAAGGCATAAATATGTGCTACTTGGACAATTTACAACTGATCCATTAGAAAAAGAATTTAGTAAATTTTGTCAAGGATCAGAGGGCACCTATTTTATAAATATCCAACAGTGTACCAATAAACTGCATATTAAGCAGACATCTGTACTTTTAAATCAAAATGTAAATATTGATGCTTTTGATGTTAAGCCAGGTCAACAATTTATATCTTGTGATGATAAACTTTGTGAGGAAGGTTCAGAAATATTTGACAACCTGGAAAATTTAGGACCATCTCTTTCTGATCAAATAAAAATGGCTCCCGCATATCAATTCAATTGACCATGGAAAACTAAAAGTTCCTTCTGACCACACTTACCAATGGTTAATTTTTTTGTTTCATTCTTTTCCATATAAGGAAAAGGTTTGTTGTAAATCATTAAGTAATATTCTATACTTATTTCTGAGTTACCTTTTTCCAACATGATCATATTTTTGCAAATAGAGTTTTGAAAAGTTTTTGCAAACATTACTCACCCAGATCAGACAAAGAACCAGCTTTAAAGGTTTTGAAACTTTCCTCAAATGAGTTTGTTTTATCTGTCTTCATTTTTGAAATGATTGTCATATAGACATTTCATCTGATGTCCCCCAGCCTTCTTCAGCGACATTTAACAAAAATTTGAACCAGACTCTTGATTCAATCTCTGGGTGAGATTAAATAAAGGGTCTGGTAAGATCTATAAATAGTATGAATGTTTATATTTCAACATTATGTGGATCATATCATTATTCAAAAATCTTAGCTGCTTCTTAGTTTTGTTTAACACATATCAGTATCCACAACAAAAATACATATTTTAATTTATTTCACTTTCAACACATTCTATTATGTTCAGGTATGAGTTAAAATGTTATTCTAAGTATTTCAACACATTCTATTATGTTCAGGTATGAGTTAAAATGTTATTCTAAGTATTTCAACACATTCTATTATGTTCAGGTATGAGTTAAAATGTTATTCTAAGTATTTCAACACATTCTACTATGTTCAGGTATGAGTTAAAATGTTATTCTATGTATTTCAACACATTCTATAATGTTCAGGTATGAGTTAAAATGTTATTCTAAGTATTTCAATACATTCTATTATGTTCAGGTATGAGTTAAAATGTTATTCTAAGTATTTCAACACATTCTATTATGTTCAGGTATGAGTTAAAATGTTATTCTAAGTATTTCAACACATTCTATTATGTTCAGGTATGAGTTAAAATGTTATTCTAAGTATTTCAACACATTCTATTATGTTCAGGTATGAGTTAAAATGTTATTCTAAGTATTTCAACACATTCTATTATGTTCAGGTATGAGTTAAAATGTTATTCTAAGTATTTCAACACATTCTACTATGTTCAGGTATGAGTTAAAATGTTATTCTAAGTATTTCAACACATTCTATTATGTTCAGGTATGAGTTAAAATGTTATTCTAAGTATTTCAACACATTCTATTATGTTCAGGTATGAGTTAAAATGTTATTCTAAGTATTTCAACACATTCTATTATGTTCAGGTATGAGTTAAAATGTTATTCTAAGTATTTCAACACATTCTACTATGTTCAGGTATGAGTTAAAATGTTATTCTATGTATTTCAACACATTCTATAATGTTCAGGTATGAGTTAAAATGTTATTCTAAGTATTTCAATACATTCTATTATGTTCAGGTATGAGTTAAAATGTTATTCTAAGTATTTCAACACATTCTATTATGTTCAGGTATGAGTTAAAATGTTATTCTAAGTATTTCAACACATTCTATTATGTTCAGGTATGAGTTAAAATGTTATTCTAAGTATTTCAACACATTCTACTATGTTCAGGTATGAGTTAAAATGTTATTCTATGTATTTCAACACATTCTATAATGTTCAGGTATGAGTTAAAATGTTATTCTAAGTATTTCAATACATTCTATTATGTTCAGGTATGAGTTAAAATGTTATTCTAAGTATTTCAACACATTCTATTATGTTCAGGTATGAGTTAAAATGTTATTCTAAGTATTTCAACACATTCTATTATGTTCAGGTATGAGTTAAAATGTTATTCTGAGTATTTCAACACATTCTATTATGTTCAGGTATGAGTTAAAATGTTATTCTAAGTATTTCAACATATTCTATTATGTTCAGGTATGAGTTAAAATGTTATTCTAAGTATTTCAACACATTCTATTATGTTCAGGTATGAGTTAAAATGTTATTCTAAGTATTTCAACACATTCTATTATGTTCAGGTATGAGTTAAAATGTTATTCTGAGTATTTCAACACATTCTATTATGTTCAGGTATGAGTTAAAATGTTATTCTAAGTATTTCAACATATTCTATTATGTTCAGGTATGAGTTAAAATGTTATTCTAAGTATTTCAACATATTCTATTATGTTCAGGTATGAGTTAAAATGTTATTCTAAGTATTTCAACACATTCTATTATGTTCAGGTATGAGTTAAAATGTTATTCTAAGTATTTCAACACATTCTACTATGTTCAGGTATGAGTTAAAATGTTATTCTATGTATTTCAACACATTCTATAATGTTCAGGTATGAGTTAAAATGTTATTCTAAGTATTTCAACACATTCTATTATGTTCAGGTATGAGTTAAAATGTTATTCTAAGTATTTCAACACATTCTATTATGTTCAGGTATGAGTTAAAATGTTATTCTAAGTATTTCAACATATTATATTATGTTCAGGTATGAGTTAAAATGTTATTCTAAGTATTTCAACATATTCTATTATGTTCAGGTATGAGTTAAAATGTTATTCTAAGTATTTCAATACATTCTATTATGTTCAGGTATGAGTTAAAATGTTATTCTATGTATTTAAAAAAAATAGTTAACTTAATTTTCTTCCAAAATTTATGAAGATCAAATATTTTTTAATAGGCCTCCAATTCTGGCTCTCAGTTGTACAATAAAAATGTCTGGAGTATAATACACTCTGTGTGACACTGAAGAGAGGATTTGTGATGGGATTTATATTCATACAAGACTGGAAACATTGATATGTTCCAATGAAACATAAGTTAGATGTTGAGATATAATGTTGTTTCTGTTATTTTGAGAGCATGTTGAAATTATTTGGTTTTGCCTGTATTTTAAAGAAAACATGACAATTTGTAATTGCAAAAAAATATTTTTAAGAAAGATTTATGCTACTAGAGAGTAAACGGGAGAAAAAACATTTGAGTAACAGTAAAAAAAAAGAAGTACATCT
This sequence comes from Sepioteuthis lessoniana, assembly GCA_963585895.1. NCBI lineage: Eukaryota > Metazoa > Mollusca > Cephalopoda > Myopsida > Loliginidae > Sepioteuthis > Sepioteuthis lessoniana. The sequence continues at coordinate 53,591,766 of OY757925.1, read as the reverse complement.
GTCCCATTATAGTTGTTACATTTGCATATGAATTTTATGCACTAATTGTAACAACTATTATGGGACTAAATGTATAAAATATTATGGGACAAGGATAGTATTTTCTTTTTCTTTTTTACATCAGCATGAATCAAAAATAATCGGGAAAATTTTCTTATCCATATTATTTGAAAAGTTATTAACAAATGCACAGTATTGATAAAGGAGAAAGAAACGTAGGTCTTTCAATGCATACCTGTAATGTCTGACTGAGGAGTGTCTGGGTAGGGAATAATATATATATATATATTCAGGGTGCCATGCTTCTATTACAGAACTGCAAGTCAGTTGCTAGGCAGCAATTACAAAAATCAATCAACAAATCCAAAATTCTTTTCTACTGCAGGAAAGTAGCACTCAACCCAAAATATTGAACTTATCAGTTCAAAGGGTTATAATCAAACCTTCCATTTTCTTTTATAATTATTTCTGAAAAGTCTTCATCACAAAATAAGAACAAATTTCTATAGTTTTCTTTTCTTTTCATTGCATAACTAAAATTAGATAATAAAGGAAAAGACAGCAATTCCAAACTATGTAAAAACTGATTTATCAATCAGACATTTGTAAATATCTTCTTTTTCTTTGTTTTCTGTTCATCTAATTGGCAGATTTCAGCTGGTAAATCCAAACTGAAATCCTTGAGATAAATAAGTAAAATTCAAATACAATATTATTTATTTTTGATTTTACCTTTTATTCTTACAAGCTACTAATGATGCTTGATTCATTATTATATATATATATATATATATATATATATATTGTGACATAATATCAGTATTTTAAACCCCAACTTCAAATTTTACAAGCATGTAAGAAAAAAAAGAAAAACATACCAGCAAGCAAAAATGCATTTTTAAAATTTTTGTTTTTCAGTTCATGAGTAAAAATGAAAAAGTCTTTAGTAATATCTATCAGCAAGGTAAAATATATAACTTTCTCCCTGATTTCAAACTCCCACCAAAAAGTGAGTTGTGTAGCAAATAGTGTCGGAAGTAATTCCAGTTTGCTTTTGCTCAAGCTCAACAAACATCACACCATTATTCAAAGAATATGTAACCAATGGCATCAGCAGCATACATCTACGTAGATCAAACATATACGCTTATGAAAATCAAACATGTGACCAACGAAATGTTCCTGCAAATTTTAAGTCCACAACACAGAATAACAGCGACAGGCAGCTGGATAAGTCATGTCGATCTTGTCTCCGAGAAGAAGAAGGAATAGAAAAAGAAGAATAATGCCCTTTTCATGTTGGATAAAAAAAGAGAATCCTGTCAACTTGTCAAATAACTGGGACACAAAAAAATCAAATTCTGGTATTTTGCTGAATTCCTAAATTATTATTGCCCCATATCAAGAATCATCACCTGTGCCTGAGAAAAGTCATAAGGACACATAAGTTCCATTTATCCTAGAGGAAGGCCCTGTAGCATTTACCCTGAATGAAAGCTTAGAACACTTTCATCGTGTACCCATTTAAACATTGTATACATTCACAAATGACTTGAATTCATCAACGTTCATCTATGAAAATAAGTTTCTTATATATTGAACTCTGTCGAACCAGATTTTGGGTTACACTTCAAATTCATTCCTTCAAAGTATTGTAAGTTAACCCATTTTTTTTTGTTTTCTCATAAACTGATATCATCTGTATAAATGTATTCTCCCCTCACTGATTAGATATACATATATATTAGTATTCCTTTCTCTCATTAAGTTCTGTTCTTTTGTTCTAGATATCTTTCCTGTATTTATGTAAATAAACCTTGTTATATTTAAAACTTTTAACTTTGTCTTTTGTATTTTCACAAGTGTGTTTATGGATTGTCTTCTCTCGTTTTCACTGGTGCCTTGAGGAGTTCCCTTCCCTTGCTTTTCTCTTTGTTTATTTTTTTACTTAAATCCAGGACCAAATTTTTTTATTATTATTCTTGTTACATAACTGTTTTTGTCATCCCAATGAATACACATGCATAACAATCTACAAACATACATATATATATACATATGCACATATGTATATATACACATACACACACACACACATATATATATATATATATATACACACACACACACACACAGATATGTAGAAAAACTGATAGCAACAATCCAAGTGGAAGGAATGATTTATTGAGAGGTTGACACTATAGCGTTTTGGTTCTACTGAACCATTATCAGGACCATGGGGGGTGATATTAACGATTTTAAGATGGATGTTTAGAAATGTGAAATACAAAAACCTAGGGGAAAATATGTATAATAAGAAAAAGTTGGCCGTTTAACTGGTGAATCAGCATTTGATGTTTTAAATTACGTCATTTGACTTATTAGGAATATTGTATAGAATTTATGTATGTTTGTCTAATGAGAAAGATTTCGAGTCAAAAGGAAGAAAAGAAAGAAAGAAAGAACAAAAAGAAAAATAGAAAGTATGAAAATCATGAGATATACAGAAAATATTAATTAAGGATGGAATATATTGTAACTATTTAAAATGTGTTTACTTAAGTAAGGAGAAATATTATAAAAGCTAGGACAAGTATTTAGGGAATTGAGGAATGAGATAGCGGCGACTATTACGGATGTAAGTGAGCATCTTAGCAGAGTTGAAGTCAAAGTTATGATTATGTTGAGAAATGTGTAGGAATAATGCCTTGTTTGAGTTGCCAATTCTTATGTTTCTTTTGTGCTCTTTCAAGCGAACATGAAGGTTCCAAGTTGTTTCGCCAATGTATTTAAGTTTACAATCCTTACAAGGGATGCAATAAACACCGGCGTCAGAAAATATGTTACGTTGAGGGTTGGAGTGTACTAATTCGTGGATTGTTTTAGAATATAGAGAAGTAGTTTTGATATTGAGTTTATTTAAGTTGTTTGCTATGCTGTGAGAAGAAGAATTGTTTGGCAAAGTTATGTATCAATGGGAGGAACTAGTTTTGTCAGATATTGAGTAGGCATTAGTTTGAGATTGATTCTTGCTGTGGATTTTGAGTGCTTTAGATTTATCAAACTGTATAAAGGATTTGGGTTACTGAAGTTTAAGGAAGGAGTTTTCTACGTGGATGAATTCATCGTTTAAATATTTCAAGGAACAAATGAGTAGAGCTCTGAGGTAAAAACCTATGTTGATACCTCTTTTAGTATTGTTGTTGTGGTGTGAATAAAAGTGAATATGGTCATTTTTATAGATGGGTTTATGATAAACCTTGAATTCTAGTTTGTTAATATTCCTAATAAGTAAAATGTCCAAAAAAGGTAGGGTGTAGTTGTATTCAAGTCCATATGTGAACTTTAAGGAAGGTTCGACATTGTTCAGTTTGTCAGTGATGCTATGTAAATCAAGATCTTGTGGATAGATAAGTAGTATGTCGTCAATATATCTGAAGTAATGTGCAGTGGTGGGTATAATATATTTAAAGGGGCCAGATTCTAAGAATTCTAGATAAATGCAAGCAAGAACTCTGCTAAGTGGAGATCCCATTGGTAAACCAAATTTTTGTTTATAAAATGTGTTGTTGTATTGGAAGTTACAATATGAGGTACATAAGGTACAAATCTTAATCAATTTAGAGATCAGTAGAGGAAATGTGGTATTAGATTTTCGAAGGTAATTATGCAGGTGTTCAATGCATTTATCAACTGGTATATTGGTGTATAAGGATTTGATGTCTAAACTAGCTAAATATTTGTTGTGCATATCAATGTCAGTTAGTTTGTTGAGCAGTGATCCAGAATTTTTTAGGTGTGCGTTACTGATGGTACCTAATAGAGGGGATAATAATTTGGCTAGAAGGTTAGCAATATTATGGGGGGCAGATCCTATACCAGAAATGATGGGTCTTAGAGGAATTTCAGGTTTATAGGTTTTCGGAAGACTGTAAATTTTAGGGATTATGGGGTGGTAATTGATTAATGAGGACCAAGATTGATCTTCATTGGAGATTAGTTTTCTGTAGGATTTGTTAAAGTCGTAAATTATTTGTAATTGTTTGTAGGGATATCTGTTCATAAGTGTTGTTATCATCAAGTAGATCCATAAGTTTTTGGTTATAGACCATGGAATCCATAATAACAACACCTCCACCTTTGTCAGAAGGTGAAATAACAACATTGTGGTTAGAAGAGAGAGATTTTAAGGCAGTTATGTATCTGTTGGGTAGGGTCAGTTCATCAGAATGGCAATTAGTTGAAGCGGCGAGAATAAGAATAATAAGAATCCTTTGTGTAAGACAGAGTCATGGTGCTTCTAGTTAGTGTTGATCATTTTTCCCATATCATGTGGCAAATTTTAGCCCGAAACTAAGGGCTTCGGTTTCAATAGGGCTGAGATTGATACTGGAGATGTTGTTGACAAGATCAGCCCTGCCCAAATTTTTCCAACAACTATTGTTGCATAAATATATAAATTTAGATCTGAGTTTAGAGATATGGTTATTGTTTATCCCAGATATCTCAGATCTAAGTTGATTGGCCGTATTATGGGACGAAATTCTAGTTCTAAAAGTCTAGCTGTTTCAAATGTATGTATCTCTGAAAATTTCAATTCATGAACAGAGGATTCAAGGTATGAGCAAATGTAATCCGGGAAAATATGTTGGGATGGACGAAGAATGCTGGATATGCTGGTAGGTATAACCTTTTCTTTTATACAGTTGGTTATAAAAGTCCTCCTATTTTTGAAAGAATGGGCTGGGATAAGTAGGTCCTTGTATCTGCGAATCATTTTGATGTCATCCATAGGAAAATCGGGGTGGAAGAATGGATTTGAATCTTGTAGGTCAGTTGGACAGAATGAAGCTTAAATAAAGGATTGTAATCCGACAATATGTAGAAAAACTGATAACAACAATCCAAGTGGAAGAAATGATTTACTGAGAGGTCGACACTATAGCATTTCAGTTCTACTGAACCATCATCAGGACCATGGAGGGTGATATAACTGATTTTAAGTTAACGATGGATGTTTAGAAATGTGAAATACAAAAACCTAGGGGAAAATATGTATAATAAGAAAAAGTTGGCCATTTAACTGGTGAATCAGCATTTGATGTTTTAAATTACGTCATTTGACTTATTAGGAATATTGTATAGAATTTATGTACGTTTGTCTAACGAGAAAGATTTCGAGTCAGAAGGAAGAAATATATACACAAACACACAGATGTGTATATACAATATAAATGTGGTGCATTCAATAAGTTTACAGACTTTTTTTGTACAGGCATTTAAAATTGTCGTAGACTCATGAAAATTCAGTATGTTATTGCTATACATCTTATGAGATGACTGACCAATTTTTATGATTTCAGGTTTAAATGAACAGCTACAGTAGCAATTGAAATACACCCTACTAAAGCCTGATTGTCACAGCTGGTGAATTTCAAAAATGCAATCTGGATGTGAGGACACTTTAGAAGAACGATATGCAATAAGATTCTGTTTTAAACTTGGAAAAAATGCCACAGAAACGTATGGAATGCTTCAGACTGCTTTTCGACCATCTTGCATGAATCGAGCATCAGTTTTTGAGTGGCATAAGAGATTCAAGGAAGGCAGGGAGTCTGTGAGGGATGATGAGAGGTGTACGAGGAGTAAGGAAGTCAATACACCACAGTTGATTGGTCAAACGGTTAGGGTTAGAGTTACTATGTTGAGGTTTTAAGGGAGTTCAGAAAGAGATTCCATCGGAAGAGGCCAGTACTCTTCAAATTGGGTCAGTGGCATTTCCACCAGGACAATGCACCAGTCCACAACTCCATCCTTGTCACAGACTATTTGAGCAAGATGGACAACAAGACAGTTCCTCAGCCTCCCAATAGTCCAAACCTTGCTCCCTATGACTTATGATTATTCCCTAAGCTCACAGGCTATCATTATGAGACAATTGAGTAGATGAAAGAGGGTGTGACGAAGGTCATTGACATGCTCACACAAGAGCACTTCCATGGGGCCTTCCAGAAGTTGTTGGAACAGTACAAGTGCATTGCAGCTGGAGGAGATTACTTCAAAGGGGATTAGAGTTTCATGTGCAGACTATCAATAAAAGTGCCCATATGAAAAAAGTCTGGAAACCTATTTAATGACTCTCGTATACACATAAACACAGATATATATATATATATAAAAACACACACCCAAATATAAACATACACAATCATTTATATACACAAATATATATAAATACATAAACATACATGCATATCTATATCATATATTCATACAAACATACATACATACATATATATATATATATATATATATATATATGCATAGATGTACTAATATACACACACAAGTAAACACATACATATATATAAACACACACATATATTCACATTCATATATAAACACACACATGTATAAACATTCATATATATAAACACACACATGTATATATACATACATATACATAAATATATATATATGCACACACATATATATGCATATATATACATGTGTATATATATATATATATATATATTATATACACACATATATATGCATATATATATATATATATATATATATATATATATATATACACACACACATAATATAATTAAAGTGTATAAGTAGAGAAAACGCCTGTTGGTTTAGTAAGAAAAGATGCAAATAAAAGCAATAAATTTAGTAGCTTCCCTATTGCCTTTATGTAAGGAGCATGAGAAACAGAACATAAGTCTGGGTGGGTGCATGCAAATTAGGTGCATGAAAAAGAGATACAGGACATAATACATAATATGTAGTGAGTCGCTGAAAAAAAGAATGACATAGAAAAGTAAAACTATTTTTGCTTGCATTGTAGTTATGGTTAGAAAAAGTCATGGCTTTGGTCTTCCCTGTTTTATTATTCCTCCCAAGTTAGGTATATGAAAAAGATAGAATAACAAAGTGGTGGGGGATCATAGAGAGAAAGCCACAGAAAAGCAGAAATTCTTTTGCTTGTTTTCCAGCCATATTAAACCACCAGACACTCTACTGAATTTTGTTTGGGTTTTATGGCATATCAACCTTTGTAGATTATTTCATGCCAAATCCATTTTTATACAAATAAACAGTTCTATTTCAAACAATTCAGTTTAGCATAAGTACGCAGTTTAAATGAAGTATGCAGTTAAATGTCAAAACAGTTCTATTTTAAGCAATTCAGTTTAGCATAAGTATACAGTTTAGTTCTATTTGACCCATAGATAGGACCCTATCATGTGCTACCACTCTGGCCCTGAGTGAAACAGAGAGTGATGGCAATGTAGAGGTACTCCATATTACCAAAAGTTCCAGCATTACTGAAGCCTCACCATCAGATTGTTTAGTCATATCCAGGACACTCATAGGAGGAGGGGGGCTACTGAAGTGATGATAGTTTTACTACCTTGTCTTGAAAATCAAAAACTTGCTTATTTAATGGACTTGTAGTCAGAAAGATTTAGATGAAAAATTCCTATTATTCAATTCTGAATAACATTTAAGATAAAGTTATTGTTTCCATTGAGCAAAGATTCAAAACAATGGGAGTGTTAAGTTTAGTTGAATAGTTAAATATGAAGCTTTATTCATGCTTAAAAAAAAATGGAAGCATTTTCATCTTTGAATGTATCTAAAAGTATATTGGATTTGGATAGATTGAAATGCAACCCGAAATCAGTTGAAGCAGCTGATTTTGCAAAGCAAGCATTACGCATTCAAGAAGTCATAGAAATAATATGGGAACTTGAACTAAACTAAGCTCTGACAGAAGTAACCAAATTACTACATCTCATTCTGACCATACCTGTCACATCTGCTTTCTGTAAGAGATTGTCTTCTTCACTAAATCATGTAAATAATTATATGAGGTGTTTCCAAAGTGAAGAGCAATTAAGTAATTTGGTTTCTATTTCCATGAATAAAGACCTTTTCAAGAAGACAAAGGCAGAGAATGGCACTGATACTTTTTACAACAAAGTGATCAATGAATTTGCCAAAAAGAAACAAAGAATTGATTCACAAATAAATTTTAATAATTCATGATTTGTAGATTTTATTATTTTCTCTTGTAACCAATAGCCGTCATCATCATTGCCAGGGTATTACTAATGAGGAGGGGGACATATATACACACACTCACATATATATATACACACATACAAACACACACACACAGATATATATATATATATATATATATTTCTACCGAACATTGGCATAATGGTTAGAGTATTTGCTAATGGCCCGGGAGACCTGGATTCAATCCCAGGTCGAGTTATACCAAAGACTCAAAAAATGGTACTTGATGCATCCTTGCTTAACACTCAGCATTATGAGGTATGGATCAAGGATAAAATGGAGCAAACCAGGGAAAGGAGTAGCATCCTTCCCAACACCTTGGTGTAGTAGCTATCGAAAAGGAAGTCACCCTCAACTACAGTCAACAACTTTACTTACAATATGTATATACACACACAGATACACACACACACACACACACACACACACACACACATATATATATACACACACACACAGATATTTATATACATATATATATACCCACAGATACACACACACATACATATATATATATATATATATATATTCACATGTATACATATATATATGCATATATACTCACACACACATATATACATAGATATACACACGCTCACACACACAAAGATTAGATATATATGGTTTGTATATATGTGGTGTAATGCTTATAATCATAGGAACTGAACATGGCAATTCAAAACCTGAACAAGGCTGTTCACATTTCATATAACACTAATACCATAGAGAAAGATGTGAATCCTACTCTTCTCCCTCCAACTATGGATAAATAGCAGGGCAAACTGGGTTCTTTAACCTTGGTATTTCAACTGGTCTAGAAGAAGGAACACTGAATTCAAACCTGTTTCACTCCATTCAAAAAATCGACCTTGTATCACATCCTGCTCATACAGTCGGGTTAGGTAAATACATTTACATGAGTAAGGATTTACACTTACATATAGATATATGCATGCACACAAACTATCACCTCCTCCTCCCACATATGAATATAAAATCCCCCTGCTACTTTACCAAAGATAGTCAAAGGGTAGGTGGCATAATAATAACTTTTTCTCATGTCTACATTTAGAGACCATTTCAGATCTTTTATTCAACAGACCATATATATTGACCTTACAAGAGGAAGAGGCTGTTTGCATTTCACTTTATATAAATGCTAATGGGAAAAGTATCAATCCATCTCTTCTCACACAAACTATGCAGGTAACAAACTGGAATCTTTGACCTAGATATAGCAACCACTCTAAATTCAAACCAACTGTACTCTGCTTTGAAAAGAACCTTATGTCACATCCCATGCATGGCATAGAGGTTGAGTAAATACGGACCCATACTACCACTAATCAGAGTTGATCTGGGAGTAATGGCAACGAAAGATGACTACACACTCTCTAGCCTCACCATCAGATTCAGTTTAAGTCGGTTGGTTAAGTTTTATGCCATATCAACTCTTGTAAGTTATTCAATACTAAATCCTGCTTATACATATATTAAATATATGAATTGTAAATGAATAAATAGTTTATCAGTAACATCTTAAACAAGCCAGAGCTCATCTATTTGCACACAAATAGTTAAACAGTTCTTTTTCATCAATAGATATGACCCTAATAGGTACTACAATGCAGAGTCAAAGTGGACCTGGGAGTAATGGCAATGGAGGCATACTCCATATTCTCCAAACCTCCAGGATTGATACCTCATCATCAGATGTTTTAGTGTCCTATCTGGTACACTTGTTGGGTAGTCTTATCCGCAGAGATGCAGTCAGCACATTCTACAGCACCAGCTGGCTGGGCTGCCAGATGCAATTTAATGTTCTTCTGACAAGAAATAGCAATAATCATATATATATATATATGTGTGTGTGTGTGTGTGTGTGTGTGTGTGTGTGTGGCCATCAAGTTTTCTTGAAGACATGTTTTGTTAATTAAATTCTTTTGATGAGGTTTTCTTGTTGCTAAATGAGACATCATAATATAGGATTGAAACTTTTCAAGAATTTTCCAAAGTTTATTTAAGTATTAGTTCAAGAGCTTTTGACCAGCATCATTTATTTTACAGAATAAAATGTATTTACCAAAACCATCAGCCACAAGCAGGATGTGACACAAGGTCATTTCTTAAGTGGAATACATCTGAAAAATTTTCCCTCTCTTCGAATGTTTGCCTAATCAAGGATAAATAACCCAATTTGCCCTAATATTTATGTCTAGCTGGAGGTAGAGAACAGATGGATTCATGCCTTTCCCAAGGTTTTCAAAGTTTTGTTCTAGCAATAAATCATTGACAAATGAACATAGACCAGGATGTTCATCAAACCTCTATCAAGATGCTTTCAGAGAACTGGTGGAAAGCAATCTGCACAAAAGTACTTGAGAATTAGTACTTGATCCTAACACATCCCAATCCACAATCTGCCACCATTTAAAAGAGATAAGGGAGTGTTTGGATTCTTCATACTTTTAGAGAGAAGCATAAGGAAGACTGCATATCCATAGCCACAAGATTTCTTTCAAGGCAGAGAAATTACCCATTTCTCAAGAATACCATTACAGATAATGAAAAACGGATCTTCTATGACAGCGTTCAGTGCAAAAGGTAGTGAACTGACAAGGGTGAATCTTTGCAGGCTACTCCAAAAGTGGACCTTCGTTGAAGCAAATTTATGCAGAGTGTATAATGAGAACACTGTGGAATTATTCATTTTAAGTTTTTAAACAAAATTCACACACTCAGTGCAGACTTATACTCTCAAAAGCTGCAACTTTTGCATGAAAATCTTCTAAGAAAATGCCCCACACTCATCAATAGGAGAAATGACAATGCAAAGCCACATTCAGCAAGAAAAGAATATGGGATTTAGGCAGTTCTGTTCTACCCCATCCACTATATTCACCAAACCTTACACCAAGTGATTTCCATTTTTTTTCCTTCTCTACAAAACACACTGATTGACAAAAATTTTTTTAAGAAGTTCAGATAAAAACTTTTGTGAAAAACTTCTTGTGCCTGGTAGAGTTGTTACTGCACCTCTCAACAACAAAAAACCGCAATGACTGACCAAAAATCTCCTTTCTGTATTCAACAATTCTCTTCTCCTTGTCTCTTTAAACTGACTGCCACTTCTCCTCTAACCAATTCTTGTCTAAAGCAAAAGCAAAAGACCCCAAGTGACAACGTTCATTGTTTTTATGTTCTTTTCTGCCCTCATTTGCATGCGCATCTTCACTCTCCGTGATTTTACATGACTGCTGACATGAAGATACGTGACCATTTGCAATATAAGCTCGCTGGGGACAGCCATGTTTTTTCCAGACGAGAAAATAAATCTTGCACTAGGAGCATATGCGTTGATGTTTGCACTGAGATCAGTGGCTATCTTCATCCCAATTTTCACTACACTTCTTGAACTCAAAACAAGCTGAATTTTACTTGAAAGGAATCAACAAACTGCTAAATGGCAAGAGGTATTTAAAATAATGGCGAATATACTATTGATTGATAATAATTCATTGTTAAAATATTCATGAATAAATTATATTTTTCTAAAACAGAAATTATTTATGACTCAACCCTATATACATATATATGTGTGTGTGTGTTGGTGTCTGTGTATATAACCATAAGTATTTCTAATTGGTAAATGAGATGTCATAATACAAGAATGAAACTGTGCCCAAAGATTTATTAGTTCAAATACTTTTGACCAACATCAGTCTCCTCCAAACAAAGTAGAAATAAAATCCAAAATTGTGATGTTGATAATAATGGTAGTTGTAAAGTTTTAACAGTATGTTATTTGACATTTTGGTGACATCAATTTTGTTTTTCAAATGTTAAACACAGTTTAAAATACCTGCTCCAAAACCAGAATACATTTTATTAATTGTGGGTTGTTTTGCTTCAATAAGATTACCCTTGGGGATTTGAAGAATTTTTTTACAATGAGAATTACAAATCATATATCTTGCAAGAAAAGAATATATATATATATATATATATATATATAGTTGCAGAGATGTCAACCACCTGGGGGAAAATCATGTTATTTACCAATCTTTTTTAAACAGTTTTGCAGTCAAAACAAAAAAATTTCATGTAAAATTATATTTATTTAGTTTGAATTTCTTCAGGAACTCTGGAGAGTGTGGAGTTTTATCCCTTTATTGCCATTACCAGACATTGGCATAATGGTTAGAGTGTTTGCCAATGGCCCAGGGGACCTGGGTTCAATCAAAGGTCGAGTCATACCAAAGACTCAAAAAATGGTACTTGATGCTGCTTTGCCTAACACTCAACATTATAAGGTAAGAATCAAGGGTAAAGTGGAACAATCCAGGGAAAGGAGTAGCGCCCTCCCCTACACCTTGGTGTAGTAGCTATCAAAAAGGGGACATTCGGGTCACCCTCGACTAAGTTCGCCAACTTTATTCCCATTACTCAAAGGCTAACTCTGATCAGGAGTAGTAGTACCTACTAGGGTACCATCTATGGTCAAAAAGGATCTATTCAAAAATTATTCATATTAGATAGGAATACTTGATACTACTTGGTTGAATGAAAACTTTTGCAATATCTTGGTAATAAATGCTGGCTTGCAGGGCATATATCACGGAATTAAATAAGTTCAAGATGTGGTTGGTACCTACTGTGGATGGTAGCATTGAAGTAGTTGGTGCACTAACACGTTCTGCATAGCTTCACTCGATGTGTGATTCGAAATTCACACAGATGTACGTGCAACATAGACTAATTTAGGAACTTAAGCTTTACGACTTCGAACTCAGCCATAAAAAAATTTTTGGTGTGAAAGGTGAAGGTGCAATTAATCACAGTATAGTAATCAGATAGTTCAAAAAATTTCACTCAGGTTACAAGAACCTCGACAATTAGGCAAGATCAAGAAGGCCTAAGGCTTTGGATTCCAAAGCTGTGCTCCAAGTCATAAAAACAAACTCAAAGAGTATCAGGTGAGCTCGACATCTGACAGTCCAGTGTGCTTTTTCACTATCATAACTTTAACAAAAGCATTCAGAGATGCCAAATTGTACCTCATGCTACTAAAATATTGCAAAATTTTCGACTCACCCTAGTATTAATGTTTGATTAGTTTTTCTTTCATCTTTATTGCTTTTTATTGGACAGACATTTTCAGATTAGGAATATGAGTTCAAATCTTGCTTGAAGCATATTCTTTATTTTTTATTCATACTGCTTGTTTAACAATCATAGCATATAAAATATAAAAATAATCAGAAAGACCCTTGGGAAAGGTATGAACCCCCTTATTCTCCCAGCTATGGGTTAAATAGTACCACTACTGTTCTTCTAGGAGAATGGCTTTGGCATTAAATAACCTCCAAAGTTGATATGCCACGAAACAAAGAAACCAAACCAATCAAATATTCCCAAGTACTTGTAGTTTTCTTTTACTCCAAGTGTTCTATTGCTTTCCTGATTTGATTGTTCAATTCCTTTATTCATTCCATTCCTATATCCTGGCTGTATATTCTTATAGTTTATATAAGAGTTTCTTGTTATTTTTCCTTTTTGGCAAATATCTTAATATCCTCCATACACATAAGGTAGTTTATCTTTTCCTGTGACTTTGTAAATTCATAGCCTCCAGTGAATTTCCTAAGTACATAATTTAGATGCATCATTGCTATAGTAAACAGCAGTGGTGAGAATGAGTCTCTCTGGAAGATGCCTCTTTGGATTTTAACCTCTGCTCGGGTTTGTCCTCCTGTTGATAATTCCAGTTTCTCATAGCTTTCATGATGAAGTTTATGACTTTCTCAGATATTTTGAACATTTTCAGACATTCTATGATCCAAGTTTGTAGGACCATATCATTGGCTTTTTTTTTTATTTCTATCAGAAACAAGAATCAAGATTAAGCTCCTAGAGAGATTCAAGCTTACATACCCATCTGAAGAATTGATTGATTGATTTTAATGGTATGTCAACCTGTCTGGGGTTACATAATGCTTAGAGGTGAGGAAATCACATTCATTGCATGTTTGTATTTACATTTTTTGTGTAGTTGTTTCTAAAAGGTTTTACACACAGTTATATGATATCAAGTATTCATATCCAATACAAATAATTTGTAAACAAAACTTTTTGACCCATGAATGGGACCCGAACAGGTACAACCACTTTGAGTCAGAGTAGACCTGCAAGTAATGGCAATGAAGAGGAAACTCCACATTCCCCAGATCTCTAGAACTAGACCAACACTACCAGATTTGCTTGGGTTTTATGACATATCAACCATAGTAGATTATTTAATGCCAAATCCTCTTTATACATGTATATTAAATATATGATTTGGTTTGGTTGGATTTTATGGCATATCAACCCTTGGAGGTTATTTAATGCTAAATCCAGTTCATACATACATATTAAATGCATATATGATTTGTAGATAACATTCTTAAAAAACCTGAGCTCTTTTTTGTCCATAGTTAAATGGTTTCAAGTATTGCTATATAACAGTCACAACTTAACGTAAGTCATTTGCAGACACAGTTTGTTCTATTTGACACATAGATAGTACCCAATCAGGTGCTACCACTCTGAGTTAGAGTGGACCTGGAAGTAATGGCAATGAAGAGATACTCCTCATTCCCCAAATATCCAAGGCTGGAACCTTGCAAATCCGATGGTCATAATCAGGACACTTATTGGGAGTGGGGGTTACTCCTACATTGAGATGCAGTCGGTGTATTCTATAGCCCCAATAAACTGGGCTGGTCACCACCAAATAGAGTTTAGTGTCATACCAAGGACACCCTTTTTTTTTTTAAAAGAAGTAGGTGCACCTCTGTAGAAGATGCAGTCAGCATATTCCAAGTGGAACTTGGGAGGGGTTCATGGTGTAATGGTTATCGTTGTAGGAAATGAACACGGCAACACGAGTTCAAAATCCTGGACGAGACTGATTGCATTTCACATAGCACTAATACCCTTGGGAAAGACATGAATCCAATTATTCTCCCTCCAGCTATGGGTAAATAGTAGTAATTTACAAAGGTCTTTACTTCGATTTAGCACAAGGCCAAATGAATGGGGCACCCAATGAGACTGGGTAAATAGTAGGACAGACTGTACTTCAGCCTTGGTGAGGCAGCTAGTCTAAGAGAAGGTAAATTCTGAATTGAAACCTGTTAAACTCTGTTTAAAAAAAAATTGACCTTGTGTCATATCCTGCCCGTGCGGAGGGGTTGGTAAATATGATATTCCAAGTGCAACTGACATGACTACCATCGGATTTGAGGAAGTCTGGCCCTACATACCAGCTACTTTATCACTCAACAACAATAATCTAATAACTATAAGCAGACAGACATTTTTGCTCATATCAACACTGTGTAGTATTGTGGTATCTGGGTTTTTTTTATATATATTTGCACATCAATCACTTGGAAACTTGTCTGACAAGTCTTGGAACTACATTTCATATATTGAAAATAGGGCAATATGATTTTCCCACCTTATTAACAAACTCTTGTTGCATAGATATCTACACAAAGTGACAATATTTACATCTACTCCTGGTAAATATGATTTGCATAGTAGAAAATAAGTAACATCCTGGCATTTATAAATGGTAATGCCAATAAAGCAATGTTGTAAATACACATTCCCATTAACATAGAGTCTTTCGACTCTTGCAATGAATAACATGTTGGGCAGTGACATTGTAGCAAAAAGAGGTGAGGGTGTCTCTGTGGTATAGTTGGGATCAGAATGGACCTAGGAGTAAATGGTAATGAAGGAGCAACTCCACACTATCCTGAACTCTAGAATTGAAGCTTCACCTCATACTCAGGATGCAAGAAATACACTTATGAGTGTACTTATCTATAAGCAATACTGTACCCTTTTCTCTCATTAATAATTGCCATAATTTCTGATTTATAACAATCAATGATTTCTATAGTAAAATCATAATAAATCCTGCATTAACTGATTAAATGTTTCTGTTGCCTTACCCTGGAGTTTGAACTTGTATTCCATCTTCATGATACACTTAACCATCTGTAATAACGAGGAGACCCTATGGTGTAGTGGCTAACATGCTGCACTGCAACACTGTAGTGAGTTCAAACTCCAGTCATGCTATTACGTTCACTTTTGGACTAATACCTTTAGGAAAGGTATGAGCCCTTTACTCCTGAGCTATGGGTTAAATAGTACCATGACTGTTCTTCTACAAACTTTGGTATTAAATAACATATGAAGGTTGGTATGCCATTAAACCAAATAAAACTAAACTGAAAATATCAAACCTCATTATTAATGAGTTTAATCAGAAACAAGTTGGCCCAGTTTTGGCTGCAGAATACACCGACTGCATCTTTACAGAGAGGAGAGACACACCCCCCGAATATCCTGGATATAACATTAAACAATCTGATGGTGAGGCTTCAGTAATGTGGGAGCTTTGGAGAATACTGAGCTTTGGAGAATACTGGAGCCCGGAGTGGTGGCACCTGATAGAGTCCTATCTATGTGTCAAATAGAACTATTTAACATTTAAACTGTGTACTTATGCTAAATTGAATCGTTTGAAATAGAACTGTTTGATCATTTAACTGTGTCTAAACAAATGATTAATGTTTAATTGAATTGTTAGTGATACATAGCAATACTTGAAAACATTAAACTGTGTGCAAATCTATGATTAATAGTAAATAGAATTATTCGTATTAGATAGAAATAAGCGAAACCATTTAACTGTGTGCAGAAAAATGAGCTTAAATTCATTTAAAAATGTTATCTAAAAAATGTGTTTAGAAATCATATATATATATATATGTATGTATAAAGGATTTGGCAATAATTCACAATGGTTGATATGCCTTAAAATCCAACCAAATCAGAAACAAAAATAAACTCCCAGTGAGATTCAGCCTTACATCTCCATCTGATTGATTGATTTTTATGTTATATTAACTTGTCTAGGGTTATTTTAAGCTTAGAGGTTAGGGAATCATATTTATTCAGAGGCTTTCAAATTACACATAGTTCAAAACAATTTATAGATGACAGAGTTTTGCAAGATGTATTATTTGATACATAACATTTACTCATTTGACAAAGATTTGTTATTAATAAGCTTGGCAAGCTCATTTCTATATGTGTGTGTGTGTGTTGGCAATGAAACTTGAGATTCAGGGGAACAGGTTTGGTTTGGCTTTATGGCACATCAAACATTGTAGGTTATTAATTCCAAATCCATTTTTATACATATAAACAGTTCTATTTCAAACAATTCTGTTCAGTATAAGAATATTTTTTTGTTTACACACAGTTAATTTGGTTTAGCATAAGTACACAGTTTCAATGTCAAAAAACAGTTCCATTTCAAATAATTCAGTTTAGCATAAGTATACATTTTCAATATCAAACAATTCCATTTCTAAGAATTCAGTTTAGCATAAGTACACAGTTTAGTTCTGTTTGACCCATAGATAGGTCCCTATCAGATGCTACCACTTTGGGCCAGAGTGGACCTGGGAGCGATGATAATGAAGAGATACTCCGCATTCCCCAAAGCTCTAGAAATACTGGAAACTCACCATCAGATTTTTTAGTGTCATATCCAGAACACTTGTTGGTGGGGGTCTTACCCCTCTGCAGAGAACCAGTTGGTGTATTATAAAGGTCCAGCTGACTAAGCAATCAGGGAGACTGGAAGTGTACACTATGTGAAGAGAAAGACAAAACACTCAAGCACATAATAAATAAATACATGACTGATTTAAATGGCTTATCAACTTATTCAGGGTTATTTAAGGCCAAGAAGTTAGGAAACCACATACATTGTGTGTTTATATTTTTCATGTAGTTGTTTCTTAAGAGGTTTTTTTTTGCACACAGTTATATGATATTAAGTATTCCTCTCTAATACAAATAATTTACATACAGTTGTATGGTTCCACCTACTCCCATATAATACTAATAATTTATTTCCTTTTAATAATATTTTGTTCTGTGTTTTTTGTACACAGTTACATAACTAATAATAATAATCCCTAGGAAACAATTATAGCTTCAAATAATAATTCATTATACAAATAATTCATAGTTATACGGTTTGTTTTGCTTTGTTTTATTTTTCTTTTAATGGCATAAAGATTGAGCAGTTTATTTTATCCATAGATGGGATCCTGACAGGTCCTACTATTGTGGGTCAAAGTGAAACTGGAAAAAATGTCAATGAAAGGGTACTCCACATTTCTTAAACTCTAAGACTTGAGCCTCACCATCAGATGCAGTTTAATGTCATATCCAGTGTATCAGAATGCTGCAATGGATCTCGTAAGTCGGTTTCCCAAGGCTTGAGCGTATTAACTCGAGCGCTTCTATTCCTTGTGTCCTGTGCTTTTCCTTCCTTCCTTCCTTCCTTCCATCTCTCCTTCCTTCTGTCCTTCAAGTTGTAATAGAACTTTCGAGCGTGATCATCGGTTGACTCACTCAGAAAAAATCACACGTTCCAGCTGTCACCGTGCGTTTTTACGCTCACAAGATCTCACAAGAATTTGCATACGTGCAAATTGACTCTTGCTGGTTCGAAATCTCCTAACGTTAAATATGGTGCTTGAGGCAGTCATACCTGTTTCTCGCTTCCGCTCTATAGGCCAGATACGTCCATGCACGCTTCGAATGTCCAGGTACATTGCGTCCATTACATTCACATCCAGGACACAAAATGGTTTCTAGTATTGCTATCTAACACTAATAATTCAATTTAACATTAATCATTAGTTTCCACACAGATAAATGGTTTCAAATATAGTAAAGGATTAGATAATTCTATTTGACCCATAGAGGAGACCTAACAGATACTACCACTACAGGTCAGAGTGGACCTGAGAGTAATGGTAATGAAGGGGGTGCACTACATTCGCCAAAACTCCATGATTGGAGCTTCCCCATCAAATGGTTTAATGTCATACCCAGGACAATCATTGGTGGGATTTTACCCCTCTGTAAAGGTAGTCAGTGTATTCTACAGCACTAACTGAGAGGGCTAAACAAAGATAAACTAATGCCCAATTGAGGCTGCACAATATGAATTACCATTATGGAGGCGGACACACTTTAAACTCCAATTTAAGGTATCAATAAACATTCACTGTTCACTTGAATTGTAGATTGGTTTGGTTGGATTTTATGGCATATCAATCATTGCTGTTTATTTAATGACAAATCTTCTTTCTACACATATATTGAATATATATGATTTGTAAACAAATTTATTTTGTTGATAAAGTTTTTAAACGAGCCTAAGTTCATTATCTTGAATACAGTTAGATAGTTCCAAGTATTGCTATATATCACTAACAATTCAATTGTTTACACACTCTCAAGTAATCAAACTGTTCTATTTCACACAATTCAATTTAGCTCAAGTCAACAAAGTTAAATGGTTCCAAGTATTGCTATATATCATTAACAATTCAATTAAACATCAGTCATTTGTTTACACACAGTTAAATGATCAAACAGTTCTATTTCAAACAATTCAGTTTAGCATAAGTCATTTGTTTGCACTCAGTTTAAACATCAAACAGTTCTATTTGACAAATAGATAGGACCCTATCAGCTACTACCACTCCAGGCCAGAGTGGACCTGGGAGCGATGGCAAGGAAAAGGTATTCCACATTCCCCAAAGCTCCAGCATTACTGGAGCTTCACCATCAGATTGTTTAGTGTCATATCCAGGACACTCATTGGGAAAGTCTTACCTCTCAGCAGCAATGCATTTGGTGTATTTTACAGCCCCAGCTATGTAGATTGGAATTCCCAATTCTTCAAGTAAACCCTGTATGTTGTGGCAATACACAAATCAAGTGTCACTTCAAAAGTAGTGCAGAAATCCACTTTCTCTGAATCAAAAGTAGGATACCTTCACTCCTTTTTCAAGCAAGTTTTTCTCATTCAGTCTTGATGCAAGAAGTTCTCAAGTCTTTTGTTGATCGTCCCAAATCTCAAGCCAAAATCATTTAACTCACATTGATCAATTCTCTTTTGATCTGAGATATCTTCAGTTTCAAAGTCTGCATCATTGCAATCATAAAGTTCTTCATCAAGATCCTCACAAGATGATAAGTGGATAAAAACAGGCATTGGGATTTTAGCTAAATAAAACACTGGACGTATAGCTGATGATAGACTAGGGAACTCAGTTTTATTTGTTATATCCTGAAGCATTTACTTAAAAAAAAGTAACAGTTTGTGCAATGATCTTTTGGCTCTCACTAAATCATAGATATACCAAATACCAACTTATCATTCATTCCCTTGGTCTGCATCTGTAAATTTTTAAAACAAAAAGTTAACTCTTAAGACCAACTGAAGCATCCGATTGGTCAATAATCATGACTTATTTTTTGGAAGGAGATTTAGTTGGTTGGTTGAGTTTAATGGCATATCAACCTAGGTAGGTTATTTAATCTCAAATCCTGTTTATACAAATATAAAGTTGGCGACCTTAGTGAAGGGTGACCCGAAGGCTCCCTTTTTGATAGCTGCAACACCAAGGTGTAGGGAAGGGCGCTACTCCTTTCCCTGGATTGCTCCACTTAACCCTTGGTCCATACCTTATAATGCTGAGTGTTAAGCAAGGAGGCATCAAGTACCATTTTTTGGGTCTTTGATATGATTCAACCTAGGATTGAACCCCAGGTGTCCCGGGCCATTGGCGAACACTCTAACCATCATGCCAATGTTGTGCTAATACAAATATAAGTATACATGATTTGTTAGTAAGTAGATTGGTTTGGTTTCCATTTTGTTCATAACATTTTTAAATGAGCCTGAGTTAAATGGTTTCAAGTACTCCGCATTTCCCAAAGCTCTAGCATTACTGAAGCCTCACCATCAGATTGTTTAATGTCATATAGAGGACACTCGCTGGGGAGGGGGATCTTAACCCTCTGAAGAGATGGAGCTGGTGTATTCTACAGCCCCAGCCGACTGGGCTGGGGAGATTTGAAACTGATTAATTACCGGACATTGGCCTAGCGGTTAGAGTGTTCGCCAATGGCCCGGGAGACCTGGGTTCAATCCCAGGTCGAGTCATACCAAAGACTCAAAAAATGGTACTTGATGCCTCCTTGCTTAACACTCAGCATAATAAGGTACGGATCAAGGGTAAAGTGGAGCAATCCAGGGAAAGGAGTAGCGCCCTCCCCTACACCTTGGTGTAGTAAGCTATCGAAAAGGGAGCCTTTGGGTCACCCTCGACTATGGTCGCCAACTACTACTTATAGGTTACCATGCTTTTCAAAAATTAACCTAAAGTCATCAGATCTGAAAATTTCTCACTTCTTATCAATAAAATAATAAAAGCAATCAACTGACTAGTCAAATTGCTTATGGACAAACAATACAATTGTGCTTATCCAGAGAGTAAGTTGTAGAGGAAAAGCTCGACATAATAGAATAAAACTGACTACTGTTTTGAAATCAACAATTTTAGTTCAAATCAAGTGAAAAATCCAACTCAACAGAAATTAAGTTTAAAATTGTTCCCCAGAGTAAAAGCTTTGAATGGTATTAATTATGTTTTTGCTTATAATTTTTGGTATAATTTTATTTCTCTCAAGAAGGTTGGTTGGTTATTTTATGACATATCAACCCTTGATGATATGTCAAAATTGTCTGGGATTGTTTTCTTAGTGATTTCGGAATCGTAATGTGAGATTACTTTCTATGGTATTGATCATGTTTCTGATAATAATCTTTTATATAATTTCATTTCTCTCAAGAAAGTTGGTTGGTTGGTTGGTTATTTTATGGCATATCAACCCTTGATGATATATCAAATATCATCTGGTATTGTTTTCTTAGTGATTTGGGGACCATATTGTGAGATTACTTTCTATGGTATTGATTATGTTTATGTTAATAATTTTCGATATAATTTTAATTCTTTCAAAAAAAATGATTAGATAATTCTACTTGACTCATAGATGGGACCCTAACAGGTACTAGCACTAGTGTGGACCTGGGAGTAAAGGTAACGAAGAGGTACTGTACATTTCCCAAAGCTCCATGACTGGATTCTCTCCATTAGATGGTTTAATGTCATACCCAGGACACTCATTGGTGGGACTTTACCCCTCGGCATTTTCTACAGCACCAACTGACAGGGCTGCACAAAAAAAACTAAATACCCAATCATCCATGCTGACATTATCAAAAAGGCCCTTCATTTTATTTGCATTGAAAAACAAATGCAGTCTAGTGAGAACTAAAGCTTCATATTCTATAAGAGAATGTTAAAAAGATAGGGGTGTTTGAAATCCTAAACTGTGGTTGCTCCTCCTATTTGAGTATAAAGGAGTACATAAGTTTTGTGTGACCAATGAACAATCAGGATATAGCGACTTGTTCCTTTTTGGACTTTCTGAAAGCTAGTTTCCATTCTTGTGGCATGGAAGAGTTTATTGTGTATGTGTTTATTCTAACATTGTTGCAATTATGTATGGAAGAATTTATTTATTTCAGATTTCAAGTCAGTGTATGGAATCTAGACTTTGTCAGAGTGATCAGAATCTATCATGAAAAATGAGATATATAAAATCCTCAAGGATTTTGAGATAAAAATGGATCACTCAATCCCAACCAGAAGACTATACTTTGTTAGCAGGAAGAAAAGAACTTGCTGTCATGAGGACTTGGCCATTCTGGCAAGGGATAGAGCAAAATCAAAGGAAAACAAAAAATTGCTAGAGAATAAAAAAAACTATGGAACACGATGCTAAGAGTGATACCAAATATATTCAACGCACTTTGAACAACCACAAAGATAACTAGTAAAGCTTGAATTCTGAGGAAGAATTGAAACTGTTCTGACAACAACACTGTGAAGAACGACTAAAATACTGAGAAGTGTTGGTGTCCACAATCTGTTTACCTAATTTAAAACAGAAAATGAAGGTAAATGAATAATAAACAGAATTTAATTAATATATTCAACTACATATACAACATCCTAGGCAGTTGTTATAGGGAAAGCAAATTTTCTTCAATGCATTACTCGAAAAACATTGGCAAACCCTAATCCCAGGAGATACTAAATAATTCAACCTGATAAACCAAAAAAAAAAAAAACAGAAAAATTACCCTTTGGAATAAAGTCAAATAGACAAGTAATTATACTGAAAGGCATATAAAGTGGAGGCACAACAACTAGGGTTCAGAACAGAAAAACATTCAATTCACAAATATATATATATATATATATATATATATATATATATATATATATTCTTTTTGTTTACATACAGAACACCTACCCCTACCTATGCAATATGTCAGCTTTGAAAAAGGTTTTGGTTTCCTTGCTTAATGGTATATCAACCTTCATGGGTTATTTAATGCCAAAACCACCCTTTTAGAAGAACAGTGGTGATACTATTTAACCCATAGCTGAGGGGGTGAATAAGGAGACATACTTTTCCCAAGGGTATTAGTCTGTAAGTGAACATAATAACATGAGTGAAGTTCAAACTTGCTTACGATGATGTTGCAGGGCAGTACGTTAGCCACTACACCATGGGGACTCCCAACTGTATGTTCGTATCAAATTTGGTAAAAATTGGTTGAGAAGTTTTTGCATACATACACACACTCCATTCATTACAGTAGTATAGATAAGTAAATATGCTTTACCAACCTCCAAAAGTTTCATCATTGGAACTGGATTGAAGAAATGTAAACCTCCGAACCGATCCAATCTTTTAGTAGATATAGCAATGTCTCGAATAGGCAAGGATGATGTATTACTTGTGAAGATTGTCTCTCTGGAAATACAGAAAAGAAATAGTTACATGTGATTGACTTACATTCCTGAACTTTGTTGTTTTATTTCTTTAAATCATCCTCAAGATGTCTTCTTTTCTGTAAATGTTATAAACATGCCACCTCCACTAACTTTGATATAGTAGTTGGAACTATAGTATCAACAAGTGGAGATAGGCATTGTATGAGTGTCGTGATCTTAGGGTAGAATAATTCACACTAATCAGTAAAGAATAATACAAAAAAGAAGACAAAACGTATTTTTTAAAAATGTTTTATTCTTGTTTAGATCATTCAAGATGTTCATTTGGTCATTCAGGGATATGTATTGTATCAGAGTTGTAATTGAGAAGGACCATGTTGGGAATACATGTGAAAGAGTATATTGCATGAATATTTGAGAATGACTCTGTGGGAAATACATATGAAAGAGTATATTGCATGAGTATTTGAGAAGGACCACGTGAAGAATAGATATGCGAGAGTATATTGCATGAGTATTTGAGAAGGACCATGTGGGAAATGCATGTGAAAGAGTATCTTGCATGAGTATTTGAGAAGGACCATGTGAAGAATAGATATGCGACACTGCTGGAGAAGCAGGGACGAACTCATAAGAGATGTACTCTTATGGACCCCCACACATGGCCGTGCAAAAGCAGGAACACCAGCACGAACATACATTCAGCAGCTATGTGAGGATATGGGATGATGTCCTGAAGACCTACCTAGGGCGATGAACGATAGGGAGGAGTGGCGAGAGAGGGTCAGGGATATCCGTGCTACCAGCGCGATATGATGATGATGATATTACATAAGTATTTGAGAAGGACCATGTGGGGAATACATGTGGAAGAGTATATTGCATGAGTATTTGAGAAGGGCCATGTGGGGAATACATGTGAAAGAGTATCTTGCATGAGTATTTGAGAAGGACCATGAGGGAAATGCATGTGAAAGAGTATATTGCATGAGTATTTGAGAAGGACCATTGGCTTAATGGTTAGAGTGTTCGCCAATGGCCCGGGAGACCTGGGTTCAATCCCAGGTCGAGTCATAACCAAAGACTTTAAAAATGGTACTTGATGCTAACTTGCTTAACACTCAGCATTATAAGGTAAGGATCAAGGGTAGAGTGGAGCAATCCAGGGAAAGGAGTAGCACCCTCCCTTACACCTCGGTGTAGTAGCTATTAAAAAGGGAGCCATCAGGTCACCCTCGACTATGGTCGCCAACTATATTACATAAGTATTTGAGAAGGACCATGTAGGGAATACATGTGTGAAAGTATATTGCATGAGTATTTGAGAGGGACCATGTGGGGAATAAATGTGTGAGAGTATATTGCATGAGTATTTGAGAAGGACCATGTGGGGAATAAATGTGTGAGAGTATATTGCATGAGTATTTGAGAAGGACCATGTGGGGAATAAATGTGTGAGAGTATATTGCATGAGTATTTGAGAAGGACCATGTGGGGAATAAATGTGTGAGAGTATATTGCATGAGTATTTGAGAAGGACCATGTGGGGAATACATGTGTGAAAGTATATTCCATGAGTATTTGAGAGGGACCATGTGGGGAATAAATGTGTGAGAGTATATTGCATGAGTATTTGAGAAGGACCATGTAGGGAATACATGTGTGAGAGTATATTGCATGAGTATTTGAGAAGGACCATGTGGGGAATAAATGTGTGAGAGTATATTGCATGAGTATTTGAGAAGGACCATGTAGGGAATACATGTGTGAGAGTATATTGCATGAGTATTTGAGAAGGACCATGTGGGGAATAAATGTGTGAGAGTATATTGCATGAGTATTTGAGAAGGACCATGTAGGGAATACATGTGTGAGAGTATATTGCATGAGTATTTGAGAAGGACCATGTGGGGAATAAATGTGTGAGAGTATATTGCATGAGTATTTGAGAAGGACCATGTAGGGAATACATGTGTGAGAGTATATTGCATGAGTATTTGAGAAGGACCATGTGGGGAATAAATGTGTGAGAGTATATTGCATGAGTATTTGAGAAGGACCATGTGGGGAATAAATGTGTGAGAGTATATTGCATGAGTATTTGAGAAGGACCATGTGGGGAATAAATGTGTGAGAGTATATTGCATGAGTATTTGAGAAGGACCATGTAGGGAATACATGTGTGAGAGTATATTGCATGAGTATTTGAGAAGGACCATGTGGGGAATAAATGTGTGAGAGTATATTGCATGAGTATTTGAGAAGGACCATGTGGGGAATAAATGTGTGAGAGTATATTGCATGAGTATTTGAGAAGGACCATGTGGGGAATACATGTGTGAGAGTATATTGCATGAGTATTTGAGAAGGACCATGTGGGGAATAAATGTGTGAGAGTATATTGCATGAGTATTTGAGAAGGACCATGGAGGGAATACATGTGTGAGAGTATATTGCATGAGTATTTGAGAAGGACCATGTGGGGAATAAATGTGTGAGAGTATATTGCATGAGTATTTGAGAAGGACCATGTAGGGAATACATGTGTGAGAGTATATTGCATGAGTATTTGAGAAGGACCATGTAGGGAATACATGTGTGAGAGTATATTGCATGAGTATTTGAGAAGGACCATGTGGGGAATAAATGTGTGAGAGTATATTGCATGAGTATTTGAGAAGGACCATGTGGGGAATAAATGTGTGAGAGTATATTGCATGAGTATTTGAGAAGGACCATGTGGGGAATAAATGTGTGAGAGTATATTGCATGAGTATTTGAGAAGGACCATGTGGGGAATAAATGTGTGAGAGTATATTGCATGAGTATTTGAGAAGGACCATGTGGGGAATAAATGTGTGAGGTGAATCCTAATATATGAAGTATTATTCATTATCATAATTAAAAGGAGAGCAATAGATTGATTAACTGATTTTAATGCAATGTCAACCCATCAGGTGTTATTTTATGCTTAGAGGTTAAGAAATCATGTTCATTGTTTATTTATATGGACATTTTTTGTGTAGTTGTTTCTTAAGAGGTTTTCTTTTGCACACAGTCCTATCAATTATAACTAATTTTTAAACAGATCTATTTGGCCCATAGATGGAACCTGAATATGTACTACCACTCCAGGTCAGAGTGATTGACTGGTTGGTTGGGGTTTATGGCATATCAACACTTGTAAATTATTCAATGCAAAATCCTTTTTATACATATAGATATTAAATATATGATTTCTAAATGAATAGATCGTAGGAAACATTTTAAACAAGCCAGAGATCATTTGTTTGCACACAGTTAAATTGTTTCAAGTATAGTAAATGATTAAATAGTTCTATTTGACTCATAGCATGTGCTGCCACTCCAGGTCAGAGTGGACCAGGGAATAATAACAATGAAGGAGTATTCCACATTCCCCAAAGCTCCATGACTGAAGCCTCATTATCAGATGGTTTAGTATCCCATTCAGGACACTCACTGAGGTGGCAGGGGGCTTTATCCTCCTGCAGAGATGCAGTTGGCATATTCTATAGCCACAGCCAAATGAGCTGACTAGTTTCAGAGAAGGAAAATTCTGAATTCAAACCAGTTGTACTTCACAAAAAAAAATTTACCTCATGTCACATCTTGCTCATGGAGAAGAAACAAAGTAAATTCACATACAACTGTGTGCAGGCAAGAAAATGGCTGAGACAATAATTGAGACTTTGGCATAAGATAACCCAACAATTGTTGACACACCATAAAACCAATCAAACAACCGCCTACAGAGTGGAAAACAGAAGAAGAAGAGATACTTAACTCATTTCAGCCAGGTAGACAAAATCTTATATATTCCCAGTAATAAAACACAATAAAGCAAAAACAGTGTAGTATCATACAGTGTTGAACTTTCACAAGGTCCCACCTAAGCTAAAAGCAGATAAAAAGGGTAAAGTGATGATGGAGTCCATTTTGTCTCCACTGAAAACTGGCTCTTTGAAGAACTGTTTGAAATCAGCCAGCATAGCATTTTGCCTGTCAATAAGTTTTAAAGCTTAAGTGAAGGTATTCGTCTGTAATGGAAGCAAAGTTGATCATTTCCAGACGACACTCGGCTATTTAAGTTCACAATGAAGTGCACTAAAGAAATATCTTTGTAGATGACTGTTTAATAAGCGTGTTTGTTTGACAGTGCAGAAATAATCTAGAACACATCAAAATGGATTACAATATGGCCATCTGATGCAAAAGAGAGAATGGAAAATTGCCAAAGATGGAAGATCTGCTCTTATTCACCTGCGATTTGAAATACAGAGACACAGCAAATTTCAGGCTGGAAGATAGGACAACAGGAAAGAAAACATGTGGATAAAATGTGTGTGTGTGTGTGTGTGTGTGTGTGTGTATATCTATAATATATATATATATATATATATATACATACTCATTCAAATAATTTAAATTAGGGATAAAATTTAAGTTCAAGATTTTCATAAAATATTTTTAGTGTTTTAAAAAGGATAGATAGATAGAGAGAGAGAGAGAGAGCATTCAAATAATTTGAATAAGAGATAAAATTTAAGTTCAAGATAAAATATTTTATGAAAAAATTCTTAGTAGTCTATTAAAAAAAAAAAAAATACATATATACATATATAGAGAGAGTATTCAAATAATCTAAAATTGGGATAAAATTCAAGTTCAAAAAAGAATAAAATAAAATAATATATATATATTGTAGAGAAGAATCAAACCATTATGACAAATGACCACAACTAGGGTGCATTTGATGAGAGGGGAATCAATGTCTGTAATTTCCCTAATTCAAAAGTATACATGATCTAAGCAATGGAGGCGTTATTTGCATAAGAGCAGCAGTACTTGGTCACTGACCAATCACAAATTTCTTTCTTCTCCAGAAAATTTATCGCTTTTTAAACAGCAGACAATTTAACTTTTGGCACATGAATGAGAGTGAAATCATTCTGAGTGGATTTGGAAGTCACATTTTTTACATTGTTTTCCTTTGCAAGTTTGGATTTCTGAACTTGTAAAAGTCACTGATCTTACATGCAGAATAAACAAGAATAACAACACTTACTGGCTCAGTGGCCCCCGCTAGCATCCAGCTGGCAGACAAAAAGTAGAAAGGGCAGTAACTCAACACCGAACCAGTAAAACCTGAAACATGACTAAAGCAAGTCGGTGGATATATACACTAATATGCCCACTCACTGGGCCAGCAACTAATCACTGTCTAGGGAATGGACTTAGTCACCTTCGAATAGTGGAACGTCCCAATGTCCATATAATCTCACTTCAACTCATAATTGATTACATATGTGAGCACTAACTCATTCCTACTGAGCCTTATGATAGAATTCCAACATGGCACCGCGGACAAGATGCGAGCCTGTGAGGGAATATCCCATTGGATTTCAAATCCAATGCCTTAACACAGGCATTGTCATTGACACTTACTTATTGAAATATATATCACTTTCAATAGATGAAATACTGTTGCCGGGGTATGTGAACTTGTTTACCAATTTCAGAGTGGAGATGGCTCCTTCCTGATTAAGACACATGTACTCCATTTTGTTTTCATTCATGTAGAGGCCAATGCCTCCAGCTGTCTTTCCAGAAAGTCAATATACAGATACTAGTGGCTCCAATAAGTTTCCAAACTTTTTTGTACAGGCATTTAGAATTGTCATAGACTCTAGAAAATTCACTATGTTATTGCTATACATTTTATGAGATGACTGGCCAAGTTTTATGATTTCAGGTTTAAATGAACAGCTACAGCAGCAATTGGAATACACCCTACTAAACCCTGATTGTTACAGCTGGTGAATTTCAAAAATGCAATCTGGATGTGAGGACACTTTAGAAGAACAATATGCAATAAAATTCTGTTTTAAACTTGGACAAAATGCCACAGAAACGTATGGAATGCTTCAGATTGCTTTTCGAGCATCTTGCATGAATCGAGCAGCAGTTTTTGAGTGGCATAAGAGATTCAAGGAAGGCAGGGAGTCTGTGAGAGATGATGAGAGGTGTGGGAGGAGTAAGAAAGTCAGAACACCAGAGTTGATTGGCCAAATAAAGAATTTCAAGGATAAGGACTGTCATGTGTCTATAGAGACAATAAGTGCACAGTTTGATGTCAGTGTGGGAACTGTACACACAATTATTTGCGAGGAACTGAAGATGCAGAAGATTTGCGCAAATTTTGTGCTAAGGGTGCTCAGAGAAGATCAGAAAGAAAGACGTTGTCATGACAGCAGGGAGACGGTCGAGCTGATTAATTCAGATCCCGCAGTTCTTGATGCTCTGGTGACCTGCAATGAAAGCTGGATCTACTGTTATGACTCAGAGACCAAGAGACAGAGTTCCCAGTGGAAGCATGCTGGCTCTCCCAGTCCCACGACGGCCAAACAGAGCAAATCCACCCACAAACTTGTGATGATCCCTTTTTTTTTGACAGCACTGGCATGATCTACATGTACTGGGTTCCCACTGGACAGACAGTCAACAAGGAATACTATGTTGAGATTTTAAGGGAGTTCAGAAAGAGATTCCTAGGGAAGAGGCCAGCACTCTTCAAATTGGGTCAGTGGCATTTCCACCAGGACAATGCACCAGTCCACAACTCCATCCTCGTCACAGACTATTTGACCAAGATGGGCATCAAGACAGTTCCTCACCCTGCCTATAGTCCAGACCTTGCTCCCTGTGACTTTTGCTAATTCCCTAAGCTCAAGGATAAACTTAGAGGCTGTCGCTATGAGACAACTGAGGAGATGAAAAAGGCTGTGACGAAGGTCATTGACACGCTCACACAAGAGGACTTCCATGGAGCATTCCAAAAGTTGTTGGAACAGTACAACAAGTGCATTGCAGCCAGAGGAGATTACTTCGAAGGGGACTAGAATTTCATGTGTGTACTATCAATAAAAGTGCCCATATGAAAAAAGTCTGGAAACTTATGGTGTGCTCCTTGTAGCAAAGACCTGGACTGCTATTGATAGGCTATCAATCATGATGAAATAAAACAGTATTTCTTCCAAGCAGCAATCGGTTGTTTAGGTTTTATGGCATATCAACCCTTGTAGGTTATTTAATGCCAAATCCATTTTTATACAAATAATCAATTCTATTTCAAACAATTCATTTTAGCATGAGTAGACAGTTTAATTGTCAAAAACATTCCTATTTCAAGCTATTCTGTTTATCAAACAGTTCTAATTCAACCAATTCGATTTATTATAAGTATAGATTTTGTTTACACATAGTTAAAGGTCAAAACAGTTCTATTTCAAACAATTCAGTTTAGTGTAAGTCTGCAGTTCAATTGACAAAAATATTTCTATTTCAAGCTATTCAGTTTAGTGAAACAGTTTTAATACAAACAATTCAGTTTAGCACAAGTATGCAGTTTAGTTCTATTTAACCCATAGATAGGGCCCTATCAGGTGCTATCACTCTGGGCCACAGTGGACCTGGAAGTAATAGTAATGATGGGGTGCTCCACATTCCCCAAAGCTCAAGCATCACTGGAACCTCATCATCAGATTGTTGAGTGTCATATCCCGGACACTGGGGGGGATCTTACCCCTTTGCAGACACAGTTGGAGAGGCAAGGATGATTTCATAAGTGATGTTCTCTTGTGGACCCCTATACATGGACAGGCCAGTGTTGGCTGACCAGCAAGAACTTACCTACAACAGCTCTGTATGGACACAGGATGCAGTTTGGAAGACCTGCTAGGAGAGATGAATGAGAGGGATGGACAGAGTGAGAGAGTCAGGGAAGTTTGTGCTAGCAGCATGACTTGATGATGATATATATATATATATATATATATCAGCAACACTCACAACTTTGACTTAGTCAAAAAGGTCTTGCAAGAAAATACATTGATAAGCATTTCAAGCAAGAATCTTCTTAGTTTACATACTACAAACATCAATAGATCAAATAAAACAAAATGGTCTCATACTGTGTAAGGTGTGAAACAAACAATCTTCAGTGGAAATTCACTAATACAGACTGCACAGATGATCAAGCACTTCTTACAAATGTATATATCGACCAAATTCTTTGTATGAACAAAATGTGACAAAGTCAATTTTTTAAGTAGAGTTTAACAGGTTTGATTTCAGAGCTTTCCTTCTCTTAGACTGGTTGAACATAGCAAGGTTGAAGAACTTAGTCTGTCTACTATTTACCCACAGCTTGAAGAAAAATAGTAAGATACATACCTTTCTCAAGTTTATTAGCACAATGTGAAATAGAAACAGACTTGTCCAGGATTTGAACCTGGGTTGCCATATACATTTCCTACAACAATAATCATTATACCACAAGCCCCTTCTTGTAAATACACCTGCTCAAGCCAAATCAGCTACAGAGCCTAGTGCAGGTAGCAAGAAGCATTAGTCTCTATGTGAATTCAGATAAAACATAGTTCATGTGTTTTAAAACAAGATAGTGCCATCTCCTAATTAAAAAGCAAGCCTCTGAGATTAGTAGAGCATTTCATATACCTTAGTAGCCATATCTCCTCTAATGACTATATGGAAATCTGATCTGATAAAATAAAGCAGAAGTTCTTCCAAGCTGTAGCCATATCAGTACTACTGTATGACTACACCACTTGGACTCTAATAAAACACTTGCAGAAAACCAAGAAAAAATCTAGACAAAGATTCTGCATGATGTTTTGAACAACTGGAAGCAGCATGCTGCAAAACAACAGCTGTACAGCCACTTACCTCCCATCCCACAAACTATCCAAGTAAGATGAGCATGACATGCTGGGCATAAGTGACAATGGGAGGTGCCCGTGGTGTAATGGTTATCGTCGCAGGAATTGGATACGGCGACACGAGTTCAAATCCTGGACTGATTGCATTTCACATAGCACTAACACCCTTAGGAAAGGTATGAATCCAATTATTCTCCCTCCAGCTATGGGTAAATAGTAGGGCAGACTAGGTTCTTCAGCCTTGGTGAGGCAACTAGTCTAGGAGAAGGAAACACTCTGAATTCAAACCTGTTAAACTCTGCTTAAAAAATTGACCTTGTGTCATATCCTGCCCGAGCGGAGGGGTTGGGTAAATATGATAAGTGACAATGGCATGTGGACACCTATACATAGATTCACCAGTATTGGCCAACCAGCAAAAACTTAAATTCATCAATTCTGTCTAGTAGACCTACCAAGAGCAAAGCCAATAGGGACAGATGGTGAGAAAGAGTTAAAAAAAAATATCCATGCTGTCAGAGTGCACTGATGATGAATATATATATATATATATATATTAATAATGCAATTTGCTATATTTATAAATTAATAGTGCTCAACATATGCAGATTTAAGTTAAGTTAAATGAACACTGAGTCAACAGCACTTGTTGACTGTCACTGACACTTCTATTTAAAAAGGAGGAAAGGATAACCATTTCTTAGTTCCCTCGGTTACATCAATAATATGAAAGAAAGAAGTAAAGGATTCCAATTACCATTTTTTAGGTCCCTCAGTTACATCGAGAATGTGGATTAAAGAAATGAAGGATTCTATTTATCATTTCATAGTTGCTTTTTTACAGTGAAATAGAGGCGAAGATCAAGAAGTCAATTCAACAATTGGATTGTTTTGCTCCTTTGTTGAATGGTATATCAACCTTTATAGGTTATTTAATGCCAAAGCTATCCATGTAAAAGAACAGTAATGATACTACTTAACCGATAGCTGGGGAGATAAGAGGCTTCATACCTTTCTCAAGGGTATTAGTGAACATAATAACACAACTAGTATTAAAACTCGTTTACTTTAAGGCCACAGTCCAGCACTTTAGCCATTATGTCACGGGGTACCCACACCACACAATCAAGAGGGAAAAAAAAGACAGGCATTACTACAACTGCTTGGTTTCTCAGATTTCTTTGTTTAATGGCATATCAACCTTCATGGGTTATTTAATACCAAAGCCATTCTTGTAGAAGGATAGTAGCGGTACTGTTTAATCCATAACTGGGGGATAAGGAGGTTCATGCCTTTCCCAAGTGTATTAGTCTGAAAGTGAATGTAATAACATGACTGAAGTTCAAACTTGCTTACTATGATGTCGCTGTCCAGTATGTTAACTACTACGCTATGGGGATACCCACTCTATAATTGGATGTTAACTTTAGTTTCCAATGATCTCACTTAAACTGATCTCAAATCTTCCTCAAAAGCTTCCTACACACTCAAGTGTGGTCAGAAAATTAATATGGACTTTGTACGACAAGACCGTAGTTAATCCAAGTGAGATTAGTATGACACTAACAAGAGAAGTGTCTGCAGAAACTATAAAATGAAAGATTAAAATTAATCCCTCAACAAGCTGATCTTTTTTGTTCTTAGTATTTTCTAAGATTAGAAAAATATTTTTGTTCAAATTTTTCCAATTTGTTTTTTTTTTCTCCTAATTCGATTTGAAATGTAAAAATGCTATGAGAAAAATATATTTTTTAAAAATTTTATTTCAAAACTTGGACAACCACATATCAAAAAATACATTTTTGTTCATTTTACATTAGAAAACGAGTAGAAGCTCAGTAGTTAAAGCATGGGACTGAAGGATGTAAATTAATCAATTAAGTATTTCTTTTGTATTTACCCAACCCCTCTACCACAGGATGTAACACAATGTCAATTTTTTAAAATACAGCTAGTTTGAATTCAGTTTTCCTTCTCCAAGAATGGTTGCCAAACTGAAAGTTTGCTTATAACCAAAGAGAGAAGAGATAGATTCAAGCCTTTTCTAAGAGCGTTAGTGCAAAGTGAACTGCAAATAGCATTTGTCAGGGTATCTATATGGTTATTTGATAAAATTAGGTTTGACACAAGTTCACACTAGCAAGGTCCCTTGAGAGAATTAATTTCATCATGCCAGACAATTAGTTAGAGAGACAAACTAGCTAACCACTGTGCTATGACAGGCACGTTAGAAGGTTTTATCATAAGACATGTCTAAAAAGTAATGAGATTTTGGTTCTTGCTTTATTTTTTAGGTTGACAACCCTAATTCAAAAATCATTGTTGACTTTGGATGAAAACATTCAGTTAATTTTTGCCTCTCAGAATTGACTTTCAATTGAATAATTTTGGTTAACTGCAAGTGTTTGGTTTGATTTCTTTGTTAAATGTAATATCAACCTTCATGGGTTATTTAATGCCAAAGCCATCCTAATAGAAGCACAGTACAGTAGTCACACTATTTAACCCATAGCTAAGAAGGATAAGGGAATTTAGACTTTTTCCAAGGGCATTAGTCTGAAAGTGCACATAATAGCACAACTGGAGTTCAAACTTGCTTACTATAGTGTCCAACTACAACACAGGGATTATAAGTTTGTCTGTTTAAGTGAATCATGAAAATAGAATACAAGTTCAAATTCCAGGGTAAGGCAACAAAAAATAACTGCATTGATTGTTGAAGATCAGAAATCATGGCAAGTATTAGTGAGAGAAAAGGGTTAACATATGTACAGTATTGCTAATAGATAATTACAAGTATAATAATGTTTTTTGTGTCATGGGTATGAGTTGAGGCTCCAGTTCTTGAGGTCAGGGTAATGTGGAGACACTCCTCCATTACCATTTACTCCCAGGTCCATTCTGACCAAGTTTACAATGATTATGAATATACTTTTTAATACTATATATGTGTAACACGATGTTGGGCATTCATTGTGTAGGTGTGTGTGGGTGCCAGTCAGATGATTCTTTTGTCTGTTTTGGCGCAAAACCCACACAAAGGGCTTGTGTGAGGGATCTCCCACGAGACCGGAAGAGAAAGAGGGAAGGAATGTCCCAGAGAACAGTCGGCAGGAGAGACCAGTCAAGAGAAGGTCAATCAGCAGGACGGTGCAGCAGAGACCAGTCGAAAGAACAGGTCAGTCAGGAGATGAGAGTCGGGCAGAGAGGAGACCAGTCAACAGAAGTCAGAAAGGTGGCTGCTGGGACCTGTTGACCTACAGATGCTGGGTTGACCAACACGAGAAGATGAGTCAGCATTCCTAGTGGCTTTGTGGAAGTTTCGTGCAAATACACACCCACGATAGCCTACAAATGCACGGAGAGCTGCACAAAAGTGTCACAGACTTCCCCCCTTTTGCACTTGGAGCTAACCCAAGCCCGATTGTTTGCTTCTCTTTTCTTCCACCTCCTCAGTTGTGTATTTTGTGTGTTGGTAAAGAAATGTGAAATACCCCTGTTTGGAGATGAGAAAAACCACTAGACGATTCAAATGGCCATGAGTAGTTTGGTTGGTTGAGATAGTGGGGGTCGGCCAGCGGTGTTTTGTCACATATGTTTGGTTTTTGTTTCTTTGTTTAATGGCATATCAACCACCATGGGTTATTTAAAACTAAAGCTTCCTTGTAGAAGAACGAGAGTGGTACTATTTAATCCATCACTCAGAGGATAAGGGGCTTTATACCTTTCCCAAAGTTATGAGTCAGAAAGTGAACATAACAGCATAACTGAAGTTCAAATTCCCTATGATGCTGCTGGCCAGCGCATTAGCCACTACACTATGAGGATTCTATATAATTGTTAATCTGACAGCAGCATGAAATGATCAAAGATTGATATACCAAGAAAAAATTTTTTAATGAAAAGTTTATTTTCCTTTAAACCAGAGAATGCAGTATTGCCTATAAATAAGTTCACCCCAAAAAATTTCTTTATAAAAAATTTTTTTTGCCTCTTTTATAATAGAATGGTAAGATCTATTATTGACATGTAATACAGGTAATTTATTTAGACACATGGTGCAGGTTGTTAATTCATGGACAATTACTAGAGATAATTCATTCATTGGCATGTAGTACAGGTAATTTATTTGACAAGTAGTACAGGTAATTTATTTACTGACAAGTAGTACAGGTAATTTATTTACAAGTAGTAAGGGTAATTTATTTGTTGACAAGTAGTACAGGTAATTTATTTCGACATATAGTGCAGGTAATTTATTGATTGACATGTAGTACAGGTAATTTATTTGAAAAGTAGTACAGGCAATTCATTTATTGACAAGTAGTACAGGTAATTTATTTCGACATATAGTGCAGGTAATTTATTGATTGACAAGTAGTACAGGTAATTTATTTCAACATATAGTGCAGGTAATTTATTGATTGACACGTAGTACAGGTAATTTATTTCAACATATAGTGCAGGTAATTTATTGATTGACACGTAGTACAGGTAATTTATTTCAACATATAGTGCAGGTAATTTATTTATTGACACATAGTATAGGTAATTTATTCTTTGACATAGAGTGTAGGTAATTTATTTATGGAGATGTAGTATAGATAATTTACATAAGTCTAACCATTAAAAAGGGTGAAAAAAATATCACAGAATGTTTCTCAGTGTGAGTAACAATCAGTGACTCAAGAGGTCAGTTTGAATCCACGGCTCTGATTGATTAAGAAGTCACATGATCAGACAATACTGGGAAAATAGATTGAACAGTAAATTAGCTGGTTTTCATATGCACATATGTGCAAATGTTGCCGAGTGTATATTTTCCACTGTATTCCAAGAACCTCTACTTGAATGTAAGTTGGTATCATGTATGGAAGGAAACAAAATAAATCAAGATGTGCACAAAAGTAGATTGCTGGTTATTTTTCCGAACAAGAAATATTCTTCAAATTCACAGCATGGGTCTGCAGAAAGGAGTTGGACTGTCATCATCAAACATTAGCATGAAGTGAAATGCAAATCACTGCATCCACAATTTAAACTAGGATTGTCGATTCCATTTAATACAATGATATCTGTTAGACTAAGCATGCTGCCTAAGGTTTGATTTGGTTGTATTTTACAGCACATTGACCCTTGTGGGTTATGTAATGCCAGATCAATTTTATAAATTGATTACATATATGATTTGTAATTGAATAGTTTGTAGGTAATATTTTTATACAGGCTAGAGCTTATTTGTTTGCACACAGTTAAATGGTTTCAAGTATTATTATATAACATTAATAACTATTTAATATTGTTTTGTTTGCACACAGATTAATCATTTTTTTGCACACTGTTAAATGGTTTCAAGTATTGCAATTTATTGCTTGCACACAGTTGAATGGCTTCAAGTATTATTATATAACACCAATAATTCTATTTAATATCAGTCATTTCTTTGCACACAGTTAAATGGTTAAACAGTTCTATTTGTCACATAGATGGGACCCTAACAGTTACTACTATGCAAAGTCGGAGTGGACTTGGGAGTAATGGCAGTGAAGGAGTGCTCCACATTCCCTAAAGCTCAAGGGCTAGAGCCTCATCATTAGATGCAGTTTAGTGTCATACCAAGGACATGTTTCCTAAGGATTTCCTTTGCATGTTCATAAACTTATCTTCAATGACACTTATGATATTCTGATGCCAGGCTGCATCATTACTTTTAAGTAACTCGAGTCAGTGTCATTGGTTGAATCCTCAGTTAGGCACACATGGTGTAATGGTTATTGTCATGGGAAAGGGACACAATGACCAAAGTTTAAATCCTGTTTTCATTTCACATAGTACCAATACCTTTGGGACAAGTATGCATCCATCCAACTATTCTCTCTCCAGCTATGGATAAATATTAGGTTGCTAAGACAATACTGTCCAATTTTAGTATAAGTTGTTTAATTTCTGTTCTAACTAATTATCTTTATAGTAAGTTGGCAACCTTAGTCAACGATGACCCGAAGGCTCCCTTTTTAATAGCTACTACACCAAGGTGTACGAGAGGGTGCTACGCCTTTCCCTGGATTGCTCCACTTTACCCTTGATCTGTACCTTATAATGCTGACTGTTAAGCAAGGAGGCACCAAGTACCATTTTTTGAGTCTTTGGTATGACTTGACCTGGGATTGAACCCAGGTCTCCTGAACCATTGGCGAACAGTCTATGAAAAAAATGAAGACTTCGGTCAAAGCTGGTTATGATACAATTTTTAGTATAAGCTATTTAAATTCAGTTCTAAAATTTTTATAGTTGTTGTATGAAAAAAAAATTACGTTGCTAATGATTCAAGTATCTTTGTTAATTTCCATCACTTCTTTCAGAATTTGATTTTGAACATGAACAGGAAAAAAGAAGTAATACATTTACTTTTTTTTTGCATGAGTTCAAGCTTAGTGAAAATGCCTTTCAAACAGCTGCCAATATCAACAGAGCATAAGGTGAAGGATCCACTTGTGATTGGACAGAATATTGCTGGTTTCAGAAGTTAATGGAGATACAAATTGTGAAGATCAAGAGGGTAGAAATGCATATTCAATTAAGCAAAATTTAACCGGCTCTGGTTAATCAACAAGGTCCACTTTTGCTTCATAACAGTTCTTGGCTACATATTGCCAGGGTGACAATGACTGAAGCTCACTGACTTGGGATATTAAACTTTGCCACATCCATCATATTTTCCTGATCTCTCACCTACAACAGACTAACATTTTTTAAGTATCTGGATACTTTTTTTATGCAAAAAAAAACATTCTATTCCAAAGTAGAAGCTGCATTTTAAAATTTTTTGACATTAATACCCTTGGAGCTTTATTGTGCAACCATAAATAACCTTGTTAATCGATGGCAGAAATGTATAAAGATTCAAGGACCAGATTTTGACTGATTAAAACACTGTTTAAATTAATTAATTAACAAATAAAACTTTATTCAAAAATTGGACATTATTTTCTAAACAAACTAATAGTAGTTGTCTTCATCCTCATTTCAGCCGATATGTCCTCCAGCCTTCTTCAGATGTTTGTCGAACTCGGAAACCTACACGGAACTTCAAACTACTTCCTTTATTGAATCCACAGGGATCGGCTGATCTGATTCCATTAACCATAACCAGGTAAAAGCATTAAGTATTCCTGTATTGTTACTTGCCTGTAGTCAGGATTGAACCTGTAACCTCCAGATGGTTGTCTCCTTAGAAGTTTAGGGAACCAACGCCTATAACCATTACGCTATGTGTCCTGCTGGACAGTTTAGAGTCCAAAAAATTCACTCTAGGTTCCAGAGTTCGACAAACACCTGAAGAATGGCCGGAAGACATATCGGCCAAAACATTGTGGAAATAACAATGAAGACAATAGTCCGAAAACCCTTAATGATAAAAAAACTAGTACTAGATCAAACTGGTATTTTTAACCTTGGTATGACAATCAAAGAGGGAGAAAACTCTGAATTTAATTTCTGCAAGAAAACTGACCTTGCACTGCATCCTGCTCGTGTGGAGGGGTTGAGTAAATACATATTTCAGAAATGACCCCTGCAAAGTTCTGGAGTAAATCTTATCTTCACCAAAATCTAATTTCAGATAATCTAATCTTCTAGAACCACCTACACCTTGTATCTAGCGACAATGGCCTATTCCATTTATGATAATGACTATGTGGAATAACCCTGAAGGATATTCTATTATATGAAGAAAAAGACAACTTCAGAATATCATTATATATATATATATATATATATATATATATATATATATATATAAATGTCACAATCATCTTAATTTATTGTGTTTTCTTCTGTACATAACACCCATGTATATTAAGGAAGTGGTTTAAAAAACATGGTAACAGATTAAAAAATATAATGGCTAATTACACAGTTAAAAGCTTTACCTATTAAATATAAATATCAATAATCATGATGGCATGTATTTTTTTTTTTTTTTGCTGTGAAAGACAAAATGGACCTGCTTTGAACCAGACATTAGAGTGACAGTATGTCATATAGAAAAGAAGAAATGGTTATCCTAAGTCTGGCTTTCTCATGACACAGACAGAACCCTATCAGGTTCTACCACTTCAGGCCAGAGTGAGCCTGGGAGTAATGGCAATGAAGGAGTACTCCACATTCCCCAAAGTTCCAGTATTATTGGAGCCTCACCATCAGATTGTTAAATGCCATATCCAGAACACTGTTAGATAGGAATACTTGATACCACATAACTGTGTGTAAATGAATGATCATTATCAAATAAGAACAGTTACTTAAACCCATGTAGCTGTTTCTAAATTGTTGGTATTAGGAATAATTGATATTTTTATGCTATCATTTTTCATATCATGTAAGTCCAAACAAATGATTACGGACAAAAAAAGCGTGGTTAAACAAATGATTTCAATGGGACATTGAAAATATAATCAGTCATGATTGTAATCAAATATTAATAAGTAAGTAAAGTTGGCGACCTTAGTCGAGGGTGATCTAAAGGCTCCTTTTTTCAATAGCTACTACACCGAGGTGTAGGGGAGGGTGCTACTCCTTTCCCTGGATTGCTCCATTTCACCCTTGATCCTTACATTGTAGTGCTGAGTGTTAAGCAAGGCAGCATCAAGTACCATTTTTTGAGTCATTGGTATGACTCGATCTGGGATTGAACCCCGGTCTCCTGGACCATTAGCAAACACTCTACTCATTAGGCTAATGGCCCGGTACATTAGAAATATTAATAAATGAATCAAATTTCAGCATTAAATAACCAATAGAGAATGGATATACCATTGACCAAATAAACCCAACCCAACGCAACCAAACTAAGCTAGATGAGCCAGCAAATATATTACTCTTTTTAAAAATAAATAAACTAAAACTTTAATTTTTCAAACACTTATCACATCAAGGTTCACCATTATGGGCCATAGAAGGTCTGGGTTTTTTTTATGTTGGCATGTTATGTAACATTTCAGGGTCACCATTATGAGGTATTAAGAAGGTTTGTTTGTTATTATTTTTGTTTTGTTGGTTGTTGTCATCATTGTTGCTCTATGGTCGTTGGTTTTGGGTTTGATATATCTGACTCCTTTGTTCTTCTTCTAACTCCATTTAATTTGTTGGCTTCTTTCTCTGTGGAAGGCTGCAAGAGAATTACAGAAAGGAAGGAAGGAAGGAAAGAGACCAAAGATACCTTTTAGATTCCAAATTTATTCTAGTGTTTTAATGACTATTCTGTGGTATGAAAAGTTTTCCTGAACCAGTAGAAATATGTAATGTTTCCCAGATAAGGCATTGAAAAATATCAGTAATTTTTGGTAAGTTATGAGTTTTAAGTCTGTGGTTATGTCCCATAGGTATCTTTTAATAGAGACTACTGCTACAGGAGACATCATCATCATATCGTGCTGGCAGCACAGATATCCCTGACCTTCTCTCGCCACTCCTCCCTATCGTTCATCGGCCTAGGTAGGTCTTCGGGACAACAACCTGTATCCTCACATAGCTGCTGAATGTACGTTCGTGCTGGTCGTCCTGCTTTTGCGCGGCCGTGTGTGGGGATCCATAAGAGTACATCTCTTATGAGTTCATCTCTGCTTCTCCAGCAGTGTCCTGCATGTCTGGTTCGCCTAACTTGAATAGTTTTCGTGATAGGGGGCAGGTGGCCGTACAGTTGGTGTCTTGTGGGGTGTTGCTGCCAGGACTTGTTGAGGATTGCACGCAGCATTCTTGTGTAATTGCCATCTAGTTTCTTCTCCAGCCGTTTTGTTAGCGTCCATGTAGTGCATCCATATAGCAGTATCGATGTGACCGCTGCCTGGAAGAAACTGCGTTTCATTTTATCGGTTAGGTCTGATTTCCATATAGTCGATAGCCTATTGATAGCTGTCCATGCTTTCGTTAACCTCGTTTCGATGTCCTTTTCGGTTGATTCGACGCTGATTCCTAGGATGTGAATTTGTCTACTAGTTTAAGAGGGGTTCCTTCTAGAGTGGAGATGTCCCCCGTTTGGTTATAGCACATATATTCCGTTTTGTGTGCATTAACATGGAGGCCTATGCTTGCTGCTGCTCGTTCCAGGCTATGCAGAAGTGTTTCGGCTTGGTCAGGTGTATTTGCCAGTATCGCTATGTCATCGGCGTAGTCGGCGTCGGTAATTGTTGTTGCGGGGTATCTTCTGCTTCTTTTCT
The DNA here is from genome assembly GCA_963585895.1 of Sepioteuthis lessoniana. Lineage (NCBI taxonomy): Eukaryota > Metazoa > Mollusca > Cephalopoda > Myopsida > Loliginidae > Sepioteuthis > Sepioteuthis lessoniana. Next base: position 53,548,875 of record OY757925.1, on the reverse strand, counting down.
TCGTCAGTTCAAAGCCATTCTCTTTGATTTTGTCAATCGATGTTCTAAGTACGTAGTCTAGACAAATGATAAAGAGATACGGAGCCAGCGTGTCCCCTTGTAGTAGCAGGAGTACTACTACAGGAGACATAGCCAGCCCCAAATCTGAGACTGGGTGAACACATGTTCTGCCTGCTAGCAGCTGAGTGAAAGTGGGTCCTTTCAGTACAAAGGTGACGGTTGAAGTCAGATTGGATTTCCATTTGGTGCCAGTAAGTCTGTCTTTTAGGCATGCAAGGATTTTGCTTCCTGTCAAAGATTTCTGGAAACCACCACACATTTTGAACTTATTTAATTTTTTTTTCATTTTATTTTTATTAATCTCCACACATACATTTTAAGATAGAGTGCTACTAACGATAATAAAATGCTAAGAATTTTCTCATTTAAATTTTTTATTTGAAAATAATTTTTTGAATAAGTCAACATCACATAATAACATCACCTAAAGATGGTTTCAAAAAACTGAAACGTTAAACATTGGCTTGTAATTCATATAGAAATAAATACATCCTTTGAATATCTTTTATTTATATATATATATATATATATATATATATATATATTTTACACTATAAAGTATATTTTATACAGTATAAAGGTATTTTTAGGGAGTAGTTTTACCCCCTCTGCAGAGGAGGCAGTTGACATATTTTAAGCCCCACTGAGAGGACAAAATCAAGAAACTGGAATGTATTTCATGACTGTAAAGACTTAATATGCATGATTATATAATAATTTACTAAACTGAAATATAAAAAAACTTTAGTTTGAATGTCATTATTTATATCACCCCACCACTTAATTCTATCCAGGTGTCTAAAAAACAGAATTAAAATTTTAATTAAAAAATCTAATAATCTAAAAAATAGAATCAAAATTTTAATTAAAAAAATCTAATAATACTAACAACAATAATAACACACCTTTCAAAATATTGATAATCAAATTTTGACATTGTATTGTTTTTGTTTTGTAATCAACCAATATGTATTATTCATGTGAAGTAATTACACAACTTCTTGTAACTAGTTGTTTTATATTTATAATTCTCTTCTTAATTGAAATTATTCACAAGGCTAAAAAAAAATATCTTTAAATTAACCAGTCAGTTGAAATTAGACAATGGATTGGACCTTACCCTGCCATTGAATAACATCAGGGAGCAGGGTGAAGGGAGACCTGCTGCAACAACTGCCAGCTTTACATACAACCTTGTTTCAAATATATGCAAATGCATGTGTGTGTACTTTGGTAGCAAACTTTTATTAATGTATCTGAAGCCCTCAGTTAGGAACTAGAGGTGACACAAGGTCAATTTTTACAGCAGGGTTGAATTCAGAGTTTTCCTTCAAGACTGGTTATCTAGACTGCCCTACTACTTACATATAGCTTGTAGAAGAACAGATGGATTCATACAAAGGGTATTAATGCAAAGTGAAACCTAAACAGCTTTGTCCAGGGTTTGAATTCAGGTCACCAATTCCATTTATTACAACAATAACCACTGCACTAAGTGCACTTCCTAACCCTTTATGTATCTAAGTTTGTTTGAGGCCAACAAACAAGGGCTTTCTTTTAGGTAGCTAACTATAAATATTTATCAAATAATTTTGTGAATTGTTCAAAAGGAGGTTTAATTTTGTCAATAAATTACAGAAGAAATATCTACATTAAAGAAATAAGTCATACTCAGGTCATCTCTTTCCTTTGTTTTTTTTGGGGGGGTGTGGGGGGTTACAGAGAATACAGTTGGCATATTCAAAGCCTTACTGACAGAGTGAAATCAGGAAGTGAAATCTTGAATGCATTTAGTAACCAACTGAAAAGAACTTAACATGCATGATTATATCATACAGAACAAATTCTGACATTGGTTTGGTTTCTTTGTTTAATGGCATGTCAACCTTCATGAGTTATTTAATGTCAAAGCCATCCTGGTAGAACAGTAGTAGAACTATTTAACCAATAGCTGAGAGGATGAGAAGGTTCATACCTTTCCAAAGGATATAAGACCAAAAGTGAACATAATGGCAGGACTAAAGTTTGAACTAACTTACTACCATGTTGCAGTTGAGCACATTAGCCACTGCACAATAGAGACTTCTCTGCTGACAGTGAAAAACTGCATTTTAAAAAACACAACAAATATCTATAATAAGATCTCTTTTTTTTGCCAGCCATTAAAATCTTTGTTGGTTTTATGTCATATTGTTATGTTTTGACCTTCAACCCGGCCCAAAAAAATGCTATTCCAAGGTGATGCACCGGAAGGAAGAGACACATTCTAATGGCCAGTAATCGAAAGAGATCGCGTGGGCGGATTAAGGCTTATAAATGGGACAAGGTGAAGGTCCCACTGTGCCAATACAGACTGATGCACCAGAAGAGAGTGACCTCTGAACTGCATGACAGTTATTTCCGCTTGATGACGATTAAACATTCGATTTCAAAGATCCAGTGGGTGATCGTGTGGGCGTTGAATTATTATTTAACTCAGTTGAGTTTGAGTCCAAGTGGCAGTCGGTAGTTGCCAGTAGAATTCCAGACAGCTAGAGACCAGATGTGGTAGGGAAAGCCACACCTGAACGAGGGGGCCCTTGGGAACCCCGATGGAGTGGACCCCAGCATCAGGAGAACAAGAAAGATACGTGACGGTCATAACCGTGGGGTCAAGAAATTACAGTTTATGTTCGGTCTCCAGCTCCCTCTCACATGCAACCCTTGAACAACCCTTTCGAACCCTTACAAATAAAGTGAGAGGTAAATATATTTTTGTAAAGAAGTCTTCATGCTTCTTCCTTCCTGTGCCTTCCTGCGTGCATCTCTATTTCTGCGTCTGTCTTTGTCACTGCGTTGTAATTATGGTGTCGTTATGATGCTGCATGAACATGTAGATGAGCATACAACAATATCAACTCTCGTTGGGTTATTTTTTGCAAACAATTATATATTTTCAAGAAACTTATGATAGTAATCCATAGTCAATATTTACAACTTCTTTATATTATTCTTAATAAAATTTTTTACAAAGTTTGGCTTTCAAGTATTCCAATCTAAAACACAAGAGTTATTCAGTAAATAAAGGGAATTTTTTGACAGAAGAGGGATCTATTATACGCACAAGGGTCATTCAATGAATAAGGGGAAATTTTTTGAAAATAGCAAATTTTTCTTTTCCAGAATATTTTTCCATGAATGTAAACTCTGAATTGTTTGGAATTGGTTTATAGCAATATTTATTTGATCTTGCAAAAATATTTCTTTTGAGGCTATTCAAAATGGCAGCAAATCAAATAGAGTGTTCCCAGTTTAAACTGAGTCTGTCATCAAATTTTTGTTGGTTGACAAGTGTAAACCATGTGAAATTTACAGAAGAATGCATGATGTGCACCAAAAAGCATATTTTAGACAAAAACGTGTTTGCCACTATCAGCCCAAGTCAAAAAGGCAGTATGAAGAGTGGAAACACACTCTCTAGTAAAAGAAAGTTCCAGATGCAGTAGTCAGTAAAGAAGGTCATGCAAGGACAAGGACCCATCACAATTGATTTCCTTGAAAAAGGAGCAACTGTAAACATTTCCTATTGAAATTTCCTTAGACAAAAATTCACTTTATTCATAGAACGACCCTTGTACTAAAACTTTATACACAATTATATGGTTTTTTGAAGTTATAACCTCTTCTGTCTCTGGATGAATATCCTTGTCATGAATTTCTCTAGACAGATGTAGTCAGTATGCACATTGTACAAAATTCTGATTATAATATGCATTGTATGCTCATTCTCTATTGAGTAGCTCTTATTAATGACAACTAGTTCTGAATTTTAAGCATTCACTATAGTACATTGTTTTGTCATGAAATCCTTTGATAATTAACTCATCTCTTTTTAGATGCTCCATGATTATAACATTGTGCCAGAGTTGGTCTTAATAAATATTTGCATCAGTATGACATTATAAGCTTTTCTGTTCCTGAAAACACATATTTAGGTGCAATAATGCATATATACATAAGTATGTCTATATGAGTACATATGTGCATCGGTGTAATGTATATGTATGTATGGTTTATCTAAGAGTCATGGTATGAATGCTGACTGTGCATATAGAGAAAAAGCTAGACAGAAACTGCACAAGAATGCTGCAAACTATATGGAACAAATCCTGGAAGCAATATCCCACAAAACGGCAGCAGAAGGACCACCTACCTCCCATCTCCAAAACCATCCAAATAAGACATGCAAGACATTGCTGGAGAAGTAAGGACGAACTCATGTGATGTTCTCCAATGAACCTCTTCACATGGACATGTAAGTGTTGGCTGATCAACAAGAACTTATCTACAATAGGTCTGTACAGACACAGGATGTAGTCTAGAAGACCTACTGGAAGCAATGAATGATAGACACGAATGGCAAGAGGGAGTCAGGGAAATCCATGCTAGCAGGGCGATATGATGATGATGATATGTATGTGAGGGGGGAACATATCTGTATGGACATATGTGGACATAAGCAGTGTATATGTATGTACATAAATGTGTGTGTGTGTGTGTATAATCTTATCAAAAGGATAGCTAAGCAAGTTAGAGGGGTCAACAGATTTTAATTGATAATAAAATAGAAAGAGGAGGATTTCTCAATGTGGATGAAAGAGTTTTTTTAACATCCATAATAAAGAAAAAACTTCAGAGTTAGTATGGTCAGAGGTCAATAAACAAGGATGAAATCTTTTTTAAGATACTTTAGTTCTGACAGGTCTGAGTTGAGGAGACAGTTTTCTTTTCTGGAAGCAAGTAGGGGCACATGTCAATAGTAGTAAGCATCAATGAATTACCAGGAATGTAGCAGTTCATGAAAAAGTTACCAGTTTAGACAGAGAAAAAGGTAGGAAACTTCCCAGTACTCAAATCTATATTGCAAAGTGTCATAAAAATAACAATATATGTATATTCTGAAATTTGTTTTTCATTTTTTTTTCTTTATAGATTTGACCTATGGATTTTACAGTTTCAACCAAGTGGAAGAGATGCAGGAATAAGTGTATGAAGTCGCAAGAAGTGTACTTTTGATTGGACTAAGCCGCCATAACCCTAGCTAGGTTATTTTTTTCATTAATATTAAATACCTGGACACTTTCTATATAGAATTTGTGGATTTTCTTACTATATTTCTATCTAATATATAACTTTGTAACCAGGCCTTTGGCCTAAAGAGTAGAGTGTTTGCCATTGGTCCGGGAAACTGGGGTTCAATCCCAGGTCAAGTCATACCAAAGACTCAAAAAATGGTACTTAATGCTGCTTTACTTAACACCCAGCATTATAATTTAAGGACCAAGGGTAAAGTGGAGCAATCTAGAGAATAGAGTAGTGCCTTCCCCTACACCACAGTGTAGTAGCTATTGAAAAGGGAGCCTTCAGGTCACCCTTGACTAAGGTCGCCAACTTTTACTTTTTATATATAACTGAGAAAATTCATTAAAATTCTAAACTTAGTTTGGGAAACAATTTCATTTTGTTGAAAACATTAATAGATATTTAACATCCATTTCTACTGCCGTCCTGTTTCATATTAGATACCTAAAAAAGAAAGCTGTAGAATTATTTATACCAGATAGGAATGCTTGATATCATATAGCTGTGTACAAATTATTTATATTAGGAATACTTGATATCATATAGCTGTGTGCAAATTATTTGTATTAGATAGGAATACTTGATATCATATACCTGTACACAAATTATTAGTATTAGATAGGAATACTTAATATTATATAACTGTGTGAACCGAGTCGAGTTCTTCCTGAGTGAACAGTCCTAGTTTAATGTCTAATTGCTTACAAATAATTCTGGTGATTGGTTTATGTGTAACTTTCGGTGGGATTCCTAGTAGATTTTCAAAATGCTGTTTCCACAGTTTTATTCTTTCTTGTTGGTTTGTAGCTTTCAGTTTAGCTTTGGCTGTGCTCTTCCTTCTACTCACTTTGTTTATTGTTTGCCAGGCTATCCTAGATTGCCTATCTTCCACTGAGTTTTGTACATATTCTGTATGTTCTTTTAGATATATGCTTGCTAATTCATTTTGTGCCTTTTTTAGTTTTAGGGCATATGTGTTTGTTGGGTTCTTCTTGTAGCTTTTGGAGGCAGTTTTCTCATCTGCACGTTTTTCTCTAACCACTAACGTTTCCCATGGGACTCTATATTTAGTTCTAGGTTTTGTGGGAATACAATTCGCTGCTGCCTTGAGGTGCGCGTTGACGAAATTCTCATATTCGTCATTTGGGGTACCTTTTTCTGTCTTCTCCTGTAGTGTCTCGAATCTGTTTCTCAATTCTAATACATATTTATCTCTAATATCTCTGTTGTTAAGAAGGGCCCAGTCATAGTGTTTGGTGGTCACTGTTCATGTGGCGGTTTTCCGTAGGCTTAGTCATATTCTTGCCGTGACTATTCGGGGATCGGATGACACACCCTCGAAAGAGGAGTATGCCTCGCAATTCATTGTACTATTTTTCCATTTCTTGTTTATAAAGACATAGTCTATCTGTGCTTTATTATTATTGTTCGCGTATGTGTAGGTCCATAATTTTCCCTCCCTTTTTTAACAGTTTGTATCGAGGCATGTTAATCTATTTTCTATCATGAAATCTATTAGATGTTGTCCATTCCTGTTTGACATATTGTGTAGGCTGTATTTGTTATTTCCATTTTTCCCGATTTGGGCATTCATGTCTCTGCCAATGACTAGCACGTTGTGTTTCGGAATGCTACGCACTAGAGAGGATAGCTCATCATAGAAGGCAACTAGTTCAGTTTCTTCCCTAAGATTGGTAGAGCTGTAGCAGGAGATGATTGTTGCTCTGGGATTGCCATTAAAAGTAGCTACCATCATCCTAGGTTGTATTCTCTCAATGCTATTAAGTGATTTTAACGCTCTTGGTCCTATAAGTATGCCTACACCTCCTACCATGGCATTGACAGAGTTTTTCCATGCTGATATAATGGCTAGCGTCCATCCATTGCCAGTATCGTGATATTTGATATCCTTGTAGTGCGTGTATCTGTATTCTTGTATGCATATTATGTCTATCTAATGTTCAACGGCCGATGCAGTTAGCTCCGGTAGTTGACCTATTCTATTTAAGGGTCTAACATTAAATGTCGCTATTTGTATTGTTTGTTTGCATTTTAGTTTTTGTTGTTTGAGCTCTGTAGCTGATTTTTGGAACACTGAGGCCAGGGCTCCAATCTCAGCAGGACGCGCCCCTTTTTTATCCATGCGAAGAGCAATGCGGTTTATGTATGTGGTTTGAGTGTGGATCATGGCTATCTTTCAATGGCTGTTTTTATTCTCATCGAAAGAAGCCACTCTTATAGATGAGCAGCAGTAGTTCCCTGATCGAGCTGACAATCCTGAGCATTGAGCCATGAGACTCATACGTCCAGGACCAGGGTTTATTCGCATACTTTTACATCCATCATGCTGCTTCCCATGTGTACATAAAAAAAAAACCTTTCTTTTCCAATAAGTTTTAACTTAGTTAAAGTCCCAGACTAATGTATATTTATAAGAGGTTTTTTTTTTTATATATTTTCACCTGTCTTCTGATATTAGCCCTAACATATGTTTTTTTTTTTGTTTTTTTTTGGCATTGGGCATTTCCTTTATTTAGGCTGTTTTTTGTTTTTTACTTCTCAACTACTATGGTGGGGGAATGTTCAATGGGCATTCTAAGCTTTTAGAAAAGACTCTTCCATGTACCAAGCATGCTAGCACCTTTGACCAGGGTCATATATTCAATTTGGATTTACAGTAAAAGTGTCTTTACATTTAAAACACACTGTACAAGCAGCATTTTACAAAGAAAACAGCATACAATTTTGTAAAACTTTTGGCATTTTAAATTATTAGGACTTAATGACAATATACTGACCAGTTTTGGACCCATTGGTTTCTAGTGGCACATTAAACAGGTCCATGTGGAGATCCGAACTCTGGGTAGGAGTGGAATTAGGGGGAAAAAAATCGCAATGAAGGTATACTCCAGATTCTCCAAAGCTCCATGACTAGAACCTCACCATTAGATGGATTTGTGTCATAACTGGGACACTTGTTGGGGGTGTACTCCTCTGCAGAGACGCAGTTGGCATATTCTACAGCCCCAGCCAACTGGGCTGTATTTGTATTGATGGTTGGTTGGGTTTTATGGCATATCAACTTTTGTAGGTTATTTAATGCCAAATCTATTCTTATGCAAATAGTTCTATTTCAAATAATTCAGCTTAGCATGAGTACACAGTTTGTCAAAAACATTCCTATTTCAAGCTATTCAGTTTATTCAAACAATTCTAATTCAGCTAATTCAGTTTATTATAAGTCTAGATTTTGTTAACACATAGTTAAATGTCAGAATTGTCAAAAACATTTCTATTTCAAGCTATTCAGTTTAGTCAAAAGAGTTCTAATTCAGACAATTCAGTTTTAGCATAAGTATGCAGTTAGTTCTATTTGACCCATAGATAGGACCCTATCAGGTGCTACCACTCCGGGCCAGAGTGGACCTGGGAGCAATGGCAATGAAGGGGTACTCCACATTCCCTAAGGCTCCAGAATCACTGGAACCTCACCATCAGATTGTTTAGTGTCATATCCAGGACAATCATTGGGGGTGTTCTTACCCCTCTGCAGAGAAGCAGTCAGTGTATTCTACAGCCCCAGCTGACTGGGCAAGTATTTGTATTGAATAGGAATTCTTGATATCATATCGCTGTGTGCAAATTATTGATATTAGATAGGAATATTCAACATCATATGTGCCTCTTAAGAAATAACTACACAAAAATTGTAAATATGAACATACACTGAACACAATTCCCTAACCTCTATGCATAAAATAATGCTAGCTGGGTTGATATACAATTGAAATCAATCTTCTAGAGGGTTATTAGATGCAACCTACACTTGAAGAAAAATAAAAACCCATAAGCTAAAATGAATGGATAAAAAAAACAACAAAGATGAAGATACTAGTCTACATTATGTAATAAAAGATTTTCCAATAAAATAAATTCATTACAAGATATAATTTGCAAGAAATTGTAGTGCCAAAGAATTTGAAACTGTTATTAAAAGAATTTAAAATTTCCTTCTCCTAAGTAAGTCAAAAAGTAAACTTTCAAACTAACAACAACAGAAAATTAGCATTTAGCCAGTTTTGTGGTAAAGAAAATAAATTGATTTTTTATTGATTTTTTTTCCCATCTTTGCTGTCAAGAGAGAAAACAGAAAATTTTATCAGGAATTTTTTTTAATTGGAAAAAGTTTGTTTTGTTTTTTGAAGTCTGGAGAGAAGAAGACAGTGAAAGAAAGAAAGAAAGAAAATGTTTTAAATAAATCAAACATTTTTGTCAAGATGTCCTGAATGATCCAATATTAAATTGTAGTTGGTAAGAGAGGCTGACAACAAGCTATAAACTGGAAAAAAATGTCATTTTCAATTTATAGTTTTCACTCTTAAAAGGTAAAAAAAAAAAAAAATATTTCAGTGTTCCATTGCATTTTTTTTAGATTCTAATGTGACTTTTTTAAAAATCTTTTTGTCTATAATCATTTGTTTACAGTTATAAGATATTAAATATTCCTATTTAATACAAACAAAAAAACAGATCAATTTTACCCAAAGATGATACCCTAACAGGTATGATCACTCCAGATCAGAATAAACCTGAGAGTAATGGCAATAAAGAGGTACTCCACAATCTGTAGAGCATCAGAACTCATACCTCATTGTGTCCCAATCCTACTTGACTAAAAATAGAGATAACTGTTTAAAAAAAAATTTTTAAATCAAATTATTTTCAAATACTATGTATTTACTCATAAAAAATACTGCCAAGAATAAATTGTCAGTTTATATGAAAAAAATTTTCACATGACTTATTCCATAAACTGGTTTGTAGCATGACTTGGGCAAGAATAGCCAGGCAGAGACCATCCCTCTACAGCTTATATACCAGTTGTTTTAAAGGTGTAATTTTGTATTGAACAAAACACGAGGTGTAATTTTGTATTGAAAAGAACATGAGATGCCATTCAGAGAAATATTTATTTACAGAAGATATAAATTTGATTTGGTCTTGTTGGGTTTTATGGCATATCAACCGAACATAGGCTCCTTTCCAATGGCTACTACACCGAGGTGTAGAGGAGGGTGCAACTACTTTCCCTGGATTGCTCCTCTTTACCCTTGATACATACCTTATATTGCTGAGTGTTAAGCAAGAAGGTATCAAGTACCATTTTTAAAGTCTTTGGTATGATGCAACCTGGGATTGAACCCAGGTCTCCCGGACCATTGTGAACACTCAGTGTAGGTTATTTAATGCCAAATCCTGTTTATACATATATAGTAAATATATATGATTTTTAAACATGTTTTTCTGATAACATTTTTAAATTGGCCTGAGCTCATTTTTGCACACAGTTAAATGGTTTCAAATATTTCTATCAAATACAAATAATTCTATTTACAATTAACCACTTATTTGCACAAAGTTAAATGGTTTCAACTATTGCTATGTAACAGTAACAATTTAACATCAATCATTTTGCACACATTTAAATGGATATACATGATTTGAAAGTGAATAGTTTGTAGTTAATTTTATTTTCAAATAGAGTTACAATTAATTTGTTTGCACACTAGTATTGCTATTGTTTCTACACAGTTAAATGGTTTCAATTATTGCTAACACTAATAATTCTATTCAATATAAATCATTTGTTCAAAAACAGTGAAGTGATAAGAAGTATTTCTATTGAACACTATTCATTCATTTGCACACAGGCATGTGTTTCCAAGTATTGCTACGTAATACCAATATTCTAATTTAGGCACATAGTTAAAGAGTTTCAAGTAGTAATTTACTAAGCGTTTTGCGTAGATGTGGCACAAGGCTGAATGAATTTCAAATATTGTTATTTAACACTAATAATTCTATTCAACATTACTCATTTGTTTGCACACAATTAAATGGTTCAAGCATTGCTATGTATCGCTAACAATTCAATTAAACATCAGTCATATGTTTACACACAGTTTAAATGGTCAAACAGTTCTATTTGACACTTAGGACCCTATCAAGTGCTACCACTCCAGGTCAGAGTGGACCTTAGAGCAATGACAATGAAAGGGTACCCCACATTCCCAAAAGCTCCAGGTCTAGAGTCTCATCACCAGATTGTTTAGTGTCATATTCAGGAAACTCGTTGGTTGGGGTCGGGGTACTCCTCTGCAGAGATGCAGTCAGTCTATTCTACAGCCTCAGCTGACTGGGTTAATAACAAATAGAGACCAAGTGTGTAAGCTACTCTTATATGCACTGGATGAGTCCAAAAAACATCTATGTAGGTAAGAGCAGATCAAATTCTGTGGGTTATTTAAAGCCAACCTTATAGAAGAACAGTAATGGTACAATATAATCCATAGCCGGAAAGGGGATAAAAGAATCAAATAATTATTAACTTTTTTTTTAACTTCGTTTAATTTGTTGTTTAATAGAATAAAGTATCAATGACTTTTTTATAAATTTTTTATGTAATGTAAAGTCAAAATAAATCAATATCAATAACACTTCTTAATTCACAGATTATTAAGTTGCAGAAGATGGTTAAATTAAAACTGATTAAATTACAAAAAGCTAGTTGAAAAACTATTCAGATGTTTAATGTGAAAATCTTAACCCATATAAGATTTAACAAAGTATTAATTCATAGATGACACCCTGTTTCTTATAATGCATTAGGTTATTTCAAAGAGAGAAACCTAACACAGAATATTCAGTAGGAAACAGAATAAATCAATTAATATAAAAAGACATTTAATTGTACACAATACAAGGACAGAACTCATTTCCCACCTGAGGCTATTCAAGAAACAAATACAAAAGTCCATACAGTAAATAGGAGGAAATCACTTACTCTTCTTAGGTCTGGAATAAAAGGGAGGAAAGCCCCATGTGCTTGCTGCTGAAGAACGAACCACCACATCTGCTCAACTCAAAGACCTGCTTGTGAAAGAGGCAGATAGCCCGCTTCACCTTGTCAGGTGAGCAAAATAGACTCATCATGTGGGAGAGTTCCTCAAACGCTTTGACAAGGGAGATCACTCTGTTTAGTCTCATAACATCCATAACTCAGTTTAGGTAAGTTTATAAAATATTACACTAAACTGCACAAAATATGTGAAGGTAACCAAGTACAAAATGGAGTGAGATGAAAAAAAAAATCAATGAGAATGAAAATTTTAAATATAAAAAAGAATATTTGAAAGAATTTCTTTCTTTGTATGGCAATATTTTGGTTGTTTTTAGGATTTTGCTTTGTTTTTTAACATACTATATTTTGATATTTGAAACTATTGATAGTTACAAGAAGATGGAGGAGGTGACATTAACTGGGCATCTGCAACCAAATTTTCATCTCATTTTATCATAAAAATAAACAGATCCTCTTTCAGTAATTGTGCCATCTTTCATAATATCTAATGGGTGAAAGAATAATCAGGATATATATATATATATATATATATCAGGGGCAGAGATGGGACTAGTGCTACTCGTGCCCGGCACGACCAATAACTCGGTCAATGTTATTCAAAATGGATTAAAAATCATCCATTAATTTCAAGCAAATATACTTAGTCTGATCTCAATTAAATTACGTATCTATTCAAGTTTCGATAACTAAGTAGCCAAAAGTTCATAAATATATCTGAGAATAATACAACGATGCTGTTTTGAATGGATGGTCTTTGTCCGGCCACCGTCAGATCCATTGAACATCCCATAAAATCGGCTATAATGTTGAACACACGTAATCCGTGCCAAGCACAAGACCCTTATAATAACAGTAATGTTAGAGAAATCTCGCTTTTGGCTGTAGCCAATGGCAAAGCAAGTCAAAATACCGTGCTCAAAAAAATTAGCACAATGTGACGGCTGATGCCTGTCTTGGGAAGAGGGAGAGGGACCGAGAGAGAGAGGGAGGGGGTAGCAGATTATAGCCATCGCCGATGTCATCATCATCGCTATGGTAAATGTTGGTTAAACGGCGTGTTTTAATTCGTTTTTTCACTAACAGATCTAACACTAACAATGTTGCATATATTACATTCTGTAACTAAAATTTGTTTATTTGAATACATTTTCAACAAATAATCTTTATTTTAATAGCAACTATGATGACTTACTTTGGGTCCACAGACCACGGGTTGGGAACTGAAGTTGACAGATGGTGGGGGGGCACAAGTAGCAAAAATAGGCTAAAGTCACCACTGATATATATATATATATATATATATATCATCATCATCATATCGCGCTGGTAGCACGGATATCCCTGACCCTCTCTCGCCACTCCTCCCTATCGTTCATCGCCCTAGGTAGGTCTTCAGGACAACATCCCGTATCCTCACATAGCTGCTGAATGTATGTTCGTGCTGGTCATCCTGCTTTTGCACGGCCATGTGTGGGGGTCCATAAGAGTACATCTCTTATGAGTTCGTCCCTGCTTCTCCAGCAGTGTCCTGCATGTCTGGTTCGTCTAACTTGAATAGTTTTCATGATAGGGGGCAGGTGGCCGTACAGTTGGTGTCTTGTGGGGTGTTGCCGCCAGGCTTTGTTTAAGATTGCACGTAGCATTCTTGTGTAATTGCTGTCTCGCTTCTTCTCCAGCCGTTTTGTTAGCGTCCATGTAGTGCAGCCATATAGCAGTATCGATGTGACCGCTTCCTGGAAGAAACTGCGTTTCATTTTATCGGTTAGGTCTGATTTCCAATATATATATATATATATATATATATATATATATATGTGTGTGTTTTCAACAACTTTCAGACAAGTTGATACAGGCTCATTTGAGGATTGACAATGTAAAACTTAGTCATTAGTTTTTACCTTGTTTTTATTCTATTTTATTGTTGAAAATATTGTGATGTTGTTCTGCGTTTCTGTGCATAGGCCACTATATAGATTCTACTGATTGAAAACAGGTTTAAATTTTATATATATATCATCATGATGGCTTCATGAAAAAAGCAGCCCAATTGGCGGAGGCTGTAGAATATGTCGACTGCATCTCTGCAGCGGGGTAAAACCTCCTCCCCCAATGAGTGCCCTGCATATAACACTAAACAATCTAATGGTGAGGCTCCACTCCAATTCAGAATAGTAGCACCTGATAGAGTCCTGTCTATGAGTCATTTAAGCTGTGTGCAAACAAATGACTTACATGAAATTGAACTGTTTGACCATTTAACTGTGTGTAAAAAAATGACTTATGTTTAATTAATAAAATTATTAGTGTTCATTAGCAAAATTCTTTAAATGTGTGCTTAAATTGAATTGTTAGTATTACATAGCGATGCCTAAAACCATTTAACTGTGTGCAAATAAAACTATTCATGTTAGATGGCAACATTCAAGTGAATGCAAACAAATAATTGATACTAAGTAGAACTATTCGTATTAAAATATTAAGCTCTGGTTTATTTAAAAATAAGATTACCTATATCCTATATAATATGTATAAAGAGGATTTGGCATTAAATAACCTACAAGGGTTGATATGCCATAAAACCCAAACAAACAAAACCAACTCATGAGCAAAGATTAAGGGGGCGGTCCATGCTAACTGCAGGCGTGTTCATGATTGATAAGACCGATACAAGACAAGCAGGCATGATCACAGCAGTAGAAGGTCTGGTCAGGGTTTGAGGATATAGTGTTATGATGGTGCTTCTTGTATCTTTCGTCCATGAGATCGGCCCGGCAGTTGTTTTCAAAGAAGGAGACAAAATGTTAATGAGATGACAAGCATTATGACACTAAACAATCTGATGGTGAAGTTCAAACAATGCTGGAGCTTTAGGGAATGCGGAGCACCCTTTCATTGCTATTGCTCCCAGGTACACTCTGGCCCAGAGTGTTAGCACCTGATCAGGCCCTATCAAAGAGTAAACTATCACCAGTAGTTGATGAAACAAGTACCAAGGGATACTTTCCAGCAATCAATTTTATATATATATATATCACCAAATATTAGTTCATCTCACTAAGGTTGAGCAATTTTTGTGTCCAATTTCAATTAAAATTTGTTTGTTTGGGTCATCCTTGAAAAGGTTTTAAACTGTATTCAGCCAAGATTGTTTGACTTTTTAATTCTCCAAATAAAATCTATGTCAATAATATGTTAAGTAATCCCAAGAGTTAATGGCATGAGTTGCAATTAGATGCTTGACATTCAAACTGACATAATTTTCAAAGCTCTCAATGACAGTTTCTTTCACAGATATAATAGGGTTGGTTTCTTTATTTAATGGCATATTAAACTTTGTGGATTATTTAATGCCAAAGCCATCCTTGTAGAACAGCAGTAATACTACTTAATCCACATTTGGGGAATAAAGAGGGGTTATACTTTTATTGAGGATGTTAATCTGAAAGTAAACCTAAAAGCACAACTGGAGTTTGAACTCGCTCACTTTGAGGCTGCAGTCCAGAACTTTAGCCATTACACCACAACAACAGATATAAGAGGAAAATGATGATTTATTTTTCATTTAATTCTTTTATATTCATTATTTTCTTATATTAATTGGTATGAAGTATTTACTCTAAAATAAATAAACAAACAAAATAAAAATAATAATAATATAAAACATGAAGGCAACAGTAATAACAAAAATAAACTGGTGGAATGGTTCTCAAAGGCTTGAAAAGGAACTGGAAGAGTTAGAAATCAGAGGACAAATTGAGATTATCCAGACTACAGCATAGTTAAGATCGGTTAGTATACTGAGAAGAGTCCTGAGATCTGAGGAGACTTGCTATCACTCAAACTCCAGTGAAATACTTGCAATGAGTGAAATAATTTTTTTTTTTTTTTTTTTTTTGAAGGAGGATGGTCAGTCAGCATATTCTGATAGGCATTAATATTATCCAAGTCATTTACTCAATTTTTCAAACAAACAAAGTAAATATTAGTCTTCATTATGTTGTAAAAATTTGGATTTCAGCGCTGCCGTATAAGTCGACTCCGAGTTATGTATGGTTATTTTCAGCCTTAAAAAAGTCGATTTGCACGCCGCAATTTACAGTATTTGGTACAACCGTGATTCGAAGCAAAGTCCAGGGGAAATAATTCATTTTGCTAGGATTGTCTCCCTTAGATTTTACTTGGATTTCAGTATTGATCATTCATTTTTTTGATTCGACCAAGATAATGCAAAAGATGCTAGACAATGAACAAATTTAAACCAAATATTGTAAAAGAAAAAAGTAATTTTTTTTTTTTTTTAAATAAGTACTTATCTACACTAATAGATAAACAGTTGGATCTATACTAGTTAAAAATTGACAACAAACGTTAATTGTTACTATAAAAAAATAATTGAATATAAAAGACAGTCACAAATCATAATTTTTATATTATGAAATCATTATTGTTCCATGAAAGATTTCATAGGGTTTTGTAGAGAAATTTCTTTTTAAACAAAGAGAGAGAGAGACTTAAGAGATTTATTGATTTAAACATTTTTGATTAATTAATTAATGGCATATCAACCCATCCAGAGTTAATTTAAGCCTATTGCATTCATTGTACATTTACATTGTACATTTACATTTTTTGTATAGTTTTTTTAATAGGTTTTTTTTGCACACTGTTATGTGGCACCAAGAATTCCTATCTAATACTAATAATATAGTTTCAAATAATTATTTCTATTTAATAATAGTCATTTATTCGTACACATTTATATGGTTTCAAGTAAATAATGATAGCAATCTTTAGTAAACATTGCCCAGTTGGTTGGGGCTGTAGAATACACCGACTGCTTCTCTGTAGAAGGGTAAGACACCCCCACCAACGAGTGCCCTGGATATGACACTAAACAATCTGATGGTGAGGTTCCAATAATGCTGGAGCTTTGGGGAATGTGGAGCACCCTTTCATTGCTATTGCTCCCAGGTACACTCAAGCCCTGAGTGGAAGCACCTGATCAGGTCTTATCTATGGGTTAAATAGAACTAAACTGCATACTTATGCTAAACAGAACTGTTTGACTAAACTGAATAGCTTGAAAAAAAATTTTCACAATTAAACTGTGTACTTGCATTTAAACTTCCTACATATGCTAAACTGAATTGTTTGAAATGGAACTGTTTTTGACATTGAAACTGTACTTAAGCTAAACTAAAGTTTTTGATATAGAACTGTTTTGACATCAAACTGTGTGTGGACAAAAACTACTTATACTAAACTGAATTGGCTGAATTAGAACTGTTTGAATAAACTGAATAGCTTGAAATAGAAATGTTTTTGACAAACTGGATACTCATGCTAAACTGAATTTTTTTGAAGTAGAACCAACTATTTGTATAAAAATGAATTTGGTATTAAATAACCTACAAAGGTTGATATGCCATAAAACCCAACCAACCTTAGTAAACAATTACAGATTCAAAGTAACTATCCTTAATACAAACAATTTATAGATTTATATGGTAACAAGTATTCCTATCAAATGCAAATAATTTCTAAATAGATCTATTTGAATTATAAATGGCACCCTAACAAGTACTATCACTCCGGGTCAGAATGGACTTGGGAGTAATAGCAATGAAGTAGTATTCTAGATCTTCAGAACTGCATCCTCACCATCAGATGCAGTTTAGTGTCATAACCAGGATACCCCTTTCTTAAGGGTGGTCTTATCCCTCTGCAAGGGATACAATTAGCATATTCTAAGTCCTAACAACAGGATGGATGTTTATTTCTAAGATGTTGGAATAATGTGAACACCTTACTATCTACTGTCTTTTGACACATAATGATCTAGCAGTAAAATGGCTGCAATATACAGGATGGATATATGGCAACTGTGTAGTGAAATTGAAAGGCAGTGCAACCTGAACAGGCCTTGCATACACCAAACCTTCACAAAACTGGTCAGAGATGTCACCTGTTGCAGATGTGGGGGCCCGAACCATCTGGCTAGAGATTGTGTGCAGCGCAGCAGTGTTAGAAACTGGAGAGAAAGATCAGCCATGCGCTGTTATCTCTGCAATAAAATGGGGCACCTAATGAAAAACTGTCCGGGGAAACAGAAATAGGAGCAAGATGTTAGCGCCACTCTCTCACCATTCAAATTAAAAAGAGGTGCTCCCCATGATTGAAGCTGTGGTTAATGGCAAGAAGCGCATGGCACTGGTGGACTCTGGATGTTCTCAGTCCCTCATGACTGGATTGGTGTGCTAACCCCTGGAATCGGCAGGCATCGGACATCCTGACAGTCAATGGTAAAACTCTCCACAGTAATGGCATCAGGACTATCATGCTGGCAGTAGATAACACAAGCCCCATGAAAGCTGATGTGCTGGTTGTGGACAGTTCCCTGTTAGGCTTTGGCATGCTAATTGGCATGGATATTATTAAGATGTTGGGTGGAGTCAACATAAACCAGTCCAGTGATGCTATCTTCTCAAGGACAGAGCTGTGTGTCTGCACCACGATCAGAATAAAGGAAACAGACTTCAGGGCTGAGTTCAATGAGCAGACCAGGGCTTGGACAGCATCATGGAAATGGTGAGGTAATTAGCCACCAGATGGACTTAGGAACAAGGTGCCTGAGTATCCTATGTCTGCTCAAGTTCAACAAGCATACTGTCATGAGCTGGAAACATGGCTGAACAATGAATGGCTACTTCCCTATCCTGAGGAGGAACTTGGCCCCCCAAAGGGCCTGATTCCATTAATGGGCGTCTTTGAACAGAATAAGTCTAAGGTGTGCCCGGTATTATTCTTTCGTGAATTGAATTACATTAATGCCTACATGGTGCATGCTAATGTCTGTGCACAAAAGTTAAGAGAGTAGAAAAAGAAAGGCTTCAACATGTCAGTGCTCAATCTCCGAAGGGCATATTTACAAGTGCGTGTGCACAAATCCTTGTGGCCGTACCAAACAGTTATCCTCAAAGGAAAGAGGTACTGCCTATCGCGCATGGGTTTTGAACTCAATGTAGCACCATGTATCATGCAGGCTATTGTTGTGGCTACACTCTTAAAAGATGACAGTCTGGCAGGCAACTTCTACATACATCAACGATGTCTTTATCAACAAAGACATAACTTCCGCAATCAGGGTGAGGCAACATTTGGCTAACTTTGGACTGGCGAGCAAAGAACCAGAGCGGCTGCAGAGCAGTGCACAAGTGTTTGGCTTAACGTTTTGTGAAGAGAGCAACATTCTGATATGGGAACGAGGTCCCCAGCGTGCCACGTGTCCTTACCTGACACAGCGTGTTCTCATTTTGCGGAAAGCTTGTTAGGCACTTCCCAGTGGTTAAATGGCTCAGGGTGGCTGCAGCATTCATTAAGAGGAGAGTGGCAGACATGATAAAGGGTTGGGATGACAAAGTAACTGATGTTCCATTAACAACAACGATAACAGAAGTTGTCACGACAGTGCGCCAAGAAGACCTTATGCGAGGAAAGTGGTGTGTTGATGGCCCTGAGCTCGACGTTTGGGTTGATGCAAGTTCCCTAGCCACTGGAATATCACTGGAGCATGATGGAACTGCCTTGGAGGATGCGAGCTGGTTACAAAAGGAGAGGGACATGCAGCACATAAACTTGGCAAAATTTGATGCTGTGCTAAAAGATGTAAACATGGCACTGATGTGGAAAGTGACTATATTGCATTTTCACACTGACTCTGCATGTGTGCACAAATGGATAACAGACACCCTCACAGAGAAGGCAAGTGAGATGCTAATCAGGCAGCGGCTAGATTCACTTGCAAGCCTAGTCAAAGAGTATAGACTGTCTGTAGATGCAGTCCTGGTAAAGTCAGAACATAACCAAGCGGATAGTCTTACGAGAGTACCACAGGGATGGTTTGATCTTCTCAAGAAGGCAGTTAAGCCTCCATACCATGCAAGTGCTGTGTTTCCAAGCAAGCACGACTTTGACTGGATAAGGTCCATCCATCATCGAAGCGGCCTCTCTGGCATAAGGCAAACATTGTACTTTGTCAGGCAGGTCGATCCCATGGTCTCTAAAGCGTCAGTGAGGGCTGTGGTAAGAAATTGTGAGAAGTGACGGTTGATTGACCCACCACCCATGCATTGGCCGAGGGGGAAGCTGGACATTAGCGACACTTGGTCTCGAGTGGGAATGGACGTAACCCACCACCAAGGCAGACACGATCTGTCACTCATTGACTGCAGGCCCACACAGTTTTCAATTTGGCGTCATCTGAGATGACAAGATGCTGCAAGTGTTATCAGCCACTTGGAAAGCCTGTTCTGCAAGCGCAGGGTGCTGGCTGAAATACTCGTTGACAATAACACAGCATTTCGTAGCAAGGTCTTCAGGAACTTTCCAAGTGAATGAGGAGTCCAACTACATTTCTGTTGTGTGCACGTGTCCTCCGATAATGGCATTGTGGAACAATGTCATTGGAATGTAAAACGGACTGCAGCAAGGAAACAGTGCTCTATAATGGAAGCAGTCTATTGGTACAATGTCACCCCTAAGGATAATGTGTTGCCACTGACTGCTCCTGCCAACCTGATTCATCGCTACCGCGTCCGACTGAAAGGTATCAATGTACTCCCTCCAGATAAGTCCAAACAGCAACAGATGAGATACGACGTAGATGATCCTGTCTGGATGAAGACCCCAAATGGACGGTGTATGTCCCCTTATACGCCTGGATGTGTTGTAGGTGTGATCAGCCCACAGAACGTCCTTGTCAACAAGATGCTCCATCATGTAAGGGACCTGTGCCCTGTCATAGGCTTGAATACCTCAAAGCTGGGAGTGACAGCAAACTCAACTCGAAATGCAAGGATGATCACCATCAACAAAGTACAAAGTAAACAATGTGTATGCAACAGCTGACACTTCTGCAGACGAGTCATCCGAGAAAGAAGTACCATTAACATGAAGGAGCGATAGACAAAAGAGACCCACCCCAGGTTGTTATTTATGTGATCATCAGACCAGGGTGGGGTAGTGAAATTGAAGAGGAACCCACAGACTGCTGCCTCCAATGAGCTAACTGTGGTCCAACATTTAAAGAGATGAGTGGCGAGCTGAATATGCAAGCAGAACAGCCGATGTTTACGTGAATCCAGCAACTGTTCCTGGCTGGATAAAAAACTGGTGAAATGAAATGTGACAATGAAGCTGTGTGGATTGAATTCCTTTCATAGCAACACCAAAAGGAAAAAAGAAAGAAGCAAGAAGTGATGAGCGCACTGGCTTACCTCAAAGTTCAAAACGAGCGCGAATATGTCTTGCATGTGGAGTGCCAGAAGTATAGAAAAAACGGAAGCATGAGCATCCTTGGGAGTGCAATTTGTAGGTCATGCGTCTTGTCTCTGGTGGGACCGGGTTTGTGACATATGCAAATTTCAGCCAGCCAGAACTGGTATCAAAGGAGTAATCTCAGCATTGTTGTTGTTGTTGTTGTTGCATTTGTTGCTTCACAGTAGGGCTGAGCAAACCAGTGTATTGACGTGGCAAGCGAGAAAGACAGGACCAGCCGCAAGCAGTTAAAAGGTTTATGGGAGATGTAGCAGGGCAGGCGGTTCAGTAACACAAAGCTTTTTAACGAAACTCTAGGAGCCACAACAGACAAAGCTAAGACGAAAAAACAAGTTACTTACGCTGGGGCAACAGCATCAAGCTGTGCAAAAAGTTTCTGTTTGATACCAAGATTTTCAACAATTGCTTCAATGACAAGGTCAGTTTTACCCACTGAAGCAACAGCATCTGTACTGATGCTGATCTTTTGCAGAATTCCAGCAATAAATTGTTCACCTGCCTAGAAACAAAGACAAATTAGAAAAGAAAATGAGAAACAATGTTAATATAAAGAAACACCCAAACTTCTCAGGATCAACAAAAACATCAGAGTTTACAGAATTACAACTTATAAGGGTTTGGTTTTATGGCATATCAACCACTGTAGGTTATTTAATACCAAATCCGGTTTATATATATTAGATACGTATGATTTGTAAACTTAAGTCAACAAAGTTTAATAGTTCCAAGTATTGCTATGTATCATTAAAAATTCAATTAAACATCAGTCATTTGTTTACACACAAATGATGAACCAGTTCTATTTCTAACAATTTAGAATAAGTCATTTGTTTGCACTCAGTTTAAATGCCAAACAGTTCTATGTAACCTATAAATAGGACCCTATGAGGTGCTACCACTCTGGGTCAGAGTGGAACTGGGAGAAATGGCAATGAAGGTGTACTGCACATTCTTCAAAGCTCCAGCATTTAATGTCATAACCTGGACTCTTGTTGGGGGTGGTCTTACACCTCTGCAGAGATATAGTCAGTGTATTGTACAACCCCAGCCAACTGGGCAGTTATAAGAGTTTGCTCTAGTTTGGCCTCTTTGTTTAATGGCATATTAATCTTCATGGGTTATTTAATACCAAAGTCATCTTTAGAGAAGAAAAGTAGTGGTACTATTTAACCCATAGCTGGGTGGGGGGTGATATGAGGGTTTGTGGTTTCTTTGTTTAATGGCATATCAACTCTTTGTAGGTTATTTAATGCCAAAGCCATTCTCCTAGAAGAACAATAGTGGTACTATTTAACCCATAGCTGGGAGGATAAGGGGGTTCATACCTTTCCCAAGGGTATTTGCCCGAAAGTGAACGTAATAGCGCGACTGGAGTACGAACTCGCATACTACAATTCCGCAGTCCATCACTTTAACCATTACACCACAAAGACACCCCCATATGAGGGTTTGTAGCATTTCCAAGGGTAATTGTTCAAAAGTAAATGTGATAGCTTGACTAGGGTTTAAACTCATTTACAACAATATTGCAGTCCAGTACGTTAGCCACTATGCTATGGGATCTACCCCTTCACTGATGATACGTGGTGAGTTTCCAGTTTCACATTATAATAATGTAAGGATTTATCAAATCCTGCTGCATGAGCAAGATGCAACACAGGATCAATTTTTAAGTAGAGTTTAACAAATGTGAATTCAGTTTTCCTTCTCTTAGACTGGTTGCGATAGCAAGGTTAAAGAGCCCAGTCTGTCCTACTATTTACCCAAAGCTGGAGGGAGAATAGTTGGATGCATACCTTTCCTAAGAGTATTAGTACGATGTGAAATGCAAACAACCTTGTCTAGGATTTGAACTCGAGTCGTCATGTCCATCACATCACGAGCACCTCACATTATTATTGTAGGAACAAGGGAGATAATTCCTCCTTATTCTGTTGAACTGATTTGTTACTTGAAGTTTATCTCTATACTTCAATTACCAATATTCAAAATTATATATATAATGTAATAAAAATGTATAAATATGAAAAAATGCAAGATCTTCAAGAAGATGATTTTATTTGTAGTTTACATTATTTGCCAATGTTAAACATTTCGGTTTTTAAATGTAAAAACATTCAACCTTCATCAGAGTGTATGAAGTGTTACCTGAAATGAAAAAACTAAGCAAGTTTTAAACATTCTATTTCCATTGGTGGCATTCTGTTTCAAATCTATGTGATGGAATTAAGGATCAAAAATTTATTTTTAAAAAGATAGGGTATTTCCTTAAGAAATAAAAAATCTATCTCACATCAAATTTCATACCCAAATCATATCCAAGACAGAAGTTTACAATATCTAATGTCAGGATAGTAATAAAAAAATATGAGGGTGAAACATTCCATAATCTCGAAAAACGAGGGATTTCTAAAGTGGAAATATAAATGATAGTTTGATCAGACACAATTTAAGAACTAATCACAACTTTAATTTCAAATATTTCAAAATGTTAGTTTATATACATAATAGAAAAGTGGAAAATTGTTGAATGTAGTATCTAAACTATAATACTATCAAATAGAGACACAACTTTTTCAATTTATCTCCTTATTTAGTCAAATTAGTGCTAAAATGTTACAAAATCCCTTATTTAAAACAATTTGGCTTCATAATTTATATTTATTTGGATAAATGGACTAAGAGAGATAGAAAAAAGAAGATTGAAATTAATAGAGATGTGTTATGGATTGTTTGGGATAGACAGATGTGATATAATTTTTTTTCAAGGAAATACCCTACACTTTTTAAAAATTTTTGAACTCTAAAACCAATCACATAGATTTGTAACAGAATGCCACCAATGGAAATAGAATATTTAAAACTTTCTCAGTTTTTTTCATTTCCTTTAATAATTCATACATGCTGATGAAGGTTTAATGTTTTCATATTTACAAACGAAAATGTTTAACATAAAACCATGAACAAAATGATACTACCTTGCATTTTATCATATTTATACATTTTTATACTGTTGGATTAATTTCCAGTTTTCCTTACATAATATGTTATATAAAAATAAAAAGGTATAAAATCTTTATGTACTTTTTAATATTATTCTTTTAACATGATGTGATGTAACAGATAGTAACAAAATTTGATCAGAAATGAAAGCTATACACAAACTTGCTTGCTACCAAGTACATGGCCAATGGAAAAATATTCTACCAATATACCACACCAGCTAGCTTGAGAAGCACTGCTTTAGACGGTATCCAGGGTCCACACAGAGCTGATGAATGAAGGGTTTTGCTGGCCATCCAGTAATGGTGTGTACATGTGTAGGAGTCCATAGGGAAATGTTGCTTATGAATTGGTCCTTACTTGCCCAGCATGGTTTGCAAGATGGGAAGTAAGTAGTGGGACACTGCTTCCTGTATTTATTCAAAACAACATATGGCATACTTTGTGCAATTACCATCTAGCTTTTTCTCCAAGTGTTTTATTAAAATCCAAGTGGTGCAACTATACAATAGTACTGACAAGGTTATGTAAGATAATATGGCAGGTCCAAGTTATAAGAGAACAAGAGACTAATTTCTGGGGAAGGAGAAAGAGAAGAAAAAAACAATAATTATAAGAAAAAGCAGACAGAATCTACAGGAAAGGTTAGCTGACCTCTGAGTTACCCAGGCTAAAGTGCTGATTGTAGGTCAGCCAGTCATGGGTGAATGTCTATGGTAATTAAAAATGACTAAAATAAATTTAAAAAACCAGGTCCCAAATCTCCTGTGGAGGTTTGGAACTACCAGAAACGGATATGTCCTCTCTCCAACACCAGGCAGATGACACAGACTGGAAAGTTAGTTGGCAGCTGAACTCGACGAAGTAAAGACAGTCAGTTGAATCCAAGATATGGAAATGTAAGGACAAACAAAAATTGCAGCCCCCATTTTGGGGTGAGCTCCAAAAAGAAGTCTCACAGCAGATGTGAATCTGTGAAGATGAAACCAGCAAAAAAAACATGTTAGAACTGCAACAAAGAACCAACAGAGAAAATTCAAGGTCTATGTCTGCTCTCTCTTCCTCCTCATGATATGTCGTTTCTATTTGGCCAGCTGACTCAGCTTTCATACTCTCTTTCTTTCTCCCAGCTACTACTTAAAAATTGTAATACAAATAAACTTTTGTATTAGCATACTAAGACAGAGTTTCACATGTTCATCAACTTTTCCCATGGCGAGGTTACAACAGGGTCCGACACCTACTTAAGACGTTGCAATACAGTTAATAACACATTCAAGCACGTGCTGGTACAACTGTATTTTAGAGACTTGCCATTTAATGAGGAGATGGCACTATCTTGATAAAAACACATGAACTCTGTTTTGAGTAATATTTCTATTAAATCCTGACCAATGACAATCTTTTTCTTCCAAATTTTAATGTATTTCTAGAATAAAACAATCAATAATTTCTATGATAAAATAATTAATACATCTACATAGCTCCCATGAATATTCATACCTTTAACAATTTTTTTAAAAAGTTAATTTTCTTCTAAATCAAAATTAGCAAGATTTTATGATTTCTAATTAAACATTACACACTCAAAATGGATATCATTAGGTATCATTTGTTACCAAACTCTATAGCATCAAACACCATTAATCAAAAATATGAATATATAGCAGTCCTTCCTGATTTTCACTTTATTCCTACAATAAAATCACCCATCAATAAAGTACACATTTAATCATTTTTTTAGTTTGGTTTGGTTTGCTTTTACGGCATATCAACCATTGTTGGTTATTTATTGCCAAATCCTGTTTTACATATATATTAAATATATGATTTGTAAACACATTTAGTAGATTTCTAACAATTCAATTTAGCATATTCATCAAGCTAAATCATCCCAAGTATTCCTATGTACCACTAAAAATTCAATATCAGTCATTTGTTTACACACAGTTAAATAATCAAACATTTCTATTTCAAACAACTCAATTTAGCATAAGTCCATTGTTTACACTCAGTTTAAATGTCAAACAGTGTTATTTGACTCATAAATAGGACACTATCAGTCACTACCACTACGGGCCAGAGCGGAGCTGGGAGCAATGGCAATGAAGGGGCACTCCACATTCCCCAAAGATCCAGCATTACTGGAGCTTCACCTTCAGATTGTTTAGTGTCATGTCCAAGACGCTAGTTGAGGCAGGGGGTCTTACCCCTCTGCAGAGATGCATTCAGTGTATTCTATGGTGCCAGTCAACTGGGCTATCATCTTTTTATAAAAAGTTAATTATAACATTACAGAAAGTTGGTGGAGACAAAGACAAGATGAAGAGATGACAATGAGTTCATACCAAGAAAGGAAAATATCAGACATGTGGTTGCAGAAAAAACCCATTCACTTTAACGCCAATATTACAATTCCCTATAGACTAATCTCAAAACAAAGACATGAAGTAGTAGTTTCAAGTCGATCAGGGAAAGATTTATTCTTTGATAAATCATATCCCACCTCCCAATGGGAGTAGCAGTTTTTCTGACCTCCAAATTTAGGTTGTTACTTGTTACTCTCCCAGTAATTAACTGAGCCTTTTTCAAAAAAATCCAACAATTGTGTGTGACCATCTCTTACACCATGAAAGTTCATGTGATTGACCTGTTGTCAGTTACACAGCAGGTGATCAGTGCCACTGACAGTGGGGGTAACCACTATATAGCATAATTTTCTTCAAAACCAATAACAGCAAGATTTTATTATTTCTAGTGGAACATTATACACTCAAAATGGATATCACTGAGTATTATTTATTTCCAAACTGTACAGTATCGAAGCTCCGTAACCAAAAATATGAATATATACCAGTCCATCTCTTTATATATATATGCAATTTTTTTTATTTTTTTAATTACAAAGTTGTTGCAATTTTTTTCTAGTTATAGAATTTAATGTTACAGTTTGGTAACAAATAATACCTAACTATATCTATTTTGATTGCATAAGAATTCACTCAAAATAATAAAATCCTGATATCTTTGGTTTAGAAAATTAACTTTTTATTAAAAAATTCTTCAGAGTGTATTTATTTATTTACAGCATTCTTTGATTTAAAAGAAAAAAAATTGTTGGTAGGTTTCAGAGAATATCAACCTTTGTTGGGTTATTTTATAACTTAGTCATAAAATAAATTCATAAATAAAACTATCATTTTAAGAAAAGAGTTTGATTCTTACTTTAGGGTCATCAGCATACTTCTTCTTGACTACTCGACTCAAGCTCTTCTGGATTGAAGCTGTTGATTTCTTCAAGATATCTTCCGACTGGTCAACAAGAGTGACATCATGGCCAGTTGATGCTGCTACCTGTCAAACATGAAGGACATCAGATCAATTCTAAGATGTCATTGATTTTGAAGTGAGTTATCAAATCATTACATAACAAAATGGGAGCAAGATGAAAAAAAACATGAAATATAAAAATTTTGAATATAACGAAGAAAAGTTGAAAGAATTAAAGTAGTTTCTTAGGAACTCAAACACAAGATAGAGAGATACATCGATTGATGGAAAAGAAAGATATATAAATAAATAGAAAAGAAGAGATTAAAATAAAAATGTTGAATTCAATTATTTTTATTCAATCAAAAATATAAATATGTAGCAGTCCTTCCTGATTTTCAGTTTATTTCTACAATAAAATCACCCATCAATAAAGTACACTTTTAATCATTTTTTTAGTTTGGTTTGCTTTTATGGCATATCAACCATTGTTGGTTATTTATTGCCAAATCCTTTTTTTACATATATATTAATTGAAAATTTTGATAGAATAAAAATAGTAGAAATAATTAAAGTAATTTCATAGTTTATATCAGGAATTTCAAGCACAAGATAGACATACATAGATTGATAGATAGGAAAGAACAATGAGAGAAGAGATAGTGAAAGAAGGGAAGGATAGATAGAAAAGGTTCAAAAGAAAGAAAAAAGGAAAAGAAAAAATACAAAAAAAAAACAAGAAAGGGTACATATATAGAAAAGGACAGATATACAGATAAAGAGAAGTAATATGTTAATGTCTTTAATTGGAGGCATTTGTGAGATGAAGTTTCTTAATCTGAGAATTAATTTTTTATTTATTGAGGACTTTTTGCCCTCATCTTGGTAGTTTTTGTGTTGTTTCTTCTTCACTACAGTTCGGCCAAAGTTCCTATCCGAGGTCACAGTTAATCACCTGAAGAAGGCCAGAGGTGAAATTTGGCCGAAACGTAGTGAAGAAGAAATAACACAAAAACTACCAAGATGAGGACAAAAAGTCCACAATAAATAAAAAATTAATTCTCTGATATGTTAATGCTAATAGGGTTTAATATATTCCTATCTAATATAAATAAAAGATCTATTTGACCCATAGATAGGACCCTAATAGGTATTACCCCTCAGAGTGGACTTGGGAGTAATGGCAATTAAAGGGTACTCCACTCTTGCTTGAGCTCTAGAACTGGATCCTCACCAGAAGATTCAGTTTAGTTAGTATTGATATTCTTTTATGAAATGGTATATTTTTTAAATGAAGAAAAATTCCAAGATTATATATACATATATATTATCAATAATCATATTCAATTTTAATCATTGTTTGCACACAGTTAAATGGTTTCAAGTATTGCTTGCCCTAATGATTCTATTCAACATTAATCATTCATTTGCACAGAGTTAAATAATTTCAAGTATAGTAAATGATTAAATAGTTCTATTCGACCCAAAGATGGGATACTGACAGGTATTACCCCTCTGAGTCAGGATGAACTTAGGAGTAATGATAATGAAGGGGTACTCTGCATTCCCCAAAGCTTCACTGACTGGAGCCTCACTATCAGATGGTTTAGTGTCATATCCTGGACAAT
Source organism: Sepioteuthis lessoniana (assembly GCA_963585895.1). Taxonomy (NCBI): domain Eukaryota; kingdom Metazoa; phylum Mollusca; class Cephalopoda; order Myopsida; family Loliginidae; genus Sepioteuthis; species Sepioteuthis lessoniana. The sequence continues at coordinate 53,519,535 of OY757925.1, read as the reverse complement.
TGTTGGGAGAGGGATCCTTACCCCTCAGCAGAGATCCAGTCAGCATATTCTACAGTCCCAGCTGACTGGGCTGTCTTCCATTATCAAGTTCAAGGATTCTTTTTAAGTCTTTCAGTAATATTTGGGGTTTGTATCATAAAAATAGTCAGAGACCAATGTTATAAGGAGGAAACTTAACTAATCTAAGGGAAACAACTCTTAAGATTGTGATTGAATCACAATAACCAAAAAAATCCAGCGAACACTTACACACAATATACGGAAACACTGGACAGCTGTTTCAACCTAACTAGGTCTCATCAGCAGTGTATACCATGATCTCCACCACTGGAGATTGAGCCAGTGACCACAGATTGCAGAGCCGAAACTCTACAACTGAGCCAACAGTCCATATCACACAAGTGATGCCAAATTAACTAGTCATGTCAACTGCGCAGCTGATTAACTTGAATGTGTCTTGTAAGTTACATCCGTACTCTTTACAGAGGACACGCTCAGTTCTAGGGTCACATCTTCCCAAGGGGATTAGAAATTTACATCCGAGTAATTATTATGACCTCAAGGACAAGGATATAGATGTATATTTTTCTTTTTTAAGTAGAGGAATTATATTATGAATTGAATTACCAAGACCAGAAAATCCGGCGAACACTTACACACAACATATGGAAACACCAGACAGCTGTTTCAACCTTACTAGGTCTCATCAGCAGTGTATACCATGATCTCCACTACTGGAGATCGAACCAGCGACCACAGATTGCTGAGCCGAAACTCTACAACTAAGCCAACAGTCCATATCGCACACAAGTGACACCAAATTAACTAGTCATGGTAATTGTGCGTCCAATTCACAATTCCTCTACTTAAAAAAGAAAAATATACAACTCTTAACATTTTAATTTTAGAGCAAGATTCCTACTTTATCCTGGATGATTTGGTTTATTTAAAGTGCCGATCAATTCCTTGTCGGTAATCTAATGTCAAATAATGCAATTGTTATAACTACATTTTCAATGTAGCATTACATTCATTTTTTATCCTACTTTGTCATATCTATAATTTATCAGCACACTTCTATCATATCAAGTATTTCTAATTTAGATAACTGTTGCTCAGTTATATGATCTCAAATATTATTTTCTAATACTAATAATCTATACACACAGTTATATAATATTAAGTATTCTTATTCAATATTAATGATTTACACACAATTCTATGGTTTATAGTAAGGCTAGTGAAGTGTCATTTACACACAACTTATTCAAAACAATAAGAGTCATTTAAATGAAGAAACAAACTGGCTTTGCAATCTAACACTTATAATTCTATTCAACATTATTTATTCTTTTGCACACAGTTAAATGGTTCCAAGTATTGTTATGCATCAGTAAAAATTCAATTAAACATCAGTCATTTGTTTACACACAGTTAAATGATCAAACAGTTCTATTTCAAACAACTCAATTTAGCATAAGTCATTTGTTTGCACTCATTTTAAAAGTCAAACAGTTGTATTTGACCCATAAATAGGACACTATCAGGTGCTACAACTCCAGGCCAGAGTGGACCTGGGAGTGGTGCCAATGAAGGGGTACTCCATATTCTTCAAAGCTACAGCATTACTGGAGCCTCACCATTGGATGATTTAGGACACTCGTTGGTGGGGGGAGGTCTGTTTCTCTGCAGAGAAACAATTAGTGTATTCTACAACCCCAGCTGACTAGGCTACAATGGTATAATTACTGCCAAGATATTTGTACTGCTAAAATGCAAAAAGATCGAAAAAAGGCAGGTAAATTAGGACAAGAAATTTGGTAGACATATACCACTGGAACACTGTCCAAAAAGTGCCCTGTTTGACATAAAACTAACATAGCAAACTAATCCCCACCTCTAAAAATTGAATGGGAAACTTTTCCATAAAATTTGGTAATAATCAGAAATTATTTAATAATAATAATAATCATCATTTACTTTTACACGGTTATATGATTTAAAATATTCCTATCTAATTCAAATAATTTGCATAGTTATATGGTTTCAAAGTATTCTTATCCAATAGTAATCATTTTTAACAGATCTATTTGACCCATGATTGGCCCATTGGCTTAGTGGTAGAGTGTTCGCCAATGGCCTGGAGGTCAATCTCAGGTCAAGTCATACCAAAGACTCAAAAAATGGTACTTGATACCTCCTTGCTTAACACTCAGCATTATAAGGTACATTTCAAGGGTAAAGTGGAGCAATCCAGGGAAAGGAGTAGCGGTGCAGTAGCTATTGAAAAAATAACTTTTGGGTAGCCCTGGACTACTGTGGCCAACTTGACTTATTCGACCCATAGATAGGACCCTAATAAATACTACCATTCCAGGTCAGAATGGACCTGGGAAAAATGACCATGAGAGGGTACTCTACACTCCCCAGAACTTGAGAACTGGATGCCATTTAGTCATATCCAGAACACACTTTTTTAGGAGGGAGGAAACTATAGTAGATAAATGTGCATATGACTTAATAATAAACACTGATTTACAAATTAATAAATTTTATGTTTAAATTAAGAAAGAATGTTTGTTGAAAAACAGAAGTTATAAAGTCTTTTCTTGTAGAAAAGGTAATATTAATCAGAGTGTAAATATTTTCCAATATTTATGTTAAAAGAAGAGATGATACTTTCAATGTAGTAGTTTGTTTGGTCTAAGTCTAACTTGATAAATTTTCTGTATGTAATAGATCTTATGTGAGAATGTCACTACATAGAGAGAAAGATATATTTATAATTTATGCAGCTACAACTGAATAAGCAGAGGACAGATGGAATAGTAGTATATTTTTAACCTAATAAAAATTTAAACATTAATTCACTTTAAAGGTAATTAAATGATTTTGAAATTAAATGTATTCTTGAAAGAAAGAAATACAGATTTTCATTAAAAAAAAATGAACTAAAAGGTTGAGTATATATATATATATATATATATATATCCTTCAATCCTTCAATTTTTTGGCGTCAAGTCAAATATTGTCGTCTGCAAAGTATCTCAAAATTTTAAAACTAGCGCAAATGCGCTGATTGGTCCATAAATACTAAAATAAAGACACAAAAATTACAGCTTCTCAAACTGATTTTTTGCACAAAAGTTGACACTTTTTTAGTATCGAAATCAACTAATTTTCCATTGAATCTGACTTCTCTGCAAGAGATACAATCGGCGTAAGCCCTGCTGACAGAATGAAGTAAATGGCAGAGAGAGATGTACAAGGCCATAACTCTATGCTCTTTTCTTTGATTAGGTATTAATTTTTTTAATGATAAATCAGTGAAATGATGTGTATGCTCGTGAAGCAAATATTTCTTTTTCTTAGATCAGATTACACCGCATACAAAAAAAACCTTTGTCATTTAGTACTTCCCCCACCCAGCCGTTTATTTAGGTAGAAAGTGTGTTAGAAATAGAAAAGTGAAATTGATATATTTAAAAAATTTCCAACAAAATATAGGGGGGAAAAAGGAGCGATAAATTTCCTCATTTGTTATACCACCTGCAAAAATGAGCGTACGAGTAGTTAGTTTTGAAAAAAAAACAAAAAAAAAAAAATAGATATACAAATAGGGTAAAAAAAAAATTGCGAAAATTGCCGTCGCCTGATTCATGAAATAGGAAGTTACTTCCCTTGAATAATCGACAACGACGACGACGATAACACAAATATTAGTCGGAGTTTTTGACCGCAGTTCAAAAAATAGGACAACTCACAAGTCAAAAAGAGACGAGATTAACGTTATCTCAAAAATTATGTACAGGAAAGGCTTGACTTTGTACTAAACATTAGCATCCATAATAATTACCATATTTTGTTTTAATAAGGACATATTACATATATGATAATGCATTATATATATATATATATATATATATATATATATATATATATATATATATATATATATATATAAACAGCTTTAGACTTGATGTAGTGACCGTCGAAAAGCTTAGTCAGGGAAAAATAACGAGGTAAAAAAAATAATGTGTGTGAGTGTGTACATTGACATCATGTACAAATGTATGTAATATAAATATTATATATAATGACATTATATATATATTATAAAATATTAGATTATATATATATATATATATATATATATATATATATATATATATATAATGACACATTGATATAAATATTATATATAATGACACATTGATATATATATATATATATATATAATACAAATATAATGACACACACACACACATTTATATATAATATGAATATAATATATAATGACATATATATGTGTGAGTGTGTTTATGTAGTATATTATATATAATGACATATATATATAGGTTACGTGTATATATATATTATATATAGAATGACATTGTATATATAAAATATAAATATTACATATGTTGTTGTTATATGAGATATAAATATTATATACAATGACATATAATTTGATAATAATCATTTTTGAATACATTTATGTTATCAAGTATTCCTATCCTGTACAAATAATTTTAAAACAGATCTATATGATTGGGAGATGAGACTCTAACAAGTACAACCAATTCTAATCAGAAGGGGTACTCCACACTCCTCAGATCTCATGTCCATCAGATACAGTTTAGTTTCATATCCAGAACACCAGTTTTTCTGGAGGATAGACGGTGTCCCACTTCTCAGTAGGGAGTATAGACACTTACAGTGTATCAAGTATTTCTATTTGACACAAATAATTCACACACACTTGTTTGGTTTCAACAATTCCTGTCTAATAATAATAATTATATGGTTTCAAGTAATTATTTCTATCTAATAAAAATCATTGGCTTGCACACAGTTATATGATTTCAAGTAATTAATAATAATCTTTAGTAAACAATTACAGCTTCAAGTAACTTAGCACAAATAATTTACAGTTATATGGCATCAAGTATTCTTATCAAATACAAATTATTTTTAAAGTTTTATTTGGCCAAGAGATGGGACTATAACAGGTACTACTACTTCAGGTCAAAGTGAACCTGGGAGCAATGAAAAGGTACTACACATTATACAGAAGTGGCGCCTCACCATCAGATACAGTTTAGTTATACTCAGGACAGCTTTTTATGAGTTTTATTAACCCTTTCACAGAGGCTGAAACTGTTCACTGAGTAAATCTAGAACAGCTCATGTCAAAATGCAATTTCTTATTACTCTGTTGAGAGATCAGGTTTTGTGATCAAAAAATATTTTATATATCACACATAGTTTATAGACAAGTAGATAAAGCTAGAGCATTTTGTTTCAGTATTTAATGGTAGTTTAGAGAATTATTTTTCTTTTTGTTACAATCATTAAATAAATAAAGGTTTACCTTTTGCTTGATTTTCCTTCTCCAAAATGACTGTACTCATAAACTAAAAGGAGTTATCAAGCCACATGTTACACGCAGCCCTTGAGGGCCCAGCCATGCAACCCTACACCCAACTTTCAAACTTTACTCTTCACTTTTTGATGTTGAATGTAAAGAAATACCATTATGATTGCAGATGGAACTCATTGATCTTCAGTATTTAGAAGATTTGAAGTCCAAGTTCCTTGCTTGCCACGTCCTCAATTTCTTAAAGAACCACATGCTTCCACATCTAGACAATTATTCAACCTTATCACCCACAGACAGCAAGTAGTGAGCATGTTTGGCAGTACATACCCCTGTTAACATTTGTTCTTCAAAATGAAGCAAGCCAAGATTATGCTGCATTCACAACTGTCAAATCATCATTTGTTTGATGTTCCTCTTTTGTCAACTTCTTCCTTTAACTCTGATATTAAATCTTTTTTGTGATTACAAACAACATCAGATGTTTCCTTGATAAATTATGATTGTTACTATGAGAATTCTGCAGTTTTTTCTGTTCTACTAAGATCATACCAGACTCATTACAGTTAAGTTTTGTTACTCTCAAGCTGAAAAGGTTAGAGACCCTTAATGTAAACTTTCAGCTCTGAACTTAATGACCTGCCACAAAATTTACCATTTTCACTAGTAAATTTAAACACATCCCAACAACAATCAAATGACTGATATTTGGACAAAAAAATAGATTTCTATTTAGCACCAAGTTTTGTTCTGACCAAAAATGTGCAATTCAAAATAGTTTTCATTTGTATCATTATGAGCTCTTCTGCCTGTGGAAGTACATATTTAGATGCAATAATGCATATAGGTGCAAGCATGTCTCTATGGTCATACATGTATGTATATAGATGCAGGGGGTGATCATATCTGCAACGGTGTGTAGGCATAGGTAGCATATCAGTATGTACATGGATGTATTTGTGTAGTAGTATCAAAAGGATAGCTAAACAAGTTAAAGAGGTGGACAGATTTTAATAGATCATAAAATAAAAGAGAATGATTTCTCACTGAAAGGATCAGCTTTTTTTTATGTCTATAATAAACAGAAGTCTTTGGCAGAAGTCAGTAGACAGGGTGCCATTTTCCAAAGTACTAAAGTTCAGGAAGGTCAATCGAAGGGGTGTGGGAGTTACTTCCTGAAAGCCTGAACCCCATATATTCAAGGAAGCAATCAGGTTATATCATTTGGTTTAATGGCATGTCAACCCTTGATGGCTATTTACTGCAAAATCCTGTTTATACATTTATGATTTTTAAGTAAATTGTCTGTAGGTAACATATTTTAAACAAACCAGAGCTCATTCATTTACACACAGCTAAATGGTTTCAAGTATTGCTACATAATATCAATAATTTAATATTAATCATTTGTTTGCACACAATTGTTTTATGTATAGTTGGTTGGTTAGGTTTTATGGCATATTAACCTTTGTAAATGAATAGTTTTTAAGTAACATTTTAAACAAGCCATTTTTCACACAGTTAAAGGTTTTCAAGAACTGCTATTTAACACTAATAATTCTATTCAATATTTCTTTGCACATAGTTAAATGATTTAACAGTTCTATTTGACCCATAGATAGGACCCTAACAGGTACTACCACTCCAGGTCAGAGGGGACTTGGGAGTAATGGCAATGAAGGAGTACCCTACATTTCCCAAACTTCATCAATTTTCATTAAATTTTTATCTTTAGAAAGCAAATTGAAAAGAAAATCTGGGATAAAAATTATTTTATTATATAAAAAAGTTATTGTTTTCATTTATACAAAAATAATTTTCAATTAGAACACTTTCAGAGCAAAAACTACTAAAATTCAACTAATAAATAAAATATAAGTCATTTGCACATATTTTTCCCACTTCTTTTTCATTTTAATTATATAAATTTATAAAAATTGATTCAATTGTTCCTTTTTAATAGATTTGTTTTTGTCAGTGGGTGTCAATACTTTTTACAAGTGTGTAATCATCGCAAGTATATATTTTTAAAATCTATGTCAGGCACCTATTGACTTTGACCCCCAGATATAAAGTCCTGAATACCATGGCATTTATCTTGTTTCTTAAGGCCAAGAAAAGATAAGTTATTTGCAGTTGTCGCGATCAACCATGAAGAAACAAAAAAAAAAAAAAAAAAAAAAGTAGAAAATGCATAGGTAATGTTTTTATGAAGACTATTTTGTGAACTTCCAAAAAAATATCCTATGAAATTCAAGGATATTTTTTAAAGAGAGTTGCCTTTTTCTTTTTTTTTTAGTCTAATTCATTATTCCACTATCTTTACAAAAAAAATCTCGTATGTGTGTGTGTGCTTAAGAAAATTTTTTTGTTATCCTACCTCTCTCTCTCTTTAAATTCTATAACATTTTTTTTTAAATTAAAAAATGAAATTTCTTTCTTTGAAATGTTTGATGAACCTCTAATCAGACAAGCAAGAGATCAAATTGTATTGGACCAATGATCTAAGAGTAAATGAGAAGAGACTGGATTGGAAATAATGAGAAATTTTTGTGGTGTTTTTTTTTAGGGGGGGGGCACCAGAAAGACAAACTCTACACTTCTCCTTAGCCACAAAGGAGACCAGATAGATAGATAGATATGATATATATATCCTAGTATAGTGATATGATAATATATATTTACTCAACAAAATTGGTACATAATAACGAGATTATTCGACCAACACAATGTTCTTTCTTATAATAAGTAAATAAAGTAACTTTTCAGTTCAATATTTGCAACTGAATGATAATTTTGTGAGATCCACGCTGAACGGTTTTTATAAAACTAATGAATCCATGGGTCATTTGGTTTATTTCTTAAGTCTTATTGTTCTCATAGTTACGAAGAAAACAGCCTATTTTGTTTGACTCGAAGATTTATTTAGTATTGTAATAATAAACATTTTTATTATTACAATACTAAATAAAAGCAAAACCCTCAATACGGACCAATAAATTTCAAATCGCAAAACTAAAACAGCCGAAAATGGGACCAAAGTCCATTGCGGACAACAAAAAAAACTAAACTAAAATTTGTTTATTTTTTGTTAATTCGATTCATTAACGAAATACAAAGTTGTTAATCACATAAAAAAAAAACAACAGTAAAAACAATTCATTTTTAACCTAGACATACAATAACACTGTAATTTATACAACAGTTTATTATTTTCAATAACTTTTTTTTTTACTAAACAAGTTATCAACCCCTCTTGAAAGTTTGTTTTAAATAATACATACCTGAGCAATACCGCTACCCATCAACCCTCCACCAATAATTGTCACATGCTTTATGGGACTGTAAGCGGCCGTTGAAGTGGACAGGCCACGGCTAACCATTCGAGCAACATTTGAAGAAAGCATGTTTCGTTGTGGAAAGCGGACGACAAACAAGTGACCTCAACAAAAAGAAGAGAAGAACTGAGATGGGAAGGCGGTGAACTTTTCTAGTCAAGGGCAAATAACTCTCATTAACTAAACAACGGCAAACCGAAGATATTTTATCGTTATTTCTATAGATTTTTTTCTTTCTTTCTTTTTGTTTTTTGACGAACATGAGACCGCTGCTTTACCACGTGGCATAACGGACTAACAGTGATTCTGGGCTCCTGTGCAAAAAAGGGTTATGGACTCTGAAATTCACTCCAGCCTATCATCCGTACCATATTCTGTACACCAATAAGGGGTACGACGCGCAGTAAAAGTGTTTGCAAGCTCGGCTAGCAAACCATTATTAATGATTTCGAGACTCACCAGGTGCCCCATATCCCCGGTTTTGTGCCATAACTAAGCAAAATTTTGTAAATAACATTTAATTTTCGAGTCTCAATGAATGCCCCATACTTCTGGCTTTGTGCCACTAATAGGCTAAGCTTAGTAAATAACTATTTCCTAGCAAACCATTACTTATAAATTCGATTCTCAGTGAGTGCTCCGTACATCTGGCTTTAATAACTATTTGCTTAGCATAACTTAGTTGTTGTACAAGGCATGGGATATAACTATTTAGTAAGCTTAGCTTTGTTGAGGCACAAGATCAGAAGTATGGGGTGCCCAGAGAGAAACGAACTCACAAACAATTGTCTGCAAATTAAGCAAACAAAGCATTATACCAAGTGATGTCTCAATAAAGATTCGGCTGTTTTACGAGAAATGAGCTCAGTTCAAAAAATATACAAGGTTTAAGTCTTAATAATGACTAACATACGAAAAGTTAACAAAGTCATCCAAATGCCAGTCACTATGTAAAATACAATTCTACCTAAATAAGTAAACTTTATCTCAGCCTAACCCAATAATTCATCAAGTAGGCTAGGCGAAGGGGTCAAGAAATGTATAAAAAAAATAAAGGAGATAAAAAAGGAGGATGGGAAAGCTTATTTTTGTCTCTGAAAGAGACACGTGTATATATTTGTAGGGGAAAGAAAAATTCGTATTTTAGTTTGGCGCGCAATTTAATTTGACACTTAATTTCACCCAATCAGGATGACTTATTCTATTCACCCCGGACCTTTATTTCCGGCTAACAGATGGGTGAGCTGCCAAACACACTCTATTTGGCTGGAGAACGCCGACCAGTGCAGACGTCCCATTGGCCGTTCTTCAATAGCGATGCTTTTTAGCTGGACAACGCCGCCCAGTGCAGATATCTCACTGCGGCTCTAAAATAGCAGCAGCAGCGACATGGATACTCGAGGGAACCCATCTAATTTATGGATTCCTTACAAGGAATCCCAGTTGAATGTTAATTAGATGCATTCAACATGCCTCGCACAGGCACAACTTTATGTCACCCCAAAATTGGCTATGTCGATCTGAGCGTAATCCCGCCCTCGACACGCTAGCTCTCAATTCGCCTCTGGTCCACCTTAATGGAGATAACGCCTACTCTCCCTAATTACTAGACACACAAAACTACACGGTGACATCCAAAGTTCAATTCCTACAACTGCAACATGTCTTTCGTCAAAATGCAACGAACACAATCCCTCACACGTCCGACGACACACGCTGCCATCACAACCTTCTCAACTTCTCATTACTCAATTTCGTCTCAATACTCACAACCTTTCACGAGTCTTGCAGCACCAAAAGCAAACCTAATATTCCATGCTGCAAATAAAAACCTATTCATAAAAATATATTTCGACTATCGCCATCTTCTTCATCATTCCTCCTTTTATTTCTCACAAACTTGGCGAGGGGACTAACAACGCTTAACAACACTAAGCGAGGAAACAACACAACGTAAACACACATACGTTACACCCATCTTCCTCGCAAACAACAAACTTTCCCTCGCTACTAACAAGCCAACTTCTCCAGCTAAAATCATCCTACAAAAAACGCAGGCTAAATATTTATTAAAAACAAAACCAACCAGTTCCCACAAAGTAATTTATTTCAAGAGAAATAAATTTTACAAAATCTGGCATATTTTTTGCTATGCTTGTCGAAAACATTAAATTTAAGTTAACAAAAATAACATACATTCAAGTAACGTAATAGCAAATCATGTTTCCCAAACAAGGCATTGAAATATATTAGTCATTTTTGCTGGGTGATGAGTTTAAAGTCTGTGGTTATGGCCAGTAGGTGTTTTTGTGAGAGATGTTAGCAGAGACAGCTACTAACATGAGAATCATTTTTGGAGAGTAGAGAGTTTGAAGGTCTGTCCTGTTATCTAATAGATATGTTCATCAAAGACTGCTACTGGTAGGAGAGTGAGCGAGTGTACTGCAATTATATGAAAGAAGAAAATGGTAAAAGATAGGAGATGAAAATATCTTTTATATTTTGCCTTTATTTCTAGGTTCAACAACCATTCAGTAGGTGAGGAAATTCTTCTTGAATACAAATGAAATGGTCGAATCTCCCAGTCAAGGTGTTAAAATTTATTAGTCATTCTTGGGTGTATATGTCCAAATTTGGTATTTAAAGCGTTAACAAAGTGTTAGACGCTTTTGAGAGATATGTCGAAATTCGGTCTTTTCAGTTGTAGTCACTAAGTCCGTTGTATGGTGTCTTAATTGTAATTAAGGTATGGCGCTTTCTACCACTAGCAAGAAATATTTAGGTGTTGAAAGAGGACGAGATTCTTTCTTTTGTCGGGACGGTTTCTTTTCTTTGTGCATGCGTCGCCCCTCTCCCTGTCAGGGGCTTCTGGGAGTTTTTGCATATTTTTATGGTTATTTTTAACTTTATTTTTTTATTTTTTTTATTTTTCTATTCCCTACAGATCCTTTAGACTTTGTCTGGACCCTAAAGACTTAAATAAAGCAATAAAAAGGGAGCACTACAAACTGCCAACAGCCGAAAAAATATTTGCAGAGATGAAAAATGCAAAATTCTTACCAAACCGGATGCATCTAATGGATATTGGCACATACCAATTGATAAAGAAAGTTCCAAACTGTTGGCATTTAATTTACCATTTGGACGGTATTCTTTTTGCAAATTACCGTATGGGATACACAGTGCCTCTGGATTTTTTCAAGCCCAAATTGCAAAGATAATAGAAGGAATAGAAAGAACAAAAAAAACTCCCTCGACGATATATTAATTTGGTCTGAAACGCTGGAAGACCACATAGAGAAATTAAAGAAAGTCTTGAGCAGATTATGTGAAAATAGTCTAAAACTGAATAGAACAAAATGTGAGTTTGCAAAAACACAAATCCCATACCTAGGACATCTAATATCACATAATGAAATTGAACCAGATCCAAATAAAATAAAGGCAATAATACAAATGCCAAATCCTGAAAATAAAAAAGATATACTAAGATTCCTGGGAATGACCAATTATTTAAGTAAGTTTATACTTAACTATTCTGAAATAACTATGCCATTCAGAACGTTACTACACAACAATATACTCTGGTCATTTGACAAACCACAAATACAAGCCGTGGAAAAAAATTTTTAAAATAATAAGTACACCATTATTACAATTTTACAACACTGAACTACAAATAAAGATAAATACCGACCCAAGTAAAAAAGACTAGGTGCTGTTCTATTACAAAAATACAAAAATAACTGGTTGCCTATAGCATACGCTTTTAGAAGTACAACTAATACAGAATAAAATTAGTGTCCTATTATACAAACTACAAACATAAAGTGTAGTATTCGCATGCAAGGAGTTCCATCAATTCATATATGACAAGAAATTTATCATCGAAAACGATCACGAGCCACTGAAGCAGATATTTCAGAAATTAATACTGAGTGCACCGCCCAGAATACAATGACGTTGCAAAAATATGAATTTGAACTCTTGTACATTCCGAGAAAACAATCAATCATAGCTGATGCATTATTACGTCCATGTATATCGGATAGTACGCAAAAAATAAAAGATAGCGAGATGAAAAAGTACATCCACACAATACAAACAAACAAATATCCAATGAGTGACCATAAACTCAACGTATATAGAAGTGAAACGGCTAAAGACCCAACACTACAAATGTTAATAAAATATAGAACTTATAGGACTTACACTCCTATAATTTAAAATGGACGTTATGTTATTGTTCCCGAAACAAAGATGGTAGACGCACGTAAACATTCAGTCTCGGGAACCCATTGGCCAGGAGAACCAGGTGGTTAGTGCCTAAAACTACGTCCGCATTTCAAATTCGTTCCGCGTTTTTGGAGCCTACTCCATGACAAGAATTTTCTATAAATACGCTCATCTTCCAATACTCTCTCTCTCTCTCTCTCTCTCTCTCTCTCTCTCTCTCTCTCTCTCTCTCTCTCTCACACACACACACACACACACATTTTCACTTAGAGGGCCAACACACTCTCTCCAATGTGACTTCCAGAGAGAACACTATCACTCTCTCAACAGCAGTCAACTGCCACAAAAATGTATACGCCATGCAAACATTCTCTGACTTGTTACATCTATTCGGTGAGATTTTTTTTCAACTTCAAAAACAACAGAAATTTCGTCAAAACACCGAAAGAAACAAACAAACATGGCAGAAGACACGTTCCTCCTAATATACACTGTTAATGTGCTATAGAAAATACTTAGTCAACACGCATAGGACACTTTTGTTATATAATCTTTTTTGTAGCATTAGTGTTAATTACACACACACACCCTAACACACACACAAACACACACACAGGAATATATGTCGAACAATATTAGAACACTAATACTCAGACGTCCTGGAATTAAAAGCTCTGAAGGACACTCGTTTCAAGTTGACACTACGTTCCATTATCCAGCATTCAACTTCGAAAATTTTCAATACAACAGAAATAATGATAGCTGTATAACTGTGCATACCACCAAGAAAACCCGAGGAGTTTTCAATTCGTGCCCACGTTCAACGCTAAAAACCGGATACATGGGAAAAGCACAAACAACCAACAGCTAGACTTCAATTCCATATTGACCGTTTCGACCGAAACGAGACTTAACATAAATTCACCTGTCACTTCATTCCACAGCGCGCAACACAATCTTCATGGTCTTCTCAAGCAAAAACAGTTTCCATGCCAACATAAATTTTGGGGCACCAAACATATTCACCAAACAACATGTCCCCCTACAAATTGGTGACCTTACTACGTGAGAGAACATGCAACCACAAATTTTGACCAAACGACGTGAAATGAGCATACAACATTTCCTAAACATTCGGAACCTTTATGAATAAATTTCACTCATTTCAAAGGCAATATGGACGTATTGTTGTTGCGGCGCGTGGACTTGAGAAATGAAAGCGGCGAACACATGCAAATTCTTTGAATAATCGAACAACCTGTTCAAAAATATTCAAGATTTTATATACTATAACAATTACATGCAGAAATTTAGACGAAATAAAAAAAATTCTCAAGCTAAAATTCTTACACAGAAACGGGACGGCAGAATTTATTTCCCAGCGCACGTGGAGAGAAATATTGACATACTGCTACTACTATTAACTCAAGGCACACATTTTTTCACTTCTCCACTACCAAAACAAGGCAACCTCTTAACTCTGTTACTTTACCCACCTAATCTTACTGGTCATCACAACACTTTCTTTACTACTACCATAGAAATTTGTCAGTGGGACAACACACAGAACTTCAACAACGAAGAAGATGACCTCGGGACATTTTCCACCAGCCAAAAATTACCGACATTTTCGGAACAAATGCAAACAAATTACAAAATGCAATTCAATTCACTTACTATCTTCATAATTCTGCAAAATATCGTTGGGTGCCCAGAGTGACGAAGCCAAAAAGCTCTAGCCCTCAAAACAAACATAAAGAACCACAAAAACTACTTAGACATCTGAAAGTTTGATTTAACGAAAACGAAGACAAGCAAATCTTTAAAAATCGACACTAATACTCAGACGTCCAGGAACTAAAAGCTCTGAAGGAAACTCGTTTCAAGCTGACACTACGTTCCATTATCCAGCATTCAACTTCGAAAATTTTCAATACAACAGGAATAATGATAGCTGTGTAACTGTGCATACCACCAAGAAAACCCGAGGCGTTTTCAATCTGTGCCCACGTTCGACGCTAAACACCGGATACATGGGAAAATCACAAACAACCAACAGCTAGACTTCAATTCCATATTGACCGTTTCGACCGAAACGAGACTTAACATAAATTCACCTGTCACTTCATTCCACAGCGCGCAACACAATCTTCATGGAATTCTCAAGCAAAAACAGTTTCCATAACTACAAAATGGGGTACCAAACATATTCACCAAATAACATGTCCCCCTACAAATTACAGAATCGTCGTGTGATAATAAAAAAAATACCTCCAGCAATTACATGCCGATCCGGAACGAAATATCAATAACCAAAGAATTAGTGCTGAAAGGAACAAGAATAATAGTTCCAAGTTCACTACGTAAAGAAGCACTACAAAAAATCTTTCAGGAGACTTAGAGATGGAAAAATGCATTGCAAGAGCAAATAAATACTGTAAAGGTCAAACATAAATAGTCACATAAAACAAATGATTGGCGAATATCAACATTACACTCAACATAGAAACCAACAACCAGCTGAAACTCAACTAAAACACGAAATTCCAGTAACTACCAAGATAAAAGTTGCAACAGACATTTTTCATCTGAACAATATGTCATGTATGATAATAATTGATTATTCAACAAGATTTTTCGACGTACAATAGCTGAAAAACTGTGAATCGATAACAGTAATAAAAAAAAATGAATCACACTTTTGCAACATTCAGAGTGCCACAAAAAGTAATTAGTGACAATGGTCCGGAATTTAAATCCGAAAAATTCAAACAATTTGCAAAAGATTGGGATTTCAAACACATAACTATAAGCACAAATTATTCTCAAGCAAATGGATTAGCAGAGAAAAACATACAAACTATTAAAAAATTCTCACAAAAGCGTATGAAAGCACATAATATCTGTACTTAGCTCTACTATCGCTAAGAACTACACCTTTAAAAGATGTATCACCATTACCAGCTGTGCAGGTGATGAAGAGAATAATACGAACAAATCTCCCTAACATAAAACACATTATATACTTGAAAAAACAAACAAATAATAATAACAGGAAAAACGAAGAATTACCAATGCTAAAACCAAATGATAAAGTCAGGATAAAATTGCAAGAAAAATGGAAAAGAAAAGGTATATTTCTGAAAAATCTTCAATAACCAAGATCGTACTGAGTAAAAACCGAACAAGGACTTATCATAAAAAGAAATAGATGACACCTACTAAAAACACAAGAGAAAGTAAACACTCCCGTTACAAACATGATTATAAAAATATATACAAAATAAAAATATATTCAATAACACACAAAAAAATGAACATTCCTACTCCAACCAACAATACAACGAAAAATACTACCAGAAGTGGTAGGTTAATTAAAACACTTTTAAGGTATAAAAATAAACAAAATAAAATGTACACACACATAACTATCAAAATTCATTTATTTAAAAAACGAGTATGTTATATACCTACACTACTCCTACCACAACCTTCCGGTTGCTTTGAAACCTCCCACTGTCTTATTTTTGTACACATGTTGCAGTCGCTAATAAAATGTTAAATTTTCAACACGTGCCTTAGTCCTCTGTCTACATTATTGTCTTGTTTCTAGCACATGATACACTGAACAGTGAAATATAACAACGACTATGTCTATTAGATCAGGAAAATATCTCGTTGCTTCAGAATAGCCGTTTTAAACCCTAAAATAAAGTTGGAATGTAAAAGGTATCTCCCTTTCTTTCCTTCCTTCCTTGAATTTATAGGATACAAATTTTTCTAGCTTTGAAATAAGCAATAAAAACATACTTAAGAACATTCTAGAAATTTAGGATCAAAACCGCATTAGCATTTAAATTACATTTTTATATTTTTTAACCAATCAGCTAAAAACAGGGAATAGAACATTCAAGAAAATTAGGATCGGAAGTGAACTAACAGAAAATATTTAGGCTCGAAAATAAAATTGTAAAATACAAATCTGAATGGTCAATAAATGTCTACGCGCCAAGATTTTGGACGATTCTTTGATCCACCTGTAGGATATAAATAACACGGAGTAAGGAAGCCAGACACACAAGACACAAGCTTACACACAAACGAAGACACAGACGAACTCAAGCCACTAAGCCAGTAGCTGATACTATGTCCAACAAATTCCTTTCCTTCCTCAACTAAAGTTCATGACCTCTTTTCAAATGGATGAGAATGACATTCAAAAGAAAAACCCGACAAACTCTTTCATCAACGAGACACGCTGTCGCCATAATCATAAAACCCGCTATAAACTCAATGTAAGTAAGAACGACTTGGAGGTGCCCGTGGTGTAATTGTTATCGTCGTAGGAAATGAACACGGCGACCCGAGTTCAAATCCTGGACTTGACTAATTGCATTTCACATAGCACTAATACCCTTGGGAAAGGTATGAATCCAATTATTCTCCCTCCAGCTATGGGTAAATAGTAGGACAGACTAGGTTCTTCAGCCTTGGGTAGGCAACTAGTCTAGGAGAAGGAAAACTCTGAATTCAAACCTGTTAAACTCCGCTTAAAAATTGACCTTGTGTCATATCCTGCCCGAGCGGAGGGGTTGGGTAAATAGGATGTAAGTAAGAACGACTTATTTACGGACTTCGTTAACATGACCATACACACATCTTTAAACAAATTTATTTTCCTATTGTCAAACTTTATTTTCCAAAAGGCCATTTACACATCATATATTTTGTTTGTTTTCATATTCTGTTATATGCATATTAAATTGTTTGTTGTTTAATGTTCGTTGCGTTCTATTCCATTTCTTTCACGAGATTGTAAAGTTTCGTGTTGTATTTGTGGTGGGAATAATTTAGAGAGCAATCTACAGAAATAACCAAATTACATACTCCCCCCACAAATTCAATGTTTACCCAAAAATAAGACTCTTACAGGTACAAGGTACTACACTCCCCAGATCTCCAAAACTGAAGCTTTACTTTCAGCTGCAGTTTGATTTCATATTCAGGAAACTCCCCTTTGGGAAACTGTCAACATATTCTAAGCCTCGCCGATAAAGGGAAATTTTTGTTTTGTTCAAGTAAGATGTTTGTTGTTTTTTTTTCTATGTTCATCCTCACCATTTTATTTAGTAGTAATTTACTAAGCTTTTTGACATAGATGTGGCACAAGGCCGTATGAATGGGGCACCCAATGAGACTAGCCATTTTATTTAAACAATTCTTTTAAAATTATATTTGTTATTTTCTTTTTCCTTCACTTTTTAAAAAAAATATTTTTAGATATCTAAACAAGGTTGCATCCACGTAAAACAACAAAGCCTCAGTGGTGAGGTATCTGTTCGTTATGCAGCCAAACACAAACTAATTTCTTCACCATGAAACTTTTTCAACCTACACTTTCGTGATAGAATTATTCCTTACAGTCCAGTTCATGATCGTAAGATTCTCTTCACTCTTCAAGCAAAATTACACTACTGATCACCTTGTAAACCACTTATTTCCCTTGAAATGAAAATAGTTTTTGGTCACTATATAAAAGTATTATTATTACACAATTAATACACCGTACTTTCAAGTTAAACTCCTGTTCACATTTGTGAATTGTATTCAATCAAGTGCTAAATAGCAATTTCCGGCCGGAGAATATTATAGCAGACGGAACAAATAATATGCGTCAGTTGTTATAGTAACTAGCAACATGGCGGACATGCGACCAGCACAGACTAATTAGTAAGGAGTTCTTTTAAACTTTTCTCTTTCTTTCTTCTCTTCATTCTCGCTCTATTTTATATTACCCTTTTTTTTTCTTTTTTTTTTTTCCAATGTAAAAAAATATTGTGGATTTGAACTGATTTTTATAATACCCTTTTAAAAGCAATAAGTTTTAGGATTTGTGTTAAAAAAAAGATTTTTTTAATAGTTATATGTAAATAAATTGAAAAAAAAGGTAATTTTTAGTATAAAGCATTGTTTATCTGAAAATCTATTATGATCATCATCATAGAATAATATGTACCAAATGATCCCGGAAGTCATTATTACTCAGTAATGAGTTCAATACTCATTGTTTCTACTCCAAAATTAGAACATTGAAACTAAGCTCCTTAAATAACTGTTTTTATACCTTTAAATACCTGCAGTCCTCTCTTTCTCAGTCTATCTATCTATCTATCTATCTATCTAATTCAGCCTATCTATTTATCCATCTTAGTCCAGTTGTCTGGGACTGTAGAATATACTGAGTGCATCTCTGCAGAGGGTTTGATTTGGTTCGGTTGATTGGGTTTTATGTCATATCAACCTTTGTAGGTTATTTTACGCCAAATCTATTTTTATGAAAATAGTTCTATTTCAAACAATTCAGTTTAGGATAAGTACATAGTTTAAGTGTAAGTAGAGTTTAATTGTGAAAAGCATTTCTATTTCAAGCTATTCAGTTTAATCAAGCAGTTCTAATTCACCTAATTCAGTTTAGTATAAGTACAGATTTTGTTTACACACAGTTAAATGTCAAAACAGTTCTATATTAAACAAATCAGTTTAGTGTAAGAACAGTTTCAATGTCAAAAAACAGTTCCATTTCAAGTAATTCAGTTTAGTATAAGCACGTAGTTTAAATGTAAGTACACTTTAATTTTCAAAAACATTTCTATTTCAAACAATTCAGTTTAGCATAAGTATGCCATTAGTTCTATTAAACCCATAGATAGGACCCTTATCAGGTGCTACTACTCCTGGCCAGAGTGGACCAGGGAGCGATGGCAATAAAGGGGTACTCCGAGTTCCCTAAAACTCCAGCATCACTGGAACCTCACCATCAGATTGTTTAGTATCATATCCAGAACACTTGTTGGGGAGGGTGTCTTACCCCTCTGCAGAGAAGTAGTTGGTGTATTCTACAGCCCCAGCCGACTGGGCAACTCTGCAGAATGATAAGACTACCCGCAACAAGTGTCCTGGATATGATACTAAATTGTATCTGACGGTGAGGCTCCAGTCCTGGAGCTTTGGAGGATATGGAGTGCCCTTTCATTGCCCTTATTCTGAGGTTCACTTTGACTCAGATTCTGATAGGGTCTCATCTATGGCTCAAATAGAACTTTGATCATTTAACTGTGTGCAAACAAATGACCAATTTTAAACTGTATTGTTCGTGTTACATAGCAATACTTTAAGCACTTAACTATGTGCAAACAAAAAGGTAATGTTGAATAGAATTACTAGTGATGAATAGCAAAACATGAAACATTTTAACTGTGTGCCTAAATTGAATCTAGGGTTGAATAGAATAATTAGTATTAAATAGCAAAACTTGTAACACCTTTGCTGAGCGCAAACAAATAATTAATATAAAATACAATTGTTAGTGTTAGCAATAAGTGAGACCATTTAACTGTGTAGAAACAATAGCAATACTTAATTGTGTGCAAACAAATAAGTTTCTAACTCTTTTAAAAATAAAATTACTAACAAACTAAACCATTTAATTTTGTGGTAACAAATGACTGATGTTAAATTAAATTGTTAGCGTTATATAGCAGTACTTGAAACCATTTAACTATGTACAAACAAATGATTAAAAGTAAATGTAATTATATATATATATATATATATATATATACCAGTTTGTTAGTTGTAGTGCTGGGTCTGTATTAAGTTACAGCCTATTTTATTTTTATCTGCCAACTGGATGCTAGTTGGAATCCCTGAGCTGCTAAGTGTTATTATTATTATTGTTGTTGTTATTCTGCACATTAGAGTTGTGACTTCTATGGATACCACACTTGTAGATTCTTTAGTTTTCAATGAAAAATATAAGAGCAACTCATGTTTAGTCTCTTCTCTTGATGTCATCCTAAGATCATCCATTCTGTAATCCCAAAAGCAAGTGATAATCAGAAGAAGCAAAGATCAGCAGAATATGTGAACAAAGTTGACTACAGTCGAAACAAGAGATAATTGTTTGATTAGTGTCTTAACAATACATAATAGACAATTCCTTGAATATCCTATCACATATGAAACATGATTTTCTTTGGAGGAAGTCTACCTCTCGGTTGCCGAGCAGGTCTGTTTCATTGACTGATCCACTGACAACAGCATTTAACGTAATGATAAATAATCCACAACTCATCACAAGTAACAAGCCTGTCTAAAAAAAAGGTACCTGACAGTGTGATGAAAGCAATGACTCACAACAAGCAATTACAGAATCATTTGAATGGTCTTAGATTGGCATCAAGAGAAGAGGTTTAATACCAATTGTTTTCATATTTTCCATCAAAAACTAAAGAATTTTACAAGGGTGGCATTTTTATTGACTGATGGAATGAGGTTTTAAGAAACAATTCTGGTTATGTAAATGATTGAATATTTCTATTGGCATAGTTTTTTCTTTTATAATGTATACTCTAAAATTAAATGTTACATTCATTTCAACCAGTAATTTTCAGTGCTCTGAAGTATTATTAGGAAAATATTTAATGGTCTATATAAATGAAACAGCAAGGAATCATAGTGTTAAAACATTTTAATTGTTGGTGGGACTTAGAATAGCTGATTGGATCCTCAGCAGAAGAGTAAACAATAACTCCCGACAAATGACTACAGAATCATTTGAATGGTCTTAGATTAACATTAAGAGAAGATGTAACATAGCCGTCAATCGAGAAACAGGTGCATCCGGTCGAAGACATCAAGATTTAGTCTTGACTGTAGATGGGTTGAATTGGGTGCAAATGCAACGCTCACAGGAAGCAGGTGGGCATCAAAAAATGATACAACCTGGTGCGACAGACAGTTCAAGTTAGTTGGAGATAAGATGCTGTAGAGAGAACCAGCTCCCAGACAGAGGGCTTGCGGCCCTCAGGACCCCTGGTTGAGCAGCCCAGCAGAACGAGAAAGAAGTGCAGCGAAAAACAGAGGAACTGGGGGTCAATATGTGGCAGTTTGTTCAGTCTCTAACTCACCTCTCACACATATCCCTTTTGTAACCCTTTCGCAACCATTTCAAATAAAGTGTGAGAGGTATATTTTTCTAAAGAAGTGTGTTCGCTCGTCATTATTGTTGACTATGTTTCCATGTATAGTTGCATATGTATTATGTGAATATACAACAAAGAGATTTAATGCCCATTGGTTTCATCTTAAAAACTAAAGAATTTAACAAAGGTGGCATTTTTGTTGACTGATGAAATGAGGTTCTCAGAAGCAATGGAGGTTATGTTGATTATTAAATATTTCTATAGACAAGTTTTTCATTATAATACATACTTTAAAATCAGACATTCATTCCAACCTGATATTTAATTGGTTTGCTTTGGTTTTATGGCATATCAACCATTGTTGGTCAACGCCAAATCCTGTTTTTGTATATATATTAAATATATGATTTATAGACACATTTTGTAGATATTCACAGTTAAATGATCCTACTATTCTTTTCCTAACAATTTAATCTAGCATTAAATGGTTCTAAGTATTGCTATGTATCTCTAGCAATTTAATTAAATATCAGTCATTTGTTTATACACAATTAAATTGCTATGTATCTCTAGCAATTTAATTAAATATCAGTCATTTGTTTATACACAATTAAATGATCAAACAGTTCTATTTCTAACAATTCAATTTGGCATGTCATTTGTTTGCACTCTGTTTAAATGTCAAACAGTTCTATTCAACCAATAGATTGGACCTATCAGGTACTACCACTCTAGGCCAGAGTAGAGTTGGGAGCAATGGTAATGAAAGGGTACTCTGCATTCCCCAAAGCTCCAGCATTACTGGAGCCTCACCACAAGATTGTTTAATATCTAGGACACTCATTGAGGTGGGGTGGTCTTACCGCTCTGAAGTCAGTGTGTTTTCCGGCCCTAACTGACTAGGCTGTAAAAGTATTGCATACCCAATCTGGATGTTTGTTATATGTTATGTTATGATTTCAGTTGCCAAGTCAATCAGTACTCATCTTCTTTCCTTGATCTTCTGTTGCCATGCCAGTTTTGCCATCTTCTATTTTTGCTTTTGTTCATGTTTCCTCATGTTACTCTGTGTCACTTTTGTTCATTGCAGTGACCCCAATTGCATTAAGTTCTTCTGTTTTGTGATGAAAAAGACTGTGTCCACCATTTTCATATGCACATAGTATTTTATTTCATCAATGACACTTCGTTATGACCCATTATGATCCGGAGGGAATTGGTGAGCATAGGTGGAACAACCAACTTCTCCATTCAGGCACTTTTCAATAACTGATGTTTCCATCTAAATTCTAAACTTTCTAGGATCATGTGATTACTCATATCAAATGATAGCCAGGCTTTCATTTGATCTCAAGGTCACCACACATCACTCAAATCCACCTGTCTTTTCTACATCATTCTGAATTAACTATACGTACTTTATGCCAAACAATAGATTACACCAATCTTTTATTTAATGAGAGTAATTACAAAACAAATTTTCAAATACTTTTCAAATTTAAAAGCTCCTAAGCAACCAACATTTAGCATCGGTTTCCATAACAGTTTGTGTCAACAAATTCTGTATTCATTTTCAAAGGAATATCATCATATGAATAAATTAATTTCAACAACTTGAGTTTTCTTTTTCAGTCAGTATTTCTTAATGATAATCATACAATCCTATATGAAATCTTGATTTTTATTTTAGCAACAAGACCATTCTCAAATAAAAGTAACAGCTATAACAACAGAAAATGAAATGGCAAAATCATTTTTTTTCTAATTAAATAAAAGGTATAATTTGAATTTCTGATTTCAAATACCTGGAAATTGTTTCCAGTAAATAATATTGATATGGAAAGTTCTTCATCTCCTGAGATGGATGGGAAGAAAAAAGCCCTTGAAAGATGGAAGAAGTTAAAAGGTTCCCTAAACTTAGTGGCTAATGCAGTGACTGCCTGTGAACAGGACAGGAAATTACTTGTCCAGGGACTTCGATTAAATCGCAAAATCAAATACACTGAGGATATCACATGTGTACAGTACCTAGAAAGCAGGCAGGTAAGTAGAAATGGTTTGTTTAAAAATTTGATAAATTTTGGGGGTATAATTTATTTGTTTAATCACATATCAACACTTTATGGGCTATTTAATGTTGAAATTTGATCCATTTCTAAATGTTTGATTACAATAGAAGAAAGAAAGAAAGGGGGGAAAGAGAAGAGAGAGAGAGATAAAGCAGAGAGAGAGAAATAAGAGAAAAGAATATAGAAAGAGAGGAAGAAGAGGAGAGAGGGAAAGAAGAGAAAACGAGGGGGAAAGAAGAAAGGGAAGACAGAGGAAAAAGGAAAGGGAGATAGAAAGAAGGAAGAGGAGAGCAGGAAAGATGAGAGGAGAGAGAGAGAGAAATTGAGAGGAAAAGAAGAGAAAAGGAGAGAGAAAAAAGAAAAGGACAGAGGGGGGGAAAGGAAACAGAAAGAGGAGGAGAGAATGAAAGAAGAGGAGAGAGAGAGAGAGAGAGAGAGAGAGAGAGAGAGAGGAAAAGTAGAGAAGAAGAAGAGAGAGGAGGAGGAGGAGGAAGCAAAAGAAGAGAAGAGGAGGAGAAAGAAGAGTTGTGAGAGAAAGAAGAGAATTGGGGGGGGAGAGAGAGAGAGAAATTATGCTAATAATTTATACACAATCATATATGGTATCAAATATTCAAATCTAATACAAATTATGAAAAAAATTATAAATTCATTGACAAAAATTTAGAACTAATACTTAGTTGCCCTTCCTTGTGCTTTTGTAACAACTAATATTTTTTCAGACATGGATTTCACTAATTTAAAACAATATTCTTTATCAAAGTGGTGCCATTATAGTTTCCTCTGCATTGCTTGGAAAAATATCATACCATTAATTTTGATGATTTAATCTAAATTGTTAAAAGAATACTTTATGAAGTTAGAATGTTTAGCTATTGAATAAAAGATGTTTTGCATCTAATCTGTTATTTTGTTTATTTACTGTTGAATAAAAAACTTAAGAGTACATATTTGCAGTGCACTAATGCCATAACTTTTGCCAGGATTAGTTAACAAGTATATACAGTATCATTCATAAATGAGTATACTTCTAACAACTTTTTAATAAAAAAAGTTTTTTCGGGGGGGGGGTGCTAAACCAAAGATACCAGGATTTTATCCTTTTTAGTGAAGCATACAACAGTCACAACAAATATTATTCAATATAATTTATTACCAAACTCTATTGCAGTGAAAATCTATAACCCAAATTAAAATTGCATAGATACACATACATACATTCATACATACATACAAATACATACATATATATATATATATATATATATATATATATATATATATATAATAGGATAATAAATAAATATATTTTAGTTTTTATATATATTTAATAGCAGGGATGCTTATTTGCAACCGCTAGTTTCATGCCATCTTTATATGACAATCATCGAGCTGAAAACCCTGATGATTTGTGTATAAAGAGAGCATGAAACCAGTGGTCACAGATAAGCATTCATGCTATTAGATTTATATGAAAACTAATATATATTTATTTATTATTATATTATATATAGCTCTATCACAGATATTGAGCACACTCCAAATTATACCGCATTTGGTCAAGTGAGATAGTGACAACCATATACTGTTGTAATATATATATATATATATATATATATATATATATATATATATATATATATATATATATTGGCGGCATTTTCTCTTTTGAACGTTTAATTTAATAGGACAGATACCTCATGTCTGCCAATTCTGTTTTTGATCTGTTCAAGTCTTCTTATGAGTCATTTAACTTTTGGATGGAATGAATTTAGGAAGGTACTGTATTTTTACAAACTACTTTCAATTCCAACTGTTGCAATTAAGGGGAGAACCAAATAATGAAATGACAAAACACAATGACTACTCATATACATTTACATATAAAAAGTTGATGGAAGATCAAGTGGAATGGGACTTTATGGAAGAAAAGAATTTTACAAGAAGTAAGAGAAAGAATTGTCATGAAAAGTGTTATAAGCATTTTAGAATGTGACAGCTATATTCAAAGTTGATCTTGTCTAAGGAAGGTTTGTGAATCTTTATATAGAGAGCTTCAAGAATTAGGAGTTTTCGTTTGTTTTTACTTTGTGTAAGGTAGAGGTATTTTTTGCTAAAATTTTCTGTATTCAGAGAAGGGGCACAAATGTGTTTTGAGATGTTGAGAGATGGGACTAGTGTCAGATAGGTTAAGAGTTAATCATCCATATTTATATATATATATATATATATATATATATATATATATATATATAAGAGAAGTACTTATTTTTGCACAACTGCATATTCATATTTTTTGTTACAGATTTTGTTTATGTTATAGAGTTTGGTATTTAATAATACCAAACAATATTCATTTTTGTTGTATAATGTTCTGCTAAAAATAACTTAATCTTGTTATCTTTTTTTAGAAGAAAATTAAGTTTTTATTAAAACAATTATAAGAGTTGTACTTATTTATCAGAAAACCGTATGTAAATGAGTTGAAGCTATCCAAATACTTTTACATATTGTCGATTATATATTAACTTAATCTTTTGGTTCCTTTTCTTAAAGGAGTACATTGTTATCAGTGGGAAGAAAGCACAGTTTCTTACTGAAGATGGTCGAAAGAAAAATGAATATGCCTTTAACTTTACAAACATTCTACATAATATTGAATTGAAGAGATTTATTGGATGGACAAAAGATGAATATCTGTTAAATGTAAGAAATTTCTTTGTTTAAATATAAATTTATTTCAAAGATATTTTTTTAAAAGTATCTAAAATTTATGATGAAAGAAAATATTAATTAAGAATTATAATAATTACTATACTTCATCTAAAAATAAATAAAAGATGCTATTAATATTACTTGTTTTGTTTGGTTTGGTTTATTTTTTTAATGTCATATGAACTCCTTATAGGTTAGTTAATGCCCAAAATTGATTTATTTGTAAATGTTTGATTACATTTATAACTACTTATATTTTCAACATTTCTTTGTAACCATTTTTTAATGTACACAATGATATTGTATCAAGTATTCTTATCTAATACTAATAATGTAGACTCAAATAATTGAGTCTGCATTATTAGTATGGCCTTAAATAACTAATAATAAAACCTTAAGTAAACAAAAGTGGCTAACGAACAGGGAGATCCGGAAACAATTGAGACATTCCAGACCACAGCATTGTTGAAATCAGCTGGGATACTAAGAAGATTTCCGGAGAATTGTTGTTGCGAAAATTTGTGCAAAAGACTGGTGAAGAGTAAAATAATAATAATCATAAGAATTTGACTTAGAAAAAATTATTTGATATGCTTGAAATTTAATTTTGAATTCAATTTTCTTTATTGCAAATTATCATTTGTTTTCTTTCCTGCAGTTATTGACAATGCGATTTGAGATTCTCCACACCATAAATTGTCCAGAGAAAATCCAGCATGTGGAGTTTAATCCTTGCATTAATGAACTGGTCTCTGTGTGCGGGAATTATTTATGTGTAAGGATTTTTTTCTGCCTCTTTGAAACATTAACAAGAAAATTAACAAAACTGAAAGCTAAAAGGTAAGCAAAAATATACACACCTAGACATTAAATAAAAAATACATACCTTCACATCGAATAAAAAATATGCGCACCTGCACATTAAATAAAAAATATACACATCTACACATTAACTAAAAAACATACACATAGACTTTGAATAAAAAATATACACACCTAGACATTAAATAAGAAATATACACACCTAGACATTGAATAAAAAATATACACCTACACATTGAATAAAAAATATACACACTTGCACATTAAATAAAAAAATACACACCTACACATTGAATAAAAAATATACACACCTAGACATTAAATAAAAAATATACACACCTAGACATTAAATAAAAGATATACACACCTAGACATTTAATAAAATATACACATGTACACGTTAGATAAAAAATATACACCAACACATTAAATAAAAAATATACATAACTGCACATTAAATAAAAAAATATACACACCCTGACATTAAATAAGAAATATACACACCCTGACATTAAATAAAAAATATATATACCTTCACATTAAATTGAAAAATATACACACCTGCACATTAAATAAAAAATATATTCACCAACTCACTAAATAAAAGAATATACACACCTACAATTTAAATTTAAAAAATACACACTTATGCATTAAATAAAGAAATGTACACATCTACACATTAAATAAAAAATATACACACTGTTAGGGAACAAAATATAGTTATCTCCCTTCTTGCAATGTATGGGCTAGCTTCTGACAATCATGTGACCATTGATCATGTGACAATTCTTGAGGCTAGTTCTACCTCTCTTTGGCAGTAGACATCAGTTGGAGCGGAACCCCTTTCTTTCGTCTCCACTCTTCAAGAAGCATGTGCATGCAAATAAGAATTTCTCCAACACCAGGAAACCATAAGTGTTTAAATACAGCTATTCAGTGCTTGTTCTTTGGAACAGTATTGGTAACCTTTTTATGGTTTGGGACATTTATCATGTTTTATAATTATATGTAAATATATATATATAAAGTATGTAGTGCATTCAATAAGTTTCCGGCCTTTTTTTACAGGTATTTAAAAATGTTGTAGACTCTTGAAAATTCAGTATGTTATTTCTATACATCTTATGAGATGACTGACCAATTTTTATGATTTCAGGCTCAAATGAACAGCTACAGCAGCAATTGGAATACACCCTACTAAAGCCTGATTGTCACAGCTGGTGAATTTCAAAAATGCAATCTGGACGTGAGGACACTTTAGAAGGACGATATGCAATAAAATTCTGTTTTAAACTTGGAAAAAATGCCACAGAAACGTATGGAATGCTTCAGACTGCTTTTCGACCAACTTGCATGAATCGAGCGTCAGTTTTTGAGTGCCATAAGAGATTCAAGGAAGGCAGGGAGTCTGTGAGGGATGATGAGAGGTGTGGGAGGAGTAAGGAAGTCATTACACCAGAGTTGATTGGCAAAAAAGTTAGGGTTAGGGTTACTATGTTGAGGTTTTAAGGGAGTTCAGGAAGAGATTCCGTCGGAAGAGGCCAGCACTCTTCAAATTGGGTCAGTGGCATTTCCACTAGGACAATGCACCAGTCTACAACTCCATCCTGGTCACAGACTATTTGACCAAGATGGGCATCAAGATTGTTCCTCACCCTCCTTATAGTCCAGACCTTGCTCCCTGTGACTTTTGGTTATTCTCTAAGCTCAGAGGCTGTCGTTATGAGACAATTGAGGAGATGAAAGAGGCTGTGACGAAGGTCATTGACACGCTCACACAAGAGGACTTTCATGGGGCCTTCCAGAAGTTGTTGGAACAATACAACAAGTGCATTGCAGCCGGAGGAGATTACTTCGAAGGGGACTAGAGTTTCATGTGTGTACTATCAATAAAAGTGCCCATAAGAAAAATGTCTGGAAACTTATTTAATGATCCTCGTATCTGTTATTTTAGTCTAAATTCACTTGGTATTTTTTCCTTATGGAAATATTCTGTATTAGGTTACCATTAAGATTGCCTAATGTTGGTGGTAGTCTCAATGAATACCACACACTAAAAAATCCTATAACACCTACACATTGAATAAAAAAATATACACACCTACTCATTAAATAAAAAGTATACACACCTACACATCAAATAAAAGATATACACGCCTGCACATGAAATAAAAAAATAACAATATATGAATTTTAAAATACAGTTATGATATGACACCACTAGCTCGAAATTAATCAACATAAAACTGTTCCAATTCAATGATTGACGGATTATACAGTAAACAAAAATGTTTATATTTAAAAAGGAATTTCAAAACTCAAGATAAGTCTTTTTTGGATGTGCTGATAAAAAAAAGAATGGTGCAGGAATGTGCCTCAGATTCTCCAAACAACACTTCTGAGGTTTTAAATTCAGTGTTTTTCCTTCTCCTAGACTGGTTGCCTTTCCAAGGCTAAAATACCCAGCCTACTCTACAATTTACCTATAGCTGTTAAAATGAAGAAGAGATGGAGTCATACCTTTCCCTAAGGCATAAGCATGAAGTGAAATACAAACAGCCTTGTCCAGGATTTGAACTCTGTTCCTTATGTTCATTTCTTATGATGCTAACCATTACACTACATTTCCAACATTAATCAACAATATATAAATTATGAATGTAGTTTAATGCTTTTTTTACTAAGTCTGACTTATTAGACCACGATTATTAAACATCTGGAAATTACTAAACTCACTACAGTAGTCTACAAAGCAATTTTGCCAACCATAACTTCACTGTGACAAGGCATGCTGACAGCATGGACTCTCTTAACTCTATATATCCCAAACAGCCATCACTCTAGGTAAGTCTTCTAGATGGTATCCAGTGTCCACACAGAGCTGATGAATGTATTTTTCCTAGTCAGCCAACACTGATATATTCATCAATTGAAATCCATTGGAGAACATCGCTTACGACTTCCTCCTTATTTTGCCTGCAGTGCCCCACATGTCTTGCTTGTCTTATTTGGATGGTTTGTGGGATGAGAGGTAAGTGGCCATACAGCAGCTGTTTTGTAGGGTGCTGCTTCCTGGATTTGTGAAAAACAGCATGCAGCACCTTTGTGCAGTTCCCATCTACATTTTTCTCCTGGTGTTTCTTTAAAGTTCAACTGGTGCAACCATACAATAGTAATTACATAGCTACTACTTGGAAGAAATCCCATTTTATTTCTTCAGAGATCAGATTTTCATTCGGTCATTAACTTATCAATAGCAGTCTTTACCTATGTGTGTGTTGACTTCATTTTCAATAGATGAGATATTGCTACCGAAGTATGTGAACTGCTCTGATAATTTCAGAGCTTTACCATTTAATGAGAATATGGCACCATCTTGATTAAAACACATGAACTCTATTTTAACTAAGTTCACGATGTCTCTTGCTGCCTGCTCCTGGCCATGTAATAGAAATTTGGCTTGAGCAGGTATATTTGCAAGAAGCACAGGATCATCCACACAGTCTGAATCAGCAATAGTTTCTGCTGGGTGTCATCTGCTTCTTGACCTTTTTTAGTGTGATACTATTTTCTTTCATTAGATCTCAGCCTAGTTGACTAGAGCAGTAGAATACACCAACTGCATTTCTACAAAAGAATAAGACCCTCCCCACTTTCTCCCAACAAATTTCCTAGATATGATACTAAGCCATCAGATGGTAAGAATCCCATTCTAGAACTTTGGGGAAGGTGGAATACTCTTTCATTGCCATTACTCACAGGTCCACTCTGACCCGAAGTTGTACTACCTATTAGGGTCTCAACTATGGGTCAAACAGAACTGTTTAATCATTTACAATACTGAAAACTATTTAACTGTGGTAAATTGAACTATTAGTGTTAGATAGCAATCTTTAAAACCATGTAGCTGAGGGAAAACTAATGAGCTTTGGCTCTTTTAAAAATTGTTACTTACAAACTACTGATTCCATAAAACACAACCAACCAGCCATTTCATTAGATCTACTGACATTGACATATATACCACATTTTAAAAAAATCAAAATAATGAAGAACAGTAAAGGCTCACAATCTCCAGTTGTCCAGACGTAAAAAGTCTATACTTTTTCTTCCTTGACAGCTTGGTCACCAACCCAACATATCTTTCATTTCATATGTCTACTTTTTAAAAGACCCATTGCAAATTGTCATGTCGTAAGATGACTGAATTAAAATATCCATCAACCACATATAGAAAAAGAGGATAAAGTTCAACTCAAGTTATTTTGTTTGTCATTGTTTTTTCCTTTTCTTTTTTTTCAGATATGGATATTTCAAAATGGTTCCAAAATTTTGGTCCTTAAGCATAAAGTTAAAGTGACCAATATTCTAACAGATACAATTTCAGGAATTGTTATCCAGAAGAGTGCCAGTAAATTGCAGAAATGTTTCTTATCCAGAGATGCCGATGTTCATGTGAGAATTTCTTCTGTTGAGCATTTTATTTCTTCAGATATATATTTATTTTTTCATAGATCTGTTTATTTCTCCATATTTCTGATTATTCCAAACTCTGTTATATATATATATATATATATATATATATATATATATATATATATATATATATATATACGGGTCATTTAATAAATAAAGTGAATTTTGTAATATAATAACTCACATTTCACAGAAAAAAAATTTTTGTTTTTTATTTGATATAATCCCCATTCTTTTAAACAGATTTTTCCCATCCAAAAACAAGCTTTTGTATTCCTTCAGCATAGAAATCTTTGAACTGAGTTTTTAGCCATTTGCTCATGGTGTTCTTTATTATTGCTTGAAAACTTTGTTCCATGCAAAAATTCTTGGAGGGGGTCAAACAAATGGAAAACAGAGGGGCCAGATCTGGCCTGTTAGGAGGATGTGACAGTTGTTCCCAACCAAACTGACTGAGGGTGTGCACTCTTTTTGCTGCAGGATGGAACCTTGCATTTTCTTGGTGAGACCTAAAGACAAGGTCATCACACACAATTTTGTTTGCTGTACACATAGAAATACCCATTGTTCAGAAATATTCTCAACTGTAATTATTCTGTCTGCCAAAATAAGTTCTTTAACTGAATCCACCATTTCAGGTGTGCTCACTATTGTGGACCTGCCTGTCTGGGCTGTCTTTATCCAATTCAGCCCACTTGTAACATTTTCTTGACTAAAATATGCTTCTCCATACACATCACACATTCTTCTATAAATTTCACATTGCACTTCTCAGCTACTAAAAATTTTATGGCAGACATTTGTTCAAGCCTGGAGCACTCTGATTTTCTACCATTTTGAATAGCATCAAAACAAATATTTATGCAAGATTAAAATAATTTTTGCAATAAACAAATTTCAAACAATGCAGAGTTTATATTTATTGAAAAAATTCTGAAAAAAAAAAATGATTTTGTTTTCTCACAAACATTCACTATATTCATTGAATGACCCTTAGATAGCTAGATAGCTAGATATGAATAGACTGAGATAAAGATACAGAGAGATAGATATGAACAGACTGAGATAGATAGATAGATAGATAGATAAACAGACTGAGATTGATAGAGAGAGAGACAGAGAAAGATATAGAGAGATAGATATGAACAGACTGAGACAGATAGTTTGGTTTGGTTTGGTTTTAATGGCATATCAACTTTTGTAGGTTATTTAACGCCAAATCCATTTTTATGTAAATAATCAGTTCTATTTCAAACAATTCGGTTTAGCATGAGTACACAGTTTAATTGTCAAAAACATTTCTATTTCAAACTATTCAGTTATATATAACAATTCAGTTTAGTGTAAGTACAGTTTGAGACAGATAGATATTGACAAACCCTGATAGATAGATTCATAGCAATATAGAAACAGATACTCCAAATGGCTTTTAGTTTCTAATCAACAGAAATAAGAATCAGCAGTGGCCAATTTTCATAAATTCCTCCATCAGACCTCATATAGAAAGATAAGTGTCTTTTTTGTCTTTGCAGGTTTTTCAAGTGCGTTCGGCTAAGTTCCTACTGCATAAAAAGGATATGCACCAGCGAAAAATATCGGCCATGACCTTCTTAAACCCTTTCAAAATCCTTGTTACAGGTTCTCTGGATGGATGTAGTAAGTGTGTATATTGTGCTAAGTTCGTATTGAAATACACATTTTTTCCCAAATCATCAAATTCAATTTAAAGATTTTCCCCATTATTGCTGTTTTTGATCTGATTAGGCAATTTGTTCCAAAAATATATTAATCAGTTAGCAAAAAAAATCCAACAGGTTTGTGGACTAAGTTTTTGAAATCTGTCTTGACAATAAATTTTCAGTTCAAGGAGAAATATTGAAAAAATGTCTGTCGTAATTAGAAATTTCATTATTTTAAAAGTTTCAATTAGATCACCTCACATTTTTCTTCCTAGTAAATCTTAATTTCTCTAATCTCTCTTTGTAACTGTAATCTTTTACTCTTTTCATCAGTTTTGTCACTCTTCTTTGTATGCCCTTCAATTTCAATATTATAATATAATTAGAAATACTCAGAACCATATAACTCTTTGAAAATTATTTGTATTTGATAGAAATACTTAAAACAATATACCTGTGTGTAAATTATTTGTATTAGATATGAATATTTAAAACTATTTGACGATGTGAAAATTATTTGTATTAGACAGGAATACTTGAAACTAAATACCAGTGTGCAAATTATTCAAATTAGGAATACTTGAAACCAAAAACCTGAGTGCAAATTATTAGGATTAGATAGAAATACTCAAAGCTGAATAACCCTGAGCAAATTATTTGTATTTGATAAGAATTCTTGAAATCTGATAACATTGTACAAGTTATTATAATTTGATAGAAAAACTGAAAATCATAATTATTTGAAAATTATTTGTATTAATTTAGATTACTTAAAACCATAAGACTTTGAGCAAAATATGGGTATTAGCTAGGAATACTTGAAATCATATAACTGTATACAAGTTAGTTGTTTTTGATAGGAATACTTGAAACAATATTAATGCTTGCAAAAAAAAAAGAGTGAGTTTGGCATTAAATAACCCAACCATAAAACCAACCAACTAACCATCATCATATCTACACCTCTTTCTTTTTTTATTTTTGTTTTTAATCCTATTTGGCTCACACATAATTAAAAGTTATTTGTTTATAAGGTTATTTATTAATAAGAATTATAAGGTTTCTGTTTGTCAAAACACCTGTTTCTCAACATTAAACAATTTTTCATTAAATTTAGACCCAACACAAATATCCCTGACAAGTTTATAAAAGTCTTCAAATTCAATTCTCCACACTGTCAATCAACTGCACATCTACAGAAGAGTAAGACTACCTCCTTAATGAGGCCACCTGTTGGTGTTGCATACTGACCCATTATGCCTCAGGACAGGATCATGGTAGCCAAGAACTAATTGGTCATATGACCTCTAATACTCCAAGTATTTGTCGCTGCCTCCCACCAGACACGACTTGACACAAGGTCAAAAGCCCAAAGGCCGATTAAAGTGGGGATAAAGGGGAAGGGAGGTCGGGAACGAGCCGAGACTCGAACCCTGCTTGTCAGTGCTGCTCATCGGCTCACTTAGTGCAATGTGAGCCTGATGAGGCAAGCAGTTTCACGAACCCAAATGTGGGTCCGGGCATGTATGCCAGTTAACGGCTTAAACTAGACGCTTGGTCTAGTGCCGTACAAGGGGGACAAAGGAGACAAAAATGCAGCTCGCCCACCCAAAGGTAGCCTAGTCGAAACTAGATGCCTAATTAAAGGCCCCAAGTCTGCCATTGTTCCTTTTCCAGGGCCACGCTCCGGACCGAAGTCCAGAACAGGCCCCGGGGCGCTCGCCAGGAGCTCGCCAATACTCCACTTCAGCCCTAACATGGACTAGATGGGCAGTCAGAGGCCTGATTCAACTAATCAGCTGGTCATTGTAAATCATAGCACCTATATAATTAAATCCAAACCATATTCTTCAAATTGCTCTTTTGGCAAAAAAAACTTTTATCTTTTAGGTGCTAGAAGGTGGTGGCTGAGGGTTAATCACATGAAGAGAAACATTAAATGAAAATTATTTCAACCAGTTCATTAATACACTGAAATTAATGAAAATCATTTCTACCAATATATTTGTATACATGAAATCATGTATACAAAAAAACAAAGATTTGGAAATAAATAGCTAATATATATATATATATATATATATATATATTTATATATGGGTGAGACAATAGATATGGAGAATATTTTTGGGAAAAGCAAAATCAATTTTTTTCTAGAAATTTTTCCAGCATTTGTTTAGAACTGGTTTATAACAAAAATTATTTCATCTTAAAAAATATTTATTTTGATGGTTTGGTTTGGTTTCTTTGTTTAATGGCATATCAACTCTTTTTAGGTCATTTAATGCCAAAGGCATTCTCCAAGAAGAACAGTAGTGGTACTATTTAACCCATAGCTGGGAGGATAAGGGGGTTCATACCTTTCCCAACGGTATTTGCCTGAAAGTGAATGTAATAGCGCGACTGGAGTACGAACTCGCTATTTATTTTGAAGCTATTTAAAATCATGGTGTATCAAACAAAGTACCCCAGGCTTGAACAGAGGTCTGTCATCAAATTTTTGCTTGTTGAGAAGTGCAAACCATGGGAAATTTACAGAAGAATGTGTGATATGTATGGAGAAGCATGTTTTATGTTTATTTTTATTTTTTTAAATCGAGGAATTATATTGTGAATTGAATTACCATGACCAGAAAATCCAGCGAACACCTATGCATGACATATGGAAACACTGGACACCTTATTAGGTCTCATCAGCAGTGAATACTGTGATCTACAACACTGGAGATTGAACCAGCGATCACAGATTGCAGAGCCGAAACTCTACAACTGAGCCAACAGTTCATATTGAACACAAATTATGCCAAATTAACTAGTCATGGCAATTATCCTGAATGTATCTTGTAAGTTACATCCGTACTCTTTACAGAGGACACGGTCACCTCCAGGACCACGTCTTCCTAAGAGGATTAGAAATATGCATCCACGTAATTATTATGACCTCAAGGGCAAGGATATACATGTATATTTTTCTTTTTTTAAATAAAGGAATTATATTGTCAAGTGAATTACCATGACCCGAAAACTAGTTAACTGACTTGTTAATTTGGCGTCACTTGCGTGCGATATCAACTGTTGGCTCAGTTGTAGAGTTTCGGCTCTGTGGTCGCTGGTTCGATCTCCAGCGGTAGAGATCACGATATACAATGCTGATGAGACCTAATAAGGTCGAAACAGCTGTCCAGTGTTTCCGTATGTCATGAATAGTTGTTCGCTGGATTTTCTGGTCATGGTAATTCAAGCATGTTTTAGTCAAAAAAATGTTTACAAATGGGATAAACATGGGTTTACCACTATGAGCCTGAGTTGAAAAAAACAGTCCATGGTGTGGAAATACACTGATGTTCTTGTACAGAAAAAGTTCTGTATACAGTGGTCAATAAAGAAGGTCATGCTGACAGTCTTCTGGAACATGAAAGGACCCATCAATATTGATTTCCTTGGAAAAGGTGAAACAGTAAAAAGGGCTTCTTACTCCCAACTCCTAAGGCAAAACTCTCTTTATTTATTGAATCACCTTCATATATATATAAATATAGTGTATTTTAATGGCTTTTAGTTATCACTAGCTCACTTGGTGAGTTAATGGTGGACCAAATTATATGATATATATATATATATAAATAACGCTAAGATGGAACTCTCATTTAATATCTATTAAAAACAATTGTTTCAAAATTGGTCCAGTATTTTTTAATTTCCTTATATTGAAATTATAACAATGACTTACAATACCAGGACTCTAAACTGAAGATGAGTCTGCTTGTTTTCTCTTTGTGTAGGTTTTCTGTTTACATTCTTCAGTAGTGATTATAAGCTAATTCATCATTATCAAAGCAAGCTGACAGCATAGATTCTTTTCTCTCTTTCTCACCATCTGTTTTTATTAGAACTCACTCAGTAAGTCCTCTAGATGGTATCCAGTGTCAGCACAGAGCAGATGAATGTAGGTTTTTGCTGATTGGCCAACATTGGTGTATCCATGTGTAGCAATCCACAGGAAAACATTGCTTATAAATTCATTCTTGCTTCTCCAGCATATCTTGTTCATATTACTTGAATGATTTGTGAGATAAGAGGTAAGTGTTTTGTCGGATGCTGCTTCCATAATTTGTGCAAAACAGTATGCATCATCCTTGGGTAGTTCCTGTTTAGCTTTTTCTTCAAGCATTCTGTTAAATTCCAAGTGGTGCAACCATGCTGTAGTACTGACACAGCAACAGCTTTAAAGACATCCTGTTTTATCTTATCAGAGATCACATTTCCATAAAGTCATTTATCTATCATTAAGCAGTCCATGTCATACCGATGCATATGTTGACATAATTTTCAATAGATGAGATTTTGCTACCAAGGTATCGGAACTAATTACTATTGTTTATTCATTTATTTTTAGTCAAAATCTGGAACTACAATTGGAATGTATTAATGGTATTTGTGAGTCATGAGAACAAGATAACCAAACTTTGTCCATTTCCTGGAACAACAGCCCATCTTCTGTCAGCCAGTTCAGACCTAACTCTCAGGGTATGGAACCTGGATGCACAAGAAGAAGTCGGAAGGTGAGTAGCTAACCAGAAGTTATTTGTAGAATATCAACTGCAATATTGTAAGCAACTGGTCGTGGGGTGCACATAGATAATCTATTACAAAATCCAGAAAACTGATAAGTTGACAAAGTTCAGAATCTCATCCAGTAGGCTAGGTCTAACAATATATATGTTTGATCTAGCACCCCTGATTAAAAACAGCAGTTAACCAAGATTTGTCATGTTCACCAGATTCAATCAGCCATCTAAGTGATGGCCCCTCTGCCTTCATCAATAGGATGTGACACATAGTTGGATTAATGCAGGAATTTCCCAGGTACCAGGGTTCCCAGGCAGACAGGGGCTAAAATTGAGGCATTCATCTTTAGATAAGAGGAAACATATCTAACCCATCTCTCCTTTTCGACCACAGGGACAGGTATTGTCTGGAGGGGAGGATAAACTCATACCAAAGAATGCATTTTTCTATGGAAAGTTTAGTCCCTTTTTTTTTTTTGTTTATTTATTTGAGAAACAGAAAAATAGTCTATGCTGATTCTTGTTAAAGTTGCTATTGAAACTAACAGACAGGAAATATCTATTTGTCTATCTATCTCAGTATATTATATCTCATTTCTATCTATCTCAGTCTGTTCAAATCTTTCTATTTATTTCAGTATGTATGTATATATGTATGTAACTATCGATCTATCTCAGTCTGTTCATCTCTCTCTCTCTCTCTCTCTCTCTCTCTCTCTCTCTCTCTCTCTCTCTCTCAGAATATTATATCTCATATCTATCTATCTATCTATCTATCTCAGTCTGTTCATCTCTCTCTCTCTCTCTCTCTCTCTCTCTCTCTCTCTCAGCATATTATATCTCATTTCTATCTATCTATCTATCTATCTATCTATCTCAGTCTGTTTATCTCTCTCTCTCTCTCTCTCTCTCTCTCACTCTCTCTCTCTCTCTTCTCTCAGCATATTATATCTCATATCTATCTATCTATCTATCTATCTATCTCAGTCTATTCATATCTCTCTCTCTCTCTCTCTCTCTCTCTCTCTCTCTCTCTCTCTCTCTCTCTCTCTCTCAGAATATTATATCTCATTTCTATCTATCTATCTATCTATCTCAGTCTGTTCATCTCTCTCTCTCTCTCTCTCTCTCTCTCTCTCAGAATATTATATCTCATTTCTATCTATCTCAGTCTGTTCATCTCTCTCTCTCTCTCTATTTCTCTCTCTCTCTCTCTCTCTCTCTCTCTCTCTCTCTCTCTCTCTCTCAGCATATTATATCTCATTTCTATCTATCTATCTGCTTTTACTCAATATTTATTCTTTTTAAATGTATCTTGTTTTACTTCAGGACAGAAATTGAAGAAAATATTGAAATTTTTGGTTGCCAACCAGAAAAGGAAGTCTTTCACACATGTTCAGGAAATGAACTCACCATTTGGAAGATAGAGAAACTCTATCACCTTCATATGAACATAGGGTAAGACTAACCCAGGTTAATATAGGGTATGATAGGTATACCTCCCACATTATAAACCGTCACACTTGTGTAATTCAAGTGAACATAGGCAAGTGACAATGGTTACTCCATCTAGTCTTACCATCATTTTACAGGTATGATCAGTTATGACCATGGCTTGGACCAGTACACATCATGCAATTGCTAAAGAAACATTTATTTAAAACTGGTAAATCTATAATTGTTACACATAGTGCTTTTTATGTTTATTTCATGTTACTAAGGAATGATACTGTTCCAAATAGAATTCTCAATCCATACCTGTATAAATTTTTTATCTGGAACTGTATCATTCTTACGTAATATGAAATGAGAACTAAAAGCTCTGTGGAGCAATTACAGATTGTAGTCGACTGTAGTCGAGGGCAATCCGAAGGCTAACTTTTCAATAGCTACAACACCAAAGTGTAGGGGAGGACGCTACTCCATTCCCTGGATTGCTCCACTTTACCCTTGATCTGTATCTTATAGTGCTGAGTGTTAAGCACGGCAGCATCAAGTACCATTTTTTGAGTCTTTGGTATAACTCGACCCAGGATTGAACCCCGGTCTCCCTGACCATTGGCAAACACTCTAACCATTATACCAATGGCTCAGTTGTTAACCAGTCTTTAAAAAAAGATTTCAACAGCAAACTCACCATGGGCACCAGTCCAAACCAAGTGGGTAAATGATTGTAAAAAAAAAAGATGGTAAGATATTAGCTAGATAGAGCTACCATTACCACTTGCCTAAGTTCATTTGCACCACGAGAGTGACAGTTTAAAATGTCATATGCATACCTGCTGTGCCCTGTATTTAGATTACTGTTAATATTTGCTTAAATATAAGATTCTTTTTTTTCCTTATTGTTGTTTATTCACATTCTTTCAGCAGTATCAACTTTGGATCTTCTAGATTTCTATTATATTGGATTTACAGATTATTTGTATTGGATAGGAATACTTGAAACCATATAAATGTATGTAAATTATTTGTATTTGATAGGAATACTTTAAACAATAAGACTTCAAATCACTTATATTTGAGAGAATACTTGAAACCATATAACTGTGAGGAAATTATTAGTATTAGATACATAAGAATATTTGAAACAATATAAATGTGTGCAGATTATTTGTGTTTTAAAAGAATTCTTGAAACCATAAAAGTATGTCAAAATTATTTGTATTTGATCAGAATACTTGAAACCATATAAGTGTGTGTAAATTATTTGTATTTGATAACAATACTTGAAACAATATAAGTTCAAATCATTTATATTTGAGAGAAGAATACTGGAAACAAAAAAAATGTGGGCAAATTATTTGTATTCGATAGGAATACTTGAAACCATATAAGTGTGCTAATTATTAGAATTAGAAAAGAGAACTTGTAACTATACAGGGCGGGACAATAAAATTAAGGCCTAGAAAAGACAACATGATTCCATTTCCGTTTAATGAAAACCGGTTTTCTTTTTTTGTTGCAGACCATCTACTAGTTGGCCAGTTGTGTACAAATCCCAAGAGCAATAGGAGCCTTCTATCATGTCCGAAAGTGACACAATCTTCAACAAGTGAGATTGGAGATGTGCCGCTGTACAACTCATGCTCTCTATTGATCCAAGTTATGACAACAGGATTGCCACGAATAACAGGGACGTGCCCAGGGTGATGAAAACAAAGTTTCTGGCTACAGTTATGGTCTTTGGGGTGGTTTCAAGTGAGGGCCACATCATGCCACCTCACATCTTCAAAGTCGGCTTGAAAGTCAACCCCAAAGTGTACCTGGATGTGCTGAAGAGAGTGGGGATCCCCTGGTGCAACCAGGTGGCCGGTGGCAGACCCTGGGTGTGGCAGCAGGACTCGGCGCCAGCCCACAAGTCCAAAGAGACCCAGGCTTGGCTTCAGAAGAAGTGCTATGACTTTGTACCCTTCTCTCACTGTCCCCCTCCCCACCAACCTGAACTCACTGGACTACTTCATTTGGTCATACGTCGAGAAAATCCCCAACATGACCTCCCACAACACCAAAGCCAGCCTGATCACTGCCATCCACCGAGTATTCGCCGAGCTCCTACCAGCACTTGTGGAAAAGGTATGCTCCCAGTTCCGGATCCGTATCGAGGCCATGATCGAAACTGAAGGCGGCTACATTGAATAGATGTCAGCTCTACTACATAATCAAGTTACCTGAATTGATTTTTTCAATAAAAGTTTTAAAATAAAGCTGTAGTGTTGTTTTCTTTAGGATGACAATTTTATCGTTCCACTCTGTATAAGCATACAACTTATTTGTATTAGATAAGAATACTTGAAACTATAAATGCATATGCAAATTATTAGTATTAGGAATACTCAACATCATATAACAGCATACAAATTATTAGATACAAATTCTTGAAACCTTATAATATCATTAGTTAACAATAGCAAATTATTAGTTTTAGATAGGAAGACAGTGTCTCCAATCAATAAGTGGCTTTGGCATACTTATCATTTCAAGAACCTACATCTACAAACTTGAGTATATGACATCATATCACTAATTCCAGATTTCTTATCCTATGTTAACTGGTACTTCAGCTTGTTATTATTACTTTGTTTTTTTTTTAATCTTTTCTTTCTTTCTTTATCAAGTTAAATCCAAACTATTTTCAAAATGCTTTCTTTTGTCTTGTCAGGTTTCAGGTGACATCAATAAAGGTGACTAGTCACCCTGTCTATCCTCAAAGAGCTATGATCATTACAAGCGACCTTACTATCCGACTTGTCATGCCACACACTGCAGAACTAATAACCAAATTAATTATCCCTGTATTTGGTAATGTGCAAATTACAGATGCTGTTTATGCTATTGCTGAAGGTAATTCCTTTGTTTTCATTTTTAACAAAAAATTAAATTGAACTTTTTGATATTTAATCATAATAGAAAAATCTATAGTGTTACTGTTGGATATTGACTTGACCCCTTTGACATCTGTTGATGCAGCCATGGAAATCGTGTCCTGGGAACAAAAATAACAGGAAATGCACCTGGTACCTAAAGTAAAATGAACCCAGGTATTCTTGGCAGAAACAATGTATAAATTGTGCGGGTAACATGCTAGAAGGAGGCATGTCTACATGCACTGTATGGGTGGCAGGCTAGAGGAGGTGTTTTATAACCAGGAAGATTTTGACCTGACGGCAGAAGGAAGAAAAAAGAGGTTCACTGAAGATTCCTACCTCAGTTCCTGAGTATGCAACTCAATCTCTCTTACTCAACAACCCATTCATACATTTTGGGCAATAAAAGGAAAAGAGAAGCAGATTATATTTTTATACATCAGTATTATTGATTTTTTTCTGCCATACAACATTACTTTTGAGCAAGGCTTCTCCAACTTTTTTAATTGAAGCACCCCTTGGAACCAAATTCAATTTCTATTCACCCCCCAAATAGATTAGTTGATTGGTTGTTTTGTTTTATAGCGTATCAACCCTTTTTGGGTCATTTAACACTGAATTAAATTTCAAACAATTCAGTTTAGTATTAATATAGTTTTTGCTTACAAACAATTAAATGTCAAATCAGTTCAGTTTCAAACAATTCAGTTTAGTATAAATACACAGTTTCAATATCAAAAACAGTTCTATTTCAAACAATTCAGTTTACATAATTACACAGTTTAGTTCTATTTGACCCATAGATAGAACCCTACCAGGTGCTATCACTCTGGGTCAGAGTGGACGTGGGAGTGAAGGCAATGAAAAAATACTCCATATTCCCCAAATCTCCAGCATTACTGGAACCTCTCTATCAGATTGTTTGGTGTCATATCCAGGACACTCTTTGTGGGGGTGTCTTACCCCTCTGAAGAGATGCAGTCAGTGTATTCTACAGCCCCAGGTGACAGGACAACCAAATGGATTAATTGAAAATTAAATTACAAAACATTTACCCTTTCAGCCAGTTAACGGGACATAAAATATGTTAATTATATTCCCTGCTGAGGGATAAGACCCCCTCCAAAAAAAGGAGATCCTGGGCATGTCACTAAACTGCATCTGATGGTAAGGCTACAGTCGTAGAACTTTGGGGATTGTAGAGTACTCTTCCACTGCCATTACTCCCTGGTGCACTCTGACTCAGAATAGTCGTATTTGATAGTGTCCCATCTATAGGTCAAATAGATCTGTTTAAAAAATTATTTGTATTCAATTGGATCATGTGTAAAAAAAAACTGTTAAGAAACAACTACACAAAAATGTAGATATGAACATACAATGAATATGATTCCCTAACCTCTTGGCATAAATTAACCCTTAACCGGCTGTCCCTTGGTTAAAATTAATCAATTATAATTTACCAGTTCGTTGTTTGGATTTTATAGCATTTCAACCGTTGTAG
This sequence comes from Sepioteuthis lessoniana, assembly GCA_963585895.1. Lineage (NCBI taxonomy): Eukaryota > Metazoa > Mollusca > Cephalopoda > Myopsida > Loliginidae > Sepioteuthis > Sepioteuthis lessoniana. The sequence goes on along the minus strand of OY757925.1, from coordinate 53,475,394 downwards.
ATTATTTAACAGCAACTCCTGTTCATGCATGCATGTATTAAGTATATATGATTTGTAAGCAAGTACAGTTAAATGGTCAAACAGTTCTATTCCTAACAATTCCCTGTTATACAAGTCATATGTTTAAATGTCAAACAGTTCTATTTGACCCATAGATAGAACCTTATCAGGTGCTACCACTCTGGGTTAGAGTGGACCTGGGAGCAATAGCAATGAAGGGTTACTCCACATGCGCCACATCTCCCAGGTTGAAGCCTTGTTGGAGGAGGGAGTCTTACCCCTCTGCAGAGATGCAGTTGATATATTCTACAGCTCCAGCTGATTGAACCTTAATTTACCAGTGTTTAATATGATCTAACAGAGAAAAGAATCTGAGAACAATAAATGCAAACACACCTTTAATTTTTTAATTTTTTTTTAATAAGGATGGGTTTTGGTGGGCCCCGAGGACATCACGAATATGACATAACAAGTTTGTGAGTGTGAGCCACAAATCACCACCTTCTATGTTCAAAGTGTTTTTCTGTTTGATTAATAAATAGTGCACATGACTAAACCCAGATGCCACCATAAACAACTTGGAAAAGCTGGTAAAATGTACTTAACAATTGCACCAAACTTGGGCTACTTTGTTACAGTTTTTTTTTTATTTATCTTGTAATATCCAATTCCTTTAAAATTGTACATAGACTTAGTTTCAAAATCAAAATTCATTTCAATAAATTCCCCTCTATGAAATCTATCTAAATTTGCACTTTTCACTTCAATGTCAAATGGAGAAATAATTCATTGGGAAGTTTCCATGTTTAGAAGTTACTTCAGTCAAGCTTCGAAGTCTTCTTGCAAAATCCTAATATGGTTTATATAGTGAAACAAGTCATTTTCCAAGACAATTTCTTCTGATTGCTCCATCAAAAACAAATATATAAAATACAGAAAGTTGTATTAACCCAAAATAGAGTTTTATTAACCAAATTTAGCCTGGAATGCAGAAATAGCAGCTCTAACTCAAGAGATTCATAAATGCAAACTAGTAAATTCATTCCTTATTGGTCACTATGCGTCTATTCACCTCGCCAAAATTTTATTCAATCCCAAGAATCTCTGAGGATCATTTTTAGAAGCTCTGTGCAAATCATTTGTATTAAGAATAGTTACTTGAAGCTATTATCACTTATAAATGATTATTATTACATTACTCCTTGTGAGTTTTTCACACCAGCGTTAGCTGATGGTCTTTTTCTGGAGTCTGAATGACAACAAGCCTTCATAAATCTCCAGGACTCTTCTCAGTATTCTGGCCAATTATTGTTTACTCATTAGAGTTTTTGACATCAGTGTAAGTTGATGGTCTTTCACTGGAGATTGAGTGACAGCAAATCTCCTCAAGTCTCCAGGACTCTTCTCAGAATTCTGGCCATTTTCTATAATGCCATCATTTGGATGGTCTCCAATCGGCTGCCAACTTCCAAATCCCCCAGGCCCTTTAATAATCCTTTAGTTACCATGCCAAAAGCACCAATCACAATTGGTATTATTGTCACCTTCATGTTTCACACTTTTTTCAATTCTCTAGCAAGGTCGAGGTACTTATCTCTCTTTTCACATTCTTTCAGTTTTATTCTGTGGTCAGCTGGGACAGCAAAGTTGACAATTTTGCAGATTTTCTTTTTTTCGATGATTATTATAAGGTCTGGTCTTCTGGCCGAGATTAGGTGATCTGTTTGTATATTAAAGTCCCCTAGGAGTTTGTGTGTGTCATTTTCAAGGACAGGTGCTGGGTTGTGCATATACCATTATTGTTCACTTATTAGAGCTTTTCACATCAGCGATAGCAGATGGTTTTTCACTGAAGTCTGAATGACAGCAAGTCTCCTCTATTATTATTAGCGGTTAGAGTGTTCGCCAATGGCCCGGGAGACCTGGGTTCAATCCCAGGTCGAGTCATACCAAAGACTTTAAAAATGGAACTTGATACCACCTTGCTTAACACTCAGCATTATAAGGTACGGTTCAAGGGTAAAGTGGAGCAATCCTGGGAATGGAGTAGCGCCCTCCCCTACACCTTGGTGTAGTAGCTATCGAAAAGGGAGCCTTCGGGTCACCCTCGACTATGGTCGCTAACTTTACTTACTTATTATTATTATTTACTTAAAACCATATAACTACTTGTAAAATCAAAGACAAAGGTTAATATGCTGTAAAACCAATACATTAAAATAGTTACATTTTCCTTATACTGAAAGGGAATGAATTTAGACAATTTTAGACTTTCAGAAATCAGATCTTCATAATTTAAGATCATAAGAAATAGCAAACAAAAATTTTCGGTTTTGGTTTGGTTTGGTTTGGTTTGGTTTGGTTTGGTTTAGTTTGGTTTCTTTGTTAAATGGCATACCAAACTTTATAGCTTCTTTAATGCTAAAGCTTTCCTTTAGTAGATCAGTATTGGTACTACTATTTATCTCATAGCCGGAGGGATTAGGGATTTTATACCTTTCCCAAGGCTATTAATCTAAAAGTGAACTTAATAGCGTTACAAGAGTTCAAACTCTTCAAGATATCACAGTTCAGCACATTAGCTACTACGCTATAGAAACTTCTCTCTCCAAACAAAATATGATTTTTCATCATTTTTATAGAGATTTTACATCAGCCAACTAGGTTTTATCAGAACTATTATATGGCCACAAGTTTTATCACAACTGTCATCTGGTCATTTCATAAGAAAAAAAGAAAAACTGGAGTCCCCCTTTTTTGGGGGGTGCCTTAAGCCCATGCTTATTTTACTTATTGAAATGATCCAGCCACATATACATTGTAGCCTTTTTTGTTCTCTTCAAATTTATTTATTTATTCTTTGCAGAAATCCTTTTTGTGTCTCTAAGTGATGCCACAATTATAAAAGCTTCCACAAATAGTCATCCATGCAATGTAATTGACACCTGGAAATACCAAGACAGAAATATAAGTAAGTTTTTCCTTTCCTATTTTGTGACTCATTCAAATGGAAATAATCATTCAATTAGTTATAAAGATTTGTTGCGGTAGCTGTTGAACTGATGATGGAAAGTTGGCCTTGTACGTTTATCATCTTTGTGTACCATAACTCATGCAAACAGGAAGAAAGTGAGAGTTAACACAAGAGAGACTAAATCTATATAAGATGAATTAAGAAAAGACTTTATTATCATTTTATTCACAGAGATTAGCAATCGTCATATAATATCATTTGGTTGTCATATCAGGATCTCTTCAAAGGGCTGCTGTTGCTGTTTTGACATTGCTAGCATCTCTGCTGGTGACCATTAAGGATTTCTTTAAAGGCTGCTACTGCTGCTTGTTCATTGCTGAGGTCTCTTTGAAATGTGTTACCACCAGAAATGAATCTATTTCTGTCCATTGGGGGAAATACAAGCTGTTTACATACACATTCCTGGCTTGAATCAACTCAGAAATTGGTTCACTAGTAAGTTATGTGACTCATGCCAATTGGTCAGAGAATATTTTATTAGCCTCCTGATGTTCTGAGTGTTATGCAACTGATCTTGGCAGAAGTTCTTTTCATCTGTGAAGAATCAGATCATCCTCAACTCAACATGATGCCTCATCTTGTTCAGGGGCTTCTTTGCCTTGGTCAAGTGGTTCACCTTGGCCTTGGCTGTCAGAATCTGTCCTTTGCAACTCTTGTACAAATAGCCATTGAGGTTCCTATTCAGGACTAGCTTCATGGCAACAACTCCAACACCCATTTCTCTTGCTAAAACTCAGATTCCCTAGCACAGATATTCCATCACTTTGTCCCGCAGAAGTTGAATAAAATGTTGCAGACACAGTAAGAAAGCCTGATGCTTTGTAGTCCCTATTGCAGCTATCTATTTTATGTCTTATGGTCTTTACAGTGTTCACAGGGCATGGAGCAGCAGTTATGACGTCAGTATTTTGATACCCAGCATGAATCATTTTCATACAGGTACTATTTACCAACCCCTCCGCTCGGGCAGGATATGACACAAGGTCAATTTCTAAGCGAAGTTTAACAGGTTTGAAATCAGAGTTTTCCTTCTCCTAGACTAGTTGCCTCACCAAGGCTGAAGAACCTAGTCCGTCCTACTATTTACCCATAGCTGGAGGGAGAATAAGGGGGTTCATACCTTTCCCAAGGGTATTTGCCCGAAAGTGAACGTAATAGCGCGACTGGAGTACGAACTCGCGTACTACGATTCCGCAGTTCATCACTTTAACCATTACACCACGAGGACACCCACTATCATTTTCATACAGGTAACTCTTTTCCAATATTCAGATGGCTTCCAGTCTTCCATGTCAACTAACTTTTTCTCTACTACAACTTTTATCTTTATGCTCTCCAATACAATTGATTGTTCACTAATACATCCAGCTGTTCCTGAAATAGAGGTGTCATAAACCCCAAATATTGTGTATAAAAAATACAATTTTAAGATCATTGCCAATGAAATCAAAAGCAGTTACTAATATTTTGATATAAAAACTAAAATTGTCAAACAGAAGAAAAAAAATTTTTTTTCTACACAGCAATTGTCATGTTTAACCCTTTGTTAGTCACCTGGGGTTTGTTGTCCCCCCAAATTTTTTTAAGTGCTCATAAATCCTTGATGACAAGTAAATTTTATTTTGTTCTCTCCCTGACTCAGTCAGGGTATGTTGTATGTGATGTGTTGCAATCATGGCTCAATTTTTGTTGGAGGTAGACATCATTATTGTCTTTTAGGGTGTCTAGTCATCCCATATGACTAAGACAGGTTATCTGTTCACACAACAAATTTATTGCCCAATCGGCTAAGGCTATAGAATACACCGACTGCACCTCTGCAGAGGGGTAAGACCCTCCCCAAAGAATGTCCTGGATATGACACTAAACAATCTAATGGTGAGGTTCCAGTGATGCTGGGGTTTGGGGGAATGCGGAGTACTCCTTCATTGTCATTGCTCCCAGTTCCACTCTGGCCCGGCATAGTAGCACCTGATAGGGCCCTATCTATGGGTTAAATAGAACTAATGACATACTTATGCTAAACTAAATAGCTTGAAATAAAAATGTTTTTCATTATTAAACTGTACTTATATTTAAACTGCGTACTTGTCCTGAACTGAATTCTTTGAAATAGAACTATTTTCATAAAAATGGATTTGGCGTTAAATAACCTAAAAAGGTTGATATGCCATAAAACTCAACCAACAACCAACCAACCAACAACAAATTTATTATGCTTTTCATTTCACTGAATAACTATGTCTTAAAGATATTGATTTACTGCATAATGCTATGGAAATTACCTGATCTTTTATTTTCTTAATGATAATATTCATCATAGATATTTTTTAATCCACAAAACAGTATACTCTGTCGGTTAGTTGGTTGGTTGGTTTGTTGGGTTTTATGTCATATCAACCTTTGTAGGTTATTTAACGCCAAATCCATTTTTATGTAAATAATCAGTTCTATTTAAAACAATTCAGTTTAGCATAAGTACACAGTTTAATTGTCAAAAACATTTCCATTTCAAACTATCCAAGCAGTTATATGTAACAATTCAGTTAAGCGTAAATACAGTTTTAATGTCAAAAAATTGTTCTATTTGAAATAGTTCAGTTAAGCATAAGCTTGTAGTTTAAGTAAGTATGGTTTAATCTTGCAGTTTAATGTAAGTATGGTTTAATTGTCAAAAACATTTCTGTTTCAAGCTATTCAGTTTACTCAAACAATTCATTTTAGTATTAGTATGCTGTAAGTTCTATTTAACCCATAGATAGGGCCCTATCAGGTGCTACCACTCCGGGTCAGAGTGGACCTGGGAGCAATGGCAATGAAGGGGTACTCCGCATTCCCCAAAGCTCCAGCACTGCTGGAACCTCACCATCAAATTGTTTAGTGTCATATCCAGGACACTCATTAGGGGTGGGGTCTTACCCCTCTGCAGAGGTGCAGTCGGTGTATTCTACAGCCCCAGCTGACTGGGCAAGTACTCTGTCGGTATTTTCAAAATAAATGAGATCGGAATTTAATTTTTTGTAGTTTTTTCTTAATCTAAAATTTTTTCCTATTTTGTATTGTTTTATATTTAAGTCAACCAGCTACAAGGGATTTAAACTATACATCAGGGATGGATAAGTATATTTTGAATAATATATATCAATAAGTATATATGAATGATATATATGAATAAATATATTTTGCATGATCATGTTACTATAACATTTTTGTATTGGGTTGGGTAAACATCCTACATAGAAAGCCCAGATGACTAACAAAGGGTTAATATATATTTTTCAGTAAATATCTGACCTCATATTTGTGGCTGGATCAATGGTTTACAAAACTTTCCATGTATCAATCAGTCCTTTCTGCAGATCTAAATCATTTGTTTTTATTTTTGCTAAAGGTTTTAGCTGCCTTATACTGTATGAACATGTGGCCAGTAATATGAAGACTGAAGAAATGACCAGCCTGATGAAGAGCTTATCAACTCAGACTGTTGAGACTGGAGTGCTGACCACACCAAAAAATACTAATCGAACAATTCTAATTGGTGGCACAACCAATGGATGCATCTGTGCCCTCGACTGGCAGACTGGATTCCCAAATATCAAATTACAAGTAAGAGTAAAAGTATAATGAAGACAGTCTTCTATCAAGGAAGCTGAAAACCTTTAAAGGCCTTTATCCACATTGTTGATAATCTTCTAAAAAATCTTTCACATACCCATAAGATTTTCTTTTATGAGAAGATTATCAATTTATATTATATTTGTATTTAGCAAATTATGTGTCCTGGATATAATACTAAACTACATCTGGGGGTGTCCTCGTGGTGTAATGGTTAAAGCGACGGACCGCGGAATCGTAGTACGCGAGTTCGTACTCCAGTTGCGCTATTACGTTCACTTTTGGGCAAATACCCTTGGGAAAGGTATGAACCCCCTTATCCTTCCAGCTATAGGTTAAATAGTAGCACTACTATTCTTTTAGGAGAATGGCTTTGGCATTAAATAACCTACAGAGGTTGATATGCCATTAAACAAAGAAACCAAAACAAACCAAACCTAAACTACATGTGATGGTGAGGCTCCAGTTCTGGAACACTAGGGAGTATGGAGTACTCTTTTATTGCCATTGCTCCCAAATCCACTCTGACCTGGAATGGATGTACCTGTTAGGGTCCCATCTATGAGTCAAATAGAGCTGTTCATTCTTTTACTTGGGATTATCATTAATATCAAATAGTATTATTTGTGTTAAATGTTAATACTTGAAACCATTTAACTGTGTACAAAAAGAACTATTAATGTTAGCAATACTTAACTGTGTGCAAATAATAGATAGCAATATAATAAACCATTCAATATTAAATAAAGGAGCTCTGACTCATTTAAAAATAAAACTACATCCAAACTATTCACTTGTAGGTGTTTGTGATGTAATGATTACCGTCATGGAAAACTGACACATTAAACTTAGATCAAAACTAAGCTAAAGCTGTTTCCATTTCACATATTGCTAATAGACTTGAAAAAGGTATGAATCCAAATATTCTCCCTTCAGCAATGGGTAAATAGTTGGGTTGACTTCTTTTTAACTTTGGTATGGTCCAGAAGGAAAAATCCACATTCACAATCTGTAAAACATTGCTTAAAAATTTACCTTTTCTCACATCCTATTGTACATATATTCAAATGGTGCATGTAATATAACGGTTATCCTACAAAGAAATGAACATGGTGACCCAAGTTCAAATCCTGGCTGAGGCTGTTCGCATTTCACATAGCATTATGGATAAATAGTGGGACAGACTAAGATCTTTAACCTCAGAATGGCAATCAATCTACAGGGTAAACTAATTCAAGCCAGCTGTAAAAAAAAGTTAAGTTAGCGATCTTAGTCAAGAGTGACCTGAAGGCCCCCTTTTCAATAGCTATGACACTGAGGTGTAGGAGAGGGTGCTACTCCATTCCCTAGATTGCTCCACTTTATCCTTGATTCTTACCTTATAATGCTGAGTGTTAAGCAAGGCAGCATCAAGTCTTTGGTATGATTCGACCTGGGATTGAACCCCAGTCTCCCAGACCATTGGCAAACACTCTACTCATTAGGCCACTTATGCTGTGTCCTACTTATGGTAAATGGAATGGGTAAATATATAGATGTGATTTTTGCGATGATTGACACTGCCGCAATAATTATAGAAATGTATGCATTTAATTTTGAAAGGCGACAACAGAGGACATATTTACAGGTGTGTCTAGGTCGCCTCCAGTGGCGTATACTGAGTTCTTATTTAGAGTCTGCTTTTTTTTTCTGCCTTCTTCATTGTGTTAAGAAAAACAAGTCCAATGTCTTGGTCTCTGGTTGAACTGTGCCCCAGTCTTTCTTTTATATTCTCTCTCTTCTTCTGGTCATGTCACTCAGTATTTAAAATGAATAACACTAAAATGCATCTGAAGATGATTTGGGAAGTGTTGCCATTAGTCCCTGTCCCACTCTGACCTGTAGTTAGGATCCCATCAATTGGTCAAATAGATCTGTTCAAATATTATTTGTATTTGATAAAAATAAGTAAAACCAAGTAACTGTAAGAAAACAAATGATTATTATCAAATAGAAATAATTACTTGAAACCGTTTTGTAGGAATACTTGAAACCATACAACTGTGTGTAAATTATTTGTACTAGATAGGGATACTTTTATATAATAGTAAATCATTTGTATAAAAAGTTACTTGGAACTATAAATGTTTACTAAGGAATTTTTTTTGTTACTTGATACCATATGAATGTGTGCAAACAAATGAATTTTATTATAGAGAAATAATTACTTGAAATCATATTATTATTAGTATTAGATAGGAATACTTGAAACAATACAAGTGTGTGCAAATCATTTGTATTAGGAATAACCATTAGCAAAAAACTCTAAAGAAACAACTAAAGAGAAATATGAAAATAAATGCACAATGAATGCAATTCTCTAACTTCTTGGCATAAAATAACACTAGATGGGTTGACATGCTGTTAAAATCAATCACTCAATTAACTCAATGTCTAATTTTCACTCACGTACTTTTAGTCTTTAAGTATCGACAACTGTTTTTTTCACGACCAGCCCAAAAACGATACAGTTGAGGAAGTTCAATCCAAATCTGAAGACCAGAACAAAATTGCATGATTTTTTTTTTCAATGTGTCAATTCATCAAAGATTATTTTATACCTTGAATATTGCATATTGACCTTTGACAGAGCCATCAGTTAGGGATTGCTCAAGCAGTATGCACCTGTGTAAACAAGATGAAAAAGATGCATGGGTTGAACTGGAAATGTGTAGGCATTGTGAAATTATATATACATGGGTACCTACGGCAGTTACAGTCAGTTTTAGAGCCCCAGTTGGGCATTCAAGAGGTCTGAAGAGCACTAGCAAGTGGCTGGCAGGTGTCCAGCTGGGGCAGGTGTCCAGCAGGGGCAGTGGCCCATAGTGGCACCTAGTTGAGTACTTCTCATCAATGATGATGTAAGGCTCTGAATATAGAAGCACAACATGGCTAATAAGTTAAGGGTCAACATAGCAGTCCTTCGTTTGTCTCCATCTTCCTGTCACTCTCACAGTCAACTTCAGGCCTTTTCAAGAAATAAAGTTGAGAGAGTTATAATTTTGTAAACCAAGTGTTCTGGTTTCTTACTTCATCATGCTATATAACAAGATGTTAGGAAATTGCATACTTTGTATATTTATATGTTCATCTTTTGTGTTGTATATTAAGAGATTTTGAACATGGTTATATAATAAAGTATTCCTATCTAAAACAAAGGATTTGCAAACAGACCACTTTGATCCTGAGATGGGACCATAGCAGGTACTTCCTCTCTGGGTCATAGTGGATCTGGGAGTAATGGCAATGAAAGGGTGTACCACACTCCTCAATGTTCCAGAACTGTATACTCACCATCAGATGCAGATTAGTGTCATACTCAGGACATCCCTTTTTTTGTTGGGGTTGGGGCTTACCTTTCTGCAGGAGATACAGTTAGCATATTCTAAGCTTTGTCAACAGTACAATTGTATGATCTTGGAGCATGAATGATGGTACAATTAAAATATTTAACCAATCAAAATAATTAACCAATAAAGGCTATTTTATTTTACAGGCTCATAATGGTTCAGAGGTTTTGTCACTGGTAGCCAATGTCCGCTATGACCAAGTAATTTCAAGTGGCCAAGGTAATAATTTTTTTTTTCTCTCAAACCAGACACACTAAAAAAAAACTCGGATAAATTAAAATGAAGCCAGGTTAATATCAGTTGAATAACAAATGCTTTATTCTAATTACCAAAGATGGTTTCACTAGATGACCCATGAAGCTGCTGGGTTCCCATTATAACATCTGTACATTATCAAAACAGTAAAAAAGAAATATGAATGCATATTTACCAAGCCCTCTACATGAGTATGACGTGACACAAGTTCATTTTTTAAGTGAAGTTTAACTGGTTTAAATTCAGAGTTTTCCTTCAACTAGACCAGTTGCTATACCAGAGTTAAAAAGCTCAGTCTGCCCTACTATTTATCCATAGTTGGAGTGAGAATAATTGGATTCATACCTTTCCAAAATGTATTAGTGCTATGTGAAATGCAAACAGCAGAGTCCAATGGTTCCAATTATTGCTATGTATCCCCAACAGTTCAATTAAACATCAATCTTCTTGAGTATCTGCTATCTAGCTTTTTCTCCCAGCATTTTAATTCAGTCCAAGATATCAATAATGTAGTTTACTATATTAATGAATAAAGAATGCCTAACATCAGTGATAGAGCATATATACAAGTTAGGATAGTGTAAACTTAAAATCAAATAAACAGATAAGAATAAAATGATATGCACAACCTGGAATCCATCCGGGAGAATGAAACACACAAAGTTCTCTAGGATTTTGAGATATAAACAGATCACCTAATCTCACCCAGATGACCAGACATAGTGATCATCAACCAAAAAAAGAAAACCTGCCCTAGGTTTCCTTTTTTTGGTTGATGATCACTGTGTCTGGTCATCTGGGCGAGATTAATAATGGACATTGCTATCCTAGCAAACCACAGAGTAAAAATGAAAGAAAGCAAAAAGAGAGATAAGTACCAAGAACTTGCTAGAGAACAAATACTATTGAACATGAAGATGATGATAACACCAATTGGTGCATTTGGAAAAGTCACCAAAAGCTTGATAAAGGGACTGGAAAACTTAGAAATCAGAGGATAAGTGTAGACCATGCAAACTACAGCATTATTAACATCGGCCAGAATACTGAGAAGAGTCCTGGAAGTGTGAGAAGACTTGCTGTCATTTAAACTCCAATGAAAAACCATCAACTAACACTGGTGTGAAAAACTCTCAAGGAAGTAAAATAATAATAATAATAAATGAAAACATTAGAAAATAATAAATTAAATAAAAAAGAGTAAATGAATTAAGAAATCACAAAATTAATATGATATAGCCAAATAAATAAACATGCTGTACAAACGAGACAATTCTTCCAAGAATGCCTCCAAAACTGGTTCACCCTTCCTATCATGCCACACACAACAGTATATAGAGGGATACCCACCCTATAGGAGCCACTTGGTCTGATGATTGCATAGGTGTGAAAATGACAGTCACCAAGTATTACTGATTTTATGTCTACACTTTCTTTACTCTAAATGATGTATATGACTCAGTAATAGGTATGGATAGTATTTAAATGTGGAAATTGATTTTTGATTGCTCTGGCCATCTCTCTTCAGGCAATCATAAGTTTATCAGTCCTGAAATAAATATCTTCTGATGATGGCTATATGTTAAAACAGAAACTGAATTAACATATTTATGAAAAAGAACAACAAATATCCCAACAATTAAGTATCTATTCATTGATTCATATTCTCTCTCTCTCTATATATATATATATAATGAGAATTTATTTGATAAATCTAAGAATTATTTTCTAACAATTGTACTCAATACCCCTAAACCAAAACAGAGGGGGTGTCGTTGTAGTGTAATGGTTACAGCAATGGACTGCAGGATTGTAGTAAGCAAGTTTGAACTCCAGTTACGCTATTATGTTCACTTTCAGACAAATATGCTTGGGAAAGGTATGAACCCCTAATCCTCCAAGCTATGGGTTACATAGCATCATTGTTGTTCTTCTAGAAGGATGGCTTTGGCATTAAATAACCCACAAAGGTTGAGAAACCAAACCAAACCAAAACGGAGCTAGTAAGACACTTAAATATTAAAAAAGCACATGAATAAAATCAAAAACTGTTAATAAATTATAATCTAGTGTAAACACAACAATTGTCAGACTGCAAAAACTTTTTTTTCCTGTTGAACATGATATTCTATGTGGATATTTTAAAAATCCTATCATATATATCTGTGAGGGTGCCTGTTTATATATTTTATATACATACATACACACACACACACACACACATATATATATATATATATATATATATATATATATATATATATATATGCATTTATATACATTATTGTATTAGCCTTGTCAGCTGAAGAGTAGCGTATATTAACAGCATCTCTGCAGAAGGGTAACATCTCCACCTTAATGAAAGTCCCAGATATGACACTAAACCATCAAATGGTGAGGCTCCAATTCTTGACCATTGAGAAATTTGGAGTCCCCCCCACTTTTGTTGCCATTACTCCCAGCTCCACTCTGGCCCAGAGGAGTTGTACCTGTTGGGGTCCTATCTATGGGTCAAAAAGAACTGTTTAATCATTTACTATAGTTTAAACCATTTTACAGTGGGCAAACAAAATAATTTTACTTACAAACTATTTACAAAATGTATATATTTTATATGTACATGTATATATATACATTTGATATTAAATAACCAGTAATGGTTAATATGCCATAAAACCAAACCTGGTCCACTTGGCTGGGAACTTAGATTACACCAACTGCGTCTTTGCAGAGAGGTAAGACTCCCTTAACGAGTGTCCTGGACATGACACTAAACAATCTGAGATTCTAGTAATGCTGGAGCATTGGGGAATGCTGAATACCCCTACATTGCCATTACTCCCAGGTCCACTCTGGCCCAGGGAGGTACCACCTAATAGGGTCCTATCTATTGGTCAAATAAAACTTTTTGACATTTCAACTGTATACAAACAAATGACTAATGCTAAATTGAATTGTTAGAAATAAAACTGATCATTTATGCTGTTTTTAACTAACCCTGGAAGCAGTACCCCACAAAACAGCAGCTATACAGCCACAAACCATTCAAGTAAGATGAACAAGACATGTTGGGCATTGCTTGTGAAGTAAGGTCAAAACTCATGAGTGACATTCTCACATGGACACACCAGTGTCAGCCAACCATCAAAAACTTACATTCGTCAACTCTCTGCAGTCACTGGATTCTGCTTAGAAGTCTTACCAAGTGTGATAGCCAGTAGCAATAGATGGTGACAGAGAGTCAAAGGAACCCATGTTTGTTGGCATACCTTGATATTGAGAGTATATATTGTGTCTGTATCTTAGTTATAGATATCAACACTATTCGAGTGGGAAACTAACTTCCAATCACACTGACTGTCAATTTCCTTTTCTTTGCAGACCATGTTATCAAACTTTGGCGTTTTTATCCATTTGCTGCTGAGTGCCTTGTGCCACTTATGTCTTTCTATTGTTCCTACACACCCACTCAACTGGCTGTTATGAAGAATTTGCTTTGTGTTGCATTTCAAGACCGTAATACTCTCAACTTTAGCGTTGTGGCTTATGACTTGACAAATTCAGGTAGGAAAATTCATTCTTTCTTTGTATATGACATGCTTCCCATAAGATCTCAGAATTCGAACAGGATGTGAGAACTGAAGGCAGTTCAAACTTTAGTCACTACCCTCACTAACAGTACTATAACACCAAGTGTTAAGAACCTTCAAAGAAGGCTGAGAAAACTAGGTGTTAGGTCAAGTAATTCATTGTTTACTATCAAATTCCCATTAAGAAAATTTTTTTAAAAATATATATATATACATATATATATATATATATATATATATATATATACATATATATATATGTAAGTATGTGTGTTATGGGGTCATTTGAAGACACTTGGATATCAAAAAATAATTTTCCTTCAACAAATATGCCACGTTACCTGTTCATTTTTGTTGCTTCTTTTCATTTTTTTCTTTTAAAAAATTTTCTTCAGATGATGATCTAAGGTCAAAACTAGTTGAAAACAACAAAAAAAATAACACAAAAGAAATATTCCAATTTGTCCCATCACTTTGATTCATCTTTTATATATATATATATATATATATATATATATATATATATATATATATATATATATATATAAATGAATAAGACAGCATAGAAGATTGTGTCTCTCCTCCTTACGTCGAAGCCTTTAACTCAAAGTTAATAAAAAGGTTTCGTGCCTAAACAAGAAGTCGTTATGTGTTTTCGAATTCCGAGATTCCTATGTTCTTTATATATTCTATAGTAATGAACATTTACATGTCTATTTCGCACATGGCCATATTCGTGTGTATGGCTACGCAACAGTAAGAGCTCATTTGTTTGCACACACTTAGATGGTTTCAAGTATTGTGGTTTAACACTAATAATTTTATTTGCACACAGTTAAATAGTTAAATGTCTGAGGCATGTGATGTAATTGTGAAATGAACCTGACAAGGCTATTTGCATTTCACTTTAATGTTAATGCCCTTGGGAAAAGCATAGATACCTCTCAACTCCTCTTAGAAGGAACTCTACAGTACAAGGAAGCATACACTATATATGTAAGGAGGAGAGACACAATTTTCTATGCTGTCTTATTCATTTGGCCCCCAACTCGAGCGGCGCCCCCCCCATAGAGCGCACGTTCGTCTCCCGCCTGCGAGCTCCAAAAGTCGATCCTTCTCATTTGGCGTCTCGTACCCGACTCTTATTTTCTTCAAATTCTCACACAAACCTCCGCGTGCTTCCGGTGCGTGACGTCACCCGCACCCTGTCACCCAGTATCGTCTCGGACTATTATGACATCTGAGTGACACCTCCATCCGCCCGCGCGCACCCGCGTTAACACCTGCTTCAATGTTACACCCAACCAACCCATGTGCTGAGCCGAAAGGTTCTCAGCCTAACTAAACTCAAAGGCATGAACCGAAATCCCTCGGCTATTTTATAACATTACAACCCATTTAAAAATTAAGTTATCCACTAACTATTCATTTATGAATCATATATTTATATACATATATATATATATATATATATAAACAGGATTTAGCATAAAATAACCATCAAGGATTGATATGTCATAAAATATCCACTTTTTGCATTTTCTTAAACTGTTTTCATTCACAAAAAGTCTATACAAGTTCTAAAAATAGATGTTTACATTTTATTGCTGTTGTTTTATTATAAAGGAAAAATCAATATGTAGTACAATTCATATTTGTCTGTAAAGATTTTTTTTAATATTTATTAAATAAAAAGCAACAGACATTAATTATATTACATAACAATAGATTAATATATATATATATATATATATATATATATATATATATATATATATATATATATATTGCACTAATGTGATATAATGGCCCCCACCGCCTTTGAAGCTCTGGATAACAAATCTGTCAAACATTTCCAATGACATGATTAACAGGTGACAAGTGAATGTTAATCACTGTTGAGCAAGCCAGAGAAAATCTGTGAATGACTAGAACGACTAGAAAGAATAAAGAGAAATAAATTACAAAATTTAACTAATCAAAATAACACAATGAAGATGAACTAATTATATAAAAGATAAAATACAGGAATAAACACCTGGGAAGTTTGTACCATAGCCAGATATGGCCATGTGTGAAATGGACATATAATGTTCATATATATATGCATAGAATATAGGAATCTCGAAATTCGAAAAACACATAACGACTTCTCAGTTCAGGTACGAAACTTATTACCTTTGAGTTTAAAGGTTCTTCAACATAAGGAGACAGAGGCACAATCTTTCTATTCTAGCTTTTTCATCTGCCCCCCATCTCATGCAACACCTGCCCAAGGCCTCTGCGAGCAAGCGAAAGTCAACCCTTATCGTCCAGTGTCTAGTCTCAACTCTACTAACTTTCTTCAAATTCCCAAAATCCTCCACGCGCTTCCAGTACGAGATGTCATTCACACTTGCTTGCCCCGTTTCCCATCTCAGGCTATTGTGACATCTCTGAGTGACATGTTCACTCCGCCCGTGTGCGTGCGCGTGAACACCTGCGTTAATGTTGCACCTAAGTAACCCATGCACT
The DNA here is from genome assembly GCA_963585895.1 of Sepioteuthis lessoniana. Lineage (NCBI taxonomy): Eukaryota > Metazoa > Mollusca > Cephalopoda > Myopsida > Loliginidae > Sepioteuthis > Sepioteuthis lessoniana. Next base: position 53,458,997 of record OY757925.1, on the reverse strand, counting down.
GAGCCGAAAGGTTCTCTGCCTAACTAAACCCAAAGGCATAAACCAAAATCCCTCGGCCATTATATTACAAGTTCTCTTCATAAAATACTTATGAACCTTCTTAAAATCAACAAGGACCTAACTCAAACACAATGGACTAAAGGATAAGAAAATTGATTACTATGCACAAAGTCTTTCATTTCACATTGCATTAATACCCTTAGGAAAGGTATGAATCCAATTATTCTCCCACTAGCCATGTGTAAAATAGTAGGGCAGACTAGGTTCTTCAGCCTTGGTGTGGCAACTAGTCTAGAAGGAAAAGTCTGAATTCAAACCTGTTAAACTCCGCTTAAAAAAAATTCTAAAAAAAAAAAAAATTGACTTTGTTTCATATCCTGCCCGAGCGGAGAGGTTGGTAAATATGTACTATGCACAAGGTCTTACACCCAAAAGATGACATAGACTCTCTGTGTCAAGAAAAAAATGAAGGAGGAGGACTCACCAGTATTTAGGATTACATAGATACATCAGTACAAGACACTCGAGGAATACATTGAAAAGAGCAAAAAAAGACTAATTACAGCAGCCAGTAACAATAATAGCAACATAAGATCAAATAGAAAAACAGCAAAAACTAAAATTAAAAAAGTAAAGTTGGCGACTATAGTCAAGGGTGACCCGAAGACTCGCTTTTCAATAGCTACTACACTGTGGTGTAGGGGAAGACGCTACTCCTTTCCTGGATTATGCATAATGCTGAGTGTTAAGCAAGGAGGTATCAAGTACCATTTTTTAAGTCTTTGGTATTGAACCCTGGTCTCCCGGGCCATTGGCAAACACTCTACTCACAAGACCAAAAACTAGTGAATAAAAATGGGAAGAAAAACAACTGTACCGTTACTTCAAACCACTAACTGGCAAAATTTCGCAAGATCTTGATTGGGTTTTATGGCATATCAATTATTGTTGGTTATTTAATGCCAATTCCTGTTTCTACATATATATCAAATATATATGATTTGTAAACTCATTTTGTAGATAGATTTTTAAACAATGCTGAGCTCATCCTTTTGTACACAGTTAAATGATTTTAAGTATTTCTATCAAACATAAATATTTTTATTTACTATTAATAATTTGTTTGCACACAGTTAAATGGTTTCAAGTATTGCTATGTAACAGTAACAATGTAACATCAGTCATTTTTTTGGATATAGTAACGTGGTGACAATTATTGCTATTTAACAATAATTATTCTATGCCAACCTTATTCATTCATTTGCATACTGTTAAATGGCTCCAAGTATTACTATGTATCACTAACAATTCAATCAAACATCAGTCAGTCGTTTACACACAGTTAAATGTCAAACAGTTCTATTTCTAACAATTCAATTTACCATAAGTCATTTGTTTGTACACAGTTTAAACAGTTCTATTTGACCCGTAGATAGGACCCTATCAGGTGCTACCACTCTGGGCCAGAGTGGACCTGGGAGCAATGGTAATAAAGGGGTACTCTACATTTAGCCATCCATTTAGAAGAACAGCAATGATACCATCTAACCAATTACAGAGTATAAGGAGGTATGATACCAGAGATAGGAGGAATTAGAAATGAGAAGAATCAAGACCATCTAGACCACAGCATCTTGACCTCAGCATTGTTAAGATCAGGTAGAATATTCAGAAGAGTCTTGGAGACATGAAGAGATTTGCTGTCACTCTGACTCCAATGAAAAAAACCCAGCTATTACTGGTGTGAAAAACTTGCAAAAAGTGAAATGATAATCTATATTATAATGTCTAATTGCTGTATATTTCTATGGAAAAGCTTTATTCTGTCCTTTTCAAATTTCATTAAAAATCTATCAAGGAGATTGAAAAAACGACTATACATTGCTATTTGGAAGACTTATGAGAATGTTAAAATAAATTACTCGGTGGAAGATAGACAATCTAGAATAGCCTGGCAAACAATAAACGAAGTGAGCAGAAGAAAGAACACAGCCAAAGCAAAACTTAAAGCAGCAAACCAACAAGAAAGAATAAAACTGTGGAAACAGCACTTCGAAAACTTACTTGGAAACCCACCAAAAATAACGCATGAACCAATCACCAGAATAATTAGCAAACAATTAGACATTAAACTAGGACCGTTCACACAAGAAGAACTCGACTCGGTTCTCAGAAAAATTAAAAATAGGAAAGCTGCAGGGCTGGACGAAATTCCCCCGGAAGTATGGAAGACCAGACAATTCGACGACATACTGCTCCGACACTGCAACACAGTATACAATCAAAATCCGATAGATAGATGGATGAAGGGATGCATACTCCCCTTCCCTAAAAAGGGGGACCTCGGATTAGCCAAAAACTACCGAGGCATAACACTTACATCCATAGCTGCCAAAACATACAATGCCCTACTACGAAACCGAATAGAACCCAAAATCGACAACATACTTAGAAAAAACCAAAATGGCTTCTGAAGAAATAGATCCACGACCTCACAAATATTAACCATCCGCAGAATCCTTGAAGGTGTACGGGCAAAGAACCTACAAGCGACATTAATATTTGTCGACTTTACCAAGGCTTTCGACTCCATTCACAGAGGAAAGATGGAACAAATCCTACTAGCGTACGGCATACCTAAAGAAACCGTAGCGGCAATAACGATTCTCTATAGAAACACTAAAGTAAAAGTACGATCACCGGATGGAGACACAGAATACTTTGACATTGTAGCAGGAGTACTACAAGGGGACACGCTAGCCCCGTACCTCTTTATCATTTGTCTAGACTACGTACTTAGAACATCGATTGACAAAATCAAAGAGAATGGCTTCGAACTGACGAAGAAAAGAAGCAGAAGATACCCCGCAACAACAATTACCGACGCCGACTTTGCCGATGACATAGCGATACTGGCAAATACACCTGACCAAGCCGAAACACTTCTGCATAGTTTGGAACGAGCAGCAGCAAGCATAGGCCTCCATGTTAATGCACACAAAACGGAATATATGTGCTATAACCAAACGGGGGACATCTCCACTCTAGAAGGAACCCCACTTAAACTAGTAGACAAATTCACATACCTAGGAAGCAGCGTCGAATCAACTGAAAAGGACATCGAAACGAGGTTAACGAAAGCATGGACAGCTATCAATAGGCTATCGATTATATGGAAATCAGACCTAACCGATAAAATGAAACGCAGTTTCTTCCAGGCAGCGGTCACATCGATACTGCTATATGGATGCACTACATGGACGCTAACAAAACGGCTGGAGAAGAAACTAGATGGCAATTACACAAGAATGCTGCGTGCAATCCTGAACAAGTCCTGGCAGCAACACCCAACAAGACACCAACTGTACGGTCACCTGCCCCCTATCACGAAAACTATCCAAGTTAGACGAACCAGAGATGCAGGACACTGCTGGAGAAGCAGAGATGAACTCATAAGAGATGTACTCTTATGGATCCCCACACATGGCCGCGCAAAAGCAGGACGACCAGCTCGAACGTACATTCAGCAGCTATGTGAGGATACAGGTTGTTGTCCTGAAGACCTACCTAGGGCGATGAACGATAGGGAGGAGTGGCGAGAGAGGGTCAGGGATATCCGTGCTGCCAGCACGATATGATGATGATGATGACCATTGCTCAAAATCTGATGTATGTGTTTACCCACCTCCTCCACCATGGGCAGGATGTGACACAAAATGATTTTCCTTAGTGGAATAAAACTGGTTTGAATTCAGTGTTTTCCTTCTTGACTGGTTGTCATACCCTAGTCAAAGCTTCTAGTCTGACTTATTATTTACCTATATCTGGTCGGGTGAATAGTTAAATTTATGCCTTTCACAGGGGTATTTGCACTATGTGAAATGTAAACACCATCATCCAGGATTTGAACTCACATCTCCAGATTCATTTCATACCTTTTGCAAAGGCATTTGCACAATGTGGAATGCAAATAGCATCATCCACGATTTGAACTCCTGTCTCCAAGTCCATTTCCTTTGATTCTAACTTTTACAAAACAAGCATCTCCTTTATTTATGTCATTTATTCGTTTTAAGTTTTATTTTGGATTATCTTTTAGAACGTTTCGATCATTCTCCTGATGATGACCACTTGGATGATATTGTTGCTTTTGCCTCTTGTCCAACGATGCATATTTTTGCTTCTGCAAGTCAAGACGGTACACTGAAAATCTGGAATGAAACAAATAATCTGATCAAGTAAGAAATCATCTCAAATATTTAGGAACCACGTTCAAATATTAATTTCTACATGATAAAATTTCTGCCACCGTTCCATTCTTTTTATTATTATAAAAATAGAATATGGTTATTGGGAGGGTACAGTTACTTAAAATTTATTCAAATGAATATAAAATACCTAATTTAAATTGTGATCATTTTAATTCATTTGTTCCCGAATGTTTATATATATATATATATATATATAGGGAACAAATTAGATTAAAACTATATAAAATTATACAATATATATATATATATTTATATATATATATACTGTATCATGATTTTTTGTGTGATTTTATATTAAAAATTAGAACTATATAAAATCACACAAAAAATTATGATAATATATATATATATATATCATGGTATTTTTGTGTGATTTTTATATAGTTTTAATTTCTTCTCTATATATATAGAGAGAGAGGGAGAGAGAGAGAGATTGATAGATTGATATATACATATATATATATATATATATATATATATAGTATTGCTATTTTTGTGTAATTTTATTTTGTTTTACTTTGCTTCCTAATACATATATATATATATATATAATACAGTAAAATAATAATTAATAATTATATATTAGATTTGTATATCTAATGCTTGGAAGTTTGTCTGCGACCTTAGGTTTCATGAAGTTTTACAAACAACATTCATCAGGCAGATAAGGAAATGAAATGAAAAAAATCGAAAAAATCGAAAAATGCAGTCAAAAACTGTTGGAATTATGTACAAAACTTTATGTGTGCTTGTGAGTGTGTGTGTGTGTTTGTGTGGGTTATAGTTGCATATTATTGTGTGTAAGTGGTGTTTAGTGCATGTGTATATGAAGATACATGCACAACACAATAAGCTTGAGATTGTTTACACGGATAGGAGAATGCAGTTGTAGCAAACTTTAGAGCCAAGAAAAATTTTTTTATTTATTTCTATATGTAGAGGTGATTATAACTAAGGAACAAAACATCATCATTGCATTTTGAATAAAATAAAATAAAGTTATGATTTGTAAGCGTAAATAGGCAAGTGTAGTATGGTAGGCCAGAATCAAAGTAAATATCATGGTGGAGGAATATATTATATTGTAATATACTATGCGTTCTCCTATTTGGTAAAAACCTCAAGTTTATCGCGCTCCATATGTATCTTCACATACGCATACACTAAACACCACACACAATAATATGCAACTATAACCCCCCACACACACACACAAGCACACATAGGTTTGTACATAATCCCAACAGTTTTTGACTGTATTTTTTTATTTTTTCAATTTCTTCATTTCATTTCATTATCTATCTGATGATTGTTGTTTGTAAAACTTCATGAAACCTAAGATCGCAGACAAACTTCCATGGCATTAGATATACAAATCTAATATATAATTATTGATTATTATTTTACTGTATCATATATATATATATATATATATATATATATATATATATTAGGAAGCAAAGTAAAACAAAATAAAATTACACAAAAGTCGCAATACTATATATATATATATATATATCAATCTATAAAACTTCATGAAACCTAAGGTCGCAGACAAAGTTCCACGACATTAATTATATAAATCTAATATATATTTATTCATTATTATTATATAATAGCTCTATCTCAGATAATGAGAACTCTCCAAATTATATCGCCCTTGGTTTGCAAAAACTCCACAAAAGGAATTAGTGACAACCAACACTGTTACAATATATATACATATAGCATCATGATTTTTGTGTTATTTCATACTGTTTTATGTAAAATATCAATGAAATAGATACATGTTGGGGCACATCGCAATTTCTACATGGCTACTGCTTAGGAATAATACATTTAATCAAACTGTTAAATAATACATTACAACACTATACATATTCAGATATTTTTTTCAGCTAAGAACACAGAATTTTAGAGGTTGACGATAAGATTTTGATAATTTTAAAAAGAAGGTGCCCTATGCCACAATACTCTCCCTACTTGAGATGTTTATCAGTTAGAGACCACTTTTTAGACAAAAACTGTCTATCATTGTCATTAGAAAAGAAAATGAATCTACCAAAAACTGTTTTGGCTTAATTTTGGGATACATCCACAGTGAAATAGTATATTCAAAGCACAAAATTGTGGTTCAGTTTAGTGGTCAGTTTTCAAAATCAGTTTAAGTCAAGATTTTGAATGCTAGTTTTACAGGCAGAGAGGCTTTAGCCATCTCAGAAAATTGCCGAAATATCCTTTTTCCATCCCTTAACTAGATCAAAACTTGAGACTAGAAATATTGAATCTGTTGTGACGCTTTTTGTTTTTGTCTTTTTTTTAATTTTTGTTTTCGTTTTATCTCCATTAAAACAATCATTTACCCTTCTCTTTCTTTTCAGAACACTTCATCTTGCAGCTTGTCCCACCAGTCTGTGTTTTCATGGTGACAAGGGTGACTTGTTGATTGGAATCGGTTTCCATCTTTACCACATTCCCTATATGGCCTGTGAGTGAGATGACTTGACAGATAGGCACATCTTTGCATCTCAGATTTCTTTTCAACTAGATAATTTTCTCCCATTAATTCCACAACTCTATGGTAGTACTCTTAACTGCATCAATTCTAGTCATCTTTTTATTGTTATTTTTCTATCCACTAATATGTTTAAGAACACACTATTAAATTCTGAAAAGAAGCTTTGTCAATCAATTATAATTTTGACTATAATTATCCTTCAACTTCCTCATACTAATTGCTTTCTATTGAAGGAAATGTGGTAAAAAGCAAATAGAATTTGAAAGATGAAGAATAATACTAGTTAAAATTATACGTAACTTGCTGACAACTATGCTCTTGTAAAGAGTCCCCGTGGCGTGTTGAATAACATTGGACTGCAAAATCATAGTGAGTTCAAACTCCAGTCATGCTATTACGGCACTTTTGGACAAATACCCTTGGAAAAGGTATGAAACCCTTATCTCCCCACTGTACCACTACTGTACTTCTACCTGTTCGAAAATTATATCCAACCTAATACTTACTTTTATGTAAACCTTTTAGGAGAAAAGAACATGTAGCCAAGTCAATTTTCAATTGCACATATTCAAGTACTTATACACATATATACATATATAAACCCAAACAAAAGCACAATTAAATTAGCACTTAGCGTTGGTGTTAATGTTCTCTTTTCAAAGAATAGTTGACTTCGAAGTTTTATTCCTTTTTTTGAAATGTTGGTTAATTGAAGCGACGTCCTTTAAAAACGCTGTCTTTCCTTGTTGAATAGTTTTTGTTGACTGTGTCTTTTAAAAAACGTCTGCTTATTTATTTATAAAATTGATATATACACAAAGACAGCTTTTTATACTCAACTAATAAAAGATGTCATTTCAATTATTTATAAAAATTAAGATTTGCGAGAAGTTATATTTATTTCATTTATTTACTATTATTTATTTATTCATTTAAATTTTATAATTAATTTTGTTTTATATTGCAATATTTTATTGAAGAAATATTTATTTCTAACATACTAGAATGGCTTTGACATTAAATAACCCATGAAGGTTAATATACCATTAAACAAAGAAACCAAACTAAACCCTTATGTGTAGAACAAAAAATGTTAATATGAATATACAATGAATGTGATTCCCTAACTTCTTGGCTTGAAATAAACCTGGATTAAATCAATCAAGAGGAGTCTCTGTGATGCAGTGGTTAACATTCTGGACTGTGACATTGTAGTAAGTCAGTTTGAACTCTAGTTGTGCTATTACCAGTTGTGCTATTATACCCTTGTGAAAGGTATGAACCCACTTAGCCCTCAGCTATGGGTGAAATAGTATCACTGCTGTTCTTCTACTAGGATGGCTTTGGCACTAAATAACCAACAAAAGTTGACATGCTATTAAACAAAAAAACTAAACCAAAACATGTGACAAATAAAGTGCATGTATGGAATCAATAATCTAAAATGGCAACTGTTTTCCTATCATACTCTGTATACAATGGAGGTAAAATATTTTGATTACGTATGATGTCATTAATAATAATTACGTGGTGTAATGGTTATCATCGCAAGATATGGACATGGCGACTCGAGTTCAAATCCTGGACCTGACTGATTGCATTTCACATAGCACTAATACCCTTGGGAAAGGTATGAATCCAATTATTCTCCCTCCAGCTATGGGTAAATAGTAGGGCAGACTAGGTTCTTCAGCCTTGGCGAGGCAACAAGTCTAGGAGAAGGAAAACTCTGAATTCAAAACCTGTTAAACTCCGCTTAAAAATTGACCTTGTGTCATATCCTGCCCGAGCGGAGGGGTTGGTAAATATGATAATTACAATTAATTAATTTCTAATGGTCGTTATATTTACAATCCATGAAAACATGACTGAAGCTTTAAATACTTTTTATATTAATAGATTCTAATGTAAAAATTTGTAGATATATAGTTTTGAATAATTTCAGTCTGTCAATTAGATTTATTCTAGTGGGAAGTCAACATGATGTAATGGCTAATTTGCTGTACTACATCATCATAATGAGTTCGAAGTCCAGTCATGCTATTATGCTTCCTTAAGCACAAATACCTTTGGGACAGTTATGAATCCCTTTATCCTCCCAGCTATTGGCATTAAATAACCCACAAAGTTTGATATACTCTAAGAACAAAGATACCAAACTGATTTTATAATCGGTAAAGTAAGTAAAGTTGGCGACAATAGTCGAGGGCGACCGTAGTCGAGGGCGACTGTAGTCGAGGGCGACCGTAGTCGAGGGCGACTGTAGTCGAGGGCGACCAGAAGGCTCTCTTTTCAATAGCTACTACACCGATGTGTAGGGGAGGGCACTACTCCTTTCCCTGGATTGCTCCACTTTATCCTTGATACGTGCCTTATAATGCTGAGTGTTAAGCAAGGAGGTATCAAGTACCATTTTTAAAGTCTTTGGTATGACGCGACCTGGGATTGAACCCAGGTCTCCCAGAACATTAGCAAACACTCTACCCACTAGGCCAATGAGCCGGTTTAAACCAATCATATCCTCTTTTTTTATTTTATATTTTACTTCATTTCATCTATTTGTATTATTTGTTATTTTTTTATTTACTTTATTTTATCTATTTTTATTTTATTTTTTATCTATCTTTATTTACTTCATTCTAGTTTAATTTTAGTATTCATTTTATTTTTCTAAACTCTTATTTCATTTTATCTATTCTCATTTATTTTATTCTATTTTATTTCATATGATTATTACCATCTATCTTATCTAATGGTAATTCTATAACGTCTATTGATAAAATGAAAGACAACGGTTTCAAGCTGACAAAGGAAAGAAGCAGAATGTACTCCGCATAAACAATTATGGACGCCGACTACGCCGATGACATAATGCTTCTGGCAAATACACCCGCTCACACCAAAACCCTGCTACATAGTCTGGAACAAGCAGCTGCAGGCATAGGCCTCCATGTCAATGCACACAAGACGGAATACATGTGCTTCAATCAAAGAGGTGGCATCTCCACACTAAACTGTAGCTCCCTGAAACTAGTAGACAATTTCACCTACCTAGGAAGCAATGTCTCATTAACCGAGACAGACATCAACCCGTGACTAGCAAAGGCATGGACAGCTACGATAGGCTATGAGTCATATGGAAGTCAGACCAGACCGATAAAATGAAATGCAGTTTTTTTCCAAGCAGTGGTCATGTCAATATTGCTGTATGGATACATTACATGGACGCTAACTAAATGTATGGAGAAAAAGCTTGACGGCAACGACACAAGAATGCTACAAGCAATACTGAACAAGTCCTGGAGGCAACACCCAACAAAGCAGCAGCTGTACGGCCACTTATCACCCATCACGAAAACTATCCCAATTAGATGAACCAGACATGCGGGACACTGCTGGAGAAGTAGGGACGAACTTATAAGTAACGTACTCCTTTGGACCCCCTCAGATGGACGACTAAAGGCCGGACGACCAGCAAGAACCTACATACAACAGCTCTGTACTGATACAGGATGTAGCCATGAGGACCTACTGGAAGCGATAGATGATAGAGAAGGGTGGCAGGAGAGGGTCAGAGATATCCATGCTGGTAGCGTGACTTGATGATGATCTTATCTAATTTGATTGTTTATTTCATATCGTTTGTAGTATTTTATTTTTAATTTATATTAGTTATTTTATTTATCTTATCTATTTCTATTCTTTATTTTTATTCATTTTTATGGATAATTTATTATTTTTATTTTATTATTTATCCTTTTTCATTTTTTATTTTTATTTTTATTTTTATTTTCCTTTTTTTATTATATATTTATCTATATATTCATTTCATTTTTGTCATTCATTTTATATATTTCTTTTATTTCACTTATTTTAATTTATTTTAATTTGCTTTCTTAATTTTTTTATTATCTATCAGTTTTATTTATTCATTTGTTTTATTTCAAATATTTTTATTTTTTAATTTTTTCATATTTATCTGAATTTTATTTTATTTATTTTTATTATTCATTTTTATCTTAATTTTAATTTTAATTTTAAACTTAATTCTTTTTTTATTCATTAATTTTTTTACTGCTTTTGTTACTCATCAGTATTTGGGATCAGATTTTCCTAGTCAAAATAATTAATAATTCAAAATGCACCAATCATTTTTATCAAAACACTTTCTGTATAAAAAGTTTTCTGAAACCTTTTTCAGATTTGCCAAATTCCTACCGAATAAAGATGTTGTCTTTAATGTTGGAAGAACCGATGATTGATAAGCCAATTCCAGAAGATGCTGACAAAGTGAAAGAGTTGGAGAAATTTCAAAGAGGTCTATCTCCAACAATCAAAAGGTCAGAACTTTCCAAGAACTTTTCTAAAGCTTTCTTTGAAAACCTGAAATTCCCTATATATACTTCCTGAAGACAGTGGAAAACACTAGAAATACGTGTTGGAGAGAAATAACTAGCTTAAGAATAAATACCCTTGCGAACCAATTCATTTTAAAGTAAATTTTTATAAATGTATATACTAGGAGCTTGGTACTTGAAGTTTCATGTGGCAAACACAATCATCAGACAGAAATGTGAGAAAATTGGCTAAGCAGTCGTTATTATAGTTTGGTGTATAGTTACATGTTAAGATGAAAGTACATACAAGGGAAATATATATATATATATATGTATATATATATATCTGTGTGTGTGTGTGTGTGTGTGTGTGTGTGTGTGTGTGTGTGTGTGTGTGTGTGTGTATAGAGCATTAGGGCTGTCTAAATGAAAGATAATAAATATAGAATTAGTCTGTGGGTAAATGACAAAGGAGAAATCTATTAGAATGTCTACACTTGAATATTAATCCACTTCCTAAATTGAGCGGAAAATAAATCCTGAACAAAAGAAAATTTGAAAAATTAAAACTTTGGTCTTGATATTTTTCATCAAATGTCGTCTGTATCAAGTAAATAAATGTATATGTATATACTAATATATTTCCAGACTTCCTGTTTATGAAGATAATTTGACGAAAGAAGAAGCAAACCAACTAGAACTAGAGAAACAGCAGAAGGCACACGTGAGTATTAATTTATTTCATTTTCATATTTTTAATCTATTGACAGCTCTAAGCACGTTGCCATGACAACCGCAAATTTTTTGATTTTTTTCCATGAGTTTGGCAATTTTATTATTAATTCATTATCTGATCAAAGGCGTAAATAGGAGTAATATTTTGTTAAATAAATACTTCACCTACTTTTTGTTTTCAAGTAATCTTTCTTACACACACACACACACACACACTGTATATATTTTGAGTTATTTTGAGGGGGAAATAGATTACCTCTGTTATATAAGCTGCACACAGACTACTTTTCATTGTGTCAAAGTGTCATTTTGTCAGTGTTGTCCCATAAAGAGATATACTTAAATATCTGCAGAAACGTGAGGGGTGTATTCACTTTTGTGATACACTGTATTTATGTATGATACACACTCATGTATAACCAATACACCTATGAAGTTTTGGGAAAATATATCTAGTATATAATACACATTGACTTTTTAAAATTTTGTGGCAGCTAAATTTAACCTAAATTTAGAATTTGTTCAACTTTTTATTGGTTCAAACTTGACTAAAAATAAGAATTTATATTGTTCACATTATGATTTAAAAGACAAAATTTATACTGTATTTAGAGTAAACATACAGACGTAATCACAGAAGAATACAACTAGCTTGTAGTGGAAATAAGTTCACATTAGCAGAAATAAATTATAAACAAACACATGTACATGTGAATTATCTAATTATCTTTTTCTAGCTGCATGCCAGTGTTATATTTTGACCTTCGACCCGGCCAAAAATGCCATTCCAAGGTGATGCACCGGAAGGAGGTGACACATTCTAATGGCAGTTATGAGAGGAAATCCCGTGGGTGGAAATTGGCTGATGAAATGGGACGAGCTAAAAAATTCCCATAGTACACTCATAGACTGATGCACCGGAAGAGAGTGACCTGTGAACTGCATGACAGTTATTTCCGCTTGATAACGATTAAACATGCGATTTCAAAGATCGAGTGGGCGATCGAGTGGGCGTTGAACTATTATATAGTTCAGTCAAGACGGAAGTCAAGACAGTTGAGTTTGACGGGCAGTTGCAGTTGAGTTCGAGTTCCAGTTGGAGATGAGTGTGGTAGGGAAAGCCACACCAGGCCGAAGGGGCTTGGGGCCCTGATGAATTGGGGTCCAGAGAAGATGCTGATAAGATGCAGTAAAGAAAGCCAGCACCCAGAAGAGTGGACCTCCGGGCATCAGGAGAACGAGAAAGACACAACGTTGACGGCCATAAGTTTGGAGGTCAAAATATTTCAGTTATGTTCGGTCTCTAGCTCCCTCTCACACGCAAACCTTGAATAACCTTTTCGAACCCTTGCAATAAAGTGAGAGGTAAATATTAATTATTGTGTCGTTATGATGCTGTAGATGAGTATATAACACCAGACCATATTCAGGACAAGATGACCGAAAGTAAGCTCTATATCTATAATGCAAGTGAATGTGTTTTATGCTGTTATAGAAAAATATCCACAGGGATGTGTGTGTTTATAATTTTTTGTCTCTTAATGTCAGCTTATTTTGGCCACATTTTTATAGGAACATGTCAATGAGTTTGTTCTAAATACTGAGTAAATTGAGACTTTTAAGACAGAAGGTAAACTATATAAATTCTTCTTTTTAGTCAGTTACAAACAGAAAAAAAAGTTGATCAAATGCTAAATTTAGGTTGAATTAAGCTGCTACAAATTCTAGAAAGTCAGTGCAAATTACACATAAGAATTTCTATTTCCAGAATTTCATTGTCCTAAGTTAGGGGTGCGTAACTAACTAAACGGCTGAAGAAGAAACTAGACGGCAATTACACAAGAATGTTGAGAGCAATATTGAACAAGTCCTGGCGACAACACCCCGCAAGACACCAACTATACGGTCACTTGCCTCCCATCACGAAAACTATACAAGTTAGACGAACCAGACATGCAGGACACTGCTGGAGAAGCAAGGACGAACTCATCAGTGATGTACTCCTGTGGACCCCCGCATATGGCCAAGCAAAAGCAGGACAACCAGCTCGAACATACATACAGCAGCTATGTGAGGATACGGGATGTAACCCTGAAGACCTGCCAAAAGCGATGAATGATAGGGAGAAGTGGCGAGAGAAGATCGGGGATATCCGTGCAGGCGGGACGACATGATGATGATGATGATGATGATTATACAAGCGGGTGTGTTATACACAAATAATTATAGTAGTTCTTTGAAGCTTTAATAGCTTATAAATGATTATTAGTTGCTTGAAACTGTATCATCAACTCTCTCTCTCTCTCTCTCTTCATCCATCCCTATCGTCTATCTCTCTCTCCATCCGTCCCTATCATCCATGTCAACACAGAGCTGATATAGATAAGTTCTTGCTGGTCTGCCAACATTCATATGTCCCTGTGCAAGGATCTAGAGAAGAACGTCAGTTACGAGTTTGTCCTTGCTTCTCCAGCAGTGTCCTGCATATCTTGTTTGTCTTACTTGCGTGGTTTTTGAGATAGAAGGTAAGTGGCCATACAGAGATGTTGCTTCCAGGATTTGTTCAAAATAGCTTGTAGCATTTGTATGTAGTTCCCATCTAGCTTTTTCTCCATGTGTTTTCTGAGTGTCCAGGTGGTGCATCCATACAGTAGTATTGACAGAGCCACAGCTTGGAAAAAATCCTGTTTTATTTTATCGGATAGATCAGACTTCCATGTCATCGATAACCTATCAATAGCAGTACATGATTTCGCTAGGCATAGCCCAGCAAGGGTTCACATGCCATCAAATCAACAAATCTAACCCTATCTTATTTTTGCCCTAAATATTTTTATTTGTGTTAGCAAATTTTGCTTCTTTGCAGGCCTTCAAGGTGTTTACAGACAGGGAAAATGACTTGCAACGCATTAAAGACGGCAAATATTTCAGTGCTAAAAAGGCCAGCCCTCAACAAAAGAAGATCAGGAAGGAAGCATTTGAGAATTACTTAAAACTCATTCACGATAAAATCAATGTCCAGGTAAGTTTCATTGAACTGAATATGCACAGATACATACTCTTAAATAAGAATCGCAATATACAGTGTGCGACAGAAATACCTCCCACATTTTAAACTGCCACCTGCATAGTGCAAGAAGACTTGGTAAAGTGATAATGGAAGCTTTATCTGGCTAATGTCTGGCCATTTTATTTTATATTTTCTGTTTTATTTTTTTATCCTTTATTTGTTTATCAGATTCGATCAGTTACGACCATGATTTGAACTAGCGGTTGCTGTTGAAAGGGGTCCTTTTAAGATTGGTAAAAATGTAATTGTTTCACAGAGAGCTTTTTGCGGACATTTCCTGTTATGTTGGAATGATGCTGTTCCGGATAGAAAATCAATACTGCTAGATGTTAAAATTTCTATGAATAACATCTTCATTTCAATGTAACATGAAATGAGCACGAAAAGCTTTTTGTATAGGAATTAAAGATTCCCCAGTCTTTAAACAACTCAGCAGCAAATTCACAGTGTCCACCAGTCCAAGTCATGATCGTAACTGATCATATCTGAAAAATATAGTAAGATTTTTTTTTTATACCATACATCTTAGTTGATGCTTCGGGATGGGTCGTCACTGATGTTTCCTTTGGGATCATGGGGGGTTTCGGGTCTTTCAACATCAGACCCCCTCACCCAAATGACCCAGTTGGCATCGATCTAACTCCAACTCCCATCCCGGCAGCCAATCTGCGCATCCACACAAGGAGAAAAAAAAAATGACCACAGAAAAGGCTCTATATATAATTTTGCAACAGCCAATCAGAGCTAAGCTCTACTGAAGACTTCTAAATCTTTCCTTTAAAAATCGGGAGGCCACTTTACTCTGCTTCTTTGCCACAATGTGGTCGTTATTCGGTTATTTGTTCATTCCAGTATGTATTCCTTCCTTTTTTCCAAATTAATTTTTACTTATAGAAAGAAAAATTTTTTAAAAAACTTAATAAATAAAAATAAATAATAAATCAAAAAAATAAATAAATAAATAAATTAAAAAAAACTGTACATAACTAAAGAATTGCGATTAAAACAACAAACTCTTATATAAAATGACATTATCTGGATTGAGCTACAATTACTATTTGCCTAAGTTCATTTGCATCACACTGGTGACTGTTTAAAATGTTAGCCTAATTGGCTGGGGCTGTAGAATACACTTTCTGCATCTCTGCAGAGGGGTAAGACTCTCCCCTAACAAGTGTCTTGGATATAACATTAAACCATCTGATGGCAAGGCTCCAGCCTTGGAAATTTGGGGAAGTTGGAGTATCCCTTTGTTGCCATTGCTCCCTGGTCCACCCTGACCAAGAGTGGTAGCACCTGATAGAGTCCTATCAAAGAGTCAAAGAGAACTGTTTGACATTTAAACTGTGAGAAAACAAATGACTAATGCAAATTTGAATTGTTAGAAATGGAACTCTTTGATCATTTAACTGTGTGTAAAACCATTTAACTGTATGCAAAAAAATTAGTACATGCTCACTTGAAAATGTTATCAACAAAATGAGTTTACAAATCATATATTTAATATATATGTATAAACAGAATTTGGCACTAAATAGCCTACAATGGTTGATATAGCATAAAACCAAACCAAACCAACTGTGTGTATAAAATGTTGAAGGTATTTCAGCTTGATGCCAGGAATTTGTTCCCTATACTAAATGACACTATAAGCTCTTCTGACCTTAGGTGTACATATTTTGATGCAATAATGTACATGCCTGCATGTATTTAAACTATCCATCCGCACGGGCGAGAGGTGACACAAAGTCAATTTTAAAAGTAAAATACAGCTGGTTTGAATTCAGAGCTTTCCATCTCCAAGACTGACTGTCTAACCAAAGTTAAAAAACTCAGTCTGCCCTCCTATTTACCCATAGCTGAGAGGAGAGCATTAACACAATATGAAATTCAAACAGCTTTGCCTAGGATTTTGAACTTGGGTCGCTGGTTCCATTTCCCACAACAATAATCGTTACAATTTCATGCGACTTCACAATGTATGTATGTCTTGGTGTAAACATGGGTACGTATATAATTACTCAGACACATTTATAAACTCAAACACAAGGAAATATTAAACCATAATGCATTTCTTCTGCTACAAGTGCTCGAATTGTTTTCAAATAATTGTTGTGATGAGTTATTGGGACTTGTATACTACAGATATACAAAGACGACCTTTAAGTCGTTAATATCATGACCCACTCCAAAGCAAGTTTGTCATAAAGAAGGTCATTTTATAGTGGGGATTAAGGAGGAGGGGGTCACACACGACCCGAGATGTTTTGGTTGGGGTTTATGGCATATCAACCACTGCAAGTTATTTATTGCCAAATCCTGTTTATACGTATATTTCAAATATAAATATGATTTTTAAACACATTTAGTAAATAACCTTTTGTAACAAGCCTGAGCTCTTTTTTTGGACAGTTAAATGATTTAAAGTATTGTATATAACATTCACAATTTAACGTCAGTCATTTGTTTGCACACAGTTTGTTTTATTTGACCCATAGCTAGGACCCCATCAGGTGCTACCACTCCGAGTCAGAGATGACCTAGGAGTAGTTGTAATGAAGAAGTACTCCACATTCCTAAAATCTCCAAAGCTGGAGCCTCACCATCAGATAGTTTAATGTTATATCCAAGACAGTTGGAGGAGAGCCTTACCCCTCAGCAGAGATGTAGTCAGTGTATTCTACAGCCCCAGTCGACTGGGCTTCACACAAGCCGAAACTCGTGCACTGCTGGACAATGCTAATCATAGGATTACTAGGTTCAATGTGAACCATGTTAGCTTTTGGTTTGTCTCCAAACATGTATGCCAGATGACCTTGCTGATCATAGATTTAATAGACCAGAAGGTCTTGTACGAATGTGAATCTTTATTTGTCATTTTGTCATCTGGCATGGATGCCAGGTGCCCGAGTAAACCCTGCTTCAGTCATGAAACCAGAAAAGTTGGTCATAAAAGAATTGAATGAAAAATCCAAACATAGAATTTAACTTATTTGTTTGTTTTTTCACCATAGATTCTCAATTAGATTTACTTCCGAACTGATCACTGTTTTTTTGGGCGAGGGGGTCAATGAATGCTACGAATTTTTCCTCAATATTGGATTGTTCCATGTTTTCCTTGCTGTGTCTTGGAAAAAATTATATCATTAATTCAAATAATCCAACCCAATGTATGGACAGATTATTTTATTCCGTTATTAAATTGAACAAATGGTTTGCGTCTTATCTATTATTAGTTTATTTACTGTTAAATAAAAATAAGTGTGCTAATTGGATTCTTTTCTTTTTTTTTTTTTTCTTTTTTGCTAGGAGTTGTCATATTTTCTTTTTACATTTTAGGTTCCAGAAGAACCAAGTTTTCTGAACGACGATATTTATGAGAAGATACATGGTCCTTACATTAAGAAAGATCATTCTGGTAAGTTTATGAGCAAAGAATTATGTTCCTTGGGAGTGAGGGAGATTTTGGTGGGTGGAGAAAATTTTTATCTTGGGAACATAACATTATCAGGTTAGGAAATCAACTTTGATGTTTGAGGCAGCTGACTTAACTCGGAAACTTGGCGAAATAATCAAGAGAGATTATCAAGATACGTTGTCATTTGGTGAAAAGACAACTCCATGTCCATTTCGTTGGGTGAAAGTTTGAGGACCATGTGTTTCTTTGGTTGTAATGGGACCCTCTGTATGGAAGGAAAGTCAGAAACAGAGCACAACGAATTCAAGTTCAAAAAATGTTTATCACTCGTTTTTCATATTCTCTCTCTCTCTCTCTCTCTCTCTCTCTCTCTCTCTCTCTCTCTCTCCTAACACAAGTAGACTTCAAATTCCAATGTGACTTTCTATTTTAGTTCAAACTGTAAAAATTGAATTTACCTATATGTGTGTGTGTGTGTGTGTGTGTGTGTGTGTGTGTGTGCATGTGACTGTTAGGTGAAAAGTTCTTGGCTAAACCAAGTATAGAATTAACTTTTTTGCTATTGACTTTTATTTGGATGGTTATAAAACATTTAAGAAATGATGCTCATTGCCTGTTACATGTTGGGATCAATATGTGCAAAAATCAAATCTGAGAGTCGTTTAAAAACTTCTAACACTCACCCAGAAAGAAGAGCCATAGCTGAATATATTTGTTGTGGCAACACACGACTAGTTCTTATAAAACTAGAAAACTGATTTAGATTTCTGTCTTAATGTAGGATAGATAGATAAATAAAGATATATATATAAATAATATAAACAAATAAGATTTATTTATCAAAATTTGAAAGTGAGACATAGTCCAGTCTCTTCACATAGGCCCAAAGAAAAAAATCACCGGGTGTCAAGTCAGGTGAACATGGCAGTCATTTCCAAATGAAAAATCACCAAACACACACACACACACACACACATATATATATATATATATATATATAGAGAGAGAGAGAGAGAGAGAAAGAAAGTTGAATAATTTTGGTAGAAAAGAAGAACAATCATTTCATCTTATCAGTCAAAAGCATAATAATAATAATACTGAGGAAACAAACCTGTTCTAAGTTATCATCATCCTCGTCGTACTGATAGCACAGATTCTCTAAACTCTTTCACGTCATCCGTCCCTATCATCCATCACACTCAACAGGTCCCTTAGATGCCATCTAGTGTCAACACTAAGCTGATGAATGAATGTATTTGCTGAACAGCCAACACTATTGTGTCTATGTTTGAGAGTCCACAGGAGAACGTTGCTTGTGAAATCATCCCAGCTTTTTCAGCAGTGGCCAGCATGTCTTGTCCGTTTTTCTTGTATGGTTTGTAAGATGGGAAGCAAGTAGCTGTACAGCTGCTATTTTTGAAGGTGCTGTTTCCTGGATTTATTTAAAACAACATGCAGCATTCTTGTGTAGTTCCCATCTACATTTTCCTCCAAGAGTTTCGGTAAAGTCCAGATGGTGCAACCATGCAGTAGTACTGACACGGCTATAGCTTGGAAGACTTCCTGTTTTATTTTATCTGAGAGATCAGATTTTCATATGGTTGATTACCTGTCAATAGTAGTCCATGCCTTTCCTATACAAATGTTAGTATCACTTTCAGCAGATGAGATATTGCTACTGAGGTATGTGAAATGGTCTACTAATTTCATGGGGTTGTTATCTAATGTGATGATAGCACCATCTTGTTTAAAACACGTGAACTTTGTTTTAGCTAAGTTCACATAGAGGCTGATGCCTTTAGCTGCCTTCTCCAGGCTATGCAGCAGAGATGCTGCTTGAGTAAGTGAATTTGCGAAAAGCACTAGATCATATGCGTAGTCTGCATCCGTGATTATTTCTGCTGTATATCATGTCCTTGCATTTTTTCTGTGTCATTAGATCTGTTGACGCTTATAGTATGTAATATAGCTGATTATGAATTAAAAAAAAATACTGCCAACATATTTCCTTGCAATCCTTCAGTAATCAGTCACCATCGGATGATCAAACCTTTGTTTTCATGTTTTTGTAAAGTATCATTTTCTTCGGGGAGACCATATGCTTGAAGTATTTGATCCATCTTTTCTCTATGTAGGAATCAAATGCTATAGAGAAATGTACAAACAAATAGGTGCTTCGAGATTTTTACGCAAGTCCTCTTCAATGATTTGACAAATGTTCTGAATCTAAGCTGTTGTGGACTGATTTCTCCGAAACTTGTTCCGATTTTTCATCAGAATTTTCTCAACTTCAGCGCTGATACGACTGAGAAACTAGACATTATAAACCTTTGCAGTTGTAGCAGTAAGAGTTATGCCTCTATAGTTCTTAGTGATTCCGATGTCGCCTTTTTTATGAAAGGAGAGGATGCAAGTTTTCGTCCATTTCTCTATTATGTTTTGTTGCAAAATTGGCATTGTATAATCGGAAAAATATACCAAATTTCCTTCTCTCTCACATTTCAGAAGATATTTCATCGAGGCCTGTAGATTTTCGGTTTTTAATTGTTTTTAGTAATGTATCAAGTTCATCCTCCATTATGTGTCCAAGTTTGATATCAATTTAGACAAAAATAATTTCTTCAGTTGGTTTAACCGTAATCTCAGGAGAGTTTACCTGCAGATTTTCGAAATGTTCTTTCCACTTCTGAAGTTTTTCTTCTAGGCTGGTAGCTTTTTGTTTTACTCTCGGGGTGTTTTTTCTTCTGTTAATTTCATTTACTGTCTACTATGCAAACTGCGATTACTTCTCCGCAATATTTCTAATTTTATAGATTTGACCTTGATTATTTGCTAGTTGTTTTTTTTTGTGTGTGTGTGTGTGTGTGTGTTTTAATTCCTTCTGAGTTTTCTTAACTTTCTTTACATTGGTGTTACTGGGTTTCTTTTATTAAGTAAAGATGCTCTGATATATGCAATCCTCTTCCTCCACCAAAAAAGGAGATCAATTCGGCCCGAGATTAAGATAAGCCTTCCAACTAATACTTTGATCATTTCTTTTGTTATCTTCCAAGTGCGCCTTCTTCACTGGTCTCAAATTTGCATATATTTGTTACATGGGTGAACTGTCCGTCATCTGGACCTCTGAGTCAAAGAGGTGTTCACTTTCTAACGCACACCACCCTGCTATTTCTTCCATGCAAATAAATAAAGTCTTAATCAGATAATTATTTCTAAAACTCTTGATCTCAAAAATATAAACAAATCTTCTTGGATTGTATCAGGTTGGAATGAATGTAATGTCCGATTTTAGAGTATATATTATAAATGAAAAAACGCATGCCTAAAGAATTTTTTAGTCATTAACAACCTCTATTACTACTTAAAACATTATTTCATCTGTCAACAATCTTATAGATGCCACGCTTGTAAAATTCTTTAGGTTTTGATGCCAAATATGAAATCAATTGGTATCCAACCTCTTCTCTTATCAACATAAGACCATCCAAATGATTTTGTAATCCCCTAAACAAGTGATAATCAGTGAAAGTCAAGAAAATAAGCAATTTTTCCCACCCAAGTTCTTCGAAGAGATTTTAGACAATTAAGCAGCGTGAGGACGGTCATTATCGTGATGGAGGATGACTCCTTTCTGTTGACTAAGGAGGGACATTTTTTGTCCAAAGCTATTTTCAAATGACGAAATTGTTGCATTAGAGACTAGAAGTGATTGTTTGATAATAATCAAACTGTTCGTAATGGACAATTCCTTGAATATCCCACCATACGCTTAACATGATCTTCTTTGGATGAGTCCACCTCTCGATTACTGAGCAGGTGTATTTCCTCGACTGATCTTTTGACGACAGTGTTTAATGTTATGATAAAGAATCCACAACTCATTACAAGTAACGAGCCTGTCTAAAAAAAAAAGTACCTGACAGTGTGATGAAAGCAATGACCCACAACAAGTGATTGCAGGATCGTTTGGGTGGTCTTAGATTGACATCAAGAGAAGAGATTGAATACTAATTGGTTTCATATTTTCCATCAAAAACCAAAGAATTTTACAAGAATGGCATTTTTGTTGACTTATGGAATGAGGTTCTAAGAAGCAATTGTGATTATATAAATCATTACATATTTCTATTGGAATAAGTTTTTTCCTTTATAATATAAACTCTAAAATCGAACGTTACATTCATTTCAACCAGTTATTTTCAGCGCTATGAAGTAGCGCTACGAACATATTTAACAGACTATATAAATAAAATAGCAAGGAATCGTAGTATTAAAACATTTTAGTTATTAGTGGGACTAAGAATATACGATTGGATCCTCAGCAGAATGGTACGGGCTCCCTCCCAAAAAAGGGGTGTACTAAGGATGCCAATAAAAGGCAATTGGTAGTGAGGCTCTAATTCTGGAGCACTGGGGAATGTGAATTACCCTTTGTTGCCATTACTCCTTGATCCATTCTGATCCGAAGTTGTAGTACCGCTCAAGGTTCCGTCTAGGGGTCAAATAAATCTGGTTTCGATTCGGTTTCATTGTTTAATGGCATATCAACCTTCGCAGATTATTCAACGCGAAAGTCATCCTTGTAGAAGAATGGCAGTGATACTACTTAACCCACAGCTTGGGGGATAAAGATGCTCATATCTTTCCCAAGAGAATTAGTTCGAAAGTGAACGTAATAGCATGATTGGAGTTCGAACTCGCTTACTTCGAGTCCACAGTACAGAACTTTAGCCACTACACTACGGAGTCTCCCCTCAAATAAATCTATATGAAAATTAATTAGCATTAGATAGGAATACTTGACGCCATATAACTGTGTAAATTATTATTATTATTATTATTATTATTATAAGAGAAGTTACTTGCAGCTCTTCTAGTAATCTTATTAATATTTTTTTTTTAGAGTCATAGCTAATTTTTAGATGTCTACATGAAATCATCTTTGAGCTAAAGATCTGTAAAAACAAAAGATACTTTTGATAAAGCCGAATAAACCTACAAATAAAAATGAAGATATTTACAAAAGAATGCAATGAATATTAAGTAAACATCATCTCAATTTTTAAATCTTTGAATTATCACTCCTTTTAATCCTTTGCAGAATTCACCAGCAGGATGCCAGAAACAATTCCTGGTTTCTTTCCAGACTGGCGATCAGCATATACTCGTCCCCTACCCGCTGCGATGAAAGTTCAGATTCCGAGCAATATCAACCCAAACGGTTATCTTCCCAATTCGGTTCTTATCAAATTGCTATGGCCAGACCGTGAATTTAAGAGACAAGAAGATGACCGAAAACAACACGATACAGAACTAAAGGTACATGTGCTCGTAAATATAAATTTGACCTCAATTAAATCGGAGGTGCGAAGTTGAACAAATAGTTAGCAACCTCAAAAATAGAATCTGCAAACAGGGTTCAAATTCTGGCCGAACTTGAACAGCGAGAAGCTTGTTTAATATTTAGATGGGTGACTACTTAAGTAACGGCAGGTACTGTAACCTAAAGCCTGGTTTGGTTTGGATTGTTTATTTAATGGCATATCAACCTTCGTGGGTTATTTCCTGCCCAAGCCATCCTTGCTGAAGGACAGTAGTGATACAATTTGACCTATAGCTGAGGGGATAAAGGGGTTTCATGTATTTCTCAAGGATATTCGTCCGAAAGGGAACTTAGTTGCATGACTGGAGTTCGAACTCGCTTACTAAGTTGTCGCAGTCAGGCACGTTAGCTACTAAGGCCTGTGTGCGATATCTAAGCCAAATTTAGCAAATTACATCATCTGAACAAGACATATGGTCACATCACTCTGAAAATACCGGTTCTCACTCGATTACCAAAATTAAGCAACTATTAGCCTGATTTGTACTTACAGTGTATCACAAATGTGAGTACACCCCTAACATTTCTCCAGATATTTAAGTATATCTCTTCATGGGACAACACTGACAAAATGATACTTTGACACAATGAAAGGTAGTCTGTATACAGCTTATATAACAGTGTTAATTTATTTTCCCCTGAAAATAACTCAAAATATAACCATTAAAAGCTAGACCCCTGCCAACAAAAGTGAGTACACCCCTAATAAACTACACCCCTAAATGTCCAAATTGAGTACTGTTTGTCATTTTCCCTCCAAAATGTCATGTGACTCATTAGTGTTACTTGGCCCATTTGCATAGGGAGCAGGTGTATTCAAATTTGTAGTGCGGCTCTCATATTCTCTCATACTGATCAATGAAAGTTCCAACATGGCACCACATGGCAAAGAATTCTCTGAGGATCTTAAAAGAATATTGTTGCGCTACATGAAGATGGCCAAGGTTACAAGAAGATTGCCAACACCCTGAAACAGAGCTGCAGCACAGTGGCTAAGATCATCCAGCGTTTTAAAAGAGCGGGGTCCACTCAGAACAGGCCTCAAGTAGGTCGTACAAAGAAGCTGAGCGCACATGCTGAGTGTCACATCCAAATGCTTTCTTTGAAAGATTGGCGTCGGAGTCCTGTCAGCATTGCTGCAGAGATTGAAGAGGTGGGGGGTCAGCCTGTTAGTGCTCATACCATACGTCGCACTCTACATCAAATTGGTGTGCATGGCTGTCACCCCAGGAGGAAGCCTCTTCTGAAGACGATCCACAAGAAAGCCTCCAAACAGTTTGCTGAAGACATGTCAACAAAGCACATGGATTACTGAAACCATGTCCTATGGTCTGATGAGATGAAGATTAATTTGTTTGGTTCTGATGGCTTCAAGCATGTGTGGCGGCGACCAGGTGAGAAGTACAAAGATAAGTGTGTCATGCCTACAGCCAAGCATGGTGATAAGAATGTCATGGTCTAAGGCTATGTGACGCGAAAAATTTACTTTTATCCCAGTACGGGACTTTATTTTCGCGTGTGTGAAGACGGGGCAAGTTGGCACTTGACCCCTTGAAGAATAAGTCCTCGTTCAGAGTTTTTTCCTCGGGCACATAAGAACTGGCATATTATGTGGGGGATTAATTTAGGGCTAGACTGACCACCACTGGCAATGGGTTCCAAATTTCACACTATACACACACCCACCAAGGCCACTAGTCTTCCTCCCCTAGACAATGGAAGATATGGACCTCTAGGTTTAGACGTAATAATATTAATTATAGTAGTCGGCAATTCCGGTTTCCCGTGTGATATTTTAAAGGAATTAATAGGACAATTTTAAGCAAGATAACATAAGGCGAATAGAAGCTGAAAAAAGAAACATGACATAACAAACTCGTAGAAGACACTGCAAATAACAACTTCAAGCACGTGGGAACATTAAAATATATCAATCTTTTTTACTACACATTTTCAACTGGTCAAATATATCATACATGGATAGTGCATGAACATAAATGTCTTTCTTCTTTTCCGTTCTTTCGTTTTTCTTCAAATTGTGAGAGAGAGAGAGAGGGTATATAAAATTGGGTATAAGGAGAAACGGTTTCAAAGTCTACTTACCTTTTTTTTTCGACGGGGTTCCTGTGGAGAATATTTCCTCTTTTACGGGCTAATAGACTTAATGCTATTTTTAGTACTGGCTTGAAGAAATGGCTCCTTCGTGTCCGAGATATTTTTTTGTCTTCTTCTACCCGGAGTACTTGGCTTTTGGTTCCGTCCGCCACGAACCCTGTCCAACAACTAACTTTTTCTTTTCCTTTTTTCGCTGACGGGAAGAAGGTGCCACTTCCGTTTTTAGGGTCCCAGCCAATCATTTGGCTTCTACCTTCTTTCTTCCCGTGTCAGGCGACCCGAGGGAGGTCACCGAGTACAAACATCTGTTCTTAACGGTCATTCTTTGAAGGCTTGCTACTGTTAATTCGAACACGAGGATAGTAGTAATTTTATTTCCATCGTCTCAGTGGGATACCCCGTGACAGCTACATGAGTGCTGCTGGTGCTGGAAAGTTATATTTCATTGAGGGAAACATGAACTCCAACATGTACTGTGAAATACTGCAGCAGAGTATGATCCCCTCCCTCCAAAAACTGGGTCGCAGGGTAGTGTTCCAGCATGACAATGACTCCAAATACACCTCCAAGACGACCATTGCTTTACTGAAGAGGTTGAGGTTAAAGCTGGCCAAGCATGTCTCCTGACTTGAACCCAATAGAACATCTTTGGGGGAGCCTCAAGTGGAAGGTGTGCAAAGTCTCAAATATCTGCCAGCTCCATGACGTCGTCATGGAGGAGTGGAAGAGCATTCCAGTGGCTACCTGTGAAGCTCTGGTAAACTCCATGCCCAGGAGAGTAAAGGCAGTTCTGGATAATGATGGTGGCCATAGAAAATATTGACAATTGACATGGTGTATGTTAATATTAACAACATTCCCTAAGGGGTGTACTCACTTTTGTTGGCAGGGGTTTAGCTTTTGATGGTTATATTTTGAGTTATTTTGAGGGGAAAATAAATTACCTCTGTTATATAAGCTGCACACAGACTACTTTTCATTGTGTCAAAGTGTCATTTTGTCAGTGTTGTCCCATGAAGAGATATACTTAAATATCTGCAGAAACGTGAGGGGTGTACTCACTTTTGAGATACACTGTACATGGATGATCATGTTATCGTAATTGTAATTAATGTAAGCAATCTAAAGCGTGTGAGTTAAACTAAACAAATCCTAGTAAATAACAAAATATTTGAATGTTACATTGGGAGTAGATGGGCACTATAAAATAAGCCCCATTCATCTGAAAAAACATCTTTAATGACCCATTGATCTACTAGATCATAGAATAATTTGATTTGATTGGAATTTCATTAGAAAAATACGATAGGAAAATAGATATATTAAGCAGTATAAACAATTGAAAGTACTGTAAGCAATCTGAGACGTGTATGCCATACATCAGCAAAATTTTTTGAATAACAGCATCTAAACAGATCTTATGGGTCAAATCACGCTAAAAGTATTGGTTTTCTCTAGATCCCCGTGCTTAAGCAACAATGAGCGTGTTCAGTACATGAAGAGGTAATAACATCGTAATAGCAATTAATGTAAGTAATATAATATATATATGTTTAATTAAGCCAACCCTTGTAAATAACAATAGCCCCAAAACATTTTTAATGGCAAGAACGAATATTTGGTAATTTGCGATTTGTTTCTGTTTATATTTTGGAACTTCTTTGAGAAATTAATTTTATTTTTCGTTTCCTCTTTCATTTGCCAGAAACTTTTTGCGAACTTGAAATACCACGCCCCACAACCGGTAGAGAAAGAACGTTCTTTATCTCCACCATCCCCAATTCGAAAACCATCTCCGAGAGAAGAAACTCCTATCCCAGAAATAATACCAAGTCCAGAACCTCTCAGCGAAGCCACCATTTCTGTCGAAGTAAGCATTCTTTTCTACAATTCCTGTAAATGCGTAAATGCAAATCACGCTCCGAAAGTAAAGCCTCTTCTTTAATTACATTGTCCTGTGACATTATAAGCGGATGTTAGTGGTAAGACAGTAACGGTTAAACTTTCCCGCCAATAACGCATCATACTTTTTCTTTTTTACTGACAGTAGATGAAAGGTAGTCTATCAAAATGGCATCCGATATAAAAGTTGTGTCATTAGATCTTTCTATGCATACAAAAATTGCGGCGATCGATATTAATCCACGCTAATCGAATATTTACTGCAACCAAAGAGTGAATGAGAGCACAGTTTGGCGGTGGGCAGTGATGACGAGCCAGATTCATGTGTACACACATAGTCGACACTCTTGTTCTGGAGTCTTCTATGCGTCTTTTTTGTATGCCCAGCAAATTTTCGCTATCTGCTCATAAGTCTTCCAAAACTGTATCCTGTCGCCATGAATTTCACATCCTCAAAGTTTATTCGATGGGTGGCCACTTAGGAATAACATGAATTATAGATAGGCGGAGGCCTGTGGCTCAGAGTAAGCAAAGCTTAGTGTAATAACGAGTTAAGCAATGATGAACCTGGTCACTAGTTAAATGGGTTACTACTTAGGAATAACATGTATTATAAGCAACCAGAGGTCTGTAGTTCAGAGTAAGGAAAGCGTAGTGAATAACAAGTTAAGCAATGATGGACCTGGTCACTACTTAGATGGGTAACTATTTAGGAATAACACGTATTATAAGTAACCGGAGGTCTGTAGTTCAGAGTAAGCAAAGCTTAGTAAATTACAAGTTAAGCAATGAGGGACCTGGTCACTAGTTAGACGGGTGACTACTTAAGAATAAACCGTTTAAAAGCAACCGAAGGCCGGTGTGTCCGAGTAAACAAAGCTTAGTAAATAATAAGTCTTTCCTACCAAATAGTGGATGAATGCGCGATACTATACTTTTTTCAGCAATTGCAAATTTCCAAGCTTTTTTTTTTTGTTTTTTTTTGTTTTTTTGTTTCTAATTAAACTACAGAATTTCAACAGTTCAACGGTTTCAACTAATTTACACAAAATATCAAACTTTAAGCAGAAATTTGTTAACGCTCTGCATTCATTGTAAAGAAAACATTTTTTTAAATAATGTTAAATTAACATTATTCGGACTATTCCTTTCATTTATTTCAATTTTTAATCTTTTTTATTAATTTAATTATTCATTTATTTATTTATTTATTTATTTTTCACTTAGGAAGCAGAAATAGCAGAAAGTGTGAAAGAACTGCCACCAGTAGACACTGTGAAAGCTGACAAAGCAGTGATTGAAGAGCCAGAAGGAAGTTCTGTCATCAAGTACGTCACAAGGCCCAAATCTTCCTTTGCAGAAGCAGCATCTTCTTCCTCCTCATCATCACCATTGCTACGAATATCTTCGGCTACTACAACTAAAGAAAAGGAGATTATGTCACCAGTGACAGAGGATTATCCTCCCGAGATTAACAAATACCAAACAATGGAATGGTTCCAAATATGTTTCCCACAATTTGAAAAGGTCAGTGTGATGTTGCTATATTTTGGAAAAAAAAATGTCACTTATATGCTGCAATGTTTGTTCGAAAAAAGAATTGACTGAGTGAGCATTTTGTCAAACCATTCTGCTCCACCCAGTCAAAAACTGTTACACACATTGTGACCCATGACAGTTACAGCGGGAGCTTTATTATATTATATAAGATTGAGTGGCATTACTACCATCAGTGGTTAACGTATAATTATAGGAGTAGCATGTATTTAAGTGGAAAAAATCAGTGCCTTCGTTGTGCTTTTAAAAGATTATGCCAACGTGAAATTCCGAGCTGTGAAATGCAAGTTTACATGTGTGTGTGTATGTGTGTGTGTAAGATATCAAAAAATTCTCGAACTTATCTTTCACAACTAAAAGTTTATATGTATATATATATATAAACTTTTAGTTGTGAAAGATAAGTTCGAGATATTAAAAGTAAGGTTTTTTGTTCATTTTATTTATTTATTTATTTATTTTGTTATGTAAATTTTAAGCTGAATAGGTTTTTGGTGAATATAAAAAATGGTGTTTTCTCCTTTGTCGTCGATCGGTGCGAGACTCCCTGATGATCCGTTGAGGTGAAACTTTAATAGGAGAATTCCGACTCGCAATTTAAGTCAATTTTGTAATTGGCTCCACTCGTGTTGAGCACTCTTGTAATTGTATCATTGCAGCGTTTTATGGTGGGTCTTATTTTTCTTTTGACCAACTAACTGCATATCTCTTGATTTTTTTCAACGGAGTTGGTTTTTTCTCTTTTTTTTTTTTTTTTTTTTTTGTCTTATGATATTTCTTCTTTTTCCCCCGGGCGGTGATTCGAGATATTTTTATCTCTTGTTCCTGGCGGTTTTTTTTTCTTTTTTCCTGGTAACCATGAATGCTGGTAAATAGTAGGTTAGTAAATAGATAGATAGATAGATAGATAGATAGATAGATATAATTAACTGTCTGATGATTGTTGTTTTGGAAAAAAATCCATGAAACCCAGGGTCACAGTCTATATTCCATGAATTAAATATATACATATATATATCTAATATATATTTATTTATTATATATAATAAATGGAGTTTTTTGCAAAACAACAATTATAAGGCAGTTAAGAAAATGGAATGAATCAAAATCGAAAAATACGGACAAAAAACCGTTGGGATTTTGTTTATGTGTGGTTGTATGTGTGTGAGTGTATGCAGTGTGTGTGCGTATGCATGTACGTGCTATAGTTACATATGGATGCGTGTCTTTATTAGGTTAAGCCAGGCTACGAACGCAGCGCTTTGAGTAAGCGGGTTATTACCTTTGGAGAAGGCATGAACCCTCTTATCCCCCGGTTATGGGTTAGATAGTGCAACTACTGTTCTACAAGAATGATTTTTGGCATTAAATAACCCTCGAAGGTTAACAAGTCATTAAACAAAGAAACCAACCAACCAACCAACTTTTCGGAGTTGATTTTTTTCTTTTCCTTTATTTTCTGGATATTATTGTGACGAGGTATAAAATATTTATCCCAAGACGGGAGTTTATTTTTCGCACATGTGAAAACAGGGCAGCCTGGCACTTGATCCCTCGCAGAATAAGTCCTAGTTCAGAGTCCTTTCTCGGGCATATAGGAACTGGCATGTTATGTGGGGGTTAATTTGGGGCTAGACTGACCGCCGCTGGCAAGGGGGTTTCCAAATTTCACAACCACCAGACCACTACCTCTTCCTACTTCTAGGATAACGGAAGATATGGGTCTCTAGGTTTAGATATAAATTAATTATCGTTGTCGACAATTCCAGTTTCCCGTGTAATATTTTTAAAGGCGAGTAGGACATGAGCGAGAATAAATTGAGGCGAATGAAGGTGAAAAGGGAGCATGCAAAAGACTTGATAGGTAGACAACACAATGAATAAATTTCAACACGTGGGGACATTAAAATATAACAAGGTTTTTAATACACGCGGACACACATATTTAATGTGTCGGCTATATTATCAGCGGATAATACATAAATACAAATGCCTTTCTTCCTTATTCTTTTCTTTCTTCCTTCTTTAAATTGAGAGAGAGAGAGAGAGAGAGAGAGAGAGAGTATGTAATTGCAGTACTTAGCTTTTTGACGGGTTCCTTCAGGGAGTATTTTCTCTTTTACGGGCTAGCGGGGTTTTATATATAGCTTGGCTTGAAGGCATCAGTTCTTCTTGTCCAAGATTCTATTTCGCTTCTTCACCCGGAGTTTGGCATGAGATTCGCCCATGCGTTCATGGCTATCTCCGTCCTGAAAATTGATATTCTTTATCCCTATTTCCGTTGACGAAAAAGGGTGCTACTTCCGCTTTGGGATCTGGCCAATCATTTAGCCTCTTTCTGCTTCCTTCACCCTGTCAGGCGACTCGTTCGGACTACTATTACTTCCCAGTATGTCCTTATACCCCCTTCTTTATCCATCCGGTCACAGAGTGAAGACATCCGTTGGCTTTCATTCTGACCTGGATTTGTTACTTTGGCCGCGAGGAATTGACCTACATTCCTATTCCTCTTTTTACCGGTCAATCTTTGGCGGCCTATTAATTCAAACACGGAGGGGTAGGGGAAATTCCTTATTTCTCTCCTCTCAGTGGTAGACCTTGTGTCATTATGCATGACGTTGTTCATATAACTTTTTATTATACATCTGCGAAACTCACAGAAAAAAAATAGAAAATAAACAAACATCGCAGAGACCTAAAAATAAATAACACACTTAATGCGTGCAACATTTTATCACAATTTTTATTTAAAAAACAAAACAGGACGCTGTTCTAATAAGAAAATAACATAAATTGTTAATATAATATTACAAGGAAAGTTCTTTGATTCACGAGTCCTTTATATTCAACTTACATTGTTTTATATCAAGTGTTCTGGTTAGGCTGAAGTCCGGGAACTTTAAGGAATATGGTGTAGCCCTTCATTGCGATTACTCTCAGGTCCACTCTGACCTGGATTTGCAGTACCAGTTAGTACTATCTATTAGTCAAATGGAACTATTTAATCATTTACTATATCTGAAACCATTTAAAAGTGTGTAAACAAATGATCAAAATTAAATGGAATTATTTGTGATAATTAGCAATACTTGAAACCATTTAAGTGTGTGCAAACAATGAATAACAATGTTTGAAACCATTTAAGTGTGCGCAAATAGGACTATTAGTGTTAGATATCAATGCTTGAAATCATTTAACTGTGTGCAAACAATCGATATCAACGCTCAAAACCATTTGATATGTTCAAATAGAACGATTAGTGTTAGATAGCAAAGCTTGAAAAAATTTTATTGCATGCAAACAATAAATAACTATGCTTGAAACCATCTAAACCTGTCCAAATAAATGAACGTTTAAAAATAGTGTTACCTGCAAACTAGTCGCTCACAAATCAGGCAAAATATGCATGCATAAAGTGGATATGGCATTAAATAACCCACAAGGGGTTGATATGCCATAAAATACAGCCAATCAAACAAATCATTAAATTAATACTGTTAGAATGCGGATTACTGAAAGATACAAAAGACAAGAACCATCTTAAAATTTACTAAATGTTCGTCAGTCCGTTTTCCTAACGCTCCACCACTTTTTCACCTGATTTCAAGGAATCGAAAGATTTTTGACTAGATTTGGAGATCCGGCTTGGACCTGTTTTTAGGCAGAGTCTGTTTTTCACACATTCCCCCTCTCTCTCTCTCTCTCTCTCTCTCGCTCTCTGTCATGCATGAGCAACTTTTTTGAGGAGAAGGGCTGCATGTGACATAGCTCATCATCAGATTTTAATGCAAAATACTTTATGAATATCAAATCACCTTAAAACACGTACACAGTAAAAGTAAAGTTGGTGACCTTAGTCGAGGGTGACTCGAAGGCTCTTTTCAATAACTACTACACCAAGGTATAGGGGAGGACGTTACTCCTTCCCTGGATTGCTCCACTCTACCTTTGATACGTACCTTATAATGGTGAGTGTTAAGCAAGGAGGTATCAAGTACCATTTTTTAAGTCTTTAGCATGACCCGACCCAACTCGGGATTGAACCCCGGTCTCCCGGACCATTGGCGAATACTTTACCCACTAGACCAATGAACCGGTTTCTATAATTATAAATAGAACAAGTTTTCTGATTTGAGTTTATAAAAAGTTGACAACCTTAGTCGAGGATGACTCGAAGGATCCCTTTTCAATAGCTACTACACCGAGGTGTAAGAGAGGGCGCTACTCCATTCCCTGAAGTGCTCCACTTTACCCTTGATCCTTACCTTATACTGCTGAGTATTAAGTTAGGCGGCACCAAGTCCAATGGCCCAGTTACTAATGATAAATATAATTGACTGAAATATGTTCAACCGGTATGGTTAGCTTTTACAAGCATCCAAACATTTAGCCCAAATTAAGTTTCAGTCCTGTCAGCGAGACGTAGAATACTCTTACTGTTCAACCCCTTAAAAAAGGGGACGTTTGGGCATGACATTAAACTACATCTTTTGCTTTGGGGAGAGGGTAATACTCATTTATTGTCATTGCCTCCACTGACCTGGAGTGATAGTACCTGTTGGGGTGTCATCTATGGGTCAAATAAATCTGTTTGAAAATTATTTGCATTAGATAAGAATACATAATACCATATAACTGTGATTCAATTACTTGTATTAAGAATAGTCAATTGAAACTATACTTATTTACTAAGGATTATTATAAGTTCGTCTAACTTGAATAGTTTTCGTGATAGGAGGCAGATAGCCGTACAGTTGGTGTCTTGTGGGGTGTTGCCGCCAGGACTTGTTCAAGATTGCTCGCAGCATTCTTGTGTAATTGCTGTCTAGCTTCTTCTCCAGCCGTTTTGTTAGAGTCCATGTAGTGCACCCATATAGCAGTATCGATGCAACCGCTGCTTGGAAGAAACTGCGTTTCATTTTATCGGTTAGGTCTGATTTCCATATAATCGATAGCCTATTGATAGCTGTCCATGCTTTCGTTAACCTCGTGTCGATGTCCTTTTCGGTTGATGCGACGCTGCTTCCTAGGTAAGTGAATTTGTCTACTAGTTTAAGAGGGGTTCCGTCTAGAGTGGAGATGTCACCCGTTTGATTCAGACATGCAGGACACTGCTGGAGAAGCAGGGACGAACTCATAAGTGATGTACTCTTATGGACCCCCACACATGGCCGTGCAAAAGCAGGACGACCAGCACGAACATACATTCAGCAACCATGTGAGGATACGGGATGTTGTCTAGAAGACCTGCCTGAGGCGATGAACGACAGGAAAAAGTGGCGAATGGGGGTCAGGGATATCCGTGCTACCAGCACGACATGATGATGATGATTATAAGTTACTTGATTGATTAGATTTGGTTGTATTTTATGGCATATCAACCACGATGGGTTATCTAATGCCAAATCCCGTTTGTGTGTATATATATATATATATATAGAGAGAGAGAGAGAAAGAGAGAGAGAGAGAGAGAGAGAGAGAGAGAGAGAGAAAGAAAGAGATTTGTAAACGAATAATTTGTAAGTAACATTATTTTAAAACAAGCCAGAGATCATTTGTTTGCACACAGTTAAATGATTTCAGATATTGCTAACACTAATAATTCTATTTATTATTTATCATTTATTTACGCATAAATTGTTTCAGGTATTGCTATCTCAGCAGAAATGATCCTCAGTTACCGCCTTTTAGCTCCTTTAAGATAAGATAGGGTTGGGTATTTCTTTGCCACCAGAGCAATTTGAAGAATACGTTTGTGACCATAGTATACGTAGATGCTAGGGCTTGACACGGCCAGTAGATTGTTCGGATCAGGTCTCAGCAACTGCCTGTCTAGCCCAGTAAGAGCTTAAGTGGAGTGTTACAAGTCTCGTGACCACTTCAGTCATCGGATCACGAACAACTCAGCCCCTCCTCAGTCATTACGGGTCGTTACCCACAGCCAACTAGTGGCCTTGTTGGAAAAGAGTTTTACCCCTCTGCAGAGTTGCAGTCAGCGTATCCTACAGCCCCTGCCGAAATAGTGGCAGTTACTTGAAACCATATAACAATGTGCAAACAAAAAATCATTTTTGAACAGGAATAAAATTCTGTATAAATCATTTGTATTAGATCGAAATTCTTGATATCATAACAATGCAAAAATACTCTTCAGAAACAACGACACAAAAATGTAAATATAAACGAACAATGTACGTGATTCCTTAAACTCAAGACATAAAATAACCCCTGACGAGTTGACTTGCCATTAAAATCAATCAATCACTAAATTAAGTTTCTCTCCTTTTAACGGATTCTTTTTCGGTAATAAATCATTTGCTTTCTGATGATGACAGACATCAGTCGAAACGTGCAAGTCTGTTTTATTTTTAAACTTTCTCTTTTTCATTCCGTCGGATTTAATTTCAGACGTTACTCTTCATTTTTTGTTCTACAGGATTTCCCTCAGCCTTGGAACGGTGAAAGCTTCGTAAACAGTCTATTGGAAGTAATGCTGAAAACAAGCGCCAACAACCGATGCGATATCTTGTCGGCCATAATGGAAATCTTCCAGCAATATGGCGCTGGTGACAAAGAAGTTATCGCCGAGACCCTGACGACCATTTTAAAGACAGATCCACTAGAAATGGGCTATATACAGGAAAATGAAATGCTGTTCGTAAAATCAGCGCTGAAACATCTTTTTGTCTGTTTCCAACCCAAAGATGACCTCGTGGTGTATCTGGTCGCCTATTTTGTTCATGGAAATCGAGAACTGAAGTAATGCCATTTTTTTCTATCTGTTGATTGTTGTGTGCGTTGGACTGCGACATCGTAGTAAACTAGTTCGAAATCCAGTCGCACTATTATGTTCACTTTCAGTCTAATACCCTTGGGAAAGGTATGAACCCCCTTATCCTCCCAGCTATGGGTTAAATAGTACCTCTTTTGTTATTCTACAAACATGGCTTTGATATTAAATAACCTACAAAGGTTAATACGTCATTAAACAAAGAAATCAAACCAAACCATCGTTAGGTGGAAATGTAGAAATGCTATCCACACACAGAGAGTTAGATATGAATGTAAATACAGGATCCGGCAGAATGGTATCTTGGATTTAAAATTGCAGGAGACCAGTAGCGATGAGTTAGTGGCAGATATGTCTTTGAGTAGTTGCAGCCATGTTATTCCAAGTACTCTGATGGTGTAAAATGGGTAACATCGTGCCTTTATGAAATTTTCTTAAGATCCCTACATAGTGACATCCCATGGCCAGTTCGTTCACCATATTTATCCTGTTGTAATTACTTTTTTAGCGTAATGGTTATCGTTGTAAGATATATTCAAACCAGCTTTACTCAGATTAAAAATTGATATTGTGTCACATCCTGCCTGTGACGGAAGGGTTAAGTTAATAATACTTTCTCTGGTGATACCTGAACGCTCAAGTTTTTAAAAGTAGGCTGTAGATAACTGACTAATTCAAACATTTTATCACAGCGATACCAGAAGCAATGACTTGGCAAATGCTACAGAAATTCAGAGCAAGACTCCAAAAGTGCATATAGATAATGAGGACAAGTATTTAGACGATATCATATTTAAATCAGCAACATTATGCTTTTAATAAACAGTAATCAGAACAATTCGAATGAATTTGCTTTGGTTTTGGTTTCTTTTTTTAATGGCAAATCAATCTTCGTGGATTATTTAATGCTAAATCCATCCTTGTAAAAGGACAGCATTGGTATTATTTAACTTATAGCTGGCGGATAAGGAGGTTCATGCCTTTCCCAAGAGTATTTGTCAGAAAGTGGGTGTAATAGATTGACTGGAGTTTGGAATCGCTTACTACGATGTTACAGTACAGCACGTTAACCACTACGCCACGAGCATACCACTGCAGAATTTCAGGGAGAGTCTTTTATAATATATGGCCCATGAGGACGAGTGGTTGGACGGCAGGGTTATGTTTAAAGCAAAGAGATGACAATAACAAAAGTAAATTTAATTTGGAATAAGATCTATATTGCTTATTATTATTATTATTATTATTACATTCAACACCCGAGAGATAATTTTGCCAGACATCGCAATCGCGTCTTTTTGGCACTTGCTACTGGACGGGGCTCGAAAGTCGCCAATCATCATATTTATCAGGGAGATGGAAAGAAATGATGAATATGATCTTAAATATTATAGTCCCACTTTTATTTCGAAATTGTTTTCTTTTTAGAACCGTCATTTAAAGAAAAGTTAAATTCCTTATAGAATCCCCATTACTCTTGAGGCCCCGAAACCCAAAGACTTGAATCATCAGAATCGAGCTAAACGATAATTTTCTGTGAACTAACTGATCTGCGTTGTTTGAAAACCATTTGACTTAAACGCAAAGTTCAATCTTTACATCTCCTCCTCCATCATGTGATATTTCTTAGCCAATAAACGACCAATTTTTCATTTCCCATAAAACTTTATCTCACCGTGATCCAGTTAAATTCCAACATTAGAAGCCTGATCTATAACCTCCACTGTCAATCAAAATCCGCCACAAACTTTTATATTCAAATTGGCCCATTTGATAACATACACATGTATACAAAGGTATGAGGTTTTAATAAAAAAAATTAAAAAGTAAACGAATTTATACATATAAATTCATGTTTTCGATCTCCTGCCGCTTATATGTTCTAGCCTCTTCCTTTGAAACCTCATGGTTCATTCTCTCATCTCCAATTTGTTTTACTCCTTGCCAGATCAAACATTTTTATTTATTTCTTACAACTGGAGGTTTTTACCTAATTGTCGGTGTTAAGGTTTACCAACTCCTGGTTCCGCTTTTTGGCGTCACGAAAGCGGTTTTTTTTTTTTGGTTTTTTTTGTTTTTTTTTTAAGTTTTATGCTTAAGTCTCTAATTAAGATCCTGTAGAATATCTATTTTGGAAGTCTCTCATTTAACGTTATATATAGGGTGCAGAAATAACTCCCACATGTGAAACTGTCTCCTGTGTGATGTAAGTGAACTTAGGCAAATGACAGTGCTAGCTCTGTCAGGGTAACATCTTACTATTTTCTTTTTTTAGATACAATCATTTACGACCATGCTGGAATGTTGCACATGATGCGTTTGCTGCTAAAACTTTTTTAAAGACTGGTGAATCTGTAATTGTTACACAGAGAGCTTTTTGTGTTCCTTTCATTATATGTCGGAACCATGCAGTACTGAAAAGAATTTCCAACCAAGAGTAATATGGATTTTCTATCCGGAACAGCATCATTCCGATATAAAATGAAATGAGTACAAAAAGCAGTCTGTGTAACAATTAAAGATTCACCAGTGTTGAAAAACCGTTTCAACTACAAAGACATGGCGTGCACCGGTTCAAGTCATAATTGTAACTGATCGTATCTGGAGAATAATAGTAAAAAAAAATAGCTCGGTGAAGCTACTATTTTCATAAACCAAAGTTTACTTGCACCTCACAGATAACAGTTAAAAAATGTAGCGAAAGCGCCCAGTGAAAGAGAAAGTTGGTCAATACGTATTGCGTTTTTCGATATATTTCGCCCATTTTATTACATTTTACTTTTTTGTTTCATTTAAATTCTAATTTTTACAATAATTCTTAATGATGAAATTAGCCTAAATAATTCGTTAATGCGAATAGAAATTATTAATTCAGTTGTATTAGATTTTTCAATTTTGTTAAATTTTGTTTTGAAAGTTACACGCCGAGTTTAAAATAACAAGACACTTCCCTACGAAATATGAAGCAAATTTGGGTAACGACTATAATCAATGAGTATTTAGAGCATGCAGCCCAAGATTATTTGGTGAAAAGGAAAGTAGTAATTTTTCAAACCAAACATTTCATATATATATATATATATATATATATATACTTTCTTTAAGAAAAACAACAAACCAGTCACATTAGGATTATAAATTTATTTCCATCCTGTTATGCGTTTTTGAAAAATTCAAAAACACGAAAATAATTTAACAGGACTTCTTCAGATCCTTTGGATAAAAAAAAACATAAAAGAAACATATATATATATATATATATACATAAAAAAAGAAATAAAGATAATATATATATATATATATATATATATATGCTAAATTGATAAAAAAAATTATTCATTTTTATCTAATATCATAACAGTTATATGTTTACTCCAATATATTTTTCAGGACACGTCATTATTTTTTCCTTCCTATCCACGACTTTGCTGTTCATCATCTCACTTTTGTAAATAGTTTTAGAGAAAATTTTACTGATTGTCCCTATTAAAAAAGCGTCGGTGGAAAGGGCTGTTTAATTTCATTATCTCTTTTTCTTTTCTTTTTTTTTTTTTTGTTGATTCTAATCACGGTTTTTATGTCTTTTATTGAAGTATGATGCCCCTTTTTGAAATATATATATATTTATATAAGTAAGTTGGCTGACTATAGTCGAGGGCAACCTGCAAGTTGCCTTTTCAGTAGCTACTACACCGAGGTGTAGGGGTGGGTGGTATTCCTTTCTCTGGATTTCTTCACTTACCCTTGATCCTTACCTTATAAGTGTGAGTGTTAAGCCAGGAGGCATCAAGTATCATTTTTTGGCATGACTCGACTTGGGATTGAACCCCGGTCTCCTGATTCATTGGCGATATATATATATTCTCTTATTGGCATGCCCAGTCGGCTGGGGCTGTAGAATACACTGACTGTCTCTCTGCTGAGGATAAGATCCTCCCAACGATTGTCCTGGATATATGACTCTAAACAGTCTGATGGTGAGGTTCCATTAATGCTGGAGCTTTGGGGAATGCGGAGTACACCTTTATTGCCATCGCTCCCAGGTCCACTTTGGCCCGGATTAGTAGCTCCTGATTGAGTTCTATCTATGGGTCAAATAGAACTAAAGTGTGTACTTATGCTAAACTGAATTGTTTGAAATGGAACTGTTTTGACATTTAACTGATTGTAAATAAAATAAAAAAAAAGATACTATACTAACTGAATTGTTTGAAATGGAACTGTTTATATGTATAAAAATGGATTTGGCATTAAATAACCTACAATGGTTAAAATGCCATAAAACCAAACTAAACCAAACCAAATCCCCTATTGACCAGATTAACTGATGTTTTCCACATTGCTGACTATAATTCACTTCAATATCATTTTCAATTTCGTCCATCTTCACTCGAATCGCATCATCGCAGAGGTCTTCCGAGTTGTCGTTTCCAATCTCTGGTTTACAACTTGTTGACTGAATAGGTCCTCCTGTAGTCTGTGAAACTTGCGACGTGTCTGTCCCAGTAAAACAACTGCTTTCAGTACTCTGCGATCATATCCTTCACTTCGCTTTGCTCTTTTGATTATTTTGTTTCGGGTGTGCTCACACACAACAATATTCCGAGTATGGGTTTTTCCATAGCTCTCTGAATGGTAAGCAGACTTTATTGTTTCATTTTCCAAATAGCCCACGTCTTACTACACTGTTGTACGCCAACAAAATTCTATTTATCAAGTGTTCCTATCTTACATAAATAACCCACACATAGCTATGCAGTTGAAAAAAAATCCCTCGTAAAAGATCAAACAGTTTTATTCAACCCCTAGAATGGATCCTAACAGGTACAACTGGTACGGCTCAGAATGGACCTGAGAGTAATGGTTATGAAGGAGTACTCCACATTCCCCAAACTCTTAGACTCACAATCAGATGCAGTTTAATATCCAACCCAGGATACAGTTAAATGAAAAGTTGCTTAAATATTAAACATAGAATTTTTAGCTGTTTCTACTCACGCTGTAAAATTTTGAGATCATTTTAACAAGAATTACTCAAGTTATAAGGTTAAGAAATGATAGCAGTTTTTCTAAAACACTTAGTACAACTCAAAAGATATAAAAAAATTTTGAAACACCTTGTACGTAAATATTACTTCTTTAAACTTTCATAATATTTCTCTCAATTTTTTTCTACAGAAAAATCATAATAAATTTCCTGAAGTCCATGGGAATGAAGGATTCCAGTTATTATTTGACCAAAGAGTTGGACACCTGGGACATTTCCCACTTCCAACCAAAGAATCTGTGGCAAGAAACATTAAACAAGGCTACACTTTGGCTTGACCAGTAAGTTTTAAAAATACATATTTATTTGCAGTGTTGATCATGATAATAAAAAAAGAAAAAAAAAAAAACTTTTAGCGACCTTCGGACTGAGATTAAAGTGTATGGACAACATCGAACTCTTTGCAAAAAACGAAAAGGAATTGGAAACTGTAATACAGGCAGTGGGAATATACAATCAGAACATGGGAATAGAATTTGGCATAGAAAATGTGCCATGCTAATAATGAAAAGCGGGAAATAACTCATGGCAGAGGGAATGGAACTACCAAATCAAGAAAAAATAAGAACGCTCAGAGAAAAAGAAACTTACAAATACTTTGGAATATTGGAAGCAAACAACAGGAAACAAGTGGAGATGAAAGAAAAAATTTTTAAAATATATTTCAGGAGAACAAGAAAGCTGCTTGAAACCAAACTAAATAGCAGGAACCTTATAAAAGGATTAAATACCTGGACTGTTCCCCTCGTAAGATTCTCTAGACCATTCTCGAAATGGACCAGAGAAGAACTATAACAAATGGGCCTGATAACAAGAAAACTAGAAACGATACATAATGCCTTGTATCTTAAAGATGACATTGACAGATGTTACGCGCGCGAGCTCGTTGGGACGACGGAAACGGTAAAAAAATAAACAAAAAGAAAAACAAGGGAAAGGAACTCCTTCTCAAGTGAAAACGAGAGAAGACAACCAATAAATACACTTGTGAAAAACAGAAGACAACACAAGTTAAAAGTTTTGAATATAACAAAGTTTATTTACATAAATACAGGAAGGAAAATCTAGAAGAAAAGAACAGATCTTAATTAGGGAAATGAATACTAATATATATGTATATCTAATCCACGAGCGAAGAAGACATTCATCTAGACAATATCAGTTTATGAGAAAACCAAAAAAAAAATAGAGTTAACTTACAATACTTTGAAGGAATGAATTTGAAGTGTATCTCAAATTTTGGTCAGACAGATTTCAATATATAAGAAAGTTATTTTCAGCACAGACATCAGGTGATGATTCTTAATAAGAGGCGATAACAATTTATGAATTCAGCGGAATACCAGAATTTGATATTTTGTTTTGGTTTTTTGTGTGCCGGTTATTCGACTAGTTGACAGGATTCTTTTTTTTATCCGATGTTTTTTTAACGAAAAAGGTATTATTCTTCCTTTTCTATTTCTTCTTCTTCTTGGAGACAAAATCGACTTGACTTATGCAACTGCCTGTTGTTGGTATTCTATGTCGTGGACTTAAAAATTCGCGGGAATATTTACTTGGTAACGT
This sequence comes from Sepioteuthis lessoniana, assembly GCA_963585895.1. Taxonomy (NCBI): domain Eukaryota; kingdom Metazoa; phylum Mollusca; class Cephalopoda; order Myopsida; family Loliginidae; genus Sepioteuthis; species Sepioteuthis lessoniana. The sequence goes on along the minus strand of OY757925.1, from coordinate 53,416,288 downwards.
GTTTAATTTTCATAAGCGTATACGTTTGATTTACGTGAATGTATACTTCTGATATCATTGGTCGCATGTTCTTTGGATAATGGTGTGATGTTTGTCGACCTCGACCAAAAGCAAACCGGAATTACTTCAGACACTATTTGCTACACAACTCACTTTTAGCGGGAGTTTGAAATCGAGGAGAAGAAAGTTATATATTTCAGCTCGCTCATAGATATTACTAAAGATTTTTTCTTTTTATCCATAAACTGATGAAAAACGAATTTTTTTTTTTAAATGCATTTTCGCTCGCTGGTACTTTTTTTCTTACTAGCTAGTAAAATCTGAAGTTTGAGTTTAAAATACTGATATTATATCACACAAACTATATGTGTCAAGAAAAGAAGGGAGAAGAGGACTTACCAGGATTAAAAATAGCGTTGATGAGTCGATACAACGACTCAAAGACTACATATAAAAGCGAGGAGGAAGACTGGTTACAGCCACCAAAAACATTTCTGACAACATGAGGATCAACAGAATAAAAATAACAAGGAAACAAAAATGGGAAGAAAAACAACTGTGTGGACGTTTTTAGCGGCAAACAAATGACATCTCACACGAGAAAATTAGACGAGTCTAAAAAAGGGAAACCTTAAGAGAGAAACTGAATCTCTTCTAATAGCAGCACAAAACAACGCCATAAGGACCAATTATATCAAAGCAAGAATAGATAAGAGGCAACAGAACAGCAAATGTAGGTTATGTGATATAGACGAAACGATCAATCACATAATAAGCGAATGCAACAAACCAGCACAGAAAAAGAATAAGACTAGACACAACTGGGTGGGCAATGTGATCCACTGGGAAATATGCAAGAAACTGAAATTTGACCATACAAACAAAAGGTGTATGCACAACCCAGAATCCGTTCTGGAAAATGAGACACACAAACTCCTCTGGGATTTTGGAATACAAACGGATTACCTAATCTCGGCCAGATGACCAGACCTAATAACAGTAAAAAAAATATTTTTAAACTTGCCGAATAGTGGATTTTGCTGTCCAGGCTGACCACAGGGTAAAATTGAAAGAAAGTAAAAAAAAAGGATAAGTACCAGGAACTTGCTAGGTTATTGAAAAAACTGTGGAACATGAAAAAGACGGTGAATACTAATTGTAATTGGTGTTCTTGGTACAGTCACCAAAGGAAGTTCAGATCTTGGAAATCAGAGGATGAGTGGAGACCATCCAAACTACAGCTTTAGTGAGATCGGCCAGAATACTGAGAAAAATCCGGGAAACTTGTCAGAGGGTTTGGTTTGGTTTTATGGCATATCAACCATTGTAGGTTATTCAATGCCAAATCCATTTTTATACATATAAACAGTTTTAATTCAACCAATTCTGTTTGATATAATACAGTTTAAATGTCAAAATAGTTCTATTTTAAACAATTCAGTTTAGTTCTATTTAATCTATAGATAAAACCTGATCAGCTGCTACCACTCCAAACCAGAGTAGACCTGGGAGCGATACCAATAAAGGGGTACCCCGCATTCCCCAAAGCTCCAACAATACTGGAGTCTCACCATCAGATTTTCTAGTGTCATATTCAAGACACTTGTTGGGAGAGTCTTACTCCTCTGCGGAGATGCCGTCTGTGTATTCTCTAGCACCAGCCGACTGGGACCTTAGGAGACTTGTGGAGACTTTTTGTCACTCAAACCAGTGAGAAACTATTGGTTAACGCTGGTTTGAAAAACTCTCAAAAGAGTCATAATAATAGTAATAATAACAAATTATCTGGGGCTGTAGAATTGGCTGACTGTATCTCTGCATAGGGGTAAGACCTCCACCGACTGTCCTGATATGACATTAAACCATCTGATGGTAAGGCACCGGTCCGACAGCTTTGGGGAAAGTGGAGTACCCCTTCATTGCCATTACTCTCGGGTCCACCCCGTCTCGGAGTGGTTGTAGCTGTTATGGTCCCATTAATCAAATGCTTAATGTTTAATCAAATGAAAGGTTTTCGAAGCTCTGGATAAGATAAAGGAAAAGGGTTTACTCAGAACTGGTTCGTCCTACTAGCGGGGATCAGAATACGCGAACTGTATTCCCTGCAGAGATTTAAGACCCCTTCTCCTCCACCCAAAAAGTGGGTGTGCCGAGTATGACACTAATCTTCATCTCATGGTGAAGCTCCATTTTTAGAAATCTTGGGAGTATGGAGTATTCCTTCATCGCCATTACTCCCAGGTTTATTCTAACCCGGAGGATGTTGGTTCGTTGGGTGGTTGGTTGTGATTTATACCATATCAACCTTTGTAGGTGATTTAATGCCAAATTCATTTTTATAAAAATAATCAGTTCTATTTCAAACAATGCAGTTTAGTATGAGTACACAGTTTAATCGTCAAAAACATTTCTATTTCAAGCTATTCAGTTTAGTCAAACAGTTCTAATTCAAACAATTCAGTTTAGAATTAGTACACAGATTAAATATCAAAACTGTTATATTCCAAACAATTTAGTTGAAAATACTCTTATTCAATAGGAAAGTGTACGAGAAACTCTCAAGAAACAACTGCACAAAAATGTAAATAATCCCAGACAGGTTGACTTGCTGTTAAAATCAACCGGTCAATCAGGACTGGCTTTAGTCAATTTTGGTTTTGGCTTTCTCATAGCATAGTTGCTTTCCCAGTATGAAGAGGTGATTGGCTTGAACCAAGTGAGACATAAACTTTATATTTAGAGGGTGGGCAGTAAGACTAGTTTTTTGGCATATTAACATTTGTAGGTAATTTAACGCCAAAACCATTTTCAAGCAAATATTCAGCTCTATTTCAAACAATTCAGTTTAGCATAAGTACACAGTTTAATTGTCAAAAATATTTCTATTTCAAGCTATTCAGTTTAGTCAAACAGTTCTAATTCAAAAGTTCAGAATCAGTACTCAGTTTAGTTCTATTTAAACCCGTTTTATACAAATAATCAATTCTATTTCAAACAATTCAAGTTAGCATGAGTACAGAGTTTAATCATCAAAATCATTGCAATTACAGAATATTCAGTTTATTCAAACAGTTCTAATTCGGCCAATTCAGTGCAGTTAAATGTCAAAACAGTTCTATATTAAACAATTCAGTTTAGCGTAAGTACAGTTTCAATGTAAAAAAAACAGTTCCATTTCAAATACTTCATTTTAGCAAAAGTACGCTGTATAAGTGTAAATACACAGTTTAATTGTCCAAAACATTCCTATTTCAAGCTATTCAGTTTAGTCAAAGTTCTAATTCAAACAGTTCAGTTTAGTATAAGTATGCAGTTCTTTTTAATCCATATATAGGGCCTGATCAGGTGATACCATTCCGGACCAGAGTGGACCTGGGAGCAAAGTCAATGAAGGGATACTCCTCATCCCCCAAAGCCCCAGTGGAACTTCACCATCAGATTGTTTAGTGTCATATCAGGACACTCGTTGGGGGGTATTCTATAGCCCCAGCCGACTTGGCAAGTCTCGGAAGAGTAGTACCTGTTAGGGTACCATTTATGGTACAAATATATCTGTTAAAAATACTCTTATTCAACAGGAAAGTATACAAAAAACTCTCAAGAAACAACTGCACAAAAATGTAAATAACCACAGACAGGTTGACATGCCGTTAAAATCAATTGGTCAAACAATACGGCCAGAAATGACTAAGCCCTTTTTCGACCTTGACTTGCCGTTACAGCTAAAAAAGGGATAAATTAAGATTAACAACAATTACAGAATACTTCTGCCAGAATTAACTCTATAAAAATGGAATTATTATCTTCGCTAGCCTATATCTAGTTAAAGAAGTACTTTATTTCTACACCCATTTTTTTATAGAAGAACTTTCTATTTACGTGCCCGGCAGAAGTGGTGTTGCGTTCCTTTCATATAAACAAGACTTCGGCGGCGAAAAATTCAAAGGTCTCACGACGCTCTCAGGAGCAGCTCTCAGAGCAGGCTCCGAAAGGCTGAATCCTATATCCGGTGGTTGCATTCGCCTTTCCCATCACATAGTTATGCACAAAAAGTCCTTTTAAGGACCATTAGAGGCCCCCTTCTGTGGGTTGGGGTATCTCTGACGGTCTTTATTGACCAGTCGAAGTAGACAGCCCGGAGGCAAACACGAAGAGGACTCTAAAACCACCCGGTCTTAACCATTCGGTCGATTCCCCTCGTCCGTTTGGCAGCACAGCGCTAAAGGTGCGAGTTAGCCTTTAGCTACCACTTCACTATCTGCGCAGCGATAAGATACCGTCAGTCTTACCCTCGGCCTCCTGACCTGCCTGCTCGATTGTGCACAGCTTTGGCGCGGAAAAGCCATAGCTACCGTCATCGATACGTCCGCACAGCTTTGACACAGCAAAACCATAGCTACCGTCTCCGATACGTCCGCACAGCTAGGGGCACGACAAGGCCCTAGCTTCACCGGTTCGCCCGACTCAACGCGACCAAGCTGCTAACACCGACTTCAACCACGACGCTCCAGCAATGTAGCATCCAGTCCACGTACGATGCGCTGTACGGACTGCCCTGGCATTGCAACAATTAGCCCTCGTACGACTCGCTGTACGGGCTAACAACTATATCGACGCACCCCCTGGTTAACCCAACGTACTGTCAAAACCGGGACTTCGATTAACCAACCTCGACCGACCTCAGCTTCCCGCAACGATCGTCCAGCCTCACTTCAACGACTTGACCGACCTCATCTACCTGCAACGATCTTCCAGCTGCATTCAACGACTCAACCGCCCACAGCTTCCCGCAACGATCGTCCAGCTGCATTCTACGACTCGACCCATATCAGCTACCAGCAACGATCATTTAACCGCTTCTCTTCGACTCGACCATACCAGCTACCGATATCACCCATCTAGCTGAAGACAAAATACAACTGCCACGAACTTTACGCACGCGCTTGTAAACACGACAATAAATTGTCATCTTTAATATATTTTTCACGTCGCCTTTGTTTCCTTCGTTGTCTTTGGCTGTCAATTACTCACACGCTTTAACTTAAATCATTTGCAGGGTCGACGTGCTTATCAGCTCTGCAACAAGACATCCCCTACACAATTAAAGACACACAATGATGTATTTATTATTTTATTCCGTTTCATCTATTTTGATTCTATTTCATTCATTGATTTATCTTTGTCGTGACAATTTCTGAAAGTGCTCTCAATAAATTTCAAGACTATGAACTATATAGATAAGCAATATGGTTTTGTCGGAAATACTTATGAATTATGATTATTACTTCTTTACAGATGGAAAACACGTTTCGTCGACCACCTTAAAATGTCTATCAACTTACTCAAAAGTGGAAAGAATATCCAGGGTCACATTTCGAGGGAACAATTGACTTCAGCCGAGAAAATGCGACAGGTAAGAGACGCGAGTAAATTCGCCCATGAAAATACAGAGGTGAAAACTTTTAAAACTGTAGTCATTGAAGCGTAAGCGCAGGATGAGACTATTTTGAAAAATTTTTGTTCTCAACTAGTTTCGACCTTAGGTCATTGTCAGGAGAAAAGTATGTGACAGCACGAATTCCTTTAACATTCTCTCTCTCTCTCTCTCTCTCTCTCTCTCTCTCTCTCTCTCTCTCTCTCATCAATCCCTATCGGCTATCACTCTTGGTAAGTACCCAAGATGGCATCCAGTGTCTGCACAAGTAAACGTATCAGCCAACACTAGTATGTCCATGGGTTTGTTCTTCTCCAGCAGTGCCCAGCAGTGCCCAGCATGTCTTACTCGTCTTTTGGGGATGGTTTGTAAGATAGGAGGTAAGTGGCCGTACAGCAGCTGTTTTGCAGTGTGCTGCATCCAGGATTTGTTCGAATCAGCACGCAGCATCCATGTGTAGTTCCTGTCTAGCTTTTTCTCCAAGCGCTTTGTTAAATTTCAAGTGGTGAAACCACACAGTAGTTCTGACACGGCTATAGCCAAGAAAAACGTCATGTTTTATTTATCAAAGAGGCTAGATTTACCCACAGGCGTGGTTAAGGATTTAAAATAAGTAGTGCCTGTTATTCTAATAATCATTTAATTAAACTCATCAATTCCTTTTTCTCGTTTTGTTTTGCAACAGAAAAATGTTGGCATTGAGTCCCAGTCAGGTAAGGTTATTTCATTTTTTTTTCAACAATGTGTATGTGTATATGTGAGTGTTGTATAACTCTTACTCGACTTTTCTATGTATATGTATATGCATGTGAATATGTAATGTAGATATGGGCCTTACTCGGACAATCGGTCAGCTCCTATCTCCTTAACTTGCTTCAGTTCGTTCTTCACTTTATCTTTTCTTCGGTGGACCGTCTTGTAATCTCAATCGCTCCGATGCCTCCTTCGTGTTGGTTTGGTTTGGTTTCTTTGTTTTATGGCATATCAGCCTTTGTAGGTTATCTAATGCTAAAGCCGTTCTCCTGGAAGAATAGTAGTGGTACTATTCAACCCATATCTGGGAGGATAAGGGGGTTCATACCTTTCCCAAGGGTATTTGTCCGAAAGTGAACGTAATAGCGCGGCTGGAGTTCGAACTCGCTTATTACGCTGTCCATCGCTTTAACCATTACACCACGAGGCCACCCACCCACTTCGTGTTGCCATCTACGTTCTTGTTCATTGATAAGGAATGACAACATGACACCATTTAACCTTTATTTATCGTCGACTTTTAATCTTTATCCGCTCATGCTAAAACAGGCTGTTAGAGAACAAGATTGACAGTTCAGCCGTTCTGGTCGGGTATTTCTCCCCGACTAACTTCTTTCTAACTCGAAAACCATTTTGGTCACCAGGCTGAAACCATCCAATCAAGGTTGTAGCCTCAAGACTGACATCGAGTTCAACAGTTGTCTATCAAACTAGTCGAACTTACTACATCTTTCCACTTAGGATTCAGCTTGAATGCACATGTAAAAAATAAATCTCGTTCATCTGTTATGTAATGTGTGTGTGTGCGCGCGCGTGCTATATTTTGCTCTCAATCTTTTTGTTAAGTTTTTTAAAGACTACAAAAAAGTTTTGTTTATCTTTTATACTGTTTTTTGTTTGTTTGGTTGGTTGGTTGGTTGGTTGTTTTTGTTTTTTTTTTTTCTTTTTTTGTTTTTTTGTTTTTTGTACACAAGCTTCAAGGTTGCTAACAGTACCTGCTGTTGCTGTGTTTTTCTATTGCTTAAGTGGTCATTCATTTCAGAACTGAACAGGTTTATCGATTTTTGAGGATCTTTGATGATCTAAAGTGAACCGGTGCTTTCAGCGGGACTTGACCATTAGTCGACTTGTAAATGAGTAAATAGCAGAGCAGACTGGTTTCTTTAACCTTAATAGGGCAACCGGTCTAGAAAGAAAACTTTGAATTCAAACCTGTTAATATCTGGTGAAAAATTGGCGTTGTGTTGCATCCTGCTCATAGTGGAGGGGCTGGATAAATGCATGTGCTATATGTTCAATGTAATTAGCATTTATTGTGCTATTTAACGTGATATTCGCTTACTTATACTATTTTTAGTTGATTTCTTCTGACCCTAAATATTAAACAAGAAAATGTTTCACTTTTATATAGTAACAGTTGATGTGGATTTGGAGAGCAGGTCTTCCGCCGTAGATAAAGTCACTTACGTTGAAGTTATTAATTATTTTTGTGAAATGAAAATGGAAGCTACAATGATGAAAAAGCCAAAAACTCCAGTGAAACCACAACAAGAAGGAATCGACAAAATCAACTCCAAGAACACAGTTCTTATGTTGCCAGCTGTAATCAAGTAAGTCCATTTTAAAATGAACAGTGGGCTCAAACATAAAATGTATCTTATTTGATGTTAAATAAAAACTCTTGTTGACGGGCCTTAGAATACGCTGTCTCCCCTGCAAAAGGAGTAAAACCCCTTTAAAAGAGTGTGTCCTTGGTATGACACTAAACTGCATCTAATAGTGAGATATGGGACCCCAAATTCAAAATGTTTTGAAATGAATATAGATATACATTGAATAATAATTTTTAGTAGGTCTATATATATATATGTTTTATGTGAAACAATGGATTATGAATAGTAAGTTTACAATGAAATATTTTACTATCATATATTTAATCCTGTTAAAAATTGGTGGCTTTTTAGAGAACAAGTGACTGCAAGTCTCTTTGTTCAGACTTATTATTATTATTATTATTCAAATTATATCTATTTCAATGTATATTTATTTCAAAACATTTTGAATTTGGGGTCCCATAGACTCCAGTTCTAAAACTCTGAGGAGAGTGGAGTACCCTATCATTGCCATTACTCTCAAGTCTACACTGACCTATCAGGGTCCTATATATCGGGCAAATAGATGTTTTTAAATTTTCAGATTTGATAGGACCTATAGAATACACATTTTTTTAGCGTTAAAATAATCAACAAAAACATACATGAGAACATTCTAGTAATTTTGGATCAAAACCGCATTAGCATTGAAGTTACATTTTTATATTTTTCAACCAATCAGCTAAAAACATAGAATAAGAACATTCTAGAAAAATAGGATCTTATTGACCTCCCCATTTCAATAAGTAAAGTATACGAGCTCTGATTGAAGAGACTGACAAAAACTAATAAACAGAAAATTTTTAGACTCTAAAACAAATAAGTAAAAATACGAATCTGATTGGTCAAGAAATATCTACACGCTTAAATTTTAGAACCTGCAATAAAACTATTTTTTGATCCACTACTAAAGTATAAATAACGAAGAATTTAATCAACCAGGTCAGTTGTCGGTCATTCAATTCATTTCTTCCACGGCCTAAAAGTCATTCCGTCTACTACCCAAAAAGACTCTTCACTGGAGGTCATGACCGAGTCGTAGAGAGCCGCGATATAGACTCAAAGGGAAACGCTTGCAACTTTCTTTCATCAATGCGACACGTTGTCGCCAAAATCTTAAGAAAAAACACAGTGCGGACCTAATGAAAGCAAAGACCCATACCTACGGTCCATCATTCATATACACACACATATACCCACATATGTAAGTAAAGACAATTATTTTTATCCAACTTACTAATCATGGAACCTTTTATTTGATAGACTTTATTAACATTTAAACACACACACACGTGTTATCAACCCTGTTTTCATTTAACTGGCAACAACTGTGTTTCTACAAAGGCCACTCGCACATTATGTTTGTCATTTATTTTTATTCCTGAATATCAAATTGTTTGTTTCTTAATGTTCGTTGTTGTCATATTCCATTTGTTTTACGTGCTTGTAAAAATTTGTATTGTATTTGTGGTGGAACTAAACGTGAATATAATACCCGTAAAATACGGACGAGAACTCACTCTCACTCGCTACATGCACCTAATTACAGACTGTGTGCCAAAAAAACTCTAAAAAACAACTACACAAAAACGCACAATGAACATGATTCCCTAACCTCTTGGCATAAACTAACCCTTTGTGACTTGACATGCTGTTAAAACCAATCACCTTACCAGTTTCAATTACTGTTACTGATTATCCAGTTAAAATGCTCTCTCATTATTTAATGGCTCCAATATTGTGTTGATCTCTACACTTGACCTACTTAGATGATTACTTGTGCCTGATATACGCAGTGATTTCTATAATCATCTAATCTTTCAGTGATGTTCATTGTCTATTATTGTGATATCATCCTGCAGAAGTTGTTGACCTCCCTTTTTCAATAAGAAAAGTATACGAGCTCTGATTAAAGAGACTGACAAAAACGTATACTTGTCTATTTCTTTTATTACGTTTAAGAAAACCCCTTTTTCTTAAGCTTCGATGTGAATTTCTTCCTCTCTTTGAGTAACGGTTTAAAAACTCACTGAAATGGTCAGGCTTAATTATTAACCTGTTTACAAATGTTGAAAAAACTCATTTCTTTCAACACCGTAATCAAGTGACAAACTTTCAGATAGAACCACTTTTCGAGAATTCTGCGTCATAGTTGTCTACAAGTATTAATAATTTAGTTCTATTATTCTGTTTTTATTCCTAGACACAAGCATCTTACTCGCCTTGGTGAAACTCATTGTAGCACATGTAAGCCACACAGAGAAACCACATACTATACAGGTAAGGACTTAATACAATTATTGCAATAGTTAAACAATTTGAAACAATTATGTTAGAACTGTTTGGTAGTATATATATATATATATATATATATATATATTGTCATCTGCAGACAGGCTATTTCGTTGTATCACAACTCTTCAGTGTGGCGATACACGCGAGATGCTTCAAGCTTAGACCAAAACCCGGTTGACTTTACGTCAGTTGGATATCTTACCCCAGAGCTATTGTCATTCTCAACGTAAGCGAGGGAAATTTTTGAGTGTGTATTCATTTACGTATACGCTATCAACTACTGGAGTGCTCAGTTCATGAGAAGAGCTTTACATTTACGCGTATGAGGCAGCCGAGGATTTTTCACGCAATCCTAGCTGTAGCCCAAATGGGGATTTGGACGATGCGAAACAAGGGATTGTATGCCGATGCAAACTTTTCTCATCATGATCTGGTTTTGTATTTTCGTCATCAGCTGAGGGTCAAAATCAGACGCGATAGAAAACGCTTGGATCACATAACATTCAGCAAAAGGTGGGTAAATGCAGTGAGCCTGGTCGTAAGAAAGGGGGCAATGTTGGAGTCATCCTTCCCTCCTCTGTCGGCCCATGGCGTCTACGGTACAGGTCCTTAGGGACCCCATCCTTGGTAAGTAGGATTTTTTCCCCTTGAAACCTAGTTAGCAGTATGTTGTGAGTCATTGTCTAGTCGTTAGTTATCAAGATCTTCCCCATCCCCATTATTTTTGTACCTCAACCCATACTCCAGCCGGCTTTTGTTGAAGATCTTGAAAGTTCATATGTATAAAATCATATAACCTGCTTCTATCGACCCATACCGCGCCCAACCCTGTATTTCTTTGCCCCACTAGACTAGGGCCCCTGTCCCACCTAGGGTAGGTCCGGCTTGTTTTCGGACACCGGAAAACAGTCGGCCTCCATATCGTAGATGGGGGGATGAAAGGGCAACCAAACGGGGAAAATCTTTTTCCTTGGTTTCGTGTTTTTAGTTTTTGGGTTTCTTTCTGCCATCCCCATCATATACTTTCATTGAAAATAAATCATAAATTGTAAATAAAATCATACATCACTTTCGGGGTTTTAAGTAGACCTTTTACATAGAGCAAATGTGGTATTTTGGTGGTTGTTGCGCGCATGGCGATGGATGGATGGTTATATATTGTACTGTTGAATGGGTCGGCGAATGTGGCTAGCTAGGTCCCCTTAGAATATATAGAACAGCAAGACCGCTCTCTTCCCCTCCTCCCAAAACCTCAAGGCCTTGTGCCTTCCTTGTATTTCATGTATCGAAATAAACGGAGTGCACCAATCAGCATGACACAATTACGTGTGATATCATTTGCATCGTTGACGGATAGTCACTACCACATTGGACTCTCAGCTTTCTACCAACTAACTACTGTTTAACCAGCAAACCTTTTGTGTCCCCTGTGTCTTTCTTTTGTCAGCATCACAACAGTTTATATCTCAAAGTCCGAGATAATTCTGTGCTTCTCGTTTTCTCGGACAGATTGCGGCTTGTGCATATACTATTTGTCAGCATAGTCAAACTTTAATCGATTGAACAATTCACAGTGGAACATCTTTCTTCTTTTTGTGCCAGTTTACTGCATTCGTTTATTTATGTGATTAACCGTCAGTTTTTGCTTTTATATAATTAAGTAAAGTCGGCGACCGTAGTTGAGTGTGACCCAAAGGCACCCTTTTCAATAGCTACAGTACCAAGATGAAGGGGAGGGCGCTACCCCATTTCCTAGATTGCTCCACTTTACCTTGATCCAAGCCTTATAATGCTGAGCCTTAAGCAAGGTGGTATCAAGTACCATTTTTTGATTCTTTGGTATGACTCGAACTAGGGATTGAACCCCAGTCTCTCAGACCATTGGCAAACACTCTACTCATTAGACCAATAATAAGTCCTTTATTAGTTGTATTTTACTCTAAACAAGTTTACACACCACTATGAGTTGCTGGCCTTCACAGGAATCCAAATGACTGCAAGTTTCCTCAGTTTTCAAAGACTATTCTCAGTATTCTAGCAGATCTCAACAATGCCATGGCATTTGTACGACTTCAATCCTTCTACGGATATCCACTTTCTCCGGTCTCTTTTCTAGACATTATTATTCTAATTATATTCCTTGCGAGTTTTTCATACCAGGTCTAATTGGCAGCTTTTCACTGGAGTCTCCTTAGATTTTCAGGATTCTTCCAAGACTTCTAAGTATCGTAGCTTACTTTAGCAGTTATGGGGTATGAATCTCCAGTTCCCCCAGTCTCTTTTCCTGGCCCTTAGGGACTGTTCCAAGGGCTCCAACTACAATTGGTATCATCGTCACAACTTCTTCAGCTCTCTGGCAAGATCTAGTATCACCTTTTTCTTTTAAGTTAAATAGTTTTTCCTAAATTCTCCAATCTCTCTCTGTAACTGTATATTTAATTCATTTAAATTAGTTTTGTCACTCTTCTTTGTATGCCCTCCAATATCAATATCCCACAACAATTTCTATGTAATTGAAACTAATGATGTTCGTAGAACAATAAAGTTATGAAAACGAGTAAATTAATCGGCAAAAATCTTTCACTCATTCTTTATTTGCTTTTTTTATCATGTTTTTATTTTTAATTCTTTCGTTCCAACTCTTCTCTACTTTCTTCTCTATTTCCTATCTTCTTTCTTTCGTTCGGTCTTCATTCTTTCCTTATCTTTTTATTTTCATTTATTTCTTCTCAACTCTTTCCTACTTTATTCTTTCTTTCTTTTTTCATTCATTCCTTACTTTTTAATTTTTGATTCTCTTGTCTCAAACTTTTCCTTACTTTCTTTTATACTTTCTTTCTTTCTAATTTTTAATTCTTTCTTCTCAACTCCTCTCTACTTTCTTCTTTATTGTCTTCCTTTCTCCCTTTATTCAAAATTCAAATATCTTTCTATAGTGTTTTTTACATATATATTCACTAAGCTCATCTTTCTTCCTTCCTTTCTTTCTCAATCATTCTCTAATGTCTTCCCATCAACAATGATTGATTTGGCATTAAATAACCCACAAAGATTGATATGAAGAACCCAACTTAATCTCGTTTCAGATTTTTAAAACTATTCTATGTAAACCTATTAAGAATTAGTAATATTTTCATTTTCTTTTTTGTCTCGTTGCAGATTACCGCAAACCACCAGTCACATACAATGGTTACTTGCCTCACCAATTATTCAAGGAGATACCGCCAAGATTTCATTATTTTACTCCCAGGGTTACTCTAGACCCGTTCCCTTGTTCGAAGGCTGGTTGGGACCCAGATATCAAGGATCCAGTTTTAATAAATATCAGATTATGGCCGAAATATTTTATACCAGCTCTGTCGGTCATTCCATCATCGAGTTGACTTTCAGGCGTCAGAATGAACATTTCTCAGAATGAAGACTTACAGTAAGGAATTTAGCCCACACCAGCAGCTGAAGACTAATCAGTGGAAGTGTGTATTTACCCACCCTCTGCTACGAACAGGATGCGATACAAGGTCATTTTGAAGTGGAATACAATTGCTTAGTATTCAGATTTTTCATTCTCCTAAATCGTTTACCAAACCAAAGTTAAAGAGCCCTGTTTGCATTACTTTATACCCATAGGTCTGTAATATATGTACTTGAGTTATGGTATTTTAGATAATAAATAAGAAGTACAAATATTAACTTTAAAAGAGGAATTTTATTCTTCGTATACAGCGCCACGTGTTGGCTAGAAAATGTCCGGCGGTCAACACGCGTGTTTAGTATCTGGAATCTCTTCAGCAACTGGCTTCCTCTTCTCCTGCTCTTGGGTCGTTTCCGGCAACTCTACTATCTCCGCTGATTGGGCAGAGGGAGAGCGAGAGCGAGAGAGAAAAGGAAAGAGAAGGAAAGAGAGAAGAGTGAGAGGCGATGGATTCTGGGATAGCATTCCTTGGCCGAGGTGGAAGTAAGGACCAAAATTTCTGTTGAGGTAGTATTGACTGCCCCATTTATTGACCTTAGCAAGGGAGGTGATACTACAGGTATATATAAATTTTTAAAGCGAATTACAACTCGTTTGAATTCAGAGTTTTTCTTCTTGACCATACCAAATCTAAAGAGTCCAATCTTCCCTATTATTTGCCTATCAGTCAAAGAATCTCATTGTTACGGTAGCACCATAAGGCAAAAAATGAGGTAAAAGGCTCAACTGGTAAAAAAGTTGTCTATTCGCAATGGGTCTTCGTTCCTTCTTTAAACCCTTCTTTGACCGTGAAACTAAAAATAAAATAGAAAACAACTTCTGTAATCCCTTTCACACAGATCAATAATTCGAGCAAATAAAGATACAGTGTGTGAGTCTTACCTCTGTTCACCCCAAAGAATGCCCCCTTCGCAAAGTCTAAAATCGCAGCTGTCAGGCAACACATGTGTTCTGCTCGGAAAAATGGTAATAAAAATGCTCGACCCTTCTAAACGGTGTCACGTGTGTGACTGGTTGGTGTACAATGTTAATGTGTCCCCAACTCTGGCTCCCTCATTTACAGTCATCATGCAAAGAAAATAAATATAAATAAAAACCAAATAACAAAGTATGCCTTTACTTTTCAAAGAGCAGAGACAAAAGAGCATGTCTTGACTGTTTAGAGACAAGCAATCGAAATAGATTCTCAGATACTTACTTGAGACGGTCCACAAGGTCACTTCGCTGACATGCCCACTATTCAAGGGAGATAATAAATAAATAGATAAATAACGTAAGATAGAAATGAACTATGAATAAAACGTTCATTTTCTTCAAGATATTCTCCTTTGCATTTAATACAATTATTTAATCAAGTTTTTTTTTTTTTTTGTACTTCTTTTCTTTTTTTTAATTCTAATTTATAAAAAGTCCTTGTATTAGAATTTAGTTATTTAATAAGGTTAACTTTGTCAAAATTAGAAGTATGATAAACCCAGTAAGAATCGAACACACTAACAATGGTCTACGAATTCAGTTTGTTAACCATTACACTGCGTGACTAAAATATATTAAACTATATTCATATATCAAAACAAGAAAATGTAAACTTTAAAAGAAAGTGAAATTTCCTCGGACTTTTTACTAATCTTAGCTTGGTTTAGCATCAAGCCAGAAGTATTCAGCACCTAATGAGAATCAAAGTCACAAATAATCGCCATGAAAACATTACATTGCTTGAGGTGCACACTGGGTTTATAGATGGAACTAAATTCTCAAATTCCGCGGACACAAAAAGGCGACTATTGTGGGGTGGGAAACTCTCATTGTGGAGTGACAAGACTTCGACATCACTTTCGAACTATTACCCTGGGGAAAAGTATGAACTCACTTATCCCCCGCCAGCTATTGCTGAAAAATATCCCTTCTGTCCTTGTTAAGGATGGCTTTGGCATTGAATATTCCACAAAGGTTGATATGCCATTAATAAAGATGGTTTAGGTTGATTGGTTGGTTAGTTTGTTGGCTTTAAGGCATATCCTGCCAAATTTAATGCCAAATCCTCTTCACACATATATATATATATATATATATAATTTGTAAACGAATAGTTTGTTGGTAACCTTTTCAAGCAAACTCGAGCTCATTAGTTTGCACACAAATTGTTTCAATTATTGCTATTTTTTATTTACACACTGTTAAATGGTTTGAATTATAGCTATGTAATACAGATAATTCAATTTAATATTAATCATTTATATGCATACAGTTAAATGATTTCAAGTGTAGTGAATAATTAAACAGTTCTACTTGACCCATAGATGGGTTCGTAACAGCTACTACCACTCCGGGTCAGAGTGAACTTGGGAGAAAAATAACAAAGCAGTACTCCAATTTTCCTAAAAACCCCAGGACTGAAACCTTACCATCAGACGCAGTTTAGAGTTATATCCAGAACACTCGTTAGGGGAGGTTTTGTTCTTAACCCCTCTGAAGAGGAGCAGTCGGCGTATTCTACTGCCCCAGGCGAGTGGACTAATTAAACAAAGAAAACAACCAAAATCTAGATTCCTTTTGCATCTAAGACGTTACATCGGAGCAAATGTTCGAAACCCACGTGTATAGAAAGCAGTTGATTTAATTATACTTTGAATTAGGTCAGTATTACTTTCTCCAGAAGGTTTGATGTAACCCGTTACAACCTGTCGCATTAGCGTAACGGTTATCGTCATAAGAAATCGAATTGACGACACGAGTTCAAATTCTGTTTGTGTTTCACTTTGCATTAATGCACTTGGGAAAGACGTGGATCTATCTTTACCTACCCACCCCCAGCTATAGGTAAAAATAATAGGGCAGACTGAGTTCTTTAGTTTTTATTAGGCAACCAATCTAGATGAAAAAACTTTAAATAACAAAACCAACTGATACTTCACTTAGAAATTGACCAGCACCTCCAACATCTTGCCAATGCCGGAGGTGCTGAGTCACTACATACACGTTAAAAACTTTGAATTCAAAACCAGCAAATACATCACTTAAAAACTGACCTTGCATGACATCTTGCCGGAGGGACTGGGTCACTATACACAACCTGTTACTTGGAGAGGAGCTTGGCACTACTAAGTAAGTTCCATTGCTCTGAGAAATAAAATGAAGGATCCAGTATGATATGGTCATGGATATTTTTTTTTCTTTTTTCTTTTTCCTTTTTCATTTATTTTATTTCATTTTTAATCTGTGTGGTCAGTCTGCTCGGATCAAAAAGAAAAAAAATATCCGAGTGTCCTGTCCACAAATACAACACAAATTTATAAAAACAACACAAACAATTTTTTTCTTCGTAGCTAAGAGAAAAACCAGACTGAAATAATTCTACCTTTAAATACATATGAAAATGTTTTAATTTACAGAATAGCTTTTTGCTTTGTTGTATTCTGGTCGTAAGAGACTAAAAGTTCAAAAGTTTGTCGATATTCTTGTTAAAAAGTTGTGTCGGTCAATATAATGTGGGTATATGTGTACTTGTTTGTGAAGCATATATTTGCAGAGTGTATGTTTGAATGCTGACTGAATGTGTGTATGTGGGTGGAGATATGTGAAATCTTATTAAAGTGGTTCCAAAAGAAAATAGACAGACAGAAAGATGGTAAGACTTACTTTCGCCATGTCAATGAATATTTTCGGGGTGTGAGAAATCGTGGTTGACTGGTATGTTGTCATGGTAACAAGATGGCAATTCGGTCGGTGTTTGCATGTCCATGTAGCTGCCAGTGTGTGTCATGGTAACTAGAGAAGACTTTTGTCATGCGATCCCATGTCCGGTTGCAGGCCGTGTGTATCCGTTGCCGCCGAAAACGAGAATTCGACTGAGCGGACGAAAGTGAAAGCACTGCATATGACAATCCTCTCCAATCAGATTCCAGTAACCAGTTATTTAATTTTTTATTCTAATGTTTTATTGTTTTGTACTAAAGTTTTTGTGATAGTGATTTTAACTTGCTTTATGCGAGGGTGTTTCTTACTTATTTGTGCTCTTCCACAATATAGGATATGAAATCTTATATTGTGGAAGAGGTTTTCTAGTTTACATAAAAGAAAATTGAATACAAATTAAGAAGTGAACTTAAAGAGTGAACGCTTTCTTGGTTAAATTGATTTTTCATTATTTTGGCAAAAATATTCGATGAAAAATTGTTTAAAATAGTGCTTGAAACTTGTGTATATCATAATTTGTGTTGTTGTTGTTACTGCTGCCATTGTTTCAACTGATTTTCTCAAAATCATTCACATTTCTATCGATATCTTAATTATATGAAATCCTCATCATCATTGGAAGAAGAAAAGACCGATTAGTGCAAAAGTTTTAAGCCTCCCGTAAAAGGAGTAAGAAGTGTCCAGTTTTCAGTTTATACTTTTGCGTCAGCATTCTTGGGACTTACCTTTCAGACATCTTGCTCATCCTAAAGACCTCAGTTAAAAATGCTCATCTGACGAGATAAGGCTTAGAACTTTTTGAACGGACATTGTGTGTTTATATACATATATATATATATATATATATATATATATATATATATATATATATATATATATATATATATACCCGATGATTGTTCAAAAGGTTTTTAGCTTTATTCAAAAAGAAAAGCCATAGCTGAACATTTTTGTTGTTGCAATACAAAATATAAAATCTTATAAAATTAAAAAATTTGAATTAGTTTTTCACGTTTTATAGAAGTGTTATCTGTGTTACTACAATAAAAATGTTCTGCTTTACTCTTCTTGATATGACAATAAACCTTTTGAATGACCCTCGTATAAAAATATACATATATATATTTATGTGATTGTATTTGGGGGTGGGGAGATGGGGCACCAGTCAAATAATAAAGTCGTGATGAAGGAAAAGTTAACTCAAAAATAAAAACTGGAGAAGGAAGCTTTCAAACCTGACTTGTAGGCATCTTATGACAAGAAAAATCTAAGAGAAGGTGATTTGAAGTTTGCGTCTAATCCAGAACCGTCACATTTTTCTTTCATAAACACTTTCCTACTGTTTTGTATCACTTTGTTTTGAGCGTTATCATCAACAGGAATAAAATATTATTATGTAGCGGAAGGAAATTTCGTATTTTGGTTTGGCGCGCAACTTAATTCGACGCATAATTCTACCTAGTCAGGATGACTTATCCTATTTCCCCCGAATCTCCTTTCCGGGCAGCAGAAATTGTAGAAGCTGCCAAACACAGTCTCTTTGGCTGAACAACTCCGTCCAGTGCAGATGTCTCACTGGCGGTTCTTCAATAGCAGCAGCAGCAGCAGCATGGACACATGAGGGAACCTATCTAATTTATGGATTCCTTGCATCTGTTTCTCTTAGACCAAGAAATCCCAGTTGAATATGAATTAGATACATTCAATACGCCACACACAGGAACAACTTTATGTCACCCCCAAAATTGGCTATGTTGATGCGATGCCTAATCTCGCTCCCGGCACCTAACTCTCATTTCACCTCTGAGCAGCATTAATGGAGACACGCACGCCTCTCCCCAAAACCACCAGACACATAAAACTCACGGTGACTCCAAAGTTTATTTCCTCCAACGGCAAACATGACTTTCGCTAAACACAATCCCTCGCATGTCCAACGATACGCGCTGCTTTCTCAACTCTATCATATCTCCATTTTGTTTCTTTACATCTTTCCTTTTCCACGAGGCTTGCAGCACAAACACAAACTCTATATTCCATGCTGCAAATAAAAACTATTCCTAAAAACATTTATACTTCGACGTCTTGGAACTTCTCCCCTTTTACATACCTTACAAACTTAGCGAGGAAGCAACACAACGTAAACACACACACGCACGTTACAACTTTTCCTCGCTAAAAATAACAACAGCCACTGCCGCTAAAATTATGTATTATTTTTTAATTATTATATCCAAGTATTTGTAGCCCAGCCGACTGGGCTGGAGAATATGTAGAGAAGAGGAAAATCTCATATTTTGTTTTGGCGCGCTATTTAATTCAACACTGAATTTCACCCAATCAGGATGACATATCCTATTCAGCCCGGACCTTCATTTCCGGCTAGCAAAACGGGTGAGTGGCCAAAACCACTCTCTTCGGCTTGAGATGGCGACCAGAACAGACGCGCCTTTGGTCACCCCTGCTTAGCGATGCTTTTTAGCTAAACAAGCCACCCAGTGGGGACATCTCACCGTGGCTTTAACCCTAGCAGCAGCCACATGGACACTCAACGAGGGAACCATCTAATTTATGTATTCTTTGCGTCTAATCTATTTTAGACCAAGGAATCCCAGTTGAATATGAATTAGATACGTTCAGCATGCCTTCCACAAGCACCACAAAAATTTACTATGTCGATCCGAGCGCCACTTCGCTCTCGACACACTAGCCCCCATGTCACCTCTGGTCCACATTAATGGAGATAACGCCTACTCTCCCCAAATACCAGACACACAAAACTACACGGTGACCTTGAATACTTCCCTCACACGTCCAACGACACGCTGCCATCTCAACATCCCGCTAAACCATTTCGTCTCAAACATCCAACAAGCCTAACCACCACGAGTCTTGCAGCACCAAGAACAAACCGCCTCAAAGCTGCAAATAAAGTACTTTCGCTGTTGTGTGTTGTTAAAGCAAAGTCTCGTAATTCATTTGTGTACCCAAAAACAATAGTGTTATCCTTAAAACCGCTATAAATACACCGACTCCATCTCTTCAGAGGGGTAAACAAAAAACACATACACGCACACAAAAAGCATGTCCTGGATATGATACTAAAGTACATCAAATGGCTAGGCTCTCATCCTAGAACTTTGAAAAATGTAGACTACCCTTTCATTACCATTACTCTCTGGTCCACTCTGACCCTGAGTGGTAGTACATTTCATGATACCATCTTGGGTCAAATAAAATTGTTTAACCATTTAACTGTGTGCAAACAAAGGATTAATGATAAAATGAATCATTAGTGTTAAAAGTAATACTGGAAACTATCAATCTGTTTGCAAATAAAACTATCAGCATAAGATTGGATTACCTGAAACTGTTTAACTGTGAGTACGAACAAGTTTTGGCTTGTTTAAAACGTTAACTCCAAACAACTCGTTTACAAATCATATATATCTAATATGTATAAGTATTAACAGAATTTGGCTTTAAATAATTTACAAGAGTTGAGATGCAATAAAATCCAACCAACCAAGTATTTAACTTGAAAAATAAACGATTTAAGCAATTGTGAAAATGCTCTTCGACGTAATATATTTAGAAAAAGAAAATACCATGGAAGTTAGATATTTTAGTAAGATACCTGGAGTTATTCCCCTTTAATCGCGATTTTAAAACTATTTTTATGTTGTTTTTTTTCTTTTTTTTTTTGAATTGATTGGTTCGGTTGGGCTGGATTTTACAGCATATCAACCATTCAATACCAAATCTCTTTATACATATAAATCAAATATATGATTTTTACATGAACCAGAGTTTATTTTATTTGCACACAGTTAAATGGTTTCAAGTATTGCTTTGTAACAGTCAGAATTTAACATTAGTCATTTCTTTGCATACAAATCTTGTAGGTATTGTCATTTTGAAATAAGATAGAAATAAATTGTTTGCACACTAGTATTGCTATTGTCCCTACACAGTTGAATGGTTTCAATTATTGCAATCAAATACAAATAATTCTATTCGATATCAGACATCTGTTTGCACACTGAAGTGGTTACAATTATTTCCATTTAATTCAATTAATATTATTTGCACACTGTCAAATGGTTCTAAGTATTGCTAATGATTTAATTTAGAGACACAGATGAAGTATTCCCAGTATTGCTGCATACGAGGTGGATACGATAAGTTTCCAGATGTTTTTCGTATGGGCATATTTATTGATAGTACACACATGAAACTCTAGTCCCCTTCAAAGTAATCTCCTCCGGCTTCAATGCACTTGTTTTACCGTTCCAACAACTTCTCGAAGGCCCCATGGAAGTCCTCCTGTGTTAGTATGTCAATGACCTTCGTCACAGCCTCTTTCATCTCCTTAATTATCTCATAACGACAGCCTCTGAGCTTAGAGAATAACCAAATGTTACAGGGAGCAAGGTCTGGACTATAGGGACGGTGAGGAACTGTCTTGATGTCCATCTTGGTCAAATAGTCTGTGACCAGGATGGAGTTGTGGACTGGTGCATTGTCTTGGTGGAAATGCCATTGACCCGATTTGAAGAGTGCTGGCCTCTTCCCAAGGAATCTCTTCCTGAACTCCCTTAAAACCTTAACATCGTAACCCTAACCCAATCAACTGTGGTGTATTGATTTCCTTACTCCTCCCACACCTCTCATCATCCCTCACAAACTCCCTGCCTTCCTTGAATCTCTTATACCATTCAAAAACTGATGCTCGATTCATGCAAGATGGTTCAAAAAGCAGCCTGAAGCATTCCATACGTTTCTGTGGCATTTTTTCCAAGTTTAAAACAGAATTTTATTGCATATCGTTCTTCTAAAGTGTCCTCACGCCCAGATTGCATTTTTGAAATTCACCAGTGGTGACAATCAGGCTTTAGTAGGGTGTATTCCAATTGCTGCTGTAGCTGTTTATTTGAACCTGAAATCATAAAAATTGGTCAGTCATCTCATAAGATGTATAGCAATAACATACTGAATTTTCAAGAGTCTACGACAACTTTAAATGCCCGTACAAAAAAGTCTGGAAACTTATTGAATACACCACGTATATATACATATGTGTGTGTACACAGCTTTTCAGCGACAGCAATTTCTATGAGATTCTCCCACGCTCCCAGGAAAAAGGCCCCATGGAAGTCCTCATCTTCATTATTATATTCACAACGTTTTGCCCGATGTGTTCTTTGACTTTCTTCAGGTGTTTCGTGTTCAACTCGGGTCCCAACACAGAATTTCGAACCAAACTCTTAATTTAATCAATGAGGGTAGATTGTTCTAATTCCGGGTACAAGTGTTAAGCTATTGTGAGTATTCTTTGCTATTTACCTGTAGTAGAGATTGAACCTACCACCTCCAAATGATTTTGCTTAGAAGCACTTCTCCAACCAAACGCCTATATCCGCTGTGCCATGTGTCATGTGTCATGTCGGATGTATCGACTGAAACGTTGTGAATAATAGTCAAAATATTCTAAGTGATAGGAATTATCAAGCTTCATTCATTTTGACAAATAATATCTATCAATAAAGTATATCTTTTCTCTGTTTTTCTTTATACTCCTCTTTATAATCGATTTTATCTATCAACGAGTGTGTGTGTGTGTGTGTGTGTGTGTGTGTGTTAGGCAAACAGGGTCTTTCCAAGTCCATGCATACGACAGGGTTCATGTTGTCACGTGGTCTACCGCTGAGAGGAGAGAAATAAGGAATTTCTACTACCCCTCCGTGTATGAAGTAACAGGCCGCCAAAGACTGACCGTTAAAAGAGAAATAAGGAATGTAGGTCAACTTCGGCCGGCCGTTGAAGGAAGAAAGAATGTGGGTCAAGCTATCTGTACCCCGTAACCTTGTCCGGGTGAAAGAGATAGTAGTCCTAACGAATCGCCAGGGAAAGGAAGAAAAGAGACTAAATGATTGGCTAGAATCCTAAAGTGGAAGTAGCACCCTTTTTCGTCAGCGGAAATAGGGATAAAGAATATCAGTTTAGTGGTTGGAGATCACCGTGAACGAAGTCTCATGCCAAACTCTAGGTGAAGAAGCGGAAAGCTCTTGGACAAGGTGACAGACGCATTCAAGCCGAGCTATGTAAAAAAAACTCCGCTAGCCCGTGAAAGAGAAAATACTCTCAGAAGGAACCGTCAAAAGCTAAGTAAACATTAAGACTTTCTCCCTCCACCCTTCCTAAGTACTGCTATTACATACTCTCTCTCTCTCTCAATTTAAAGAAAGAAGAAAGAAAAGAAAAAAAGAAGAAAGACATTTGTATTTATGTATTATCCGCTGATAATATAGCCGACACGTTAAATACGTGTGTCCGCGTGTAAAAAATATTGTTATATTTGAATGTCCCCATGCGTTCAAATTTGTTCATTGTGTTGTCTGCCCATCAAGTTGTCTTTTGCATGCTCCTTTTTCAGCTTCTTTCGCCTCATGTTATTCTCGCCTAAATTGTCCTATTCTTTCCTTTAAAAATATTATACAGGTAACCGGAATTGTTGACTACTATAATTAATATTATATCTAAACCTAGAGGCCCATATATTCCATTATCCTAGGGGTAGGAAGAGATAGTGGTCTGGTGGGTGGGTGTGCAACGTGAAAATTGGAAACCCCTTGCCAGCGGCGGTCAGTCTCGCCCCAAATTAACCCCAACATAATCTGCCAGTTTCCCTACGCCCAAAAAGGGAATCTTAACTGGAACTTATTCTACGAGGGATCAAGTGCCAGGCCGCCCCGTCTTCACACGTGCGAAAAATAAACTCCCGTCTTGGGATTAATATTTCATACCGCGTCACAATGTGCTTTAAACAAGAAGGAGCCATATCCACCTTAAGTGGCAGGCCTCTGAAATTAGTACGCCAGTTCATATACCTTGGTAGCAATGTCTCATCTACTGAAAGCAATGTCAACATATGCCCAGCAAAAGAAGGGACTGCTATCGACAGGTTATCAGTCATATGGAATTTTGATCTCTCTGATTAAAAAAACGGGATATGTTACAAGCCGTAGCTGTGTTAGTACTACTGTGTGGATGCACTATTTGGACATAAACGATACACATAGAGTTAAAGCTAGATGGAAACTACGCAAAAATGCTTCATGCTCTTTGGAAAAATCCTGGAAGCAACAAAATAGCTGTTGTACGGCTACTTACCTAAACCACCCAAGTAAGACAAACAAAACATGCTGGTGAAGTAAGGACGAACTCATAAGCGACGTCCTCTCATGAACTTCTACACATAGACGCACCAGTATTGACTGACCAGCAAGGACTTGAATGCATCAACTCTGTGTGGACACTGAATGCTGTCAAGAAGACCTGCCAGGAACAATGGACGGATGGCGAGAGAGAGAGAGAGAGAGAGAGAGTCATAGAAATCCGTGCTATCAGCATGATTGGATAATGCCGATGATGCTTTCTGACTGCATACCAACTGGATGGTTATTCTAGTTTGGTTTTTTTTGTTTAATTGCATATCAACCTTCGTGGGTTATTTAATGCAAAAGTAAGTTTCCCAGAAGGCTTCTGACAGGTAGTGAAATAGGTGCATGCCTAAAAAAAAGGATTTCCTGGCGCCAAACAGAAACCCTTTCTCTGAAGCCTTTGCCACCTCGACTGAGACTGACGCAGATTTTTCTCTCGGCAGCTATTAGGGAACGCACGTGCTGGCTAAGGCCTAAGGGCTTAGCAAGTGCATTGTGTCTCCTGCGAGTAGCAGCCTTTGCTGAACGTTCTCATTGTTATATGACCGAAAGAGATCTCTTCTGATTTATCGTACACACAAAATAATGACACCAACTAACGTCCACAAAAGCATTCACCAGATGTTATCGGTGCTGAGACTTTCTTCAAAAAGGGGCTTCTGTGCATAGGATAAGCGCATAGCGAGATGTCGATGAAATTTGTCAAAAAATAACAATAGTTAAAAGTAATTTTTCGACCAATCCGTGACTTTTGCAGTAAAAAAAATCAAAGAAAACCCAATTTGATTTGATCGGAAGACAAAAACGCTATGAAAAACAAATTTCTCGGCAAGGAAGAGATCAAAAGAAGGCAAACGACACCCGCAGACCAGAACTCCAGCTCTGAGAGAGCGAGAGAGAGAGAGAGAGAGAGAGAGAGAGAGAAGAAAAATTGGCGAAATTCGAAACCACGTATCACCCACATTGACTTTTCTCTTCTCCGCTTTGAAGGAAGCGACTTAGTCGTAAATCACCAAATACGCCTCTCCTCTCTGCACTCGTAACATCTGATTGACTGCGTGCGCGTAATTCTAACAATCCTACCACTATTAAGCATAGGACATTTTTTACTTTCTTTAATTCCATGTCAACATGTTCATTATACAAAGCCAGTTTTTTGAACTTTTTACTTCTTTGTTTTCAATACAATTATTAAATTTTTACGTGCCTTCGTGTTATTTGCTTTACAACTGTGTCTCGTTCTTTCCTTGCAACTATACGCTGATATGACATCACTGAACACAGAGACGTATGGTTGACCCTCAAACTTATAATTTGACAAAGATCATTCTTCAAACGCCTAGTCAGGGTAGCACGGCTATTTCTACTGGTTTAGGAAAACATTATACACCACAAAATAGTTGTAAACCCCAAAATAAAAATTGTCTTTTTCCTTTTCCGTCCTTGATTCCTTTACAACTTTGACATAAAAAGAAGATGAACAGTGAAAGGGGTAAGAAGAAAAAGGAATCAGATACAAACCTCAGAATTTCCCAACAGTTAATCACTACTACGAAAAACCTTGTTATACCCAATACGTTGAGGCCGTGAAGGGCTAGAAATGAATAACACAAAGAAATGTAAGGTTTATAACAGTATATATTTACGGAAATACAGACAGTAACGGTTATCAACAACTGACTAAATTCGCTTGATTCGTTTATCGAATCAGTCACTAATATTAGTGTCGGGGAGGTTCATTGCAGTGGCGTCATAGGGTATATCACGATAACAATATACATAGAAGATTTGGCATTAAATAAGCCACAAGAGTTGCTATGCCATAAACCACAATCAAACTAAATCTCCCCAAGGGCGTAATTCCCTTGAATTTAAGATTTCAGGCGTAAACACATAGATAGATAGATAGATAGATAGATAGCATGAGAGATAGATATGAACAGAAAGATCTTGAAATAGAGTCAATTGAGAGAAATGTGTGTGTGTGTGTGTGTGTGTGTGTGTGTGTGTGTGTGTGTGTGTGTGTGTGTGTGTGTGTGTGACAGAATCAACAGCGCTTGTTGACCGTCAGTTTCTCGCCTATGCGATCAGCATTTTTTTTATTTGTAAATATTGCAAACTATATATATATATATATAATCGCAGTACTATTTCATCTCTCACTAATTCTCTCATTCACTCACTCTCATTGTCTCTTTTTGTTTGTTCCCATCCTTTTTGTCTATTAACTTTGCCTGTCAGTTGTACATATAAAATGTCTTGTTTACTTACATTGTCTATTTTAAGATCTGTTTACTTACCTTTATAGCTGGATACATTAGCGACACCAGTTCTGTGAGAAATGTTGAAGAATGCTGGAAATGCCAATAGTATCCTCACACTGATGATTACCCATTTAACTGGTGTCGCTAGAAAAGCAAAAACTATTTGTTTCTCCCTCTTTGTCTCTTTATTTGTCTCTTTCATTCTCTCTTTTTATTTCTTCTTGTCTGCCAGTCTCTCTTTCACGTTGTTTTACTTTTCGTCTGTCCTCTGATTTTATTCTTTTTCGACGCAGCTTCGTTTTTTTTTTTCATTCTTTCAACCCATAATTCTCTCTTTCATTTTCTTGTTCTTTGTTTCCTTCTTTCCTTAACTTGTTCTTTCTTTCTTTCTTTCTTTCAATCCATAATTCTCTTCTTTCTTTCTTTCTTTCTTTCTACTCACAATTCCCTTTTCTTTCTTTCTTTCTTTTTTTTCTTTCTTTCCACCAATAATTCCCTCCTTTATTTCTTGATCTTTCTTTCTTTCTTTCTTTCTTTCTTTCTTTTTTCTTTCTTTCTTTTATTCGGCGTGAAATTTTTGACAGTCTTATTTTTTATTTGATAACTATTCTTTGTGCGTAGAAAGATATCCAGAATTACCGCAGGCATCAGGACGTACCTCTTATCAGATTTTTTGTGCAATGTCGACAGAACTCTTGAAGAGTTTCTGCGTAACTTACTAGATTGATTGGATGCTTTTAATGGCATATGATCTCGTCTTGAATTATTTTAAGCATAGAGGTTAGAGAATCGTGTTCATATATTTACATTTTTTATGGAGTTTTTTTTTCTTTCTTTTTTCACGTTGAATAGTATTGAATACGAATAATTTATTAACAAATCTATTTGACAAACAGATGGTACCTTAACAGAGTGGACCTGGGGGTAATGGCAATGAATGAGGTACTCCACATTCCCCAGATTTCCCGAACTGGAGCTTCACCAGAAGATGTAGTTTAGTGTCATAACCCATACATTATTCATTTATAACAATTTAAGAGTCAATCCTTTTTTATTTGGGTGGAGGCGTTCCCGTGGTGTAATGGTTAATTATTGGACTGCGACATGGTCATGATAAAAGTATAAACCTCTTTATCCTCCCAGCTTTGGATTAAATAATACCCCTACTGTCTTTCTACAAGGATGGCTTTGGCATTAAATAACCCACGAAGGTTGATATGCCATTAAACAAAGAAACCAAACCATCTATTTTTAAACGAAAAAAGTGAGGGGATGAAATGCACTTCTGAAAGCAAATATTTGTTATATATATATATATATATATATATATATATATATATATATATATATATATATATATATATATATATATATATAAAGAGACCATTTAATAATTTTTTTATCTAAATAAAATTGTAAAACAAACCGGTTTCGGTCCTCGTTGATCACAGCTGAATCGAGGACACGATTAAGTAAGGACAAGGGGTAGGAACTGTGTAATGTAGAGGTGGAAGAAAAAAAAAATAGAAGTTGACTAGAAAAGGGAGAGGTAAATCAGATGGTAATCAAATTCAAACCCAATAAACATTCCCTCTGTTTACAGAGGGACAGTTTATGGGTGAGAATATGAACGGTCTCAATAACGTTCAGATGATTGCTGTGAAGTAGTTAACATTTTTATATTTTCAACCAAATAGAGCGAAATTCCTTGGACGATGGAGCAAATGGAGATGACATTACGAAACAAAGTCTTTCAAGATTGTTCAAAAGGAAGTTCAAGTTTAACTCATTTCCAAACAGGAATCAGATTTTCAAGTTGGTGAAAAACTTTGAAGCCCCTGGCACTTGTGAAGGTAGTAAGGTTGTAATATAATGGCCGAGGGATTTCGTTTTATATATCTTGCCTATGGATTAGTTAGGCTGAGAACCTTTCGGCTCAGCACAAGGGTTAGTTAGGTGCAAACTTGAGCACAGGTGTTGACGCGCGCGTGGGGAGGGTGTGTCGTTTACAGATGTCAAAATAAAAATCCCAGGACCAGGGGATGTGAATGACGTCATGCACCGGAAGCGCGCCCGGAGGATTTGGGGGATTTTGAAAAAGTCACTCAACTGAGAACTAGACTCCGAACGGGAAGGGTCGACTTTCGGGGCTCGCCGAAGCCAGGCCAGTTACCTTGTGTCGGGTGTTCACGTGGTTTGGAGCAGATGGAAAAGTCAGGTGTATCTCTCTTCTTATGTCGAAAAGCCTTTAAACTCAAAGGTAATAAAAAGTTTCGTTCCTGAACTAAGAAGTCGTAAGTGTTTTTCGTGTTTCGGGATTCCTATGTTCTATGTATATATGTTACGAACATTCTATGTGCGTTTCCCATATCCGTATCATGGATATGTTACAAGGTAACGGATTCCTCATCATCTGTGCTTTCGATCACCCAGAAGGAATGGGCACGCATTATCAACAACTTTGCATGCTGCATTCAAGAGTTCCTTGAACGGAGCACTGGACATCTGGAAAACGTAACCAAGGGCTCCTCTTGATATTTTTGGTTCGGGCTTGAGACTAAATGGTTGCAGATTCGAAAATATTTCTTTTTCCCTATCAATAAAAATTTCATCACACTATTATTTGTGGTCCTTGATTTGTGCTCGATCATTTTGCTGAAAAAATTGGGAAAGATGTTGTACATGTATGTATTTGATACACACACACACACACACACACACACACACACATATATATATATATATATATATATATATATATTAGTAAAGCCCATAAAAAGGAACACACCCACTACGTTAAAAATCTCGTACTATCTCATTTCCCGCATATAGTACACAGTCTAACTATCGGCGTAAATTGTTTGGTTTTTATGCATGTAAATCTTTGCTGTGTTAATCGATGTCCAAGTGAGTCTTTTTCTTTGCACACAATTATATGTTGTTGTTTTTTCTATTTAAGATTATTTGGTAACAACCCTTAAAAAGTTCAATTTATTGGGTAAAAATACTGAATCTGCATATCTGAACATAACAAGAATACGCCGAGGTAGAATATATATATATATATATATATATACGAGGATCATTAAATAAGTTTCCAGACTTTTTTCGCATGGGTACTTTTATTGATAGTACACACATGAAACTCTAGTCAGCTTACTGGCACGACAAAACCATAGCTGCCATCAACGATACGCCCGCACTGCTATCTGGCACGACAAAGCCAAAGCTACTGTAAACGATACGCCCGCACTGCTACCTGGCACGACAAAGCCATATCTACCGTCAACGATACGCCCGCACAGCTATCTGGCACGACAAAGTCATAGCTACCGTCAACGATACGCCTGCACAGTTTTCTGGCACGACAAAGCCATAGCTACCGACCACGACATTCCTGCAATGCAGTCCACGTAACGACTCGCTGTTACGGAATGCCCCAGCAACGCAGTATCTAGTCCACGTAACGACTCGCTGTTACGGACTACCATAGCAATGCAGCATCTAGTCCACGTAACGACTCGCTGTTACGGACTACCCTAGCATTGCATCATCTGGCCCACGTAACGACTCGCTGTTACGGGCTAGCAACCAGATCGACACACCCTCGGTTAACCAAACGTACTGTCAAAACCGGGATATCGATCTACCGACCACGACGCTCCTACAATGCAGCATTCAGTCCACGTAACGACTCGCTGTTACGGACTGCCCTAGCATTACAACAACTAGCCCACGTAACGACTCTCTGTTACGGGTTAGCAACCACGACTCGACCATACCAACGAAATGTCAAAACCGGGACATCGATTTACCAACGATTCGACCGATCTCAGCTGCCCGGAAACGACCATCCAACTGCATTCAACGACCCGACCGACTTCAGCTTACCAGCATCAAACATCTAGCTGTATCTCCACGACTCGACCTACGCCAGCTACCCTCGTCGAACGTCCAGCTGCGAACATCTACAACTCGACTGACGAGATCACCCATCTAGCCGAAGACCACATACAACCGCCACGGACATTTACATACACGTTTGTAATTCCGGCAAATAAAATCGTCACTTTGTTGTATCTATTATCTTGCCTTTTTGTCTCCCTTCATTGTCTTTGGCTGTCACTACACTTGCACGCGCATAAAAACCCTTAAAGTTATTGGAGGGGCCGACGCGCTTATCGGCTCCGCAACACCGCTATGGTACACTACCACTACGGGTTAGAGTCGACCTGGGAGTAATGGCAATGAACGGGGAAACCACATTCCTCAAAGCTCCAGCTTCACTATCAGATGCACTTTAGTATCATATTTTGCAGTCTCAGCTGGGTGAGAGTATATTAATAAGTAAATCCTTTGTTTATCAAAATTTGTAAAAGAATTTAATCTATCTTAAATTTCATGGATGTTTTTCACAAAAAAAGACTTTCCTGTCATGAAGTATTTTTTTTTTAAGTAAACAGGTCATACTTATGTCAATGCGATTCATGAATATATGTGGAAGTTTTGATAGAATTCAGATGTCAGGACAAGCCAGATAGGATGAGCTATTTGAACCTTTTCACCTCGTCTTCTTCTTGTTTAGTTTAACTGAGAGGTAGTTAAACGTTAACATGATGTATGAGATAGATTCAAATATCCCAAGATGAACAACAACAAACCTATTTTTTGCTGCCTGTTTCTAAGAAACAGTTTGCCTCCCTTTATTTCTAGGAAAAATTTTAGTCAATTCATTTCTTAGAAACCAGTGGCCTCAATAGTACACATACATTTTTGAAGAAGTTGAGAGGGGTGCTAAAGCTTGATCTGTTATGGGAAGGTTCGCAACTTTAATAATCTTTTTATTTTCATATTGTCTATATAATTTGCACTTTTTATAAAATCTCTTTTTTATAATAATAGTAATAATAATCCTTACGTGTTTTTCACACCAGATTTAGATTACCGTCTTTCCCTGGAATCCGGGTGACAGCAAGTTTCCTCATGTCTCCAGAACTCTTCTCAGTATTCTGGCCGATCTGAACAATGTTATAGTTTGCAAGGTCTCAGCTCATCCCCCGATATCCCATTCTTCCGGTCCATTTTCCAAGCCAGTAGGTTTTACATATTGACCTTTGAAAGGCCGATTAAGTTCTTAGTTTTCCAAAACAAGTTGCACCTGTGTCGTAGACAGTGGAAATGTCACATGAACTGCATGGGTGGGTTACTGGAAGGAAGAGTAACCACGGGGTGCCTGGGTGTCCGAAAAACATATAACGACGAAGTTTGAAATCCGGGACACTGAGCAGTGAGCAGAGAGACAAAACGACACGCCGTTTCGGGCGTTGGTCCGGCGGAAGGCCAGTCGGCTCCGGTTGACTGGAAGAGAAAAGTCTAAATGAACAAGACTCGCTAATGTCGAAAGCTATTATGATCCCAGAACGAAGAAGAAACGAAGATGATTAAATGTTTTAAGTCGGCCTTGAGTCAACCTTGAGGAGGCAGAGTAAAGAAGTAAGGAATAAGAAAAATATCACTAGATGCAGTGAGAATAAAGAGTATTCGGAAGACTTGTTGTCACTTGTTGAAAAAACTACCTGATACTACGAGTAGGAATAGTCTGTTAACACAAAAAAAATACTGGGTGAGTGAAAAGTGACTTATTTTAAATATCTATTATATCATTTTTTGTAAAAATTATTAAGAAATGAATCATAAGAATTCTAAAATATGGAGATACTTTTCAATTACTCTGTTTAAGTTGAATTATCGAGAATGGTGATAAAAAATTATGGGGTATTGTAAATACTTGTTGAGATTTGATCTCCTGTAAAATCTATCTCATAATGATACTGTAAAATCTCTATTAATTGTCATAAAAATGTTGCTGAAATCAATGGTTACTATTATTAAAGGAAAGTCTCATAAACATTGACAAAAATAATAGCTGGAGCAGTGACCAGTGAAATGATTGCGCTTTGCTGCCACTTGATCTGTAGTAAAACCTCACCAGTTACGACAAGAGAGAGAAATGTCAATTGACATTGATAAAAATATTACAAAATGCAACTAGAAATAATGAGCCGTGACAATGGCAAGCTTGCTGCCACTTGATCCTAGCTGAAAATCATCTCCTTACTTGAGCGAAAAGTCTAATAACATTAATAAAACTATTACTAAATGCAACTCGAATAATATACCGTGACAATGACAGGCTTGCTGCCACTTGATCTCAAGGGGATTCACTTTTTGACTGAGCAGCGTGTGAAAAAGCATATCTAAGTAAATATTCAGAAGTATGTATGTAACACTTTCCTTTTTATTTGAAAGCAAGACAAAGGCCTCTGAAGTAAAACAGGTATTTTAATTACATAATTTAAGTTATGTGAATCAATTACTTAATTGACATTCCCAATCTGTGATTGTTTTCCTGTGATTTTTTAATCTGTGGTTTATTTTTACCTTGGTTCGGTCAGTATGTAGTGATGACTCTCTTACTACAGAACGGAACAAAGGGTTAGACTTGATTGGGTTGGGTTGGGTTGGGTTTTATGACCATTGTAGGTTATTTAATGCCAAATCCTCTTAATACATATATATTAAATATATATATAATTTATGAACTCATTTTGTAGATAACATTATTAAACCAACTTGAGCCCTTTTTTTGCACACAGTTAAATAGTTTCAAGTATTGCTATATAACCGTCAGAATTTATTTGTTTGCCCACAGTTTGTTCTATTTGATCCATAGATAGGACCCTATCAGGTGCTACCACTTCGGATTAGAGTGGACCTGGGAGCAATGGCAATGAAGAGGTACTCCACATTCCCCAAATCCCCAAAGCTGGATCCTCACCATCATATGGTTTAATATCATATCTAGGACTCTCGTTGGAGGGTGAGGGGTCTTACTCCTCAGTAGAGAGACCGTTGATGTATTCTACAGCCCCATGACTTAAATATGAAAAAATTGTGAATTAAATAAGAATTGAAGACCAAGTACTCTATGCATGATATTAAAAACGTTTATTTATTTATTACAAAATGAAGAAAAGGTTGTAAAATAAAAGAAAAAAAAAGTAAATTCACTATTGTTTAAAGTTTTCTTGAGCAAATACACATGATATTTTTATACCATTTTTGATGTACAGGGTATTACAGAAAAATTGATATCGTTTCGTAATCTCATCACGAAACCATTTCTCGTTCAAATTATCTTAAATTTTAGCAGTATAGAAAGAACTAAAAATTCTGTTTAATCTTTTTTTTATTATTATTATTTTCTTTTCAGGTATGGAAATGCGATTCACAGGAGAAAAAAAAGCGTTTAAACATTAAAGATAGAATTTTGAGTTGTCCCACACGTGATGTTAACATTTGAAATTATTTGAACCAGACATTGGTTATGTTATTAGTTTACGAAATTATACGGATTTTTAGGGAACACACAAGCAGGATTATAATACAGATTTCATATGACCTAAAGATTAAAAAGAAATTAAACAAAATACAAATATATATATATATATATATATATATATATATATATATATATATATAGAGAGAGAGAGAGAGAGAGAGAGAGGGGGGGGTATTTTAAAAATGAGGAATTCAACGATAAGTTGGTATTTTGCAGAAAACGCAAGAATTCAACCAAACTGTATACGGAGCTGATAGTACAACTTTTTCCTCTGCCCTAAAAATGTTTTCATCAAGTCTGCAGCAATTCATACAGTCTTCATCACTCAGATTATTAGAACCAAAGACTTCACATATGTTAAAATTAACTTCACAAATCGGACATCAGTTACCGTTGAAAAAAAATGTTAATTTGCCATTATGAAGACCATTTGAAACACATAAATATGGTTTGATTTTTCCGTTAATACATTCTGTAACAATCTCCGAGGTATTATGTCGACATTGAAAATACACTCGTGTTCCATTCATAATTTGTGTTCCAAAAGGAATAATTTCGTAGGTTGTTATATTTCGAAAAGATAACAGATCGTGCTCTTTCGGAAGTGTACATATTTTGGTGCAGATAGGAGCTTCATTGTCCCATGTCAAGTTTGACGTACACGATAGTTTTCGATGACCGACAAGCTGGTATCCAGACTGACAAGAATATTCAACGGAGGAGGAATCTTTTGACCAAATATATTTCCCGTTTTTTACATTTATCGCAGTACATAACTTTCTGCAGTGAATCGGCGGCTTCCAAAATCCTCCAATGCAGGTAGAAAGTCCAGATGATACCTTGTAGCCTGGTTTGCAGGAGAAAATAATGCGCTGACTTAGATGGACCAGGGACCCGATCGAGAGGGATTTAAAATTTGGAACCAAAGCTATAGCTTCAAGTTTATTTTCAATGTTAGGAACGATACACATCTTCTTGCAAACTGGCGATGAAGTATTCCACCGGCCATCATTTTCACATCGTAGAACAGCATCTCCAATTAAAGAGTATCCACTTTCGCACTTAAATTTAACAGTCTGATTGACAGCTATTTCTTCCTGGCTAGACACGAAACCGTATCGGGGTGACGAAAGTGGGCGACAAAGTGACACTTGACAGGTAGGCGGTGGCAAGTTCCAGTGACCATTTTCTTCGCAGATCACGTGGTCAGTACCGTTAATGTCGAAACCGAGGGCACACCAGAAGTACACAGTCGTGTTGTAAGTATTGTCGTCAGTTGAAATGTAGCCTCCTGAAGGTGCAGTCAGAGGAGGGCAGATTGTCTTTTGACAGTTAATCTTGTTAAAGATCCACTTTTTATATTTACATTGCACTTGCAACGAATCAGATTTTTTAGTCGATGTGAAGTAGCGAGCGCATGCTTGAAATAGTGTGAGACTTTTTGTAGTATAATCCAAAGAATATTGCAAGTAGCTGTTTGGTTGATTTGGAAAGGGCCCACAGTTGAGGATGCTTATTATTTGACCGACGAGAGTGTTTGGAATAAACGAGGAATTAGTCTGATTTTCGCCGTGATTGCGCAACAAATCTTCATGAATTAGTTTTTTTTTAATATTCTCAATGGCATGCATCTCATCCGAGTGTTCAACTCCAGCACTTAGAGTAAATAGTGTGGCTAGAAAAACTACCAGAAATATACGGTGAGAAAAATGCATGTTGTAGCAGTACCGAGTATATATATCTCTCGTTTGTACGTTTCCCGTTACTCTTAGTCAATATATACTTAACTAGACGATAATGACGTCATCTTTTACGAAAAAGTTAACATGTATAGTTTAATTTTATTGCTTTTGTTTAGTTTTTATTGTTTTTGTTTAGTTTTTTTGTTTAGTTTTTGTTTAGTTTTTATTGTTTTTATATTTTAGTTTTTATATTTTATTTTTTATTTTTTATCTTTTATATTTTAGTTTTTATATTTTAGTTTTTATTGTTTTTTAGTTTTTTTGTTTAGTTTTTTTTTTTGTTGTTTAGTTTTTGTTTAGTTTTATTGTTTTATAGTCTTTTTTTTTTGTTTAGTTTTTATTGTTTTTGTTTAGTTTTTTTTAATGTTTTTGTTTAGTTCATGAGTAAAGATAGGAACTGAATTTTTTTGGAAACAATCTACAAACTCTGCGTTTAAAGATTATACAATGTTTAATGAGCATTTGGCATTAAATAATCTACAAAGGTTGATTTGCAAAAAAAAACCAACTAAACCAAACCAAACGAATTATACATGATATATATAAAGAGGATTTGGTATTAAATAACCTACACTGGTTGATACGCGATAAAAACCAACAAAACCAAACTAGACAATAATGACGGCATCTTTTACGAAAATGACATCTTTTACGAAAAAAGTTAACGTATAGTTTAATTTTATTGTTTTTGTTTAGTTTTTATTGTTTTTGTTTAGTTTTTTTGTTTAGTTTTTATTTAGTTTTTATTGTTTTTATATTTTAGTTTTTATATTTTAGTTTTTATATTTTATATATTATTAGTTTATTATTGTTTAGTTTTTATATTTTAGTTTTTATATTTTAGCTTTTATATTTTAGTTTTTATATTTTAGTTTTTTGTTTTTGTTTAGATTTTTGTTTAGTTTTTGTTTAGTTTTTATTGTTTTTATAGTTTTTTTGTTTAGTTTTTATTGTTTTTATTAAGTTTTTTTTATTGTTTTTGTTTAGTTTTTATTGTTTTTGTTTAGTTTTGTTTTTATTGTTTTTGTTTAGTTCATGAGTATATTTTAATTCATGAGTATATTTTGTTTAGTTCATGAGTATAATTTCCCCCAATCAGGATGACTTATCCTATTCATACCGGACCATCTTTCTGAGCAGCAGAAATTGGGGAAGCCGTCAAACACTCTCCCTTCTTTTCGCAGAACTCCTTCGTTCAGTACAGACATCTGACCGTCTGCTCTTCAATAGCAGCGGTAGCATCACACAACCATGAGGGCAGCCGTCTAATTTATGGACCCCTTGCGTCTATTCTCTTAGACCAAGGTTTCCCAGTTGAATATGAATTAGATGAATTCAATACACCACACACAGGAACAACTTTACGTCACCCCCAAAATTGGCTATGTCGACTGCGATGCAAATTCGCTCCGACGCCTAGCTACTTCATCTCTGGGCAACATTTTCAGGAGACATTCACGCTTCTCCCCGAAACAATCAGAACCACAAACTCATAATGACTACAATCGTTTCGGTCCTTAAACAGCAAACATGACTTTTGCTACACTATGGCGAACATATCCCCCTCACACATTCAACAGTGCCTTAACCTAACGATGTACTTTTCACTCAGACATTTAGCTGCTAAAATGCTTTCTCAACTCTATCATAACTTCATTTCGTTTCCTTACTTCTTTCCTTCTTACGAGACTTGCAGTACAAACGTAAACCCTTTAATCCATGCTGCCATTAAAAACCTTCATATAAAACCTTACGTCATCATCTCACTCCTTTATTTACCTTTTACCCTTTGCGAGGAAGTAACGTAACACCAACATAACCTAATAATATTCACTCTCTAAACATATATATATATATATAAAGAGGATCTGGCATTAAATACCCTACAATGGTTGATATGTCATTGTTGCAGAGCCGATAAGCGCGTAGACTCCGCAAATGATTTAAGTGTAACGCGCGCGAATGTGTGCATGGCCAAAGACAATGGAGGGAGACAAAAGGCAAGATAACAGATACAACAAAAGTGACGATTTTATTGCCGGAATTACAAACGTGTATGTAAATGTCCGTGGCGGTTGTATGTAGTCTTCAGCTAGGATGGGTTACGTCGTTGGCTGGTATGGTCGCGTTGTAGATGTTCGCAGCTGGACGTTCGACGAGGGTAGCTGGCGTAGTTCGAGTCGTGGAGATACAGCTGGATGCTTAATGCTGGTAAGCTGAGATCGGTCGAGTCGTTGCGGAAAGCCGAAGTCGGTCGCTTGTAAATGTCGAGCCAGATAGCCGTGCGGACGAGTCGGGGCGGTTGCTAAGGCTGTTTTGCGGCAAAGCTGTGCAGACGTATCGAGGCGGTAGCTAAGGCTTGCGCGCCAAAGCTCTGCACTGTCGAGCGAACAGGCCAGGAGGCCGAGGCTAAGATTGGCGTTATCTTAGCGCTGCGCGGATGGTGGAGCGGTAGCTAAAGGCCAACCCCTGCCTTTAGCGCTGCGCAGCCAAACGGACGAGCGGAACCGAGCGATGGTTAAGACCGGCTGGTCTTAGTGAGTCCTCTTCGTGTTTGCCTCCTGGTCGTCTATTTCGACTGATCATTAATGACCGCCAGAGATGCACCGACCCGCAGAAGGTGACCTCTCAAAGCCCTTAAAAAGGACCGTAAAAAAAGGTTGAATCTGCCACTAGAAGTAGCGGTGAGGTGGGTGCAACCACGATAACGTAGGACCCGAGCCTCGTGGAGCCGAGTGGCCCCTGAGAGCGTTCGCGTAGACCTCTGAATTTTCGCCGCTTGAAGCTTTTTTATATGGAAGAAAGGGAACTCCACTTCTGTCGCGCCACGTGGATAGAAAGTTCTTCTACAAAAAATGGACGCAGAAAATAAGTATTTCTTTAGCCCGGTATAGGCGAGCGAAAAGTATTACTTCCATTTTTATAGAATTATTTCTGGCAGAAGTGTTTTGCAAATGTTGATAAATGTTAATTTATCCCTTTCTTAGCTGTAACAGCCGGTTAGAGTAGAAAAAGGGCTTCATCATTTCCGGCCGTACCCGGATGTTATTTCTGTAGGGCGAAAGTGTAATCCGATATGCTTACATTCGTAGGCCGGTCGCGGCACCATAAACCAAACTAAACTAAACAAATAAAAAAATGTAAATACGAACTACAACAAACGCAATTCCCTAACCGCTAGGCATAAAATACCCAAGATAGGTTGGCGTGCCGTTAAAATCAATGGATCATAATCGTATAATAACAAAGGCAATTTAAAGAACAACAAAAACAACACCTATGACAAGAAAAAAGATTTTCTTATTTTTAAAATGTTACCATGTTTTTATTTAAATTAAGGTTTAATGTTTGAATTTGAAGCGTCGTGCCCTGTCAAAAATGTAAACAAACCAGATCACTCAAAACACTTAAAAAGCGCTACGTCCGGCTACGACCGGAAATGATGAAATCCTTCGTAGCCCTAAACCAGTCGTACCAGAGAAGAAAGAAAAAAAATCTACCTTTTTACAACATTAACAGTGCCAGTCTTTCGAAAATCACTCTATCAAAATAAAGTGGATTATCTTCAGAAACCTATTTCAAGCGTAGGGAGGATTGTATTACTACTGATAATTTTCATAGACGAACTTTCTGTCCACACGGCCCAGTAGTGTGATACGACCTTCGCTCTTTTTATAGACAAGCCCTTTCAGAAGTCAAATCGGTAAACCCCCGACATGACTAGTGTAATATCCTAACAAAAGGGAAATAACCTCTGATGCCACAGGGGTTACGGCCCCTACTACATCCGGGGGATTTGGTCAATAAAGGAATGTACCAGGATAGCAGCAGATGTTCGTTCTCCCTCTGTCTGAATCATCATCATTTTCTTTTCTCTCATTCAGGTTAACAGACATCTCCTACGACATAGAGTCCGAGCCATCTGTTCAAGCATCCCAATCACTTCACAGACTGAATGAACTCCCTCACCAGATAATTATTATCACCACTGTCATTGTTGTTATCATTATTTAAAAAAAAAAAAAAAAGAGAGAGAGAGAGAGAGAGAGAGAGAGCATTGTAATATCGTAACTAACAAAAGGGAAATAACCTCTGATGCCACAGGGGTTACGGCCCCTACTACATCCGGGGGATGTGGTCACTAAAGGAATGTACCAGGATAGCAGCAGATGTTCGTTCTCCCTCTGTCTTTAATCATCATTCATCTTATCGATTCATCTTGGTAATAGTCCATACCTAGCAAGTATCCATTACCTCAGATATAAAGACTTTACAACTAGCACGTTAATTTTTTTTATCGTTGGTGGTGGAATCCAGTTGATGTTGCTCATTTCGGCTAGCCGTGTTGTTAGCCGTATGGATCTGGTCGGGTGTATCTTGTCACTGGACATACTTCGAGCCTCCGGAGTCCGTTTCCTCAGGCTTTAACCCTCCTCAGAGGGTTTAAGGTCAGCACCTGGCGCCCCTTTTTAGGGAATGCCGACGGGGCCAGAGGCATGTTTGGGACTGCCGGACGCGTCTGGGCTTAGGTCCTGCGACTAGACCCACGTAAAAACGGACTTGTGCTATACTCGTATGCTTGGTGGGGCGTATGAAAAATATTGACAAATAACGGTTAACCTCTCCACTGGGGTTCGTCCCGCTGGTTCGCCAGTGGGGCTCCGTTTAACAAAAATAGAATTGAGGCTGTTAGGCTCCCACCTTTGGCTGGGCCACTTTCCGGTGGGCGAGGTGCATCATTGACACCTTTGTCCCTCTTGTATAGCACTAGAACTTGCTGTCCAATTTAAGCTATAATCAGGCATACGTTCCTGAACCCAGATTTGGGTCCAAGTCCAGCTAGGCACATCAGACCCTCATTGCACTAAGTAGGCCGATGACCAACATAGTCCAGCAGGGTAGTTGAAAGCACATACCTCCCACCCGTGTTGTAACGGTTATCATCGAAGTAAATGGACACGGTGACTCGAGTTCAAAACCTGGAAGAGATTGTTTGTGTTTCACTTCAGGCAAGAAATCCATCTCTTTAATTATGGGTGAATAGTAAGGCAGACTCGTGATACGGCAATCAATCTAGGTGAAGGAAAACTATGAATTAAAACCAGCAATATTGTTCTTTCTTGAAGTAATCTTAAATTTTTAACAGGATCTACGCACGATGTTCACCAAACAACGCCTTTCAGGGGTGCTCGTGGTGTAATGGTCATCGTCATAGGAAATGAACTCGGCGACACGAGTTTAAATCCTGGACGAATCTGATTGCATTGTACAAAACGCTAATATCCTTGGGAAAGGTATGAATCCTCTTATTCTAGGGGTAAAAAACTGAGGTGAGTCGATTCTTCAGCCTTGGTTAGGCAGCCAGCATAGTAGAAGAAAAACTTTGAATCCAAACCTCTTAAACTCTGCTTTAAAATTTACCTTGCGGAGGAGTTTGTTATAATCAGGTTGTAGATGTTGCTGAAAACGCATTGGTTGAAAAGTCTAGATGATCGATGTTCCGGTTGTACAGTACTATGGTTAACCCGGGGGGGGGGGTCTATGCGGCCTTAAGGGTTCATGCGAGTCTGAGCTGAAGTCGCTCGTGGACTAGATGTTGCAGATGCTGGTTGCAGAGGCTGTGTGATCAATGGTCCGGTTCGTTCAATCCTTGGTTTGACTGGATGTGTGTCGATGTGGCCTCAAGCGTTAATGCTTGACCGATCTGTGAGTCGCTCGTGGACTAGATGCTGCAAAAGCTGTAGCTTGGTTGTGCAGGAACGGCTGCTGGGTTAAGCTGGTGCTAGTCTGCATTTGGTGTTGACTGCTGCGTCGTCGTCTCATGGTATCTACCATGAAGGTGTAGTGAGGAGACCAAAAGTAGTCGCAGAAGACATTCTGGGGTTAACTCTTAGAAGAGCTGTTTAACTTTCTGAGATTAGCTCTGAGAAGTGCTGTTTGAATGAGAAAAAAGCAGCTGTGATTGGTCTGGTTGACTGTGCTGGGTCCGCGGCTGTGGTTAGCTGGATTCCACGTCTTCTGTTTCGGCAGCTTGGTTTGATGGTGAAACGCAGACCACATGCTGCTGGGAAAGTTAACAGATCCAACCTCTCCACCGGGTTAAGCCAGGCTGCCAAGTCGTTATTTGTCTCTCCCACCCACCAAATAGGATTTGACACAAGGTCAATGACCTAAAGATCGATTATAGTGGGGGTTGATGGAAAGTGAGGTCAGGCTCGAGCCGAGATTCGAAACCTGCTGGACTATGCTGGCCATCGGCTCAGTGCAACGGGCCGATCTGGACATGAACTCAAACGTGAGTCCAGGCACGGATGCATGATTTTAGCTTAAAGTAGACCAATGCTGTCAATGGCATCATCGCCTACCCGAAAGAGGTCCAGCCGAAGCCAAGAGCCATTTAGATTCGAATTTGTCCTTGACCTTGACTACCGCTCTGAGCCGAAGCCTGGCTGCCAAAACAGTATTTGTCGTTCGTCCCAACGACCGGACGAGTATAGCACAAGGTCCGGCCCCGTCGGCATTCCCCTAAAAAGGGGCGCTTCAGGCTCCAGACGATAAATCTAGCCCTTCTAAGGAGGTTTAGAGTCTTGGGGACGGCCCCCTGAGGCTCGAAGATACCAGTCTAGGCGTGCCTCGACCGACTGCCACCGGAACCAGGACACACACGACCAGATCCGTGTATCGACGAACACGGCCGACCGAAGTGTGTCCCGGTTGCCAAGTCGATTTTTAGTTCTACCCGGTGTGTTTATATAGCGTTGGCCGCTGCTATTTTGCTGATCGAGGGAAGTATTTTTGTACACTGGAAGTTCCCTTATTAATGATAAAGTGATAATGAGATACTTCATTTTACTTTGAAGAGGAACTTTTGATTAGAATATATTTTATCCTGTGGCAATAATTTGGTCTCCAAAAGGCTAGTAGAATTAACACCTTTTGAAAAGTAGTTCGTGTTCATAACAGAATTTCACTCTTGACGTATGTATGACGTTTTGTGGTCTGACGTCACAAGTGACTCAGCGTTTTTGCTAAACCGAACATTCTAGGTATCGTTGACGGGACGGCTACGATAGTTCCAAGTATTTCTATGTATCACTAACAATTCAATTAAAACATCAATCATTTGTTTAAACACAGTTAAATGATCAAACAGTTCTATTTCAAACAATTCAACTTAGCATAAGTCATTTGCTTACACTCAGTTTAAATGTCAAACAGTTTTGTTATCACTCCAAGCCAGAGTGGACCTGAGAGCGATGGCAATGAATGGGTACTCCCTATTATCCAAAGCTCCAAAACTGGACCCTCACCATCAGAGTGTTTAATGTCATATTCAGGACACTCGTTCGTGAAGTCTTACCCCTCTTCAGAGATGAAGTCGGTTTATTCTCCAGGCCCAGCCGACTAGGTACTCGATGATTTTCATGGAGTTTTGATGTGAAGATTGGCAGACAAGGGAAAAGTGCTGTTTATCAACACACCACTACAGATAATATAACAAGTCCCCCTTTTCCAACCCAAATCCTCCTTTTTAGCTTACAATGTCCTCCTTTAGGGAAGTGTGTGAATAGCCACTCTAATTAGTAATGTTTTACTACATATATGCATTAAAAATCAGAAAGAAAGGGATTTATGTGGTAAGAAATTAATGCAGGAATAGAGCTTAGAGAAGAAAAAAGAACTTGATGAAATGGGGGAAAGGACAAAAACATATTAGAAAATTGAAGGGAGGGAGGAAAAAAGAAAACAGATTTAGAGAGAGTTGGAGGAGAAAGCACCATTTACACAATGATTCTTACAGACCCTATTCCAAAAGCAACCGCAACATTACATAAAAAAACGAAAACGAGGAAGAGAGAGAGAGAGAGAGAACGTTACTCAATTCATTCACTCGCCTAACTCCCTTAATTGATAAGCCCCGTGGGCGATAATGCCTCTTCAGTTGGACGTCAAGTGGAAAACTTTTAAAGCTAATGAATCTTGACAGCAAACAATTTATTTGACAGATAACTGATGTCGCTGCGTGGCCGACTCAGTTTCGTTCATTGTTTGAAAAAATATTAAAAAACGCACATAACACATGAATAAAAATAGTGCAGAGATTACTCTACGTCTTATTACACGATGGTTGGGTTTGGGTAACTTTTGGAGGTAGAGCTTACTAGTTCTAAATTAACACTTAAAACTCTTCTTTAACACAATACTCGCAAATGAGGCCACACAAACACACACACACACACACACACATATATATATATATAATTGTTAATGATTAAATTATAATTAAAAATCAAAAACTAATTAATATGTAAAAAGAAAGGTGTATATTATTGGGTATTTATTGGGCTCACAGCGAGACCAAAATATGACACAAAGTCAGTTTAGAGTGAGGTAATTGGCCTAATGGTTAGAGTGTTCGCCAATGGTCCGGGAGACTTGAGTTCAATCCCAAGTCG
The DNA here is from genome assembly GCA_963585895.1 of Sepioteuthis lessoniana. Lineage (NCBI taxonomy): Eukaryota > Metazoa > Mollusca > Cephalopoda > Myopsida > Loliginidae > Sepioteuthis > Sepioteuthis lessoniana. Next base: position 53,371,899 of record OY757925.1, on the reverse strand, counting down.
CGTCATACCAAAGACTTTCAAAATGGTACTTGATACCCCCTTGCCAATACCACACCAATATAAGGTATGTATCAAGGGTAAAGTGGGGTAATCTAAGGAAAGGAGTAGCGCCCTCCCCTACACCTCGGTGTTGTAGCTATTGTAAAGGGAGCCTTCTGGTCGCTCTCAACTACGGTCGCCAACTTTACTTTTACTTATTGGGCTCACAGCGAGACACGAAGTCAGTTTAAAGTGAGGTAGTATTGGAAAATATAGGATTAATTATCTGTCCTTGGCTGTAAAGGAACCAATCAACGCACTACTGTGAGTTGGCGCCCATTTCTGACTCCTTTCAATTTACGTCACTTATAGTGCTGGCAATAAAACCATCTAGACGTTTATTCCCATCACTCCAGTTCCAAGATGTGTAGTAGTGATTAGATGTATTTTTCGCTGGCGAATGAATTCCCCTCATAGAAGTAAATTGATTGAACTGAACCAATCAAATCCACCGGCGGAAGGATACGAAAAGCTGGACCTTCGGCGAGAAAAAAATGGAATTCTTTCTCTTGTTGTTTATTATTTTTCTACTTCAAATTATGAAACTGACCACGTGTGGCACTTGATTTGACCAAAGTGAAAAAGGGAGAAGTAATCCTAGACAATATGGCACCAAAAAGCTACCTCCAACTATTTGTCGAAAATTATTATTGGGCCCCTCAGTGCGAATTCGGGACCAAATTCTAAAGGCAGGAAAGAATAGCCAGCAGAGAGGTTTCGTCACTCGCTTCTTGAATAGCAGATAAGTATTTCAAACAGGCAAGAAGCCTCCCAAGAAATAAAATCAAAATCAAACAAAAGTACGAATTGGGAGACCAAACTGTAAAGGCAGGAAAGAATAGCCTATGGAAAGTTTTCGTCACTCGCTTCTTCATCAACCGATAAGTATTTCAAACAGGCAAGAAGCTTCCCAAGAAAGAAAAGTAAAATTAGATGGAAGTCAGCTACAGAAATTATACCAAGTTAAACAACTGAAAGAAAACTTAACCCGAGAATTCTGCTGAAAAGATAACTTTACAGAAAACTCGACATTAAATGAAAAATGAACATTTCGACAAAACTGAAAAGAAAAGAGACTCAAATTCAAAGAACTTGTTTCCTGGACACTCTCTCCGATAAAATCCCGCAAATTACACTAAAATTCAAATCACTTTATCTTTTCTATCCCTTTCTTTCTTGTTTCTTTGTATGAAATCCCTGTTTTAAAACTTTATTGTCTGTGTTATCTTTTTTAATCAGTATCCGAACTAGAAAGCTGCGGAACTCACCGTTTGAACTCACCGTTTGAACTTACACGCTAAAGCTCCCTAAAAGATAACCCAGTTAAATACTAAATTTGGCTTTTCTGTCATTTCCTTCGTTTTAAATCTTATCTTTAAAATTCCTTTATATTGCAAATTTTATCCTTTAAAAACTTCTTTAAAATTGCAGACGCTCACAGTGAACGTTAATCTTCTTTACAATTGGTGACCCCGACGTGATATGAACATGCAAAATTTCCAGAACAACGTGGAACAATTTTGAATGAATATTCACTCATTTCAAAGGCAACACAGAAGTATTATTGCTTCGACGCGTAGACTTAAGAAATGAAAGCAGCAAACATATACAAAGTCACAAACTAATTAAACAACCTGTTCAAACATATGGAAGGTCTTCTACCCCACGGTAATTACACGCAAAAAATTTCTAACGAAAAAAACTTTCTAGACGAAATTTCATACCCTGAAACAAAATAACAGAATTTTCGATGCGCGTTGAGAGGCAATACCAGACGTTCCTACTTCATCCTTACCAGAAAAAAAAACAACTTCTTAACTCCGTTTGTTCCTTCTTTCATCATTTCCCCTACCTACTCTTACTGGCAACTGCGACATTTCTCCTTTACTCCAAGAAAAATAACTACAAGAATTTACACTTGTCAGTGGACGGAACACCAACGAATTTCAACAATGAAGATTACGACCACATATCTTCCGCCAGCGAAATATATACCGACATTTTCGAAATAACGCAAGCACAACAACAAAAACACGACTCAGTTCACTGGACAGTCGTTTACTATCTTAACCATAATTCGGCCAGATATCGTTAAGTGCTTTGAGTGACTGACGCAAAACCACAGACGCATTAAAAAAAAAAAGAAAGAAGAACTACGAGGACTACAAAGAGATTTGAAAATTCGATTTAATAAAAACGAAGTACAGAAAGACCAAAAAGAAAAAAATGTTTAACTCGTTCATAGACTCGCCATCACGTACTAACCTAGGCGACAAAATATCATTCGCGGAAAATGCTGCTGAACCGCCTTCACATCAACCATTCTAGGTTATTTAATGCCAAATCCTTTTTAGACATATATTAGATATATGATTTGTAAACACATTTTGTTGATTTTTTAACAAATCTGAGCTTTTTATTTTTTGCACACAACTAAATAATCATTTGTTTGCACAAAATTAAATATTGCTATGTAACAGTAACAATTTCACATCAATACGCACACATTTAAGTGGATATGTTGCGGAGCCGATAAGCATGTCGACCCCGCAAATGTTTTAAGTTTAATGCGTGCGAGAAGTGACAACCAAAGACAATGAAGGGAACAAAGGCAAGGTAACAGATACAACAAAAGTGACGATTTATTCCCAGATTTACAAACGTGTATGTAGAGTCCGTGGCGGTTGTATTTGGTCTTCAGTTAGATGGGTGATGTCGATAGCTGGTATGGTCGAGTCGTAAATGTGTGCCTGGATGATTATTGCAGGAAGCTGACGTCGGTCGTGGCTGGTAAATCGATGTACCGGTTTTGACAGTACGTTGGGTTAACCGGGGGGTGTCGATTTGGTTCCTAGCCAGTACTGCGAGTCGTACGTGGGCCAGATGTTGCAATGCTAGGGCAGTCTGTGACAGCCAGTCGTTACGTGGACTGCATACTACATTGCGAGAGCGTCGAAGTCGAAGTCGGTGTTGGCAGCTTGGTCGTGTAGAGTCGAGCGAGTTGGTGACTAAGACTGAGCCGTGTCTTAGTACTACGGACCAAGTGAACGGTCAGGTAAACCGTGGCTAAGGTTTGCCGGGCCTTAACACATACGGAGTCGATCGAGCGGATCGGTCAAGCTAGGGCTTTGTCATGCGCCTAGCTGTGCGGCGTATCGTTGACGGTAGCTATGGCTTTGCCGTACCAAACCTTTGCGGACTTGTCAGACGATAGCTATGGCTGTGTCGCGCCAATGCTGTACGGGCGTGTCGGGACAGTTGCTATGCCTGCGCCGTGCCAAAACTATGCGGACGTATCGGACGGTAGCTAAGGCTTGCGCGCCAAAGCTGTGCGAACGGTCGGACGGTAGCTAAGGCTGTGTCGCGCCAAAGCTGTGCGGACGTATCATTGACGGTAGCTATGGCTTTCGCACGCCAAAGCTGTGCAGGTGTATCGTACGGTAGCTAAGGCTTGTGCGCCAAAGCTGTACTGGCGTATCGAGACGTTAGCTAAGGCTTTACACGCCAAAGCTGTGCGGGCGTATCGAGACGATAGCTAAGCCTAGCGCGCCTAAGCTATGCGGGCGTATTGGACGGTAGCTAAGACTTTGCGCGCCAAAGCTCTGCACTGTCGAGTGAATAGGCCAGGAGGCCGTGTCTAAGATTGGCGTTATCTTAGCGTTGCGCAGATAGTGAAGCGGTAGCTAAGGGCTAACCCGCGTCTTTATCCCTGCGCAGTCAAACGGACGAGCGGAACCGATGGAATGGTTAAGACCGGCTGATCTCAGAAAGCCCTTTTCGTGTTTACCACTGGGCCGTCTATTTCGACTGGTTGTTAACGACCGTCAGAGATACTCCAACCCGCAGAAGGTGACTTCTTATGAAAAAAAAAAGGATGAATCTGCCACCAGAAGTGGCGGTGAGGTGAATGCAACCACGATAACGTAGGATTCGATCTCGTGGAGCCGAGTGGCCCGTGAGAGCGTCCGCGTGGACCTCTATTATTCATCGATACGTCCCACCAACGCACAAATATGGCACAAGGCCGTTTTTAAGGTGGGTCCGGTCGCAGGGCTGAAGCCCACATGCGTCCGGCAGGGTAAAAAATACCTTCGACTCCGTTGGCATTCCCCTTTTTGGGGCGCCTCAGGCACCAGGCAATAAACCTACTCCCCGGAAGGAGGTAAAAGCCTGGGGAGATGGCCCCCTGAGGCCGGGGGAACTCTCCAGTACCGAGGCACACCCGGCAGAACCGCCTAGAGATAAAATGGCCTACCGAATGCGACCCAACAACTGGAGAGGAAAGGTCACACACACCCTAAAAAAGAGCGGGGACCTCTGATATTTATCGATGCGTCCCACCAATGCACGAATATGGCACAAGGCCGTTTTTAAGGTGGGTCCAGTCGCTGGGCTGAAGCCCACACGCGTCCGGCAAAGTAAAAAATACCTTCGACCTCGTCGGCACTTCCCTTTTGTGGCGCCTCAGGCGCCAGGCAATAAACCCAACCTCCCCGGAGGGGGTATAAGCCTGGCGGGATGGCTCCCTGAGGCCGGAGGAAATCTCCAGTGCCGAGGCACACCCGGCAGAACCACCCAAAGGTAAGACGGCCTACCGAATGCAACCCAACAACTGGAGAGGAAAGGTCACAAGCACCTTTAAAAAGAGCGGGGACCTCTGAATTTTTCGCCGCTGAAGCTTTTTTCATATGAAAGAAAGGCAATACCACTTCTACCGCGCCACGTAAATAGAAAGTTCTTCTATAAAAAATGGACGTAGAAAATAAGTACTTCTTTAGTCTGATATAGGCTAGCGAAGATAATTGATTCCATTTTTATAGAATTATTTCTGGCAGAAGTGTTTTGCAAATGTTGATAAACGTTAATTTATCCCTTTCTTAGCTATAACGGCCGGTTAGAGTCGAAAAAGGGCTTTGTCATTTCCGGCCGTACCCGGATGTTATTTCTCTAGGGCGAACGTGTAATCCGATCTATTTATGTTTGTAGGCAGGTCGCGGCAGATATATATACGATTTGTAATTGAATACGTTTGTGGGTAATTTGATTTTTAAATGAGTTAAAACTAATTTGTTTGCACACAAGTATTGGTATTGTTTCTACACAGTTGAATGGTAGCAATTATTGCTATCTAACACTAATGATTCTTTTCAGTATTAATCATTTGTTTTCACAAAATGGTATAATTACAAGTATTGCTATTTAACACTACTATTCCATTGAACACTATTCATTCATTTGCACAGTCGAATGGTTCCAAGTATTACGATGATGCAGCAATGTTTCAATTTAGGCACACAGTTAAAAAGTTTCAAGTATTGCTATTTAACACTAATAATTCTATTCAACATTGCGCATTTGTTTGCATGCAGTTAAATGGTTCTAAGTTTTTCTATGTATCCCTAACAATTCAATTAGAATATCAGTCATTTGTTTACACACTGTTAAATGATCAAACAGTTCTATTTCAAACAATTTAATTTAGCATAAGTCATTTGTTTGCACTCAGTTTTAACGTCAAACAGTTCTATTTGACTCATAGATATGACCCTTTCAGGTGCTACCACTACAAGCCAGAGTGGACCTGGGAGCGATGGCAATGAAGAGGTAGTCTGCATTCCCCAAAGCTCCTAAACTGGAGCCACATGATCGGATTGTTTAATCTAGTCGGTATATTCAACTGCCCAAGCTGACTGGGCCGCGTTTGTATTAGATAAGAATACTTGAAACCATATAACTGTGAGAAAACGAATAATTACAATTAGATAGAAATAGTTTCTAGAAACCAAAAAATTGCATATGAATTATTAGTATTTGATCGGAATACTTGAAACCATGCAACTGAGTCAAATTATTTGTATAAGACAGGAGAAGGATTGATATCATATAACTGTGTGCCAAAAATAGATAAATAAGTGCACTTGTAAAAAAGCATTCTATGGAACATTGAAAATATAGTTATGATTATTATTAAACATATACAAATTAATCAAATTACGGCATTAACTAACTCATAAAGGTATATGGGGATTATTATAAAGCCCCGAAAAGCCCGGTTTAATCCTACGTTTTGTAAAAGAATAAACTGTACTTCAAATAGCAGTAGAGATTTGGGTGAGAGCTTTTGAAGAAAGGAAGACGAACGACTTTTACATGCAACAAAGTTTATATTCAACAACAACAACAATAAACAGGGTTTTACACCAAATGGAATAAACAACGAATTGGAAGAGTTCACAAAAGAGAGTTCAAGGAAGAGTTCAAGATGTAAAATATGGTTAAGTTTGTTGTGAAGATTGTAAGGTAGGTATGTGAAGGTGTTTGAAGGTAAAGTAGGTTTTATAAGGTTTGGTTGTAAGGTTGAAGGTAAAGTAGGGTTTGCAGATAAAATGCCTGCTGGAACTTAACTGTGTGAGTCCTGTTCCTTTAAACTCAGTACGTGCGTTCGTCGCTCTTGGGTCCCGGTGGTGGAAGGTACCAAATACGTATACCGTCAAGGGCTGCTACGAAAGGGACCTGTGCAATCAGTGTTGGTAGTGGAACCAAAAGAGAGAGAGTCTCCAGTCGAGCTCCTTTTTATGATGGACGCCACGTGACCCCCAAGGGGCTGCTGCTGTTCGGTGAAACAGGATCACCAGTTCCTTATCAAAATTTCTACAGGTTTTGATATTCCGTTTGTAGAGATCACATCCTTTACATGCCAAATAGTAATTCTATTTGCCGCTAAGTGGCATGACCAAAGTAACATAGCGAAGAATGCGGTAAAAAAGTCAAATTTCTATCTCTCGTTCTTCCCTCGAAAACCAGAAGTACCCATGAGTGAGTGCGTTTCCTCCATCAGAGGGGACTTTTGCCTCAACACACCTCGTGTCGAATGGCGCAAGATACCATGATTGACGTAAGTCTTCACTCAACAGCTTCCATTCTATTAAGGACTGTTTACTTAAACTAAAAGAACTTTAAGACATTTTTTATACAACTCTTCATAAAGCATTTCTTGTTTCTCATTTCATTCTTGTATTCATTCTAGTAACTTTGCTCAGGCAGTAGAATATGTTATGTCATCGCGAATTGTTTTACATTGATCTGCACTAAGAAATGTTAAACCATAATACATTTCCTCAAACTACAAATGTCCGAATTGTTTTCCTCTCACACTCGAATGATTGTTGCATTGAGTTAAGGTACTCATATACGGCAAATATATGAAAATAACCTTCGAGTTATCAATACCACTCCACGGCACATTAAATAAATCAACCTAAGCAAATCAAGGTTTATTTTTTAACTTCATCTTCAGGGTTTTTCCCGAATTTTATTATCAGTTTGAAGTCAGAGCCGGCACTTACAATCCCCAAATCCCCCAACTGGGGACCCAAAATTGCATGGAGGCCTCATATATATTCTATGAATACTACTTTATGAAAAATGACATATAGTAGAGTGGGAGAGTGGGAGGCCCGTATCATAGATTCAAGGGTGTGGGCGTATCATTGGTGGAGCCCTAGATCCTAGCACTGGCTCTTCCCTTAGTAGTAACATTCTGCAGAAGGGTAATACTCCCTTTCCAACAAGGCAACCTGTTGGCCGTTGGTGGCGACTCATGATGCTCGAGGACATGACCCTAGCGGCTGATCAGTTCGTGACTCGGCAACCAAAATGGTCTGGTGACTTGCAACATTCCACTTAAGCCCTGAGTTGGCGAGATGGGCGATCGGAGAGGCCCGATCCTATCAATCGATTGGTCAAACCCAAGTACCTGTATGATTGTCCAGACCGTATTCTTCAAATTGTTCTGGCGACAACCTTATTTTATCTTAAATGTGCTAGATGGCAGTGACTGCGGGTCAACTGTGCTCAGACAGCAATACTTGAAACCATTTAAATTGCGTGCAGACAAATGATTACTATTAAATAGAATTATTTGTGTTAAATAGCAATATTTGAAACCTTTTTACTATGGGCAAACAAATGTGCTCTGGCTCGTTTAAAAATAATGTTACCTACAATCCATTCGCTTACAAATCATATACATTATATGTGTATAAACATGATTCAGCATTAAATAACCAACAAGAGTTGATATGCCATTAAACCAAATAACTTAATCTAACCATTATGATTCATAAACTTTTATTTGCGGTTAAAAAATACAGTGGTCTGAAAGTTGTTCGGGATCACTTTTAACTGGTCGATGTAGAAGTGAGCAATCACATGACTAGGAATTAAGCCTTTTTTGGCTGATCTAAAGGCATCACAGACCGAACCCCTGAAAACTTTCTTGGTCCCATGAGAAGCATATAAATAATACATCATATTACACAAATGGGTAGTTTTTATTCTTGCAGCCCCTGCACAATTTAAACAGGCAGTAGTTCTTTTGCTTGCCTCAACGACCAGGAACTAACACACAAAACATATCTTTTGGGGCCCAAGCCACCTTACCCTACATACAAAGGATAACCTAAAACAAGTTATCCATGAATTTACCAAGAACTCAACACTTTAGAATAGACATCCAACAACTGAGCTTCTTTGTAACCCTTCTAAATCAATATATGGAAAAATTATCCTCTTGTATATTTCGGTATATAAATTCAAACCCATTTGTTGTAATTCTAACATTTCTTCCACCCTTATTATAAAGAAGTTACTACGGTATCCTGGTAAGCGAATTGCCTCACCCGCTCTCTCTCTCTCTCTCTCTATATATATATATATATACTCCTCTGTATTACCATACATGGATATAACATTTGTTTATCGACTATACATGTCTGTTACACACTGTCATCTTCTCAGATTAATCTTGGGTAATTTTTATCAAAATTAGTAACCGTAAAAAAAAGTGAAAAAAGCAAAGTAGTGTGGAAGATAAGAATAAACAGAAGAGTGACAAAAGAAAGAAAGAAAGAAAGAAAGAAAGAAAGAAAGGTGTGAAATTGTTACAAACATTATTTTTATTTTATTCTCATTTTTATCTTAACTCATTTTGATACTCTCCCTATTCAGATCATTTGAATTTTATTACGAGTGCCTACAACTATGTCGTCACCCAATCAAAAATCTTTCAGATATTCTCTATTTATACGAGGGTGAGTCAAAATGTAATAGCTTTTTCTTTAGCACAGAAATAATTACCGATACAGGAGCATGTATCATAGATCAAAATGAACCTGGTTCTGTGTGGATCATATCCCTACTTCTCAACATAGTCACCGTTTTTCTCAATAGCAATGTTCCACCTTCGAATGAGAGCATGCATCCCTGCCACGTAAAATTCAGTCGACTGTTCTTTGAGCCACTTCATCACTGCAGTTTTTCACTTCCTCGTCACTGACATAATGTTTATCATCTTTTCGGTCCCATGAAAGAAGGTTTAAGAGGCAAACATTATACCAGTGACGAGGGAGAATCAATTCAGACTTGTTTAAAAGTGTATCTACAAAATGACTTTAGAAATTATATATATATATATATATAAACAGGATTTGGCATTAAATAACCTACAATGATGGATATGCCATAAAACCCAACTTTCACGTTTTTTGTCCCTACCATTTCAAGCGTTGATCATCCAGATGGATATTATTAATGTTGTGACTGACGAGCAGTGAAAATACATCCTGTTTATCGGTAAACCGAATCCAGTGCTGTACGGCCTGTGTTCGTGTGTGCGAACGACCCGCTTATTTGCATCTTCCCTGCCTGTGTCTAAGCCAAATCCACCGACGAGGGCGAGTGGGAGAAGGGATTGGACTGGATTGTGGATGCTGGATATCGGCGGACGGATAAAGAAGGATGCGGGATTGAGAAAAGTGCTAGATTAGCGACCTCAGATCCTGGCGTGATGATCATGGATGGATGGATGCTATCTGAAAGCGGAGATTTATCTGAAGGATAAGAAGATGAGGAGAGCTGATGATGATGAGTGGATGAGGATGGCGAAGGATGGATGAACGAGGGGATTGAACGGATTTTCAGTATCGTTTAGATTCATAAAGGATCTGCTGTCGCTGACGTGGATCGTCGGGAATGCCAGCTTTTTTCCTTGGCGGGTTAATCACGCACCTGCTCTACGCTCTCATAGCGGGATTTAAGGTACACATCTCACAAGCTTTCGTGTCTCCGATCGATTTTCGCAGAGCAATAGATTAATTCTATTCAAAGCAAGACAAAAATGGCATATAAACCGACTATTTTTTTTCGAACTCACACTCTCTCTCTCTCTCTCTCACTTTCTTTCCTCTCTCTCTCTCTCTCCGGCTCTCTGTCTCCCTCTCTTTTTCTTTATCTCTCTACCTTTCCATTTCTCTCTTTCTCTCTCTCTCCCTCTCGCTCTCTTTCTCTCACCTTTTCCGCGTCTCCGTCTCCGTCTCTTTTTCTCTCTCCTTTCCTCCCCTCCCCCTCTCTCTCTCACTCTGTATATATATACAGACAATCCAAAAGTAAAGCCACTTATCTACTTCCACAAAAGCTGCAATCGGCACTGTGGAGGAGCACTTAGCCTAATAGCTATCGTTCTAGGAGATGAAATCAGTGACTCAAGTTCTAATCCTTGGCAAGTTTGCGTTTCACATCGCGTTAATGCCCATGGAAAGCTATCAATCTATTTCTTCTCCCCACCAGCTATGGTTTCTTTGTTTAATGTCATATCAATTTTTGTGGGTTATTTAATGTCAAAGCCATCCTTATAGAAGAACAGCAGTGGTACTATTTAACCCATAGCTGGTAGGATAAGGAGGTTCATACCTTTTCCAAGGGTCTGAAAAGAAACATAATAGCACGACTGGAGTTTAAACTCGCTTGCTATGGTATCGCAGTCGAGCGCTTCAGTCACTAGATCACGGGTACTAGGTGAATACTAGAGACTTAGGCGACCTGTCTAGAAGGAAAACTCTGAATTAATCGTATTGTGAACAAAACCTACACACCAACTCTCTCTCTCTCTCTCTCTCTCTCTCTCTCTCTCTCTCTCTCTCTCTCTATGTATCTTGTTTCTTATCATCCGTTCAGACATACATAATTAGTTACAGCCGGTTACCTAATGTGAGTCGATCCTCACTGATATCCCAACTATTGAAGCATTGTACTATATTAAGATCTAAGTAAATATCACAAATCGCCCTGCAGTTAAGATTAACAAACTACAATAGCACAAAATTACTACCGTAGTGAGTCCGATTTAGATTTGTGACTTTCTGTCAAAGTAAGCTAATCTTAGTCAATACCCAAGTCAGCCCGGCGACCGTGAAAGTCGCCGATGTTCCACTGGCACAGGATTTCGATATTCTTATTCGGGTCAAAGGTCAGAATTTCGAATGTTAGTTTCTAGGCAAGAAGACAGGTCCTCTCTGCTTGGAATATTGGGGCTATACAATCTCCATTCATTCCTATTTGATCTTGCACCAAACTTACTAAGCCAAGAATTTTAAAAATGATAACTAAAAGACGTCTGTTCAGCTCAACCTCCTGTTATTTGTTTTGTTGTCTACATGTTTTATTCATTCATTTTAGCATTTACCTTTTATCATAGTACCCGGAAGACTCGTCTGCTACAAGATTGAGCAACATTTTATTACTAACTTGTCACACTAATTATTATTATTATATAAACGTGCACGAAAAAAACAATTGTGCCATCAACAAAACCTTCACTGGACACTGACACAAAATTCAAGTCCTGGAGCTTTGGAGAATGTGGAGTATTACTCCCAGGTCCACTTTGACCCAGAGTGGTAGTGCTTGTTAGGGTCCCATCTATTGGTCAAATAGCACTGTTAAATAATTTACAAAGGATTATTATCGTTATTAATTTGAAGCCATACAGCGGTATACAAACTATTCATTTCAGGAATATTTGATTAATAGAATTACAATTGTTAAATTGCAATACCATTTAACTGTGATCAAACAAAAATAAAGTTACATACAAATTATTCACTAACTAATCATATATATATATATATATATATATATATATATGTGTGTGTGTGTGTGTGTGTGTGTGTGTAAGTAAAAATGAAGTAAAATCCGACAATATAGAGAAAAAAATTGGTAACAGCATAATCCAAGCAGAGGGAGATATTTATTGAGAAACAAAGTCGACATTATAGCGTTTTGGTTCAAATGAACCATCATCAGGACTGGAGGGATGATATTAGTGATGTTAAATCAACGTTTGATGTTTAAAAAATTATGCAAAAACCCAAGGAAAATCTATACATCGGGAAAAAGTGGGTTGTTTAATCATGATATATAAATTTTCCCTAGGTTTTTGCATAATTTTTTTAAACATCCATCGTTGATTTAATATCACTAATATCATCCCTCCCAGTCCTCATTTTTAAGAGAAGTATGTATTTACCCAACACATCCACCATGAGCAGCATGTGACACAGGGTCAAATTTTAAGAGGCGTATATATTTATCCAACCCATCCTTCATGAGCAGGATGTGACACAAAGTCAATTTCTAAGAGGAGTATGTATTTACCCAACACATCCACCATGAGTAGGATGTGACACAATGTCAATTTTTAAGCGGGAAATTTTACATAACATTTATGTATAAATACTTGGCTAATAATTTGAAAAATATGTTTTTGTGTGTGTGCTAATTTTTCTTTGTGTACAGTGTATATAAATGTTTTTAGTTATCGTTTTGATTATTACTTAGTTTACGTCCATTTCGAATTCCTTTAGTCATCATCATGAAATTTGGCAGTGATATTTTAGTTCAGCGGCTGGATTATCTAAAATCTGTTGTCTTGGATTACTGGATTTCTACGGTCAGCAGGGGTGGGGTACCTGGTATTCAGACCCACTACTGGGTAATTCTATTTTTAGATTTGATAAAACACCTGGTAAAGCAAAAGACCGTTTGTCTTTCTTTCTTTCTCAAGCGGAAGGTGTTAATAGTAAAAATAATCATTACGTTTCTTCTAAGAAACTGTTCTACCTGAAAATGACTTTAGAAGTATCTTAGAAGAATCTTCTTGTGTACTTTAGTATTTTTTTTTCTTGGATAATGCAGTAGAGATTCCCTTTGGCGTAGTGGCTAACGTGCTAGTCTGTGACATTGTAGTAAACGAGTTCGAACTCCAGTCACACTGTTACGTTCATTTTCAGACTAATACCCTTGGGAAAGCTATAAATTTCCTTATCTCCCCAACTCTGGGTTAAATAACACTACTATTGTTGTAATATTACGGACGGGCACTGTCATTAAATTGCAGCGGTCTCAAGATTAAAGAACATTCGAGCACATCACCTGTCATCAGTCATTGGGTACATTGGTCTGACGATCAAAAATGTTACGAACCTCGCTCGTGCAGGCAGAGTGACCTGTAGAGTTCAAGACTGATTTTAATATAATCACGCGTGAACTTTCACGTGTTGCACTACTGTTCCACTAGTGATCATCGAACCTTCGGGAACCTTCGAATTGATTCATCAAATCGCTATATAAGAAAATCAAGTAGCGAGATTTTGGCAGTTCAAGATAGATTTTCAAACAGGTTTCAACAGGGGCGACGCCGCCCGACCCATGTCATAACCCAGCCTGTCATAGCAAACCGACTGATATGAAAGTATCAACTGGCCGACAATAACAACGCTGCCGTCATCGCCAAGGAGAGGAAGGTGAACCTTTTCTACGTACACTAGCTGAAGTGTACGGAGGGAAAGAGTGATAAAGAAAGAAGACGTTTGATAGCGACAAAAAAAAGAGAAGGCGAGGAAGAACGCTATTGAACGAACTTTTTAACAACAGTCCACTGTAATCCCCAAGAATAAAAGCGACTACTATTTTCTTCCTTGAGATTCAAGTTTTGGGTGTTTCTTTTCTGTGAATTCATTTCTTTTGACACAACGTTTTAATTTTTTTTTTTTTTTTTTTGGTCCTATGCTACACTGTTCCTCTACAAGGATAACCTTGTCATTAAATAACCTACAAAAGTTTATATGACATTAAACAAAGAAACTAACTCAAACCAATATTTCTACATAAGATGTATGAGCCATAATTCTCTTCATTCAATAAAATCGTCAAATTATCATCTTAGTCGTAGGAACGTAGAACACACTGTTTTCCCTGCAGTGAGGTAAGACCTCTCAAAAAAGAAAAGGGTGTCCTAAACTGCATCTGATGGTGAGGTTCGAATTCTGGAGATCTGGGAGTATGGAATACCACTTCAATGACATTACTCTCAGGTCTTTTCTGACCCCAAAGAGGTAGTAACTGTTTGGGTACCATGTATGGCTCAAAAAGATCTGTTTAAAAATATTTCGTATTCGATGGGACCGTATCCCAAAAATTTCTATGAAACAACTACTCAAAATAGGTAGATATGAACGTGATTACCTAACCTCTACGCATAAAACAACCTTAGATGGGTTGACATATTGTTATAATCAATCAACCAGTTTAATTATAGTCATTGGTGGTTTATTCAATTATTTTCAATTCAAATAAAGAAGGTGCTTCACGGTAAAGTTGTTGCATTTTTCCCACCAATGCTAGAGATCGGTGTTCGGGTGCCGATAAAAGAAAAGATCTCAAGTGCTGATTTTCAAAGTAGGTATATACAAGACCTTTTTCCACCTTGAGATTGGTTCAACATATTCTTACTATGTCCATTTGATATTTACCCTAATTTAACCTAATGTCACATATAAATACTTGCAAATACTTACTCGTATGCGAGTAAATGAGTTGTATCGTTTTAGTATGGTATGATTAAATTATGTGTCTACAAACCGTACATACGTGTAAACAGGCTTTGGCATTAAATAACCTATAGAGGTTGATATGCCATTAAATCCAATCAACCAACCTAATTAGGTTTAGTAAATGTTTAAGAAAAGGTCGAAGAAGTGATTGTTCTTACAAGAGTGAGCCAAAACTTTTACAATATTTGGGTAGTACGTGTTCGTTTGTGGCCCGTATATCAGTGACCAAAGCAGTTCAATCTGTGATAATTACCAGCTGTGCTAAATAGCATCGCAGTAGTTGGTGCACTGACACGGTGTGTATTGCTTCCTTCCCAGTGTCATCTAAAAGCCGCTCAGAGGAACATGTTGTAATTGACCAAGGTTTTTTTTCTGCTTAGAAGTAGCACAAGGCCGCATGAAAGGAGCACCCAATGAGTCTTGAACTCATTCGTGTAGGTTTACTAGTCTAGCTTACTTAACCATTACACCACCCTAGGCGCCCAGCAGAGGAACGTGTAATGCAGTCTAATTTGGGAACACGCTTTATGAGTTCGAACTGAGACATAACTCCATGGAAGCAACGAAAAACATTTGTTGTGCATAAAGTGAAGATGAAGTTGATCACAGTTTGGTAACCAGATTGTTGAAGAATTTTCAGTTGGAGGGTTGCAAGAATCTCAAGATCAGGCAAGGTCAGGTAGGAATAAAACCGTTGATTTCGAAGCCGAGCTCCAATTCATAAAGGCAAATCCGGCGAGAAGCACTTGGAGAGTATCAGGCGATCTTGACATCTTACAGTAGAGTGTATTTCTTCACCTTCACAACCTCGGCAAAAGCATCCGGAACTGCTAAATTGTGTCTCCTGTTACCAAAATATTGCGAAAATCTTTACTCACCTAAGTATTAAAGATGATTTCCTTTTTAAATTTATGCATGTTTACTTTTGTCTTTTGTGTTTCAGGCTTGTTGTGTGTGAGAAATTTGTCAACACTGACAATGGATACAGTGATCATTCTGTTGCTGCTAATGTGTGACTAAGAGAGAGTAGATTGGATAGACTTAAGTGTGTTAACCATTAAGAGAGAGAAATCGTATCAAGACTCCGGGCAAAATATTTGGAAATACGACAAATAATGTTAGAGAGGAATTTCCCCCAAAGATTATTGGCGAAAAAGAGAACAGAATTCGAAGCTGATTTTACATTCCCGGTTTGCCAATTCATCAGCTCTTGATACACAAGGTTATTGGTTTGGCATATCTTTATCTTGCTCTTGTCCATCTACATAAACACAAAGTCTCTCTCTCTCTCTCTCTCTCACACACACACACACAGACACACATTCTCTCAATCAATCAATCAATTAAACTCTCATCCGTGCGTGTGTGTGTGTGTATAAACATATACACTATTCACAAACGTCCAGTAAACATACCAACACATTTTTTGTCTGAATTTCTGAGATCAAGATTGATCATTTTTATAGCTTTGAATATTCGGACTATTGTCTTTTTCTTCACAACGTATATATATATATATATATATATATATCAGCAACAGAATATGTCGGTACTTTTTATCACGAAGAATATTCGGACTATTGTTTTCATCTTCATTATTATATCCATAACGTTTCGGCCGATATGTCCTTCGGCCTTCTTCAGTTTTTTCCTGTCGATTTTGTCACTCACTCGTTTAACCGTTAAAAAGTAACCAAACTGAAAATGAGTTATTTGAGAAATTAGATTCAACGAAAACTGAATAGTCAACCCAACAAATTCGACAAAAGATAATTTTACAGGAAACTCAACTAAAATTAATGGAAAGCTCACAATTCCACCAACATTTCAACGAAACCACAAAAAAATACTCAATTTCAAAGGATTTTGTTTTCTGGACACTCTCTATTCTCTCAAATAAGTCCCGCAAATTACAACAAATTTGCAACGCTTTATCCTTTCTATACTTTCTCTTCCTTTGTTTATACTATAAAAAATCTGTTTCTAAAAATTTGTCATCTATATTATTTTTTTGAATCATTATCCGAACTAGAAAACTGCACATCTACCTACGAAAGCCCCCTAAAAATATTATCACCTTATATCAAAATGTTTTCCCTATAATTTTTTTATGTTCGCGAGGAGGCATCAGGTATATATATATATATACTCTCTCAGAATGTCCATCAACAATTTTAAGATTAGTGCAGTACATTCTTCCCTCCTAATGTCCTAGTAATCTATCTCAAAAGGTTATACGAATCATGAAAGTTAGTCGTGTGATGATGAATTAAAATCTATCAACACACGCACACCCACACACATATATATATATTTCAGTCAGATTATTTATTTTCTCACAGAAGCATTTATTGATGGTTAACGATAATAATGATTCATAATATATCAAAATTGTTTATGGTTAAATAAAAAAGTGTTTTTCCTGGGAGCGTGGGGGAATCTCACAGAAATTGCTGTCGCTGAAAAGCTGTGTACACACACATATGTATATATACGTGGTGCATTCAATAAGTTTCCAGACCTTTTTTGTACAGGCATTTAAAGTTGTCGAAGACTCTTGAAAATTCAGTATGTTATTGCTATACATCTTATGAGATGACTGACCAATTTTTATGATTTCAGGTTCAAATGAACAGCTACAGCAGCAATTGGAATACACCCTACTAAAGCCTGATTGTCACCACTGTGGAATTTCAAAAATGCAATCTGGACGTGAGGACACTTTAGAAGAACGATATGCAATAAAATTCTGTTTTAAACTTGGAAAAATGCCACAGAAACGTATGGAATGCTTCAGGCTGCTTTTTGAACATCTTGCATGAATCGAGCATCAGTTTTTGAGTGGTATAAGATATTCAAGAAAGGCAGGGAGTCTGTGAGGGATGATGAGAGGTGTGGCAGGAGTAAGGAAGTCAATACACCAGAGTTGATTGGCAAAAGGGTTACTATGTTGAGGTTTTAAGGGAGTTCAGGTAGAGATTCCGTCGGAAGAGGCCAGCACTCTTCAAATCGGGTCAATGGCATTTCCACCAAGACAATGCACAAGTCCAAAACTCCATCCTTGTCACAGACTATTTGACCAAGATGGGCATCAAGACAGTTCTTCACCGTCCCTATAGTCCAGACCTTGCTCCCTGTAACATTTGGTTATTCTCTAAGCTCAGAGGCTGTCGTTATGAGATAATTGAGGAGGTGAAAGAGGCTGTGACGAAGGTCATTGACATGCTCACACAGGAGGACTTCCATGGGGCCTTCGAGAAGTTGTTGGAATGGTACAACAAGTGCATTGCAAACGGAAGAGATTACTTCGAAGGGGACTAGAGTTTCATGCGTTTACTATCAATAAAAGTGCCCATACGAAAAAAGTCTGGAAACTTATTTAATGATCCTAGTATACATCGGTCAATACATAAATATAAAAGCAAACTATACCAGTTAAAATTCTTTTTACGTTTTTAGATACCTTTGTTTCTATCATATATAACTTATTGGAATGTGTGTGTGTGTGTGTGTGTATGCCTGAGCGCGCGCGTGCATGTGCGTCGATGCGCGTGTGTATATATGTATATGAGTGTGTGCGTGCGTGTGTGTTCACGTGTGTGCCACCACAGCGACCTCAGCTACATTCTAGAACTTTCAGTTATGTCATCAAATATTTTCCACGACTTCTCTCCCTCGCCCCTCCCTCTACTTCAATTACTCTCTTTCTATCTATGTATCTATCTATCTATCCTGCTCTCTCCCATTGAAATATGTTCTATGTAGCCTCTCTCTCTCTCTCTCTCTCTCTCTCTCTCTCTCTCTCTCTCTCTCTCTCTCTCTCTCTCTCTCTCTCTCTCTTCGAGCACCAGTATTCTACAGAATTCTTTTATTTGTCATTCCAATTTGGCATCTATGAAATATTTTAGACATATTTTTTAATGTCTGAAGAATTTAATTGTGGATTGAATTGACACGGACTGAAAGGAAAAAAAGAACGAAAAACGAAAAACAAAGAATGAATTATAGAGATAGAAAAAAAATTAAGTTTAATTTTTTTTTTTTTGTTTTTGTTTTTGTTTTTGTTTGAATTCTTTCATTTTCAGAAAGAAAGAAAGAAAGAAAGAAGCCAAGTTTTAATCTAATCTAAGATAAAGATTTTTACTTCCAAAAAATTTCTACTACCGACTAAAAAAGAAATGTACCGTATTTAATAGCTTTTAAGATGCACTTCTAATTTTCGAATTAGTGGCGTAGTGGCTAACAAGCTTGACTTCGACATCATAGTAAGTGAGTTCGAACTCCATTTGCGCTATTTAGTATTACACTCCCTTATTCCGCTAGTGATGGGTTAAATAGTACACTACTGTTCTTCTCCAAAGATGGCTTTGACATTAAATAACTCTCGAAGGTTGATATGCCATTAAACCAAAGAAACCCAACAATCTCAAAAGAGACAAATATAACGGAAAATTCTCCCTAATATTTTACAAACCTTTATAGGTTTATTTCGGTACATGAATGGTTACACTCAGTTGGCTAGGGCTGTAGATTACGCCGAATGTATGTCCGCAGAGGGGTAGTCATCATCATCATGTCGTGCCGCCAGCACGGATATCCCTGACCCTCTTTCGCCACTTCTCCCTATTATTCATCGCCTCTGGCAGGTCTTCAGGGTTACATCCTGTGTCCTCACATAGCTGCTGTATGTAAGTTCGAGCTGGTCGTCCTGCTTTTGCTTGGCTATATGTGGGGGTCCATTGGAGTACATCACTTATGAGCTTGTCCTTGCTTCTCAAGCAGTGTCCTGCATGTCTGCTTCGTCTAACTTGTATAGTTTTCGTGATAGGTGGCAAGTGGCCGTATAGTTGGTGTTTTGTGGGGTGTTGTCGCCAGGACTTGTTCAATATTGCTCTCAACATTCTTGTGTAATTGCCATCTAGTTTCTTCTCCAGCCGTTTAGTTAGCGTCCATGTAGTGCATCCATATAGCAGTATCGATACAACCGCTGCCTGGAAGATACTGCGTTTCATTTTATCGGTCAGGTCTGATTTCCATATGATCGAGAGCCTATCGATAGCTGTCCATGCTTTCGTTAGTCGTGTGTCGATGTCTTTTTCGGTTGATGAGACGCTACTTCCTAGGTAGGTGAATTTGTCTACTAGTTTCAGGGAGAGGGGTAGTACCTGCCCCTAATGTGTGTCCTGGATATGATACTAAACCACCTGATAGTGAGGCTTCAGTCCCGCAACTCTGGAGATTGTAGAGTACCCTTCTTTGCAATTACTCCCAAATCCAGTCTGACCTGGAGTGATAATTCCTGTTAAGGTCCCATGTATGGCTCAGATAGAAATATTTAATCATCTTCTAAACATGAAACCATTTAACCGTGTGTTAACAAATGAGGACTGGCTCGTTTAAAAAAATAACGTTGCCTACAAACTAATCACTTAAAAATCATATATAATATCATCATCATCATCATATCGCGCTGGTAGCACGGATATCCCTGACCCTCTCTCGCCACTCCTCCCTATCGTTCATCGCCCTAGGTAGGTCTTCAGGACAACATCCCGTATCCTCACATAGCTGCTGAATATACGTTCGAGCTGGTCGTCCTGCTTTTGCGCGGCCATGTGTGGGGATCCATAAGAGTACATCTCTTATGAGTTCATCTTTGCTTCTCCAGCAGTGTCCTGCATGTCTGGTTCGTCTAACTTGAATAGTTTTCGTGATAGGGGGTAGGTGGCCGTACAGTTGGTGTCTTGTGGGGTGTTGCTGCCAGGACTTGTTCAGGATTGCACGCAGCATTCTTGTGTAATTGCCATCTAGCTTCTTCTCCAGTCGTTTTGTTAGCGTCCATGTAGTGCATCCATATAGCAGTATCGATGTGACCGCTGCCTGGAAGAAACTGCGTTTCATTTTATCGGTTAGGTCTGATTTCCATATAATCGATAGCCTATTGATAGCTGTCCATGCTTTCGTTAACCTCGTTTCGATGTCCTTTTCGGTTGATTCGACGCTGCTTCCTAGGTACGTGAATTTGTCTACTAGTTTAAGTGGGGTTCCTTCTAGAGTGGAGATGTCCCCCGTTTAGTTATAGCACATATATTCCGTTTTGTGTGCATTAACATAGAGGCCTATGCTTGCTGCTGCTCGTTCCAAACTATGCAGAAGTGTTTCGGCTTGGTCAGGTGTATTTGCCAGTATCGCTATGTCATCGGCGTAGTCGGCATCGGTAATTGTTAATATAAGAACATGATTTGGCATTAAATAACCATCAAGGGTTGATATACCTTTAAACCAAATAACCTAAAACTAGCTATGCATGCTTAAAAGCTTTGTCACTTTTTTCTTTCTCTCTGGGGTTTTTTATATGCAATATCAGTAAGTACTATTATTGGCATAAGGGTTAGAGTATTCGCCAATGGTCGGGGTGACTGGTGTTCAATCCCAATTCGAGTTATAGCAAAGGCCCCCAAAATAGTATTTGATACCTCTTTGCTTAACACTCTGCATTATAAGGTACAAATCATTGGAAAGGGAAATAATTCAGAGAAAAGAGTAGGGCCCTTCACTACACCTCGTTGTAGTACCTATTGAAAAGGGAGCCTTCGGGTCACCCTTGACTAGGGTCGGATAACTTATTGTTGTTAAATATTGTGACCTTAGGAAAAAAGTTGCCGTTATTTGTGAAGAAGTAATCGTCATCTTGATTACATTTGCAGAGATGTTTGCGTTTTAATTTAAGGGTCACCGAAGCACTAGAACTTCAGTAACCTAAGTTGATACTTGACCTTATAATATACAGGATGATTTTTGGGGACTTTTTTGGCTGAGAGAACTACGTCTTATAAGCGGTCAAATACAGAAAATTACACTATTAAAGAGATCCATCAATATCAGGTAATGTAAATAACATCGCCTTCAAAGGTAATTGTAAATAAAACTTACCTCTACAGCAAGAATCACTCTAAAAAAGATTATCATCGATTCGCCTTATTTTTTCGATGTCTATTGTACTTGTATGCCATTTATAAATTGGAAGGGGAAAAAGTCAGACATTACTGCACATGCAAAGGACGCCTCTAATGATGTAATAGTTAGTAAGCTAGATTAGCAAACCTTCACAAGTGAGTTTGGTGTTATTGGATGCCCCATTCACACGTCCTTGTGTCACATCTAAGCAAAAAGCTTAGTAAATTACTACTGTAAACGCAAGAATTGGTTTAGTTTCTTTGTTTAATGGCATATCAACTTTCTTGGGTCAGATCATGGACCAAAATAAGAAACAAAAACCAGATCAAAGGACGGTTGAATAAGGTTTGGTTTGGTTTCTTTGCTTAATGGCATATCAACCTTTCTAGGTTATTTAGTGCCAAAGCCATTCTCCTAGAAGAACAGTAGTGCTACTATTTAACCCATAGCTGGGAGGATTAGAGGATTCATACCTTTCCCAATGGGTATTTGCCCGAAAGTGAACGTAATAGCGCGACTGGAGTACGAACTCGCGTACTACGATTCCGCAGTCCATCGCTTTAACCATTACACCACGAGGACCCCCCCCCTCCCCGACGGTTGAATACTTGGAGCTGAAAAGGATACAAGGACTTCTATGATTAATAGGCGAAGGTCATGAATACAGATCGCACGACATGAAATAGAGTAAGATTCGGTTTCAGTTTCTTTGTTTGATGGCATATCAACCTCATGGGTTACTTAATGCCAAAGCTATCCTTCTAAAAGAGTGATGGTACTATTTAACCCATAGCTGGGGGAGATTGGGAGGGTTCGTATCTTTCCCAAGGGTATGGGTCCGAAAGTGAATGCAGTAGCACGACCGGAATTCGAACTCGTTTGCCACTACACCACGAGGACTACCACAAACGTGAGAACACATGAAAAGATCAACAGTACAAATTGCATTCAGTAAACATAATGAAAATGTTTATTGATTTTGGATGTAGAGGTTAGTTTGTATGAACAACCCAGTTAGTATTTCTTTTAGGGGAAGAGGGGTTCTTAAGAGAGTCACTCAGAAAAAAATTTCACACACACACACACACGCGCACGTGTGCGCGCGATTTCGCTTTCCTTGTCCGAGGGAGTCTTGAATTGAACTAAGCTTAGTGATAGACCAGAGGCATAGCCGATAGCGGGAAAAGAGCAATAGGAAAACGCAACCGAATCCCTAGTTGTATAATAGCGAGAGGAGTTGGTGGGGACTAATGCATCATAAATAAATATAGTTGTTAGTTACTGAATTCCTATTTGCTAATATCAAACAATAACTCATCGTCATCCGCTAGCACGGATTTCCCTGACCCTCTCTCACCATTCGTCTCAATCGTCCATCGCTCCCGGCAGGTCTTCCAGGCTACACACTGTATCGGTACAGAGTTGTTGTAGATAGATTCTAGCTGGTCGTCCAACATTTGTTCGTCCGTGTGAAAGGGTCCACTGGAATATATTGCTTATGAGTTCGTCCTTACTTCTCCAACAGTGTCCCGCATGTCTGGTTCGTCTAACTTGGATAGTTTTCGTGATGGGAGGTAGGTAGCCATACAGCTGCTGTTTTGTCGGGTGTTGCCTCCAGGACTAGTTCAATACAGCTAGTAGCATTCTTGTGTAATTGCTGTCAAGCTTTTCTTCCACGCGCTTATTCAGCGTCCACGTGGTGCATCCATATAGCAGTATTGACACGGCCGCCGCTTGGAAAAAAAATCTCCCTTAAAAGCAAGCGACCCCTTATAGGCAGGGCTTAGAATAATCTGGTTGTATCTCTTGCAGAGGGGTAAAACCGCCCTCCAAAATAAGAAGTGTCCTGGGTATGACACTAAATTGCATATGATCTTGAGAAGTATGCAGTGCCCCTTCATTGCTCCCAGGTCTACACTGACCTGGAGTGGTAATACTTGTCCTGCGAGTCATTTTAAAACTGATACGTATTCTATGAGGAGGAGTTTCCGTGGCGTAATGGCTAAAGTGCTAGAATATGGCATCGAAGAAAGCGAGTTCGAACTCCAGTCGCGCTATAACGTTTAACTTCGGACTAATACTCTCGAGAACGGTATAAATCCTCTTATCTTGCAAGGTAGGAATTAAATAGTATCACTGCTGTTCTAGACGGATGGATTTAGCATTAAATAACCCACAAAGGATATGTAATTAAACAAAGAAATCAAATGAATGAATAAAAAAACTCTTAACTTCACAAAAGTTATAAATATAATCGCAGTTCTCTTGCCACTATGCATAAAATAGCCCTTGAAAGGTTGGCATGCCATTAAAATCAACCAATCAATCATTTAGCCAAGCGCTCCACCCCTCTCTCTCTCTCTCTCTTTCTCTCTGTCTCTGTCTCTGTCTGTCTGTCTCTCTCTCTTTCTTCCTGGGTATCTAACCCTGTACCAGGTACCAAACTAGCATTGTAACAATTGCCTTTACACATCAATGGATTTCGAGAAAAATTGAAGAACAAAGTAATCCAAAGTGAAAAATTTTAAAACGTTTCGGTTTCAATAATCCATCATCAGGACTTTATTGAAACTGAAACGTTATAACATCGACTTTCTTTCATATTAGATTCTTCACTTTGGATTTCTTTGTTTTTCAATTTTTCTTGACATTGTCGGATTCTTTTCTATTATTTATTTCCATAAATGAATTTATATTATTTATAAGTGCTACACATACTTTATAACGACTGCAATCCTCTTCGGGTGATCATCACTATCGAGCTTAAAAAAGGAAGTTTTTTTTTTTCGATCTGTCTTTTTTATGACAAGAACGAAAAAGGGGTGACAATGAACAATGAAGCAGAAAAATTTTGTCTCCTACCTTTCAACCGTGATGGCATAAATATTCAACCACAATTAGTTACAATATAGCTAATACAACCCACCTTTAAAGAATTGCTTCAAAAAGAATAAAGAAAGTTATTAAGCTCGTCGTGCAGACAAAGACAGCTGTATTGAGTTGGAATCTCACTGGGTATCCACAGACTCACACTCTTAGCCTCATTTCTTTTAGAACTAAGCCACAGCGATGTTATTATTATTATTATTATTATTATTATTATTATAAATTTATGGTGTATTAAGGGTCTAGTTTTCCAAGAAGCATGCTCTGTAAAACTTGGCGCACACAGGTACACACAGACACTAACATATGTGTGTGCGTGTGTTGGTATATATATATATATATATATATACACATGTGTGTGTGCGTGTGTGTGTAAATTATGGAAATAAATCCGACCGGATGAAAAAAAAACAGAAAACAAAGTAAAACAAAAGTGATGAATTTATTATGATAGAAAGTGAACATTAAAACCTTTCGGTCTTAATTAACCTTCATCAATTCTTTAAAATGGTGAAAAATATTGCTTGAACAATGATGGAAGTTTTATTAAAATATATTTTCTCTCCTGGTTTGGTTTTATGGCACATCAACCATTGTAGATTATTTAATACCGAATCCATTTTTATACATATAAATAGTTCTACTTCAATTCAATTTAACATAAGTACACAGTTAAGTTCTATTTTACCCATAGATAGGACACTATCAGGTGTTGCCACTTAGGGTCAGAATGGACCTGGGAGCAATGGGAATGAAGGGGTATTCCGCATTCTCCAAACGCAGTGGGGGTCTTATCTCTGCAGAATTGCAGACGGTGTAATCTGCAGCCCCAGCCGACTGAGCCATCTGTTATATATATATATATATATATATATATATATATATATATATATATATATATATATATATATATATATAATCATTTGTTTGTGTGTGTATATATCATTATATGTGTGTGTATATATAATCATTTGTTTTTGGATGAGATAGTTACAACCAAACCCTTATATATATATATATATATATATATATATATATATATATATATATATATATATATATATATTCTGTGTTGGTTGTCACTATCTCACTTCGTGAGTTTGTGGCTGACCAAATGCAATATAATTTGGAGAGTGCTCAATGTCTGTGATAGAGCTATTACATTATATAATAATAATAATAATAATAATAATAATAATAATAATAATAATAATGATAATAATAACTAAATATATATTAGTTTTTATATATATTAATTTATTTATAGTTTTTATATATATTAATTAATTAATAGCCAGGAAGCTTGTCTGCGACCACAGGTTTCATGACGTATATATATATATATATATATATATTTATATATATATATATATATATATATATATATATATATATATATATATATATATATATATATATATCATCTGATACACACATGCACACACACATGAATCATTATGTCTGTAGTTCATAACCCTTAGATTGAGAAGAAATAAAAATTAGGTTTTATGAAAATCTATGCGATTAAATATCTGAAAATTAAAAAACTTACACAAAAATAAAAGAAATAAAAAAATGAACATATATTCTAGAGGAACGGGAAAAACATTTTAAAAATAAACAAAGCATTTAACGACAAAAAAAAAAAAAGAAATACGGTGTAATATCTATTTTAAAAAATAGAAAGAATACAAAAGAAAAGAAAAGAAAAGAAAAAGTAAAAAAAAGGAAGGGGAAAATGTGGTTTGAAAAAGCACTTTTCCTTTCCTCGTCTACTTTCTCTAACTTTCGAAAATTAAATTATTTCCAAGCTGAAAATTTTTTTTTTTAAAAAGCAAGCAGAAAAAGCTATAAAGCAAGAGAGTAAATAGGGAAAAAAAAAGTATAAAAATCTTCTTCTTAAAACGCCAAATCAGCGACAACAACTCACTTGCAAATATATTCGGGTTTTGTTAATAAACAAACACAATCTATTTATTCATCATTCTTGACTATATTTACTGTTATATAAATAAAATTTATATAATATACTCTCTCTCTCTCTCTCTGCACTATTTTCGTTATGATACATGAAAAAAAATCAACAAAGTTTGCGACATCAACGCCACCTATTGGCAGATAATCCAAATTCTTCTTCTTATTATTATTATTATTATTATTAAACATAATAATAAAAGTCGTACCGGTCAAAATTGGATATCAAGCTAAAAGCAAGGAAAATCTATAATTTTTCACTCTCAACTTTAAAATATTTGATGTTGTGGGTTTGATAATAATAATAATAAAAATAATAATAATTATAATTATAAACCACTTAATTAGATAAGCTTTAATAATAATTTTTTCTGAATGACGACTGTGTTTTATTATCATTGTCAAAAAACAAGATGGCCGATCTAGCCGATTAGCGAGCGGCGTTCTCTCTCGATCATAGCAGATTTTCTGTATCCACGGATACTGCGGGGCGGATTTTCAGAGATTTCAGATTCGAAACGGATCTGTTGTCGCTAATGTAGCACTTACGTCACACTCTTTTTCCATTCCTTATTCTTCGTTGCTATTTGCTTTCGCCATATTACTGGCAAAAATTCTTTCCCTTCCCCAGTTGCCCAATGTCATACACATCTTTCTTTCATTCCTTCTTTCATTCATTCCTTCTTTCTTTTATTCATTCGTTCCTTCTTTCTTTCATTCCTTCTTTCCTTCTTTCTTTCATCTGTTCTTTCCATCTTTCTTTCATTCCTTCTCTTCTTTTTTTTTTCTTTTATTCCTTCTTTCTTTCTTTTCTTTCTGCGGTCGATATCGTTATAAAAAGAGACAATAAATAAAAAAAATTAAACGAAAACAAACGCGAACACAAAAACGATAATCAAAACAAAAACAAAAAGAAAAAACATTACGAACACACAAACAAAACAACAAAAGGAAAACGGAAAAAAAACTAACAACCAACATAACTAAAGCAAAAACAAATAAAACAAAGACGAAACGAAAACAAAAACAAAACAAAAACCAAAAAGCAAAACAAAAGGAAAATCAAAAACGAAAAGTAAAACCAAGAGAAATCAAAAACAAAAACTAAACAAAAAATGAAAACAAAACTAAAAACGAAATGAAGACTAAAAACAAAACCAAAAATAAGACGAAAACAAAACCAAAAACAGAAAAAAAAACGAAGGCAAAAACAAAACAAAAATAAAGAATAAAACGACAAAAAAATGGAAAACAATACAAAAGCAAAAAAGAAAGATAAAACGAAAACAACAAATAAAACGAAAACAACAAATAAAACAACAAAAAACGAAATAAAAACAAAACAAAACGAAAACTAAAAAAACAAATACAAATACAAAAATTAAAAAGGAAAAAAAGACAAAAACCAAAAACGATTAATTTACATGACAAATTTTCTGTCTTCTCTTTCTTCTTTTCTTTTCTTTTCGCTTCACTTCTTTTTCTCATTACTTTCTTCATTTGCCCCTCTCTCTCTCTCTCTCTCTCTCTCTCTCTCT
The DNA here is from genome assembly GCA_963585895.1 of Sepioteuthis lessoniana. Classification (NCBI taxonomy): domain Eukaryota; kingdom Metazoa; phylum Mollusca; class Cephalopoda; order Myopsida; family Loliginidae; genus Sepioteuthis; species Sepioteuthis lessoniana. The sequence goes on along the minus strand of OY757925.1, from coordinate 53,343,776 downwards.
CTCTCTCAATCTCTTTTGCTATGTCATCCTCTCTCTTTCTTTCACTAAAATGGAACATCTTTTCTTAACGTCATTTTTCTTGCACAATCCATAATAACTGTTTTTTTTTATCGCTAGAGATCAGGTGACAGCAGGTCTCTTTACAAGCATTCCCACTGCATTCAGTTATGTGTCGTCTCCATACTGCCCCAGATTTCTGTTGCCTAATCAGTAGGTCTTAGAATATGTTAACTGTATTCCCCTGCAGAAGGACAAGAAGACTCTGTCCTCCCCAAAAGGGGATATCCTGGGCATGACACTGAACTGTATCTGATGGTGAGGTTCCAGTTCTGAAGATCTTCGGAGTGTGAAGTACTTCTTCATTGCTATTACTCCCAGTTCCACTCTGACCAGGAGAGGTTGTATCTGTTAGAGTACCATCTATGGATCAAATAGATCAGTTTAAAACTTATTCGTGTTCAATAGTATCGTGCGCAAAGCACAGCTACACAAAAAAATGTAAACATAAGTGAACAATGAACGTGAATCTCTTAACTCTAGGCATGAAATAACCCTAAACGGGTTGATATGCCGTTAAAATCAATCTTTCAGATTTCCAGTTTTTCGAGAGTCTTCTAAATGCTCTAACAACCGTTACCTTCATGTTTCGCAAAATTCTCTAGAGAATTACACATTTTTCCAGCTTTTCATCTTCTTTGACTTTTATTTTGCGGTCAGTTGAAGCAGTCATTGACAAGTTTTCTTCTTTCAATATTTGTTTCTGATAACTAAATCAGGTAATATTATTGTTAATTACTAAGCTTTGTTTTAGTCTGGCACTCAAATTGCACTCGGTAACTGCTATTCTATGAGATAACCCATTTCAGAACTGAACGGGATCAACTCTGCTTAACTTCGATGATCTGATGAGAACCGTTGCTTTCAGCTTGACTTGGTCGTGAGTCTTCAAAAAAGAAAGAGTTGCTTTCTGAATTATCTAAAATAATTTATTTTTCTCGGTTTCACACAACAACCCTTTGCCCGAAGGTAACGAGCTGGTTGAAAGAGCTCTCAGGACTATCAAACCTGCTATTATAGCCCGTATAGTGTTTTAACACATGTATAACAGCAGCTGCAGAAGCCTCGGGTTTATAAAAGACAAATGGCCATTACCTCCCTTGTTATCCAAAAATCCTGCTGCTGACCATTAGGTGACGTTGTCAAACCTGTATACAAACGCAAGTGCGCGAAATTCTTACTCTCTTATCATTTGACATGCATTAAAACAAACTAAATACTGTCTTCCTGAACAAGGGACCTTTACTCTCCAAATAACCTCGTGTCGCATTGAACAAGACTTCATAGTACAATACACTTAAATATGTAAGTCCTTACTCAAAACTTCTCTTACACATTAATACGCTAAGGACAACTTTTCACACATACATACACTTTTTATGTACTCTTTTTGTAACTTATATCATTTTTGCATTCATTTTATCAAGTTTTCTCAGGTAATGAAATTTATTGTTGTAAATCCGTCGTGAATTGTTCTTGCATTATTCTCTCGTTGAACCAATATTCGACCAAACACCATCCCTCTATAGCCGAAAAAAAACCTAGCTCTCAGCCCTTCCAATAGTTCTTTTTGAAATTTGTTGCATGCCGAACAATTCTAATTTTTTTCCTTTTGATGCTGTTTCAAGCGCAAAAGTTTTACTACGAATCACATATAGCGATGGGGATAACATTATTATTATTGTTATTGTTGGGTTTTTTTGGTTTAAGTTGGTTTTGCGTTTGTTATGTTGGTATTACGTTGGTTGTTATCCCCTCGCTAAATGTTGATGGAAAATAAAGGTAGTGGAGAAGAACGAAGACGTCGTTAGGTTTTGTATCAAGGTTTTTATGGCAGCATGAAGTAAAGGGGTTTACATTGGTATGCTGCAAGGTCTCGTAGTAAGGAAAGAAGGTAGGAAGTTGTTAGAGTGTATCATCTTATTTGTTTTTAACTAGAATCACTTGGTCTAGAAGAATAGACCCAAGGGATCCATAAACTAGATGGCTCTCCTCATAATGGTTGATGTGGCTACTGCTATTCAGGAACAGACGAATAGACGTCCGTTCCCTTTGAGGATTTCTGAGCGAGAGAGAGATTCGCGGGCTTTCTTCAATTTTTGGCGCTGCTTGGAAATATAGTTCGGGCTGAATAGGACAGGTCATCCTGATTGGGTGAATATGTTCGGCGACTCTAACGGTCAAATTAAATTACATGCCAAACAAAAATTCAAGTTTCTTTCTGCTAAACACGAAAGTGTATTATGGAGAATTGTCTAAATCAATGACACAGTTAGGTCTTTGAGATTCTTCTAAAAGATTCAATACATTCCCGAAATCCTACATTCCAGACAAACTTCACACTCTTCATAAAGTCTAGATGAGTGTAGATTTGGTTTGAAGGTCATTAGAAGCACTCCATCTATGTCCTTACATTGTCCTTTAGCGCACGCCCGTATAAAAACTACCGATATTGTCCTGTGGGTATTACGTCCCTTCCATGCTGAATAGTTTCCCTGTTTGACAGTAGAAGACACAATGATCTTTATCTCCCATTGCCGCCAAATAATACAACAAATGACCCCTGTAACAGCATGCCTGGGCTCTACTGTGCATCGGCTCACTTGTTTGTATGACCCTACGCTGTATTGTTTACACAAAGCCCGAGTTGGTGTTACAAAAAACAAAGAAAAAAAGAAGTTAAACTCGAAGTTTGAAGGATTGGACTCGCTCACAGACCAAGGGGTGTGTCATCTCAGACCTTAATTTAGCTCTGTCCCCTCCCCACCTCATGCATCCGGTGCGAATTTATTGGGCAAAGAAGATTTGTTTGGTTATTTGGTTTCGTTTCGTACATTATGAGTTGTTGTCGTTGGTGGTTGTCGGTTGTTATAGTATTTGACTCCATTTGTTTTCTTCACACCCCATTTCACTTGTACTCATCTTCTTTGAAGAATTACTGAGGAAGACAAGAGACAAAGATACCTTTTAAATTTCAGCTTCATTTTAGGGTTTTAGTGACTATTCTGTGGTGGAGAGTCTTCCTGAACAAGTAAAAATATATCACGTTTCCCAGACAAGGCGTTAAAATGTATTTGTCATTCCCAGCGATAAAAATTTGAAGTTTATGCTGCCTTTTGTGCAAAAGAATTTAAAGTAAAATTTAATTTGAAGAGAATGACTGTTGGGAATTTGTTGACTTAACCCTTAAAATTAAAGGAGACATACCTTTTTCTTTCTGGCAAGCGCAGTTAGTCATTTAGACATGAGATAACTTCCAATCAAATAACGAAGCAACACATCAGGACTGCTATCAACACACGAGGTGTTTCATTTTTTTTTATAACAACAACAACTAAAAAAATAAAAGTCTAAGGACAGGTAACTCACCATTACAAAAAATGGTTTTGGGCAGATAATCTCTGGCCCACTGTTATTATAGTCTGTAGGTATTAACTAGTTCTGACTAAAGTGAATTTCAACACTCCTCCTCACTTGCAGTCAGATTTGTTCAATGATTTCTCTAACATCTAACATTTCTCTGAGCTTCACAAATTGTGAGTTCAGAAGAGCTTTTGTCAACATATCAGCAACCATATTCTTGCTTTCACAATATTCAAGTTGAATAGCTTTCTTTTCAACTTGTTCACGGATATAATGGAACTTAATGTCAATATGTTTTGCTCGTCCATGATATTGTGGATTTTTCGCCATGCATATAGTGGATTGGTTATCCTCATATATGAGTGTTGATTTAACTGAGGCTTCATTGAGATCATTTTGAAGATGTTGCATCCATACAGCTTCTTGTGCTGCACTTGCCAATGCCATGTATTCTGCTTCAGCTGTAGATAATGCCACACAAGATTGTTTTTGCTTCTCCAACTGACAGCAGCTCCACTCAATTTAAATAGGTAGCCTGAAGTTGACCTGCGGTCATCCAAATCACCAGCCCAGTCTGCATCAGAATATCCCATGAAATCCGTCACCTTCTCCTTGTCATACAGCAACCCATAGTTCCGTGTACCATTTAGATAATGCATAATGTGTTTAATGGACTTCCAGTGTTCCATTGTAGGCTTGGAACAAAATCTGGCTACATTACTGACAACATTGGCAATATCGGATCTTATTCTTGTTGAAAGATATAATAGACTTCCGATTGCCGACTGATACAATTCTTGATTGAATAACTTGCTGTCCTCAGTGGCTTTGGTTAGCTTTGCACCAGTTTTAATTGGTGTTGCTGTAGGTTTGAAATTTTCCATTTGAAATCTTTTCAAGACTTCTGCTGTATATGCTGGTTGTCCGATCCAGATCTTTTCTGACCCTGCATAAGCAATTTTGACACCCAAGAAGTAATGGAGTTTTCCTATATCCTTGAAGTTAAAACTTTCTGAGATGCTTTTAATGAATTCTTGGAGACGTGTCGAAGACTTGCTCGCCTGAATAATATCATCAACATAAACAGCTGCTATGAAGATCTCTCCTCCTGAAGCTAGTGTGTAGATACAAGTGTTGTATATTGACCTTCGACCCGGCCAAAGATGCCATTCCAAAGACGCAGAAGTTGCATATTCCATTGGCGGAGGCGGGCTTGGCTGACAATATGGGACAAGGCAAAATCACACGGTACAGTCAGACTGATGCATCGGAAGAGAGTGACCTGTGAACTGCATGACAGTTATTTCCGCTCGATGACAATCAAACATGCCATTCCAAGGACAGCGGAAGTGACACATCCCGATGGCCAGTTATGGGGAGATATTGAGTGGGCGATTGAACTATTATATAACTCGGTGAAGACAGGAAGTCAGTTAGTTTGGAGACCAGAACTGTTGGTGACAAGATGTGGTAGAGAAAGCCAGCACTCAGTAGAAAGCTGGGCCCCGGGCCTCCGGTTGAGCAGCCCTGGAGAACGAGAAAGACACAACGCTGATGGCCATAAGAGTGGGGGTCAATATATTGCAGTTCTGTTCGGTCTCCAACTCCCTCACACACACAACCCTTTCAAATAAAGTGAGAGGTATATTTTTCTAAGAGACTGTGTCGCTCGTCTTCATTGTGTCGTTGTGTTCTGCATGAATCTGCATATGACTATACAACACAAGGATCATTTTCTAACTGTTTGAAATGCATCTTCTTCAGCTGATTGTTAAGGGCTTCATTCCAACATCTTGGCGACTGTTTCAAACCATATAGGCTTCGATTCAGTTTACAGACAAGATGCTTTTTGCCTTTGACTTCAAATCCTCTCAGCTGCTTCATATAGATGTCTTCATTTAACTCACCATTCAAAAATGCTGTGGTTATGTCTAACTGGTGGAGTTTGAGATCATATTTAGCTGCCAATGCTATAACAGTTCGAACTGATTCGAACCTTACAGCAGGACAAAAGGTCTCATCGTAGTCAACTCCATGTTTTTGAAGAAAACCTAGAGCTACGAGTCGAGCTTTGTGCTGTTTCATGTTTCCACCACTATCATATTTTCTTTTGAACACCCACTTACTTCCAATAGCTTTTCGTCCACAGGGTAATTCAGCAAGATCCCATACTTTATTAGTATTTAGTGAATTTATTTCACTTTCCATTGCTTTCATCCATTCCCTTTTCTCAGGACTGGAAAGTGCTTCTTTTACTGTTAATGGATCATCCAACCTGTGAGCAATATATACCCATTCACCATACTGATCTGGAGCTTTTCTAATCCTTGGTGATCTTCGGGGTTCTGTTGCCTCACGTGAATTCTCATCATCATCACTGCTGATGTTTTCACATTCAACCTCCACTAAAGGTTGATTTTCAACTTCTTCTGTCCCCTGTTCACTTATGGATGCTGTTTCATTAAATATGATATCTCTGCTATGGAAGACTTTCGATGTGTCTGTATCAAAGAGTCTATACCCTTTAACACCAATGACATACTCAAGGAAGATGCTCTTCTTTACTTTATGATCCATTTTAGATCTTTCATCCTTTTGTATATGAGCATAAGCACTACATCCAAAAATGCGTAAATGATTAACATTTGGTTTGTAGCTTTTCATACTTCATATGGTGTCATTGATTTTACGGCAGTTGTTAGGCTTCGGTTTCGGACATATGAAGTTGTCGATAGGACCTCTGCCCAAAATTTCTTTGGTAGCTTCGAATCTGACAACATTGCTCGTACAGTTTCCACAAATGTCCGATTCATTCTCTCGGCTACTCCATTTTGCTCTGGTGTTTTAGGAACAGTGCGCTTATAGCGAATACCATTCTTTTTTAAGTAATCTTCAAACTCTTTTGAAGTGTATTCACTGCCATTATCAGAGCGTAGTGTCTTGATTTTTTCACCACTGGATTTCTCCACCATGGATTTCCACTCCAGGAATTTTTTAAAAACTTCACTTTTGTTTTAAGAACGTATATCCATACATATCTTGATTTATCGTCAATAAATGTGACAAAATATTCAGCTCCACTGAGTGATTTTGCCTCTAATCTTCCACAAACATCACAGTGCACAATTTCGAGCAGTTCTGTGGCTCGCCTACCGCCAGATTTTGGAAATGAAGAACGGTGATATTTTCCATACACACATGGTTCACAAAATTTTATGTCCTTTGTTACATCTTGGTCAAGTCCATTTACTAGTTGATCTGTTGCTAGCTTCTGTAAATTCTTCATTCCAAGATGACCAAAACATCGATGCCAAATATCCTCCTTTGTGTCACCACTCGAGCATATAGTTCGTGCATGGGTTGTTCCCTGTTAATCAATACAGTTCAAGTAGAACATGTTACCAACTTTTGAACCTGTGGCTACTACATTCCGTTTTTTATCCAGAAGATGATAACATAACTGTGAATGTAAACGATTTTCCTGATCTGGCAGCCTTAGACACACTAAGTTGTAAGATAACTTGGGAACATATAGTGTCTCAAATTATGTACATCTTTGTTGTTTTTCGTCAGACACTCTCACATTTAAATCAACAGTCCCTATCCCAAATGCTTTAACTGAGTGTCCATCACCGAGGGTTATATCCTCTGCTTTATCTAATTTTTTCATATTGATAAACTTATCAATATCATGGCACATATGACAAGTCGCTCCAGAGTCCACGATCCATGAGCTCTTTTCATAATTATTGGTTGTTAATGCATGGTGAGCAAACAATCCAACAACATGTTCGTTTTTAGAACTAGGCTCCACTTTCGTTTTCTTCGTTAACAAAGCTTTCTTCTTTGGATAGTCCCTTTTTATACTTTCTTAAGAGTCTTCTCCGATTAGACAACAGTTACGTTTCAGATGTCCAAATTTACAACAGTGAAAACATTTTGATCCCTTTTTGTTGATATGGTGTTTTGATGTCATGGCTTTTGACTCAGCCCCACCAGTTTGTTTTTCTCTCATTTTATTTTCCTCGAATAGCAGTCATTCTGTGACTAAAGCCCATTTAGGTACATCTTCACTTGCTTCAAGTGCTGTCACTAACATATCATAAGATTCGGGAAGGCAAGCCAGGAGATGTACTACTCTATCTTTCTCATTAAGGGAATCGCCGATAACAGATAACTCATCGAATGTTTCTGTCATCAATTTTATGTGATTATAAACAGAATCACCTTCCTTCCATTTTTTGAGACTATAATCTCATCCTAAATGCTAGTTTGTTAGCCCACATCTTCTTCTGAAACTGGTCAGCTAATTTTTCCATGCTACTCCCGGATCGTCTGGATCACCAATTAGGTACAAAAGTGTCGGTTCTAGAGAGAGTACAATCGTCACCAATGCGCGATCTTTGCGCGATAAATACTTCGCTTGTAATCCCATTTCTGTTCTAGAATCGGGAACAATTTCTGTTCCATTAACAATGTTCCAAACACCATTTATTAATGCCATTTTGCATTGTACCTTCCAAGTTGCATAATTTGTCCCATTCAGCGGTACAAGATTAACAAGTTTTGTCTCCATGTTCAAGAATATTTCAATTATAAATAATATAAAAGATATTTAAATCATTAACGACGCAAAAACTTCTTCCAAGAACGACAAATTAAAGATGGCGGAAAAAATGTGCGAGTTCTGACAAAAGTGAATTTCAACAATAACACTAAAGCCAAATTTAGTATTTAACTGGGTATGTTTTTAGGAGGCTTCAGTGTGTAATTTTAAACGGTAAGTTCAAACGGTAAGTTCTGCAGCTTTCTAGTTCGGATACTGATTCAAAAACATAAGACAGACTATAAATTTTTTTTCAAAGGAATTTTATACAAAAGAAACAAGAAAGAAAGGGATAGAAAAGATAAAGTGTTTCAAATTTTAGTGTAATTTGCCGGAATTTATCTGGGGGAGGGAGTGTCTGGTAAACAAGGTTCTTTAAATTACCATGACCAGAAAATCCGGCAAATACTTACGAACACTTTCTGGTCATGGTAATTCAATTCACAATATAACTCCTCTACTTAAAAAAGAAAAAAATGTAGAAGGTTCTTTGAATTTGAGTATTTTTTTTCTTTTTAGTTTTGACGAAATGTTTCAGTTTTCATTTAATTTTGTGTCTTCTGAAAGGTTGTTTTTTAAACAGAGTTCACGGGTTGAATTTTATCTTTCAGTTGATTTTAATTGAGTCTTTTAAATTTTCACTTAATTTCAATTGAGTCTTTTAAAAATTATCTTATCAGCAGAATTCTCGGGTCAAATTTTCTTTCAGTTGGTTTTAATTGAGTCTTTTTAATTTTCATGTAATTTCAATTGAGTCTTCTGTAAAGTTATCGTTTCAGTAGAATTCTCAGGTCGAATTTATTTCAGTTGTTTAACTTAGTAGAATTTCGGTAGTCGACTTTCGTTTGATTTTAGTTTTATTTCTCGAGAAGCTTGCCTGTTAAAATACTTATCGGCTATTCAAGAAGCGAGTGACGAAACCTTTCTGCTGGCTATTTTTTCTGCCTTTACAGTCTGGTCCCCAAGTTCGTACTGAGGGCCCAATAGTAATTTTCGACAAAAAGTGTGGGGTGGCTTTTTGGTGCTGTATTGTCTGGGATTACTTCTCCCTTTTCCACTCTGGCCAAAATCGAGTGCTACACGAGGTCAGTTTGTTTCTTTGTTAGAAATATTTTTTTTATAAATGAGGTATGTTAGCAGAGACGGATTCTAACAGGAGAGTCATTTCGGTGTTAGTTTGAAGGTCTGTCCAATTGTATAGTAGATACGTTCAGCAACAGCTGCTACTGGTGGAAGAGTGAGCCAGCGTGCTGCTAAGCAGACACGTAGTCTTCATTACCAGCAGCAGAAGATGAGTAGTTCTTACCAGTCCAAGTGGTTACGGCTGAATTAGGCAGAGCTTCTCTTTAGCGCCGGTAAGACCCCCTCCTCAGGAAAGCACTGTTCCCATGTCCTGTCAAGGCCTCCGGGAATCGTTACCCCTCCGAATCTATTTTATCCTACTTTTTCAGTTTTATTCTTAATAATCTCCACAAAGCCAGGTCATAGCAGATTATTCCAGTTCTAGGGGCACCAGAGGATTCTGAGCGCATCTCTAACTTCGGCAGCTTACTCAAACCAACTCGCCCGGACGGGTCCTTTCGACTGACTGACTGACTGACTGACTGACTGACTGACTCTTTATACTCTGGGCTCCCGGTACTTTGAGAAAACAAGAAGTGCTTGGTCATTTCTTGTTTCTTTGTTCCATTTTCCAGTGAGTTGTCTAAACCCTCATTATTCAAGGTAGCGAATTCGCATCGTTCAAACCCACGGTTGACCCACTGGTTAGCCAAGCTGGCAGTGAGTGGGTGAACTCCTTCTTGCCTCTTCGTTTTGTCACATATAAATGGATATATCTATTCGGAACAAAACTTAATTATCTCATTTTCTTGTGATTCATGGGCGGAGCTTCCGACAATCACGTAACCGTTGGTCATTTGACAGTTTGAGAAGCGAGTTCTACTCCTTTTTTACCAAGACGGTCCTAGGGATGGGACGTCTACTTCAGCCTCTGCTATGTAAGAAGCACGCGCATACAAATCACCTTACAAGAACTCGCACTACACCAGACCTTTGTTCTTGGAACGACTATTTTGCTTTTATTTAGTATGGTTTGGGACAATTGTTATTGTGTACCATATATTCAAATATCAAATGTTTAACTTTTCGTGTCATGTAGTCTTTCCTTGCTGAACTATTCAGTGTTAGACTATCAGCAAGATTGTCTAATGCATTATGAGAAAGTGTGGTTGGCGGTTCAGGCCACAATCATACACCACATAAAGTTCTTATGTATCTACACACATATGCATCAATACGCGTCCACCGTGATACACACATATACGCATATACGCTGGCGGCTAACCATCATACCAAGGTCTATGGAGTTAAACCACTAAATGGCGTCGAAAAGTACCATATAAAAGCTTGGTTAGGTTTGTAGGGATATTTTTAACCGGAGTTTTTGTTGTTGTTAGCGAGGAAGATGGTGTAACGTATGTGCGTGTTTACGTTGAGTTGTTTCCTCGCTAAGAGTGTAAGGTCTTTCGCTAATTGTTGTTAGGTATCAAAGGAAGGAGAGAATGATGACGAAGATAAGATGGAGATAGTCGAAAGGTGTTTTTAGAAATAGGGTTTTATTTTGCAGTATGGCATATTGGATTTGCTTTTGGTGCTTCAAGACTGGTGGTGAGTAAGAGTAAGGAGACGAAATGGCGTTATGAGAAGTTGAGAAGGTTGAGATGGCAGCGTGTGTCGTCGGACGTGTGAGGGGTTGTGCTTTAGAGTCACCGTGGTTTTTGTCCGTCTGGTGGAGAGGCGTGCGTTGTCTCCATTAAAGTGCCCAGAGGTGAGTTGAGAGCTAAGTGTCGAGAGCGGGATTACGCGTCGGATCGACATAGCCAATTTTGGGGTGACATAAAGTTGTACCTGTGCGAGGCATGTTGAATGCATCTAATTTATATTCAACTAGGATTCCCTGCAAGGAATCCATAAATTAGATGGTTTCCCTCGTGTGTCCATGCTGCTGCTAGAAGAGCCCCCAGTGAGACGTCTGCACTGGGCGGCTTGTCCAGCTAAAACCATCGCTATTGAAGAACGGCCAGTGTGACGTCTGCACTGGTCGGCGTTCTCCAGCCAAAGAAAGTGTGTTTGGCAGCTTACCCCATTTGTTGACCGGAAATGAAAGGTCCGGGCTGAATAGGATAGGTCATCCTGATTGGGTGAAATCAAGTGTCGAATTAAATTGCGCGCCAAACCAAATCACGAAAATTTCCCTTCCTCTACAGGTTTCATTGTACATTAACCATTGTAGGTTATTTAATACCAAATCCTCTTCATACATATATTTTAAATATGATTTGTGAACACATTTCGTAGATAACATTTTAAAACGAGCCTGAGTACTTTTTTGCCCTTAGTTAAATGGTTTCAAGTATTGCAATGTAACAATAACACTTTAACAGTCATTTGTTAGCACACATTTAAATGGATAAACATATGATTTGTAAATGAATAGTTTGTTGGTAATTTGATTTTTAAATGAGTTCGAACTAATTTGATTGCACGCTAGTATTGCTATTGTTTTTATATAGTTAAATGGTTTCAATTATTGCTATCTAACATTTATAATTCTATTCAGTATTAATCATTTGTTTGCACACAGTAAAGTGGTTACAAGTATTGCTCATCATCATCATCATCATGTCGCGCCGCCAGCGCGGATATCCCTGACCCTCTCTCGCCACTTCTCCCTATTATTCATCGCCTCTCGTTGTCGCCAGGATTTGTTTAATACTGCTCTCAACATCTCTCAACTATTCTGTTCAACATTATTCATTCATTTATACACAATTTAATGGTTTCAAGTATTTCTATGAATCACTAACAATTCAATTAAACATTAGTAATATGTTTACTCACTGTGAAATAACCCAACTGTTCTCTTTCTAACAATTTAATTTAGCATAAGTCATTTGTTTGCACTCAGTTTGAATGTCAAACAGTTCTATTTGACCCATAGATAGGACTGTGGCGATTTAGGAATTACCAAAGAACTCCCAACCGGATGTTGACTCGTCGGCTGCCTGATACGAAATGTATAAATGCGTCGCCACGCATAAGGCTCCACGCATAAGGCTCCACGCATCCATCCGGTTAAAATCAGAAAAAAGAAAAATAATAAAAGGTAAAGTAGCCAATGAGAAGCGGTCGCGCCAAAATTAGAAGGATTTTGGCGTGGCGAATTTGGAGCCGGTGAAAAGAGATAAATACTCAGGTTTTCTGTGAACCTATCTCTTTTCGGGTGGTGACGTCGAACCGACAACACCGTTTTTACGATCTGGTGTTTTGGGCACCACGCTATGTCTTTAGACGTAGCGTTGGTTAGTCCATTCACCAGGTAAATAAAGGAAAGTCTGAAAGAAAAGTTTTTTGTCTCCTGTCTGTTCCTATCTTCTCTTTTTTTATATTTCTTATGGACCTTCTTTGGGCAAGGCATTGCACCGGCCAAGTCAACGTGGGGTAAAGCAAAATAACCAAAATATGGAGTCAGATATCTTACGGCAACACAGCCTTGCCCTTAGCCACTGACCTTCATAAAAATTATAAACCCCACAGGACTCTATCAGGTGTTACCACTTCGTGCCAGAGTGGAACTGGGAGTAACGGCGATGAAGAGATACTCTGCTTTTCCCAAAGGTCCATCATTAATGAAACCTTTCCATCAGATTGTTTTGTTGTTATATCCAGGACACTCGTTGGAGGGTCTTACTCCTCTGCAGAGATGCAGTCGGTGTATTCTACAACCCCAACTGACCGGGCTAGCATAAAAGATAGTGACAAGGAAAACGGGATACGATACTTCAACAAAACGATGTATTTTTTAGATATCAATTTCAAGCGTAATACAAAGAGTAAAGTATAAAATATTATGAAAAGCGAGAGTTGTCAAAGAATTAAGTGAACTTAATAGGTTGCAAAATAATATGCCCGTGAACTTATCTTATCACTTGGGTTGTAAAGTATCTGTTGCTTCTGTATGGTTGACTTTACGTGGTCGGCGGCCCTTATAAGTTGTTGGCGCATTAACGTCTTACTTGGACGGTCTGCGTGTGGAAGTGGCGATAGTTCTCAAGTGTTTGTATTTGTACTTCAAAGCAAAACTTAATGTCGTATGTCTTGTGTGCTCTGATTGGTTGCCGACAATGGCTCTTGAACAATCACACGAGCTCCTATCAGGTGGTGTTTGAGGGGTGGTAAATATGTTATTTCTTTTAAAGAACAGAGCAAAATCAGACCCCATTTCTTTCAGCTTCAACAAGTATACATCCGCCAGATGTTTCAACTTGTTTATGCAGTGAAGACGGACAACGATACTTTTTTATTTCTTGGCTTGCTTTTTCTTTTTAAAGCAATTTTTTCCTGATATTGTTCTATCTATGGGTCAAATAGAACTGTTTAACATGTAAACTGTGTGCAAACAAATGGCTTTCGTTAACTTGATTTATTAGAAAGAGAACTATTTGATTACTTACTTGTGTGTAAACAAATAACTGATGTTAATTGAACTGTTAGTGATACATAGCAATACTCAAGTTTTGATGGACAGAATAAATCCGAACGTAAAACAAAAAGTTGATATGCCTAGAAAAGAATATTTTGATAAAAATAAGATTATGTTTGAAAAAATACAAAAAGCACTCCAGAATATTCTGCCAACAAACTTCTCAAATCTGGAAGAACAGTTTCTGGTAACACAGTTCGCTGGAAAAACAGTTTCTGGTAGAATGGTTTCTGGTCGAACAGTTTCCTGGAAGAAACATTACTATTATCTTTATTATTAACAAGAAAGAGGACTTATGTAACTATCCCAGGCCCTCGTGTTTTATCAAATCTAGAAAGAGAAAATAAAAAAGACCCACGTATATCATTGTTTTAAAAAATAACTTTTCCCGATTTTTCATTAAGAACTTGAGGGGGCAAACACTAACTATTCACCACTAGTCAGTTGCAGTCTAGCAGTCGAAGATGACAAACGTTTGATTCTCATTCATCGAATCAGAAATATCAGTTCTAAAACTTCATGACAAAAACCAAGTTTAATTCTCTTAGGAATTCCTAACTCGGCCATTAAAAAACACGAAAACGTTTACCTACAATTTACACCTAGAATTGATTCTCAAACAATATTTGACCAGTCGGCTAGGGCTGTAGAATACACCAACTACATCTCAGCAGAGGGTTAAGACCTCCTACCCGACGAGTGTCCTGCCTATGATACTAAACAATCATGGTGATACTGCAGAAGCTCACTAACTTGTTTAACTTAATAGAATTTCGGTAGTCGACTTTCGGGGTTTAATACGGCTATTCTGTGGCGGAGAAATGTTTTCCTGAGCTATTAGAAAACAGTCACATCTAAACGTGTTGGAATATATTAGTCATTTTCAGTGGGAGATAAGTCCACAGTCTGAGGTTATGTCCAATAAATGTTTTTATGAGATATGTTGGCAGAGACGGATGCTACAGTAGAGTTAATTTTGGTGAGTTGTATGCAACATATTTATAAAAATAATAACAATAAGGCTGATAAAATAGAATTAGGTTGTTGAGAAAATATTGTCCGATTTTAGTATAAACCTTTTGAATTCTGTTCTAGCATATTATTTCAACAGAAGTTGTATAAAAACATTCACATTCCTAAAGGGTTTGTTCATTTTATATGCCCCTAATCATGAACATAATTTTTTTTACATGAGTTCAAGCTCGGTCGTAATTTTGCTTCATGAGAATATTTAGTCATATGTTGCCAGGATGACAACGCAGAAGCTCTCTAACTTGAGATATGAGACTTGACCACATTCAACATATTGTCCTGATCTCTCACTATTTTTTCAAGCAACTGGACACATTTTTTACACCCAAAATCATTCCGTTCTAAAGAAGTAGAAACTGCATTTAGAGATGTGTTAACATGAAAACAATTAGAGTATTATTAAACAGGCATAAATAACCTTGTTAATCGATTGTAGAAATGTATTGATGTTTAGGGATCATATTCTAACGAATTAAAACGCTGTTTAAATTCATTAATTCAGGAATAAAAGTTTATTCTAAAATCAGACATTATTTTCCGATACTTTAAACTATATATATATATATATATATGAGTGTTTGACAATGGCCTGGGAGACTGGGGTTCAATCCCAAGTCGAGTTATACTAAAGACTCAAAAAATGACACTTGATAGCTCCTTGCTTAACATTATAAGATACGTGTTAAGTGTGTTATAAATAAGTGTATGGTTGCAAGGAAAGAACAAAACACAGAGTTGCAAATCAAACACGAAGACAAGAGAAAAATTTAACAAGTGCATTAACAAACAAGAAACAAAATGTTCAAACAATTATGTTGGTGAATATAAAAATATCTGTGAAATTGAGAAGAAAATGTTTGTAGTTGTATTGACATAAACGAGTTATATTTTGGAAATTTGATGTGTGTTGAATGGTAGTGAAAAATGAGAAGTAAAATGTTCCAATATTTGTGTTGGTAGGGGTGAGTCACAGACTTATGCGGTCAACCAAAGTTTATGGAAAAACGTCGGCGTTGAAAAGGTGGAATGTAGGTAGGGTAGTGATTCTCGGGTCAGATGAGTTTGTGTGATGTTAAGTGCTGCAGGCGTCGCGGTCGATGTTCTTCTCTCGAAGTCTCCAAGCCGACTGACTTTTGAACTTTCGTTGACCATTTTATAGTCGCATTTGTGTCGAATCGGCTCCAAAAAACTTTGGAGGAGAAGGTTGGCGATTGGGTGGAAAAAAGAAAAGGATCTTTTAAATTGTAAATATAAAGTTACATTTCAACCGGATGGATGCGCAGAGCCTACCTAAGCAGCGACGTGTTTATTCATTTTGGTTTCGGCCATCGTCGAGACAACATCCGGCTTTTGAAATGTACATTTGTGGTGTTTTATTTGTTTGTTTGCTTTTGCTTTTGAGTTAGTTTGGAATGTATTAATAAATCAGAAGGGATTTCTGTCAATCCAGGGAAAGGAGTAGCACCCTCTCCTACACCTCGATAGAGTAGCCACTGAAAAGGGAGCCTTCAGGTCACCCTCGACTACGGTCACCATTGCATACTAAACTGATTTAAATACCATAGTAAGTGATATTGTCATCAACGTGTAATATCTTTACAGAAATCAGTTTATTAATGTTTCTCGTTCTTATACTTTTAAAAAGTATTTTAAAATCTTAACATTTTTTAATTTACGTAACCTCTAGTTGAGTAAATATTCAACTTTTTATGAATTTAAATGTTTAATATGTATTAAGAATTACTTAGATATATGTCATTGTCTTTTTTCCCTACAGATGTGTAATGTTATTTAGTTTTTAATGGTAATGATTATGATGTTACTATCTTTCAAATAGAACTAAAATTTAATATCAGAACCCCACTGGTCAACGGCCGGGATCACATAGATCAGATAGGAAACTACAGCTATTAGTTTATAAGGGTTGCGTCTATTGATAAGATAAAAGTAGTCATCGAAAGATTACCACGAGTCTCACTCAAGCCGCATGGCCAAACCGCATCGCTCTTCGTGCAGGTAAATAAGGAGCGCATTCTGTTGAGGTTGGAGTTCTGGTCCCAGTGTTCGAAAAATCAACTACAGAACTCAATCCCAAACAAAAATTACTTAAATGTAAAAGCACTGTACATATAGCGAAAATTAACGTTAGAACTGTAAATAGAATGGGCCAACTACCGGAACTGATAGATTAGAATGCGTACCAGAACATAGACACCATCATAGTGAAGTAGAAATAAAATACCTCGATTCTGACAATGGAGGAATATTCATCTTAAAATCTGCATGGAAAACTCTGTCAATGCCATAATAGGAGGTGTAGGAATGCTTCTCAATCCTCGTGCTCTAAAACCACTAAACAGCATCGAGAAAATACAACTCAGAATTATCTTAGCTACGTTTAACAGCAACCCCAGCACAACGATATTCTCTCGTCACAGTCAAACAAATGCTAGTGATAAAACGGACTTCATCAGCTTCTAAAACGAGCTATCCTCCCTTGTTCGTAGTATCCCAAACACAACATTCTAATCATCGTTGGAGACATGAATGTTCAAATATATAAAACTGAAAACAACAAATTCAGCCTATACAACTCGTCAAACAGAAATGAGGAACACCAAACAGATTTCTCACTTGAAAATGAACTTACATGCTTTAACACTAAATTCCAGAAAAAGAAGGGAAAATTATGGACCTACACTTACGCAAACAATGCTAAAGCACTGGTAGATTACATCCTCATGAATAAGGAATGGATTAATAGCCCTTTGAATTGTGAGGCATGTTCCTCTTTTGAAGGTGTGTTCTCTGACCGCCGAACTGACACACCAAAGAAACGTCTATGCCAACGCAGGATGACGACGCAAACAACTAAAACTACACATTATGACTAGTCCTTGCTTAATAATAGAGATATTAACAATAAATATATGATAACACTAAGAAACAAATTCGATGCTCTTCAGGAAATATCCGGAACACTTACTCCGAATGACGAATATTAGAACTTCGTCAATACCCATATGGAAGCAGCAGCAGACTGTATACCAACCAAACAAAGAGCCAAATATAGAGTTCCCTGGGAGACATTAGAAGTTAAAAGAAAACGTGAAAACAGGATTACTATATAATAAAAGGAACCTAACTAATGAAACTTAAAAGGCACTAAATGAACGCAAACTAAAAAGAATGAATAGAATACATTCAAGGTCAGATCAATAAAATTAGAAATTCCGTTGAAGATAGATAATCTCGTATAGCGTATCAGTCAGTAAATGAAGTGAATAAAAGGAAGAACACCTCCAGAGCTAAACTACTGCAACGCCGTATATAACCAGAACACGATAGAGAGCTGGACAAAAAGCTTTATTCTCCTTTTCCTCAAGAAAGGTGACCTCGGAATTGCCAAGCTCTACCGCGGTATAACCCTTACTTCCATCGCGGCTAAGAACCAGAAATGGAAAAAAAACTTAGGAAGAATCAAAATGGTTTTTGGAGAAACCGATCCACAACATCACAGATTCTAACAGTCCGTCAAATCTTAGGAGTTCGTGCAAAAATCATTGATGCGACACTCTTATTTGTAGATTTCTCCAAGGCATTTGACTTCATACTGAGGGAAGATGGAACAATAACTTCTAGCCTATGGTCTCCCCAAAGAAACTGTCGCAGTTATAATGATGCTCTATAAAAACATGAAAGTAAAAGTTCACTCACCGAATGGAGACAGAGACTTCTTTGACATTGTTGCTGGTTTTCTGAAAAGAGATACATTAGCCCAATATCTGTTCTTAATCCGTGAACACAACGTACTACGAACGTCGATAGATCTAATGAACGAAAATGGTTTTACTCTAAAAAAGGCAACAAGCAGACGGCACCCCGCACAAACTATTACGGGCGCTGACAACGCAGATGATATAGTGTTGGGATCTTACTCGTGGAGAATAAGTCAAGATCTACATCTGCAGTGTAAGGAAAAATAAGGCTTACTGTAGCACGAGACGTGACAAGAGAAAAGGAACAAAACAACAATTCGGTTGAAAAAAGGGTTTATATTTAGAGAAAGATAAAGAAAAAGAAGAAAAGAAGAATAATTGCAAAAAGAGGTGTTTTCCGCAGATTTAACTCTAGCATTCGTCTTGGTATCAGTTCTTTCAGTTCCATGTTGTGTTCGTGGCTGGTCCGTACAAATTCAAAGGCTTGAAGAAGGAGAATTTTGGATCCTCACGTGCACAGAGTCTCTCATGGGATGACTTTCCTCGTATGTAGCGCCACATGGAGTTGGAGCCTGTTTCGTCTGCAGTCAAGATCCCGTGTTACATCGTTGGTGTCAAAAGTAAAAAAGAATGTTAGTTTGAAGAACGCGCACACGTGTGGTTGTACGGCAGATGTGCTGATAGCGGCTCGTGATTGGTTATTTTTCAGCCAACCACGGGGCACGTAAAAGTGACTGCGTAAATCATCATGATCATCATGTCGGGCCACCAGCACGGATATCCCTAACCCTCTTTCACCACTCCTCCCTATCGTTCATCGCTTCTGGTAGGTCATCTGGGCTACATCCCGTATCCTCACAGAGCTGCTGTATGTAGGTTCGAGCTGGTCGTCCTACTTTTGCTTGGCCATATGAGGTGGTCCATAGGAGAACATCACTTATGAGCTCGTCCCTGCTTCTCCAACAGTGTCCTGCATGTCTGGTTCGTCTAACTTGGATAACTTTCGTGATGGGAGGTAGGTGGCCGTACACCTGGTGCTTTGTGGGGTGTTGCTTCCAGGATTTGTTCAAAATTACTCGCAGCATTCTTGTGTAGTTGCCGTCAAGCTTTTTCTTCATACGTTTAGTTAGCGTCCATGTAGTGAATACATATAGCAGTATCGACACGACCGCTGCTTAGAAGAAACTGCGTTTCATTTTACCGGTCAGGTCTGACTTCCATATGACCGATAGGCTATCAATAGCTGTCCATGCCTTTGTTAGTCGCGAGCCGACGTCTTTTTCGGTTGATGAGACACTACTTCCTAGGTAGGTGAACTTGTTTGCTAGTTTCAGAGAGCTACCGCCTAGTTTGGAAATGTCGCCTGTTTGATTAAAGCACGTGCATTCCGTTTTGTGTGCATTGACATGGAGGCTAATGCCAGCAGCGGCTCGTTCTAAACTATGCAGTAGTGTTTCGGCTTAGGCGGGTGTATTTGCCAGAATCGCTATGTCATCGGCGTAGTTGGTGTCGGTAATTGTTTTTGCGGGGTACCTTCAGCTTCTTTTCTTTGTCAGCTCGAAGCCGTTTTCTTTGATTTTATCAATCGATGTTCTAAGCACATAGTCTAGACATGATAAAGAGGTGTAGGGCAAGTGTGTCCCTTGCAGTACTCTTGCTACGATGTCGAAATAGTCAGTGTCTCCATCCAGAGAACGTACTATCACTTTGGTGTTTCTATAGAGAATCGTTATTGCTGCGACGGTCTCTTTTGGTATGCCGTATGCTAGTAGAATTTGTTCCATCTTCCTTCTGTGAATGGAATCAAAGACCTTGATAAAGTCGACAAATAGTATTGTCGCCAGTAAGTTTTTTTGCCCGTACGCCTTCAAGGATTGTACGGATGGTCAATATTTTTGAGGTCGTGGATCAATTTCTTCGGAAGCCATTTTGGTTTTTCCTAAGAATGTTGTCAATTTTCGGTTCTATGCGGTTTCGTAGTTGGGCATTGTATATTTTGGCTGCTATGGATGTAAGTGTTATACCTCGGTAGTTCTTGGCTAATGCGAGGTCACCCTTTTTATCCCTTCATCCATCTGTCTATCGGATTTTGATTATAAACGGCGTTACAGTGTCGGAGTTGTATGTCGTCGAATTGTCTGGTCTTCCATACTTCGGGGGGAATTTCATCAAGCCCTGCGGCTTTTCCACTTTTAATTTTTCTCAGTCCTGAGTCGAGTTCTTCTAGAGTAAACGGTCCTAGTTTAATTTCTAATTGCTTACTAATAATTCTCGTGATTGGTTCACGTGTAACTTTCGGTGGGTTTCCCATTAGATTCTCGAAATGCTGTTTCCACAGTTTTATTCTTTCTTGTTGGTTTGTAGCTTTCAATTTAGCTTTGGCTGTGCTCTTCCTTCTGCTCACTTCGTTTATCGTTTGCCACACTATCCTATTTACCAACCCCTTCGCTCGGGCAGGATATGACATAAGGTGAAATTTTTAAGCGGAGTTTAACACGTTTGAATTCAGAGTTTTCCTTCTCCTAGACTAGTTGTCTCACCAAGGCTGAAGAACACAGTCTGTCCTACTATTTACCCATAGCTGGAGGGAGAATAATTGGATTCATACCTTTCCCAAGGGTATTAGTGCTATGTGAAATGCAATCAGTCTCGTCCAGGATTTGAACTCCTGTCGCCGTGTCCATTTCCTATGACGATAACCATTACACCACAGGCACCTCCATCGTTTGCCGCGCTATCCTAGATTGCTTATCTTCCACTGAGTCTCTAATTTTATCGATCCGATTTTGTATGTATTCCGTCAGTTCTTTTAGATATATGCTTGCTAATTCATTTTGTACCTTTTTTGTTTTGGTTGGGTTCTTCCGATTGCCTTTGGAGGCAGTTTTCTCGTCTGCTCGTTTCTCTCTGACCGCTAATGTCTCCAATGGGACTCTAGATTTAGTTCTAAGTTTTGTTGGTATGCATTTCGCTGCTGCCTCTAGGTGTGCGTTGACGAAATTCTCATATTCGTAAATAATTTCCCATAATAGCGCTTCTGACAAATACACCAACTCAAGCCAAATCTCTGCTGTATTGTCTGAAGTAGGAAGCAAGTGGAATTGGTCTCCATGTCAATGCAGACAAAACTGAGTACATGTGTTTTAATCAAAAAGGAGACATCTCCACACTAATGGCAGCTCTTTGAAATTAGTGGACACGTTTACCTGCCTTGTAAGCAGGTAAACTACTGAAAATGATATCAATATGCGACCAGCAAAGGCATAGACTGCTATCGAAAGATTATCGATCTTATGGAAGTCAAACTTATCCGACAAAATAAAACTCTTTTTCCCCAAGCAGCGGTTGTGTCGATTCTACTATATAGGATGCATCCGTCATATACTAATATTGAATATTATAGGACTTTACACTCCTATAATTTAATTTGGGCGGTATGCCACTTGTTCACACAACAAAGATGGCGGACGCACACTAATATTCAGTCTCGAGAAACCATTAGCCAGGAGACCCACGTGACCTGCTTAAACTACGTCCGCGTAAATTTCGTCCTGCGTTTTTTGGAGCCGATTCCAAGACACGTATTTTCTATAAATACGTCGTCTTCAAACACTCTTTCTCTTTTTCCCAATTTCCATTGCAGCGCTCACACGCTCTCTCCAGAGTGACGCTCCTATTCACAAACAGAAGTAAAAGGCAAAAAAAAAAAAAAAAATGGATAAGCCTCGCAGACATTCATTTCTTCAAAACACTTTGACTATGAGACTTTTTCTAGTCTCGGCGAAACCGACTGTTTCGAACCACAAGAAGAAATAGACATTTTAAATATGTAATCAACCTTAATAGGACGCTTTCATTATTAACCTTTTCGGTAGTTTAGTTGTGTTAGTCACACACACACACACACACACACATATACATACAAGACTATTTTACTAACAATGTAGAATTAGCAATATTTTTAATGTATCAATGTAAGTTTTGTTATTGAGTATAAATTTGTTTTGTTTGTCACCTTGTTTTGAATGTTCCTTTTGTCCGCGCCGTTTCATATCCTTTACTCATTTGTTTCATATCTTCATTCATTCACGTACCTTTTTCCATGTGCCTATATTATGCTTTTTCCAAACATACCACAACACAATATAGAACTCTAACATTAAATTTTGGGGGACTAAGCATAACTACCAAATAACATGTCCCCCTACGATATAAAGGAAAGACAAGATAAGCTCATTTACACATACAAAAATATTTAACGCGTATACATTATATACATATAAGTAGTATTCAAAAGAATGCACAAACGAGTCCCCGTGGCGCAGTAGCTAATGTGCTCGGCTGCGACATCGTAATAAACTAGTTCAAATTCTCGTCGCTGTATTAAGTTCACTTTCAAACTAATACTCTTAGGAAAAGTATGAACCCCCTTATCCTCTCCAGATGGGTTTGGCATTAAATTACCAATGTAGGTTTATATACCATTAAACAAAAACAAAAAAAGAACAAAAAGAAAATAATGTCGTTTGCTGCTCTTTTTTAGCCATGTGCCGTATTAACCTAAGGTTTAAATAGACTCATACATGGGCTTCTCGGGTAGTGTGATAGTCAACAAGCTAGACTAGCAAACCTTCACCGGTGAATTCAAGTTTTTTGGGTATCCTGTTCATACGGCCTTGTGCCACATCTAAACAAAAAGCTTATTAAATTACTATATAGAATCATGCAGTCTCATCCATTTAAAAATTATGCTACTTGTGTCCTTCCTTAACTATGACTAACACGAATTTGGCGCGAAATTTCCACTTTTCGGAATTACTTTATAAAATGAGGATTTTTATTGTCATTCATTGTTATCACTAATTTAAGTTCATATTTTTCATTTATTTTCTCGGTTTGTTTGTTTTTTTTAATTAAAAATTCACTAGAGCAACGAAAACAAGATTATGAGTTCGATTCCCTCGAATTGTGGCCTTGTCTTAGCTACTGCCGCTCACACCAAGTGCCAATATTAGCATTAGTATATCCGTGATATACTAATACTGAATAAACTGAGGAAAAGACAAGAAAATTGTCAGAATTTTTTTTTTAATTAGTACTAAACAAAAATCGTATCACAAAAAAGAAAACATGTTTATACAAACTACTTTTAAACTTTTGAACTTTTAAAGTAAGGTTCATATTGATATTAACAACTTGGAAATTTTCTCAAAATCATTCGAGCTTGCCAGGATTCGAACCTGGAATCTTCTGATCCGTAGTCAGACGCGTTATCCATTGCGCCACAAGCCCCCGTTGACGGAGACGTACACAAGCTAATAATAATTTGTACTTTGTGTAAAGTAATTCGGGTAATAAATTTTATATATCGTGATGGACAACTACACTTTTTCTTGAGTTAAGAATATTTTTAATCTCTTATTCGAAAATTGTGTTGTTAAAAAAAAAACGAATGTAAATATTATTCTTTCAATTAGAATTTTAAAAATATAATTTTTATAAATCAGTTTTTATAAGAGTAAAAGAATTCAATATTTTGTTTTTACTTAGATAAAATAATTTCAATATCAAAATCTGAAAATTTACATAATTTCATTTTCTTCTCAGTAAAATAATTTTCAAGTTTTATAGATTCTCTCACATTTTCAAATTAAAAAAAGAAAAATTGAACAAATTTAATAATTCAGTAACTATTTACATAAAAGTATTTTCATGTCCAATCTCTGTCAGTATTTTGGGAAAAAAAACAAACAAAACAACAAATTTTTTTTTTCAAATTATTTAATCTTTGTACTTGTTTGATGATATGGTCCCAAAAGAATTATAGTTACGTCACACTGATTTTTATAACATTTCTTCTTTACTCATATACACTGACGTTTCTCTTTTGTTTTGTTTTTGTTTTTTAAGTATGCAGAAATAATAATCTTTCTTTACATTAAGCATTTATTCCATCATTTCATGACATTTTTATAATTCATAATTACTGAGACAGACAGACAGACAGACAGATAGATAGATAGATAGAGAGAGACTAATTTAACATTATCCCTTTTTACTTTCAAGCGATAACAATTTCGTCAAAATAGGAATAACAGACTCAGAGTAAATCAGTTTATTTTATTCGTGTTGATACTACACATACCGTGGGAAACCCCGTGGCGTAGTGGTAAATATACTAGTCTGATATTGTAGTAAGCGAGTTCGAACCCCAGTCGTGCTTTTACGTTCATTTTTCGAACTAATACCTTTCGAAAGTGTTCGAATCCTCACATATTACCCTGCCACCAAATATGGGTTAAATAGTACAACTACTATTCTTCTATAAGGATAGCTTTAGTATTAAATAAGCCACGAAGGTTAATATGCCCTAAAAGAAACCAACCCTGAACTACGCATAGCCAACAGTCTACCACTAAGTTGCTGTAGTTATTAATAATAACTAAAAGTTATTATTTTTATCCCTTAAAAAATGAAATAAATTTTGTTAAGATGTAAACAGTAACGTCTGCGTTTAAAACTATGAGAATTTACTAAATAAATTCATGGAATTAGTGCAATGTCAGCTCATTGGGTATCACTTTCCACTTGCCTAAACAGACGTGGGAATTGATAAATTAATATAGTTAAAGAAAAGAAAAGAAAAGAAAAGGAAAGAAAAGAAAAGAAAAGAAAAGGAAAGGAAAGAAAAGAAAAAAAAAGGAAAGAAAAAGAAAGAAAAGGAAAGAAATAATAAAAAATAGGAAATATCTCACAAATCCACTTAATCGGATTTGAAATGCCAAAAAACAAAAAAAATTAAAAGCGAAAACAAAAAAATCCGTAATGAACGTGTGTTTTTCGGCCTCTCGAAATGAACAATTCCATACACTATAATTTTTACACTAATACATGAGCTTAATTTTTCTTTTAATTTTTAAATGTTCACTGGGGTTGGATGTTTTTCTGAATAATTATGTGAGAATAGTTGGATAGTAAGTAAGTAAAGTTGTCTCCCTTTAGTCGAGGGCGACCCCCCCCCCCCGGCCTTTTGGCTGGGCAGTTTGGCATTCGTGCCGGATGGGTGCTCGAAACCAAGAGCAGACTCGGGGCCGAATAGGCTCCCAGCTTCGGCTGGGCAACCTTCGGGTGGGCGAGCTGCTTTTTCAGATCCGTTTGCACGCCTTGTATAGCACTAGACCTCACGGTCTAGTTCAAGCTATATGCTGGCATACGTGCCCGGACCTAGATTTAGGTCCGTGATACGGCTTGATTCATTAGATCTACATTGCACTTAGTGGGTCAATGACTAGCAGGGTTCGAGTCTCGGCTCGTTCCCGACCTTCCCCTCCCCTTTATCCCCACTTTAATCAGCCTTCGGGCTTTTGACCTTGTGTCAAGTCGTGTCTGGTGGGAGGCAGCGACAAATAAAAGGCTCCTTTTCAATAGCTACAACACCAGGGTGCATGGGTGGGCACTACTCCTTTCCTTGGATTGCCCCGCTTTACCCTTGATATGTACCTTATATTGCTGAGTGCTAGGCAAGGAGGTATCAAGTACCATTTTTAAAATCTTTGGTATGACTCGAACTGGGATTGAACCAAGGTCTCCCGGACCATTGGCGAACACTTTACCAACTGGGCTTACATTACTTACTTAGTTGGATAGAATGTTCACTTATTCTATATATTTCTCCTTTTAGCAGCTGAGGATGTAAAGTGGGATAAAGGTTGCTGAGATTCCCGCTACAAGGATGTCCTCATGGTGTAATGGTTAAAGCACTGGACTGCGGAATCATAGTAAGTGAGTTCAAAATCTAGTTGCACTATTATGTTCCCTTAAAAACAAATACTCTGGGGAAAGGTATGAACCCCCTTATCCTCCCCGCTAGGGGTTAAATAGTAACGCTGCTGTTTTTCTTGAAGAATGGCTTTTGCATTAAATAACTTTTAAAGGTTGATAAGCTATTAAACAAAGAAACCAAACCAAATCCATCAGCTGTTTTGACATGTCAGTGATGAGACCTACTTTATCTCGTCTTGTAACATTTATGATGATATCTGTTGCTCAGACCATTTTCAGGCTTTCAGCATATGAGTGCTAAATTAGATGCTTCATACTAAGTCATTAATTACTCATAAGTTTTTAGTATAGATATTTTATTTTTAATGATAATGATAACAATAATATAACAATAATTGGTGCAAAAAGGTTTCAAAAGTAGGCATGACTAGGTAGGAAAAGTCATCTACTAAGAATTGTGCAAGTGATTAAAATTTGACCATTTTGACAAATGACATATGCACAAATCAGAATCCATCTTAAAAAATGAGATCCATAAAATTCTCTGGGATTATGAAATACAAATGAATCAGCCAATCTCTACAAGAAGACCAGACATCGTGTAAATTAAGAAGAAAAGAATTTGTTATCTTGTGGATTTTGCCATTCCAGCAGACCACAAAGTTAAAATGAACAATAGTGAAAAAGTAGACAAATACTTGGATTTTACCACAGCTGAAAAAGTAGTGGAACATGAAGGTGACAGTGATACCAATTGCAGTTGGTGCACTTGGAACAGTCTCTTAAGGCTTATAAAAGAGACTGGTGAATTGGAGATAAGAGAAAGAATCAAGATCATCTAAATCACAGCATTATCAAGATCAGCTACAATACTGAGAAAAGTCCTGAAGACCTGAGGAGACTTGCTGTCACTCTGATTCCAGTGAAAAGTCATCAGTTAAAACTGATATGAAAAACTCACACATAGCAGCACAAAACAATACCATAAGGACTAAACATATCAAAGCAAGAATAGATAAGATACAACAAAACAGCAAATGTAGGTTATGTGGTGATAGAGATGATACAATCAATCACATAATAAGTGAATGCAGCAAATTAGCACAGAAGGAGTATGAGACTAGACATGACTGGGTGGGCAAAGTGACCCATTGGAAATTATGCAAGAAAATGAAGTTTGACTATGCAAACAAATGGTATATACACAACCTAGAATCTGTCCTAGAGAATAACACACACAAACTGCTCTAGGATTTTGAGATACAAACGGATCACCTAATCTCTGCCAGACAACTAGACTTTGTAATCATCAACAAAAAAAAAAGAGAACTTGCTGAATTATGGGCTTTACTGTCTCAGCCAACTACAGAGTAAAATCGAAAGTGAAAAGAAGGATAAATACTTTGACCTTCCATCGGAATTGAAAAACTGTGGAACATGAAAGTGATGGTTATACAAATTGTAATTCGTGCTCTTGGTACAGTCACCAAAGGATTTGTACAAGGACTGGAGGACTTGGAAATAAGAGGACAAGTGGAAACCATCCAAACTACAGTATTGTTGAGATCATCTAGAACAATGAGAAGAGTCCTGGAGACTTGAGAAGACTTGCTGTCACTCAAACTCCAGTGAGAAACTATCGGCTAACATTAGTATGAAAAACTCGAATAAGAGTAACAATAATAATAATAATCAAATAATCAGCAAACTAGCACAAAAGGAGTACAAGACAAAAAATGACTAGATAAGGAAGGTGATCCACTAGGAATCATGTATGAAATTGAAATTTGACCATACTACCAAATAGTATATGCACAAACCTGAATCCATCTTGGAGAATGAGATACAGAAAATTCTCTGGGATTTTGAGATACAAATAGATTACTTAATCCCGTCCAGAAGATAAGACCTAGTGATAATGAAGAAAAAAAAAGTAAACTTGCTGAAAAGTGGACTTTGCCATCCCATCAAATCACAGAGTGAAAATCAAAGAAAAAGAAAACAGAGATAAGTACTTAGACATTGCCAGAGAACTAGAATGTTATTGAACATGAAAGTGATGGTACAACCAGTTATAATTGGTTTACTCTGGACAGTGCCTAAAGGATTGGTAAGGGGGCTGAAAGAGCTGGAAATAAGAGGATTTGCCAAGACCATCCAGACTACAGCATTGCTAAGATCAGCCAGAATGCTGAAAAGAGTCCTGTGGACTTAAGAAGAGTTGTTGTCACTCTGACTCCAGTAAAAGACTATCAGCTGACACTGGTGTAAAAAACTTGATAGGAATAATTATAATAATAGATATAATAATAACTTTGGCCAGACAACCAGCCCCAGTGATAGTCAAATAAAAGAAGAGAACCTGCCATAGGGGCTGACCACAGAGTGAAATTGAAAGAAAGTGAAAAGAAAGATGAGTTCCTAGACCTTGCTAGAGAACTTAAAAACTATGGAACATGAAAGTGATGGTGATACCAATTGTAATTTGTGTGCTAGGTAGAGACACCAAAGGATTGGTACAGGGATTGGAGGAATAGGAAATATGAGGACAAGGGGAGACCATCCAAATGACAACATTATTTAGATCGGCCAGAATACCGAGAAGAGTCCTGGAGACTTGAGGAGATTTACTGTCACTCAAACTACAGCAAGAAACCATCTGCTAATGCTCGTGTGAAAAACCCTCAAAGAAGGAATAATAATGATGATAATAATAATAATAATAATAATAGTGATGATGATGATGATGATGAATCTACAGGAAATTATGCAAGCTATCACTGTCACTTTAGAATAAACCTTTGGAAAAAAAAATGCTGCAGATATGTTTGAAAGGATAACTTTGAAATGTCGTACTTACATTCACAATCAAGGTAAAAATAAGGTTCAGTGTCTTTTTTATTTTTTGAAGAACTTTCAAATGTACAAAAGCTAGCCAAGTGTAATTTCCCCCAACAATCCTTATCTAACAACCAGCCTCCAATCATTCTACAACTAACCATGCCAAAATCTCAGCAGGAAAATTACATGTAAATTTGTTTTTACTCTTTCCTGTTGAGGGATGCAGAAATTCAAAAGATAAATACTGCCACTTTTTAAAATTTTTTAAGTTCTTATTTGAAAATTGTGTAGTTAAAAAAAAACGAATGTAAATATCTTCCTTTCAATTAGAATTTTAAAAATATAATTTTTAAAAATCAGTTTTTATAAGAGTAAAAGAATTCAATATTTTGTTTTACTTAAATGAAATAATTTCAATTTCAAAATCTGAAAATTTAGATATTTTCATTTCCTTCCCAGTAAAAAAAATTTCATGTTTTATAGATTCAAAGAAAAATCGAACAAATTTAATAATTCAGTAGACATTTACATAAAAGTATTTTCATGTAAAATCTCTGTAAGTATTTTGAATAAAAAACAAAACATTTTTTCAAATAGTTAAATCTCTGTACTTGTCTGAAGATATGGTCCCAAAAGAATATAGTTATGTCACACTGATTTTTATAACATTTATTTTGTACATACCTTCTTTACTCATATACACTGACTTTTCTATTTTATTTTGTTTCATTTTTGTTTTTAACATATGCGGAAATAATAATCTTTCTTTACTTTAAACATTTATTCTGTCATTTCATGACATTTTTATAATTCATAATTCCTGAGAGATAGAGAGAGAGACAGACATACAGACAGATAGAGACAGAGACTAATTTAACTCAATATCCCTTTTTGAAAAATAAATAGGGCCACTTTTAAACATTAGACATTTCTTTTTTTTTGACTGCATAAGAGTTCATAAATACAAAGAAAACAATGACACACTTATATCATACATCTTCATTGATGCATCGGGATGGGTCATCAGTGATGTTTCCTTTGGGTTCAAGGGAGGTTTCGGGTCTTTCAACATCAGATCCCCTCACTCAAATGACCCAGTTGGCATTGATCTTACTCCAACTCCCGTCCCAGCAGCTAAACTGTACATCTACACAAGACAAATGACCACAGAAATGGCTCTATCACTTTTAACGGAGGTGCCCATGGTGTAATGGTTATCATCATAGAAAAAGGGTACGGCGACACGAGTTCAAATCCTGGATGAGGCTGATTGCATTTCACATAGCACTAATACCCTTGGGAAAGGTATGAATCCAATTATTCTCCTTCCAGCTATGGGTAAATAGTAGGACAGACTAGGTTCTTCAGCCTTGGTGAGGCAACTAGTCTAGGAAAAGGAAAACTCTGTATTCAAACGTGTTAAACTCCGCTTAAAAATTTCACCTTGTGTCATATGCTGCCCGAGCGGAGGGGTTGGTAAATAGGATCACTTTTAACAGCCAATCAGAGCTAGGCTCCTCTGATGACTTCTGAATCATTCCTTTAAAATCAGGAGGCCACTTTGCTCTTGCTTTCCGGCTGCAGTAACATCATTATTTGGTTATTTGTTCAATCCAGTATGTAGTTTTTTGGGGTTTTTTTAATATCTGCCAAGTAAATGTTAATCACACACACACACACACACACACACACATATATATATATATATATGCATATATGGTTGATTTGGTTTGGTATTATGGCATATCAATCATTGTAGGTTATTTAATGCCAAATCATCTCCACACTAAATGGTGGTTCTCTGAAACTAGTCGACAAGTTCACCAACCTTGCAAGCAGCGTCTCATCTACGAAACATGACATCAGTACACAACTAGCAAAGGCATGGACAGCTATCAATAGGTTGTCAGTCATATGGAAGTCAAACCTATTCAATAAAATAAAATGAAATTTTTTCCAAGCCGCACTCATGTCCATACTACCATATGGATGCACCAGATGGACGCTGACTAAGCATATATAAAAAAGCTTGACAACAATTGCTCAAAAATGTTACAAACCATACTGAACAAATCCTGGAAGCAACATCCCACAAAACAGCAGCTGTACGGCCCCCAACCTCCCATCTCAAAAATCATCCAAATTAGACAAACAAGACATGTGGGACACTGCTGGAGAAATGAGGATGAACTAATAAGCGACGTTCTACCATGGACCCCTTCACAAGGGAGAGCAAGTGTTGAGCAATTAGCTTGAACTTATCAACAACTGCTCTGAACAGACACATATATTACATTATTGCAGCCATTTTTCAAGAGGGCTATTCAAAATAAGTAGCCATTTTTTTGTGGATTATTATTTTACTCCTTGTAAGTTTTTCACACTAGTTTTAACTGGTTTTTCACTGAAGTCTAAGTGACAGCAGGCCTTCTTAGGTCTCCAAGACTCTTCTAAATATTCTTGCTAATCTTAACAATACTGTGGTCTGGATGGTCTAAATTCTTCCTCTGATCTCTAGTTCCTCCAATCCCCCTAGCACTTCATCTGCTATTCATATCACCATTACCTTCATATTTCACCATATTTTTAGCTCTATGATAAAATCTAAGTACTTACCTATTTTTTTGTTTCCTTTTATGGCCCACTGGAATGGTATGAATCCAGATATTTGCCAATGCCTCCCACCAGACATGGTTTGACACAAGGTCAAAAGCCCGAAGGCCGATTAAAGTGGGGATAAAGAGGAGGGGAGATCAAGAACGAGCCAAGACTCGAACCCTGCTGGTCTATGCTGCTCATCGGCTCACTTGGTGCAATGTGAGCCTGATGAGGCAAGCAGTTTCACAAACCCAAATGTGGGTCCAGTTTACGACTTAAACTAGACGCGAGGTCTAGTGCCATACGTGGGTTACAAAGGAGACAAAACTGCAGCTCGCCCACCCGAGGGTAGCCTAGTCGAAACTAGGAGCCTAAAAGGCCCCAAGTTTGCCATTGTTCCTTTTGCAGAGCCAAGTATTTGTTGCTGCCTCCCACCAGACACGACTTGACACAAGGTCAAAAGCCCGAAGGCCGATTAAAGTGGAGATAAAGGGGAGGGGAGGTCGGGAACGAGCCGAGTCTCGAACCCTGCTTGTCAATGCTGCTCATCGGCTCACTTAGTGCAATGTGAGCCTGATGAGGCAAGCAGTTTCACGAACCCAAATGTGGGTCCGGGCACGTATGCCAGTTTGCGGCTTAAACTAGACGCATGGTCTAGTGCCGTACAAGGGGGACAAAGGAGACAAAAATGCAACTCGCCCACCCGAAGGTAGCCTAGTCGAAACTAGGTGCCTAATTAAAGGCCCCAAGTCTGCCATTGTTCCTTTTCCAGGGCCACGCTCCGGACCGAAGTCCAAAACAGGCCCCGGGGTGTTCTCCACAAAGAACGTGCCTGGAATGGTATGAATCCACTAGATAACAAGTTTTTTTTCTTCTTCTTAATCAACATTATGTCTGGTCTTCATCCATTTGCATAAAAAATCCCAGAGAATTTTATGCATCTCATTTTTTGGACAGATTCTGGTTTGTACATATTCCACTTGATAGTATGGTCAAATTTCAATCACTTGCACAATTTCCAGTGGATGACCTTTTATACCCAGTCATGTCTACTCTTGTATTCCTTTTGTACCAATTTGCTGCAATAGCTTATTATGTGTTTAATTGTCTCAGCTCTCTCTCAACATAATCTACACTCACTTTTCTGCGTATTTATAGTAATAATAATAAAGACTAACAACAAGCCAGTGGGGGCTCTTTCATCCAATTGAATGATTATTTTTAATGGTTGGTTGGTTGGTTGGGTGGGTTTTATGGCATATCAAACTTTGTAGGTTATTTAATGCCAAATCCATTTTTATACAAATAATCTGTTCTATATCAAACAATTCAGTTTAGCATGAGTACACAGTTTAATTGTCAAAAACATTTCTATTTCAAGCTATTCAGTTTATTCAAACAGTTCTAATTCAGCCAATTCAGCTTAGTATAAATATAGATTTTGTTTACACACAGTTCTATATTAAACAATTCAGTTTAGTGTAATTACAGTTTCAATGTCAAAAACAATTCCATTTTAAGCAATTCAGTTTAGCTTAAGAACGCAGTTTATTTGTCAAATACATTTCTGTTTCAAACTATTCAATTTTGTCAAACAGTTCTATTTCAAACAATTCAGTTTACCATAAGTATGCAGTTTACTCCTATTTAACCCATAGATAGGGTCCTATCAGGTGGATCAGAGAGCAATGGCAATGAGGGGGTGCTCCACATTCCCCAAGGCCCCAACATCACTGAAACCTTGTCATCAGATTGTTTAGTGTCATCCAGAACACTCGTTGAGGGGGTTTTACTCCTCCTGCAGAGGTGCAATTAGTGTATTTTACAGCCCCAGCTGACTAGGCTATATTTTTAATGATTTGTTTTGATCATGTTATTATAAATGCTTTCAAATAGCATAAATTTATCTGAAAAATTTTAAGAAAATTTTGATTATGGATGTTTTCCCCATAGCTGAGGCAGAACTGAATGAAATCACTGTAAAGAGATAGCATACTGATCCTTGTTTTATAATATATATATACTAGTAGCATGTTCTACTTTGATATTTTCATGATATTTCTTGATATACAAAAAATATTTGGGTGTTTTTACCTAAAAGATAAGCACTTACCTTAAAATCTGGTTATAAAAAGTAAAATTTTACTAAAGTAGTCATGAAATATATTTCTAAGCTTTTCAGTCAAAAAAATCAGAATATTTCTGGAAAACATAGGTGTATTTTGTCTCAAATTGCTATATTCCTCTGCAAGAAAACCATTAAAAAGATTGCACTACAATTTCAGTGATAAATTTGCATGCACAAATTTTTACCATTAATTTTTTGATAAAACTGTCAGCTTTAAACTTTTGTAACTTTTCAAGAAAAGATGATTGAAGCAAAATTAAAAAAAGAGTGATTGCTTAAAACTTCAAGATAAAGAATATGCATGTCCTGTTAGAATAATAATCTTCAAAACTAGCTAATGTCTGGCCCTTGCCCATTATGAGGTAATATCAGATTTTGACATTTTTAGTCATCCATACTTCAGTTGTTTCTTGAGATGCTTGTAAATTTAAACTCTACCACTGACCCACCGGTCCACATTGCACACAAACCGGTGGCTCAATGGTAAAGTTTCGGCTCTGCATTCTGCAGTTGCTGATTCGATCTCCAGTGGGGGAGATCACGGTATATACTGCTCATCATCATCATGATGTCGGGCCGCTAGCATGGATATCCCTGACCCTCTCTCGCCACTTCTCCCTATCGTTCATCGCCTCCGGTAGGTCTTCAGGGCTACATCCCATATCCTCACATAGCTGCTGAATGTATGTTCGAGCTGGTCGTCCTGCTTTTGCTAATGAGGCCTAATAAGGTTGAAATAGCTGTCCAGTGTTTCCGTATGTTGCACGCAAGTGTTTGCTGGATTTTCTGGTCATGGTAATTCAATTTACAATATAATTCCTCTACTTAAAAGAAAAGAAAAATGTACATCTATTTCTATCTAATATGAATTATTTTATTTCCTATTGATCATTTCTTTACACATTGTTAAATGGTTTCAAGTATTATTTTATAATTGTAACAATTTATCATCAGTCTTTTTTGCACACATTCAAATAGATATAAATATATAATTTTAAGTGAATAGTGTGTAAGTAATTCTATTTTTAAATGAGTTAGAACTAATTTGTTTGCACAGTCATATTGCTAGTGTTTCTACATTGTTAAATGGTTTCAAGTATTGCTATTTAACACTTATAATTCTATTCAACATTACTCATTCATTTGCACACAGTTAAATGGTTCCAAGTATTGTTATGTATCACAGATAATTTAATCAAACATCAGTCATTTGTTTACTCATAGTTCAATGATCGAACAGTTCTATTTCTAATAATTCAATTTAGCATAAGTCAACAAAGTTATATGATTCCAGGTATTGCTATATATCACTAACAATTCAATTAAATATGAGTCACTTGTTTACATGCAGTAAAATGACAAATAGTTCTATTTCAAGCAATTCAGTTTAGCATGTCATTTGTTTGCACTTAGTTTAACTGACAGTTCACTTTGACCCATTGATAGGACCTATGAGCCAGAGTGGACCAGGGAGTGATAAAAATGAAGGGATATTCAGCATTCCTCAAAGCTCCAGCATCACTGGAGCCTCACTGTGAGACAATTTAGTGTCATATATCAGGACATTCATTGGAGGTTGGGGGTCTTACCCCTCTGCAGAGATGCATTCAGTGTATTTTACAGCCCCAGCTGCCTGGGCTGTTATGCTATTTTCTTGCAATTAAAACCAAGATTGAAATTTCTAAGAAGATATTAAAAATTTTTGTAAAAAGAAAAGAAGTCTGTATGTATTTATCAACCCCTTCATGTGAGCACAACATGAGACAAGGTCAATTTTTTAGCAGAGTTTAACAGGTTTGAATTCAGGGTTTTCCTTCTCCAAGACTGATTGCCATACCAAGATTAAGGAGCCCAGTCTGCCTGACAATCTATCCATAGATGGAGGGAGAACAGTTGGATTCATACCTTTCCCAAGAGTATTAGCGAAACATAAAATGCAAACAATTTTGTCCAGGATTTAAACTCAGGTTGCCATGTCCATTTCCAACAACTACAACCAAAAAAAAAAAAAAAAAAAAAAGAAGTCTGAAATCCTTGCAATAATTTGAAATGTTTATGGTACCAAACTAATTGAGATGAGTTACATACACAATATATAAGTGGCCCAGATGGTTGGGGTTGCAGAATACACTGACTGCTTCTCTGCAGAGGGTTAAGACCCCCTCCCCAACGAAGGTCCTGATATGACACTAAAAAATCCAATGGTGAGGCTCCAGTAATGCTAGATCTTTGGGGAATGCGGAATACTCCTTCATTACTATTACTTCTAGGTCCAGTTTGGCCCGGAGTGGTAGCACCTGATAGAGTCCTATCTATTGGTCAAATAGAACTAAATGGTGTACTTATGCTCAATGTAATTGTTTAAAATAGAACTGTTTTGACATTTAAATTGTGTACTAATGCAAAGTGAATTGTTTAAAATAGAACTCTTTATATGTATAAAAATGGATTTGGCATTAAATAACCTGTTTTATATGCCATAAAAATAAACTAAACCAAACCAAACACAACATATGTTATATCATTTTATCAAGATATAAGTAAAGTAAAAAGTAAAGTTAGTGACCTTAGTCGAGGATGACCCGAAGGTTCTCTTTTCAATAGCTACTACACCAAGGTGTAGGGGAGGGCGCCACTCCATTCCCTGGATTTCTCCTCTTTACCCTTGATCCTCACTTTATAGTGCTGAGTGCTAAACAAGGCAGCATCAAGTACCATTTTTAAAGTCTTTGGTATGACTCAACCTGGGATGAATGCTGGTCTCCCGGACCATTGTCGAACACTCTACTCATTAAGCCATTGGCCCAGTCTTATCAAGATATATTTTGGAACTATGTATATAAAATATGAAAGGTGTCTCTAATCTATTCTCTTTGATATTATTGTTGTGGTTGGTTCTTGAGAGGATATTTACTAAATGAATAGAAGGAAAGACAAGCTAAGTTCCTTTACATTCATAGAAACATTTAATACATAAGAAATACAAGAAGTATTGACAAAAATGAACAAACATGTCCCCACAGATAAAATATGCACATATTGTTTCATGAACAAGTAGTGTGTAAAAGGGGTTAAAAAAACAGTAAAAATCCTACTTAAGTTTGAAAGTCATAATTATGTGGCTTTAAGTTTTAATGATGAAGCAAGAAACAATGTCCATCAACAGGAGAGGAGACAAAATCTTTACTGTTTAAAGAACAGAAACAAAAGAAAATGGGAAAGGATTTCTTGGATAGCCATGTGACCACAAGATGTCCAAAGGACATGCCTACTTTTCAAGAGAAACAAAATATAATTGTCTTCCCACAATATTAACAAAAACATAATATCTT
Organism: Sepioteuthis lessoniana; assembly: GCA_963585895.1. Taxonomy (NCBI): domain Eukaryota; kingdom Metazoa; phylum Mollusca; class Cephalopoda; order Myopsida; family Loliginidae; genus Sepioteuthis; species Sepioteuthis lessoniana. The sequence continues at coordinate 53,306,773 of OY757925.1, read as the reverse complement.
TTGTGTATTACATACCAACATACACAGACTCTTATATATATAAATTTGTGGTGAGTTTTTGCTATCAAGAAGTATTATTATTTTTTAAATTTAAACAACTCATAAAAAATCATTTCTTTACTTATCTGGTTTGTCAGATACAATTGACCCACCAATCATGTTTGAGAAGAAATGATTTTAATTTTATGTATTTATGAGTAGTATAGTAGATTCTTATAAAGCTTAGTCTGACACAAGGCTACACAATATCTAGACATCAGAATAAGGTTAGCTTTGTTTAACACAAGGCCACAATAGAGCTAGCCTAGTGGAACATTTACTTACCTTAGCATAACTCTAAGCCACATTAGCAAGAATTGAACTCACTATGCAATATAATAGTAATTGGCTTTCAGACTAGTTTTCTGATAATGGTTTCTAAGTACAGCATCCAACTATAAGGAGTGTTTCAGAAAATTTTTATGTCATTTAATAACTTGACCAAATCTCATTCAAATGATCTCAATTTCTAACAGGATGTAAAGAAACAATTCAAAAATTTGTGTTTAATTTTCTATTCTTGTGAAGGACATTTCCATACCTGAAATGAAAAAAACATAAAACATCAAACACAGAATTTTCAGTTTTTTCTAGACATACTATTTTGAACAAAAATTGGTCAAGTTATTAGATAACAAAATGTTATCAATATTTTTGAAACACCTTGTACATTAATTTCGATGAGTTTTTCTGACATTTTTATTGTTTTTGCGCCAATGCGAGAAAAGTAAACTAATATTTGATATAAGAATTCAGATATTATTTAACACTGGCAGCAGTGAAATAACACTCAACAATCAAACAAATTCCTGTTTAAATATCTTCAGTAAAGATATTTGTGATTATTTTTAATAAATGACACAAACATTGGTCTAGTTCTTCTGAGAAAGTGTTTTTTCGTTTTTGTTTTATCTTGTTTTATTCTATTTTATTTATTTTTTTATTTTCCCTTGTGGATGTATTCTCAATAAATGACTTTTCTCAGCTGGCACCGGTTCATAGTTCGTACTGAGTAATCTCCCTTAGTTATTTTTATCGGAGCAAGTTGAAAAGCTGTCTTTTCATTTTAAAACAAAAAAGGAAAGAATCATCCAGAATAATTTAACTTAACGGTAAGTTTTAAGTGAAAGTTTTTAGATTAGTTGTTTGGTACAATTCAGTGACTTCAATTCTGCTGCATAGAAATATTCATATTTTGAATTATATTGAATTGAAGTCTACCAAAAATTGAAACCACGTGTCGAGTTACAAAAACATTATATAAAGATTTACATTCCTAATGAAGTAACGATTCAAAAGATTTTTAGTCGAGATTATTTAAAGATATATCCTTCAACATCCCAAATGTTTTCTTTTTACTTTGAACTTTTTTTTATTAACTGTACAAACTACTCAATGTAAGAAATACATTTTTTTAAATTTATTTCTGGCATGTTTTCATTAATTTTGTCAGGACTGTCAAAACCTTGAAAGTTTAAATATCGACAAAATAAGGAGTAATAATAAATAATACACACAACCAATGAGTTAACTAAACACTTCACTTATGGTAAAGTCAATGACAAAATTCTCGGCGCTTTTCTGATATCATGCTCGTACCCGCGAATCACGGAAAAAGTCTTAATTTTGCCTTGGAAAGAAAGTCAGGTAATGAAACAAAATATTTAAATCAGTCACAATTTATTTTAGTACCATAAACAATTAATATAATAAAATGAAAAATATCTTAAATTCAATACATGTTGACAACTTAATGATTGCATTGAAAGTGTGTGAAAAGAAAAATCACGTTTTGTTCAATATTTTGAACACTAAGGTAATCAAACAAAATATTTAAGCCAGTCCCTCATTAGGGTTAGGAAAACTTTTTCCTGGATTCATCTCCCCACTCCCTACTATTTTATTTTCGAGAGAAAATGAAAAGAAATTTAGAAAAAAAATTATTTTTTCAAATAATGAATTTAAAATTTGAATTTATTTGAAACAAAAGCATTAAGCTAAATAACTCTCTTTCTCATACACACAATAAACTTTATATTCTCAGACTCGCTATCTGTTTTTACTTTTGCTAACAAATTTTTACAATTTGAAGACCTCTTAATTATTAAGTTCCTGTGTCAGTTGGACTCCATGTCCAACTCAAAAGAGATTCTAATATGCTAGATCCCAGACCACATTGGAATAAAGTGAAATAAAAAGGCTGACTTAGTTGCCAAGTTAACTCTAAATATGGCCCCCAACAAAATCAAAATTGACTGACTTAAAACTCAAAATCAGTAGATTCTTCTGCACATTGGAATAACAACATACACAATAAACTCATCTATGCTAAGAGAAACCAGCTTTCAGAAAAGAATAAGTCACTATATCCCTATTGTGCATCAGTCACTCAAGACTTACTCACTCCTTAATATTTAAACAAGAGTATTTAGCATATCCAGTACCCAAACATTTAATATTTTCTCATTGGATGCAGACCTTTGAAACAGGCAGTTTTTCAGAGACGGGAAAGCGTCTCATAGTCCTTGTATATGAATGTCTGCGAGGCATGGTGCTGCTGCTGCGGAGAATTTTGGTCAAAGAGAGTGTTGCCGCTGCGAAGAAAATTGGTCAAAGAGAAAGAGTGTGCTTGAAGACGACGTATTTATAGAAAATACGCGTCTTGTAAGTGGCTCAAAAAAGGAGGACTTGAATTTACGCGCGCCGACGTAGTTGTAAGCATATCACGTGGTCCTCCTGGCCAATGCTTTCCCGAGACTGAATATTGAGCGTCCGCCATCTTTGTGGGAACAAGTGGCATACCGCCCACAATAATTTATAGGAATGTAAAGTCCTATACCTTCAACTAATGTTGTTTTTTTTTTAATGCAAATGATATTGTAGCAGAAAGAACTAATTTCAATTGCTCGTCAGACCACCATTAAATCACATGGTGATTTATATTTTCAAATTTATTGTCTAGCACGGGAATTATTTTTGACCGTTGAAGTTTCAATTTTATATTTTCGATCACTGAGGATGGTTTATGCCATTCTGCTCGGATCATTTTCCCCAGGGAATATAAAAGGTTGTGTAACGCTCTCTCTTCCTCTCTAATTCAAGCAGCAAACAGACAACACCAACACGAAGAGAGCGCATTCAAACATGGGCCATTGTTCCTTTAGGAGACCATTCCTTCATCATTTATTCTTTCTTCCTAGACCAACTGGACCTCAAAATTTCAGGTTGAATGCTTTATTCCTGCTCTAACATTTGCCACTGTTTTCTTCCATTTGTACAATTCACAGTACAGGGTTGTCTTTCTGGCTGTCATTAAAGTTTTTTAGAACTCGCCAATATTCTCGTCCACTCATTTGTCCTACTCCTTTCTTAATGTACCAAGGCACAACAATTTGTCTTGTTGCAAAGATATGAAGGATCTAGTTGAAATTGACAACATGGATGACATTTTGTCCTTAAGAGAAATAAAATTATACCAAAAATTATAAATGTAAACATGCTCAATACCATAGAAAATAATCATTTGAAAACAATCCCAGTGGATTCTGACTTAATATTAAAACAAAACAAAAACCCTTAAACTATACAAAAATGTAAATGTCAACACAATGGGTAACACTATTGATGCTGTTGTGATAGTATATAGAGTTTGCTATACTTATGTGTAGACACATGAGTAGGTGCGAGTACATGTATGTTCTTATGTATATGTGTATAGTTGTGAGTTGACCATAGGTATGTATATTTTTGTGTATATATGTATATGTCCATATAGGGGCCTAAACATATTTGAGTGGGTGTGTTAAGTGTGTGTATGACCATTTGTATTTTGTATGCAAACCACTAATCTAACCCTGTGAGTATAAGTGGAGAGGATCAGATAAAGTCAAGCTGTAGTTTTATTATCACACCTTTTAGGGTGTCCTGGAGACATATCATCTACCAATATTTTAATGTCCAGTCTATAGGTGGCCAAAAATCCGAACGTAGGAAATATTCACTCCTGTATATATACAACTAAAGTCAGTCTGCTGGACAGAGGGGGCCAGAGAGAGTTTGCTAAGAGGATCCACCAAAGAGTGAAGCAATATTAAATCTGAAAACTTAGCTGTCAGTTTAGTTTTAGTTATGGGAATTTCACCTGCTGTCTATGTAATGAAAGTGAGAACACCACATACCATCATTTTGTAAGCGTCATACAACATATATTCAAGTTTTTTGTTTTTGCCTTTTTCTTCCATTGTGAACTCATCTCGGACTTGTGTACTTTGATCCAAACCTGCAAAGAAATACAGTATAACATGGGATGAGACAAAGGTGCCACAGATGATTCCCACAAATGAATGTGACTCCTTAATTTCTAGGCATAAAATAACCCTAGACAGGTTGATATGCTATTAAAGGCAGTCAATCCCTTAAAAAAAACCTGTGACTCTGGACTATGATGTCATAAGCCAAAGCTTCCCAAACATTTTACTTGATGCACCCCTTGTAGCCAAATTTCTATTCACCCTCCCACAAATAAATTTATTGAATAATTAATTACAAAACATAACTAATTTACCAGTGTTTCTTATAATTTACATGGGAAAAGAATCAGAAAACTATAAATGTAAATGCGCCATTAAATTTTGAATTATATTTTAATAGGAAGGGTGGATTTTGGTTGGTACTGGGGAGATAATATTTAGACTTCAAAATGATAAAAGTATAAAATAAATATGTTTACAAATTATTCATTTTTGATAGGACAGTGTAAAAAAACACTTAAACAACTATACAAAATGTAAATATGAATGTACAATGTATAGGATTCTCTAATCTCTTGGCATGAAATAACCCTAGACAAGTTTACATATTTGTAAAATCAATCAGTCCATTTTCTCAACAACAGTTTTAAAATGTAAATTTCATATTCATATTAAGATTCTGCCTCAGTAAACAATGTGGAAAATCAAACTGTCTTTTCTTGTTCCTTTGTTGAACCCTTATCAAAATTATCAGCTAATAGCTTTCTACTTTTTAATCTCTTTCTTGTCTTGTAAAATTGAAATGTTGACTTAAGATGTGATCAATTAGTTATTCTCAAGATTTACTAAACTAAACTTAGTACAAAGTCAAATAAGGAGAAATATTTTATGTGTTGTGTATCATCTGTTAGCTGGTCAATGCATTTTTATTAATACTATTACTTGAATATATTTTAAATTGTAGGAAACTGAGGCATTCCGCTGTCATACAAAGGATTTCATTAAAAAAATGTGGAAATATCAAAGTGTATTTCTGATTTATACAATATTGTTTATGCTATGCATTAAGTTTGAACACATTCACAAATAGGTTGTTACTATACTAAGAATCCCACGCTCAATAATTTAAGTTTCTGGCTTACATTAGACTTTACACACTCTTAAATAAAATTGACAAGCAGAAAAATATAAATGAATGTGACTATTTAAAATGAGATGATTTTATTTCAAAGATAAATTTTTTTATTGGACTTTTTTAAATGAATTTCTATTGCCATTTAATTTAACTTTACAGGTCATTAAAACAGCAAACAGTAAGGTTTCTTTGTCGTACTGATTATTCGCAAATTTTCCAATAAAGTCTGAGTGACAGCAAGTCTTCAGTAATCTTCTAAGTATTCTAGCTGATTTGGTCTAGATGATCTCAATTCTTCCTCTCATCTATTTCTAGTTCTCACTGTTTATGTAACAGTTGTAAAATGATGACCTGAGACTTCCTATGCCATAAGAAAATTCCCTAGTGGTTAGGAAATTACATTGTACATTCATGTTCATATTTTTTGTTTAGTTATATCTTAAAGGTGCTATCTAATATGAATATTTTTTTACTCATAGATGGTTCCTTAACAGGTACTATCACTCCAGATCTGAGTGGACTTGGAAGTAATGGCAATGAAGGGGTACTCCACACTCTTCAGAACTGAAGCTTCACCATCAGTGTGTTTGGCGGGGGGGGGATCTTACCCCTCTGCAGAGTATACATAAAGTCTGCATATTATTAGTCCCACTGAGAGAGCCATTTTCTATAAATGGTTTGGACTAATATTCTCATTGTTGTTATTTTTCTTTTAGAAAATGATGGACAAACACTTAAAGAAAGTTTTGCAAGAAAATGAAGACCTTATCATTGAAAGTATAAACTTTGAAGCTGTCATTGAATGCATGCTAGAAACGGAAATTTTATCCCTTGCAGACCAAGAAGAACTGGAGGTAAGTTCTTTTTTTTTTCTTTCAACTTTTTCTTTCAGTTGAATTTTTACAAATCTTGTTCAACTTGAAACTACTGATTTATTAATCCTTATCTTAGCAGGAAAATTTATGATTTTTGACAATCATATAACTCATCTTGATGTTTTTTGTATATAAAGAAAAGCATCAGCAGATAATTCCAAATGAATCGCAAATAATTTTCTTAGGGAAAATTATCAATTGAATGTATCACCTTGAAAATGTTCATGAGTCTCAGTCACTGACAAATCTTAGAAAATGTCTGTACTAATTAACTTCACCGTAGATGTTGAAAGAAACTTCTACATGGACATAAAAATATTGTGAATAAAAATTCCATGTAAGATTTCAACTTATTGTAATAGAAATAAAGAAATGATGAATTCAAAAGAGAAAAAAGCAGTAAATTTATTCTAATAAATAAGACTTTTCAAAGACAAAAGTCTTTGGCTTCTATAAATTGAACTCAAACATATTTTACAAGCATCATTCAATTATTAAGGTGACTATTGCCTAAGGAGTTGGTAATAGGAAGCATTGTTCACAGTTGTACATTTTTCACAGAAATCAAGAGTTATGGGTCTTTTCATGTTCCAGATGATTGTCAGCATGACCTTCTTTTATTGACTGCTGTACCTGGAATTTTTTTTATCAGAGAGTGATCTGTGGACCGTCAAAACATTTTTTTACTCAAACTTTCTTCTCTGTACACGTCAGGCATTCTTCTGTAAATTTCACATGGTTTGCACTTCTCCACCACCAATAATTTGATGACAGACCTCTGTTCATGCCTCAAGCACTCTGATTTACTGCCATTTTATATCGTTTCAAAAAAGAAATTTTTGTGAAATGAAAATGATTTTTGTTATAAACTGTTTTAAACTATTAAGTTTCTGGAAAAAAAAAGCTTTTTTTAAAATTCCCTTTATTTATTAACTGACGCTCATGTAACAGAATTTTCTCCAGTAATTTTTCTTAGATATAAGGCAAAAATCATTACAATAAAATCAACACCAAATGCACGCAGTTAAAATAAGTCTGAATAGTTGTTATGAAAAGCAACCAAAGTCAAGTTTTACAAAATTTTGATAACACGCAGCACAATTTGGCAACTCCAAATGCTTTTGCTGATGTCATGAAGGTGACGAACCATGCTAGATGGTAAAATGTCAAGCTTGCTTGATACTCTAGGAGTGCTACTCACTGAATTTGTTTCTTTCTTAGAGCATACCCTCAGAATCCACAATTTTAGGCTTATCTGACCTTGTTTAATCATCAAGAATCTTATAATCCTAGCAAAATTTTTTAAAGCATCTGGTTATTTTACTGAGATCAACTGTGTCTTCATCTTTCATACAACAAATGATTTTAGTTGCTTCTGCAATATTATTGACCCAATAAAGCATAAGTTCATGAATTAGACTACATTGCATGTTCATTTGTGCAACTTTCAAATTATATGCTGAAAGAAACAATGTGCAATGGATTAACTATAATGATGCTACTAACTACAAGTGGTATCTACCACAGCTTGAATTGCTTTGGTCATGTGATATGTGCAATCACAAACTAGCACATTGGCCCAATTGACTGGGGCTGCAAAATGCACTGACTGCATCTTTGTAAGACTCTCTCAATGAGTGTCTTGGATATGACACAAAACAATCTGAAGGCAAAGCTCCAGTAATGCTGAGTACCCGTTTATTGCTATCACTCTCAGGTCCACTCTGGCCTGTTATGGTAGCACCTGATAGGATCCTATCTATGAGTCAAATAGAACTGTGTACTTATGTTAAACTGAATTGCTTGAAATAGAACTGTTTGATCATTCAACTGTATATGAACAAATGTCTGATGTTTAATTGAATTGTTAGTGATACATACCAATACTCAGAAACATTAAACTGTGAATGAATAAATGATTGATTGTAAATAGAATTTTTTGTATTAGATATTTACTATTGGTATGAATTTATTTTAAAACTTTGTTGGCATTAAATGATCCGCTGAGATTGATATGCTGTAAAACCAAACAAACAAATTAGCATATATCAAAATATTGTAGCCCAGTCAACTGGGGCTATAGTATATGCTGACTGTATCTTTGCAGTGTAGTAAGACACCCCCTCTTCAATGAGTATTCTGAATAAGACACTTAACTGATGATGAGGCTTCAATCCTGGAGCTTTGGGGAATGTGGAGTACCCCTTTATTGCCATTAATCTCCAATCCACTCTGACCCAGAGTGGTAGTACCTGTTAGGGTCCCAACTATGGTTCAAATAGAACTGTTTTATCATTTATGATACTTAAAACCATTTAACTGTTGCAAATGATAGAATTGTCAGTGTTAGTTAGCAATACTTGAAACCATTTAACTGTATACAAACAAAGGCTGCTATGGATAAAGAGTAAAAACCCAAGGATAGTTGCTGCTAGAAAGTAATCAATCTCAGCTGTGTCTCCTTGGCAAGGGGTCTAGGGTTAAAAAATTTGAAAACTCTTGATGATTCAATGAATATCACTAATGATGCATCTCAGTGCATCGTCCTATTGGTAGGAATTAAAATATGCTGACTCTATCTCTCTTCAGAGGGGTAAGAAACCCTCAAAAAGGAGTGTCCTGAGTAATGCACTGCATCTGTTAGTGAGGCTCTAGGTCTGAAGATCTAAGGAGTGTGGAGTGCCCCTTCATTGCTATTATTCTCAGATCCACTCTGACCTGAAGTGGTAGTACCTGTTAAAGTCCTATCTATGAGTTCAATAAATCTGTTTAAAAATTATATTTGATAGGACTGTGCATAAATCCCATGGGCTTGGCTTTCCGGGGGCCACCTGGCATTTTTTCAGCTTTATTAAGCTTAGTTTAATCTGGTACAAAGCCATGAATGTTGAATACTCTGTGAGGATCAAGCTTACTACAGTATTAATGATCTGTGAAACGAATTGGTTTATGGTTACATCATGTTGAGAAACCCAAACTTAGTTTAATAACTTATATTTGTCTCTCTTTTTTTATCATGGTGGCTGATGAGGACAAGGTATTGCACGTATTTTCACGTTGTATGATAAAATTTAAAACTTATATTTGTCTCTTTTTTTTAATCAGCAAGATGATGATAAGCCCCAAAAGGTGAAAAAGTTTCTGCGAATGATTGAGAAAAAAGGTTCCAAGTGTTTTGAATATTTCCTTGATGCTTTGGTCCGAACTGACAACACGACTTTGGAAAACATCTTGCGTAAAGATGAAAAAGTTCCTTCTGTTAGTAAGTAACATTCTTTACTTTTTTGTGTCTTAGACATGACACTAAACTGTATCTGATGGTGTACTTCTTCACTCTCAGGTCCACTCTGACCTGGATTAATAGTACCTGTTAGAATCCTATCTAGGAGTCAAATTTTTCAGTCATTTATTATGGATTATCATTATTAGTTATTTGAAACTATATACAGTTATGTACAAATTATTTTGTATTAGATAGGAATACTTGATAAATAGAATTACTGAGGTTAAATAGCAATACTTGAAACCATTTAACTATGTACAAACAAATGAGCTATAACCACCATTTAAAAATAAAGTTACCTTCAAACTATTCAATTACAACTCTTATATTTATATAAAAAAAGATTTGACATTGAATAATCCACAAGGGTTGCTATGCCTTTAATTACCAACTAACCTACCTTAGCTTTTTATTGCTTAAGTTGTTTTAGAGGTGTCTTGGGTATGATACTAAACTATATCTGGTGGTGAGGCTCCAGTTCTGGAGAGTGTAGAATCACTTCTTCATTGAGATGTGTTTGAGATAATGTTGAAAATGATTTTGAATTACATTAATACATTGGCTCTTAAAACATTGATATTGCAACTTAGTAAGAAGTATTTACTTGTTTCAATTGATTGTGAAGATAAATTTGTGTACATTATATAATTGGAGACATATTTGTTAAACTGACTTTGGTATAAAATAACCCTACAAGGGTTGACATGATACATTTTTGTACTGTATATAATTGGAGACCCTAATTAATAAACTGAGTTTGGCATAAAATAATCTAGCAAGGTTTGATATGTTTAAACCAATCAGGTAACTAACATTTTTGTGGGTGGGGCATATAGCATGATTGTTAATAACTGCTATGTTGGTGATGGCTAAATGTCAGATGGGAAGGGAAAGACACTTGTCATCTGCATTAGAACCATGTTGCTTTATTCTCTCTCCATTCATTTTCTGTGACAACAGATCAGGAAGGAATGAATAACATGCACTACTTGCAATCTAGCCTCTTTGTTCTTCTAGGAACTGTCTCTCTTCCTATCTTTGACTTGTTCCTCATTCTCTGTTTACATGAACATTTGTCTCTTTTCACTCCAGCCACCAAAAGAGAAAAGGAGACTGAATCATAAAATTTGTGATATATATATATATATATATATGTGTGTGTGTGTGTGTGTGTGTGGTTGGTCAGAAAATACTGTCTGATTTTTGTATAAACTATTAAAATTCTGTTCTGGCATCTCATTTTAATAGTTGTATAAAAACATTCAATTTCCTAATGATTAAAGTGTCCTCTTAATTTTCTTTCACTTCTTTCAGAATTTGATTTTGAAGGTTACATCAAGATTTTACATGAAAAAAAATAATGGGTTTATTTTCTTGCTGGAGTTCAAGCTTGGTCCTAATTTTGTTTCATGAAAATATTGGGTCACATGTTGCCAGTATGACACTGCATAATCTCACTGACTAAAGAAGTAGAAACTGCATTGAAAGATTTCTTGGCATCAATACCTTTAGAGTTTTATCATACAAGCATAAATAACCTTGTTAATCAATGGCAGAAATGTATTGATGTTCAGGGATCAGATTTTAACAGATTTAAACACTGTTTAAATTCATTAATTCAAGAATGAAAGTTTATTCTAAAATCAGACATTATTTTCCAAACAACCTAATATATTGTCCTTAGAACCCCACCCCCAATTTCTGCTTTAGGTGGGTGACATAGCTAGCCCCTTCACCTCTTCTGGCTGCTGGCTTTTTAGATAACTTATCTATTCACGCCCTGGTACCCTTTGCTCATAACGTTACCGGCAGAGCAGTTGTGGAGAGACTGCAAGGTCTGTGACCATCGATTCTGATTATTCATTAGAAAATGTTATCATAGATATTATAACTGCTGGAGTCAGATTAAGATAGGATCAAACCTTTTTATTTACATTTATTGTTTGTTTATTTTTTTATCAATCCATTCTAATGCACATCATCTTGTCCAAACCTTTTTTAAGGAGGTGGGTATATGTACAAGTTTTTCTGTTATCCCACCCCAAATTATGAGGTGGGGAGTCTGACGTAGTGGCTCACATGCCGGACTGTAACATCATAGTTAGCAAGTTCAAACTCCAGTTGCGCTATATTCACTTTCAAACTAATTCCCTTTTGCAAAGTTGCCCAGTTGGCTGGGGCTGTAGAATACACTGACTTGCTTCTCTGCAGAGGGTTAAGACCCCACCCCAACGAGTGTCCTGGATATGACACTAAACAATCTGATGGTGAGGTTCCAGTAATGTTGGAGCTTTGGGGAATGTTCAGTACCCCTTCATTGCCATTGCACCCATGTCCACTCTGGCCCAGAATAGTAGCACCTGATAGGGTCCTATCTATGGGTCAAATAGAACTTAAATGTGTACTTATGCTAAACTGAATTGTTTGAAAGAGCTAATTATTTGTATAAAAATGGATTTGGCATTAAATAACCTACAAAAGTTGATATGCCATAAAACCCAAACCACCAACCTTTTCAAAGGTATGAAGCGCCTTATCCTCCCAAATAGTACCATTACTATTCTTCTACGAGGATGGGTTTGGCATTAAATAACCCACTAAGTTCGATATGCCATTAAACAGAGAAACTGAACCATGATTTCACAGTTTGATGCAAATATTGATTTTTAAAGTAAAAGACAGAAACAACTTAGCATTATGCTGTAAGAAACAATGCAGTTTTAAAAAAATGGCATAGATAATCAAATTCTTTGATAAAACCATATATAAAATTCCTATCAATAAAACCCACTCAACCTAACAAGAAACTTATATAAATTCATTATCCAACCAGCAGCCTATACAGAGGAAAAATCAACTAGGATGGGGTTATTTGGTATGGAGAAAATCACAAAGGGCATGAAACTGGTAGTAAATATGCACTGTTCATTTCATACTGATATTTGGGCATTGTCTGTGAGGAAAGCAGGACCATGATGCAATTCACTCCTCCAGAAATTTGGAAACAGCATGCTTTACTGCTTAAATTTCAAGACAGAAGCTCCAATACAAAGATTTCTCAGTGTTTGGGTGTCAGTCTGAGGATAGTGCAGAGGATTTGAAAACAGTTGAATGAATTCAATGTTACAACAGCTCAGAAGTCTCACTCTTATTGTTCTGATAAGGAAAGAACTCTTGAATATGTTGGTGAGGTTCGTGCCATGATTGACAACAATCCAAGCAAATCCATCAGGTCCATAGTCAGAGACATGAGAGTGTCTGACTTTCTTATCAAGCAGATAGTGCATGAAGACATTTGGTATTTTTTATGCAAGAAGAGAACGGACCAATTTTTATCACAGTTTAAGGACAAGAGAAAAGACAATACTGCAAAACTTTTGAACAAACTCAACCATCTCCTCTAAACAAACATGCTTTGCTTTTTCTCAGGTGAGAAAAATTTCTGCCAGGATTAGATGATGAACTCCAAGAACAACAGTTAGTTTGCTCTGTCCCCACAAGATGTACTGATAGTGATGTAAACCAAACACCCCGTCTACATCATAGTTTCTTGGGGTTGGTCAGTAGCGATGGTGACCTTATGCCTCTATTCATATTCCCACATGGCCTCAGATGCAACACGGAAGCCTACATCAAGTGCCTGGAGGAGATAGTACTGCCCTGAATCAAGAGGGTGGTTGCTGGAAGACCTTATGTCTAGCCACAGGACTCTGCACCATGCCATACAAGCAGGAGAATTTGGTGTTGGTGGTCAGAAAATTTCTGCAACCACATCAGTCCTAATATCTGGTTATCTAACTCTCCAGATTGGGGTGCAGTTGAGTGATAGGCCAAGAAAACTCCATGTAACACCAAAGTTGAACTGAACGCAAGGATAATGGCAGCATTTACCAATTTAAACAAGTGCACTGTCAGAAAGATTTGCAGGAGATTTCCAACTTGTCTGGAGGCCGTAGTTGAAGCCAACAGTGATTTCTTTGAATAAATTTACTCTGCAGTATTTTCATGTAATTTTGGTAAATATATCTGATAAAGTGAGATGTCAATGTTCATTTTTGCATAATTTAGATGACACTCAACCAATCATACTCTGTTTTATATATATATATATATATATATATATATATATATATATATAAACCTCAAATTATCTCATTTCAGCTTCATTACTAAAGTTTTCATGTATTGGAAAAAAAAATTGTGATTCGTTTCATTAAATTCTCAAACAAAAAAAAATGAAGCATGTATTTTTTTTTAAATTTGTTTCTCTATTAGATTAGTATGGAAGAGTGAAATAAAACTATCAGTGAAAACTCTATAATTAAAACACAAGTTAAAACTGGGATTAAAATAATTTTATCCTTTCTTTTGTTTCAGTTTTTGGTAATGAATCTAACACCATGGTAAGTCATTAAACATCTTTCATTTCTTTCCCTTTCTGTGTTTTTTTTTTAATCTATTAAGTGTGTTATCACTGCCTTCATTTAAAAAAAAAAAAAAAAGTACCCTGTAGAAATTTTCTTTGCACTCAAAAAATAACAGGTAAGCCAATATATAATAGAAAACTGATTTTCTTTTAACAAAAATCATGCTAGAAACTTTTGCTCATATCTAATTCTTCATCTCAAATTTAAAGAAATATCCTCACCACTACATACACACAACTGTTAAATTCACAGAAATCTTTTCCCCTCACATGATTTTGTTTATTCTCTTGTTTTAACAGATTACCAATACAGAAAATGCCGAATCCTCATGTCAGACGTTCATTATGCATAAGGAAGACCATACACTGGGAAATGCCCTCCGATATGTCGTCATGAAGGAGTAAGTAATTCCTTATTTTCCCCCCCCCACACACACACACACACACCATTGCTAAAGACTCAAATGAAAAATAACATTTTTTTACCATGAGAAAATATGTAAAAGTTTAAAAAAAATTTTTTTTGACCATCCTCCACAAAATATTATCTCCCTTGAGAAAAAATCTGGAAAAAAAAAAAAAAAAAAATGCAGGTAATCAAATATTGTCAATTAATAAAAGTTTAATTGATTTTCTCAAACATCTCTACACTGTTGGTGGGGCTCAGAATATTCTAAACATATGTCTTGCCAAGGGTTAAGACCCTTCCCCTGAGAGAGAAAAAAGTGTTCTAGCTATTGATACTAAACTGCAAGTCCAGTCAGCTAGGGTTGTACAATGCTCTGGCTGCATTTCTGCAGAGTAAGACCATGAGGGTCCTGGATATGACATTAAACAATCTGATAGCAAGGCATCAGTAATGCTGGAACTTTGGGCAACACAAAGTACCCACTTCATTACCATCACTCCCAGGTCCACTCTGGCTTGGAGTGGTAGAACCTAAAAGGGTCCTATTTATGGGTCAAATAACTCAGATCTACAAAATGTGTTTACAAATCATTTAATATGTAAAAACAGGATTTGGCATTAAATAACCAACAATGGTTGATATGCCATAAAACTAAACCAAACCAACTAAACTGAATCTGATGGTGAGGCTCAAGTTCTAGAAAATTGGAGTACCTTGTCATTGCTGTTAGATTCATTCTGATCTTGAGTGTTAGTGCTTCTTAGGGTCTCATCTATGAATCAAGTAGAAATTTAAAAAATCATTTGTATTCAATAGGAATACTTGATGTCATAACTGTAAATTATTTGTATTGATATAATTGTTAACTCAAAGCTATAATTGTTAACTAAGGATTATTAGTTCTTGGAAACTATAATCATTAGTTTTAGATAGGAATACTTAATATATAATTGCAAGGTTGACAATTGATATATTTCCTAAAAAATAGTTTGGTAATTTTTAGCTTTCTTAATGTTGTTTTTTTTTTTTGTTCCTTTACAGTCCCAAAGTTGAATTCTGTGGCTATGGTGTTCCTCATCCTTTTGATAACAAAATAAATTTTCGAATTCAGACTAAGGGTAAATGTTAAATACACTTTTCTTTAAACAAT
Organism: Sepioteuthis lessoniana; assembly: GCA_963585895.1. Lineage (NCBI taxonomy): Eukaryota > Metazoa > Mollusca > Cephalopoda > Myopsida > Loliginidae > Sepioteuthis > Sepioteuthis lessoniana. The sequence continues at coordinate 53,291,206 of OY757925.1, read as the reverse complement.
GTTTCTTATCTTCTATATTAATACGAGGGCGAGTCAAAAGTTTTGCATTATTTTAGTACATGCTCATTAGTGGCACATATAAAGTCTTCAAAGTAGTTCATGTTGTACTTGGTAGTATTTTGATCGTAGGTACATTGCTGCAGAAGCAACCAAAAATATTTGTTAGGTGAAGGCATAGTTGACCATAAGATGGTTAAAAAAGTTTCTTTTGGGTTGAAAGAGCTTCCATGATCAAGCAAAGTCAGCTTGGCCTAAAAATATAGCCATGCTACAAACCATTGAGGAAAATCTGACAAGCAACACTCAAAGAGTATTATGTAAGCTCAGCCTCTCAGTCCAGTGTAGTCCACACCTTCATGATCTTGACAAAAGTATCTGGTACTACTGAACTATGTCTTACATTACCAAAATATTGCAAAGCTTTTGACTCATCCTCACATGTTTAAAAAGTTTGCTTTGAATTTCAATGACATCTTGTTAACGGTGTAAAAAAATTCATTTCACTCAAACGTATTGGAGTGAAGAGGTTTTTTTTTTTTTTTTTGATAATTCATTTGCACTTTTTTTTCTTTTAATTATGAAAAATAAAAGGACTTTTCACAATAGAATGTGTTTTTAAACTATCACATGCATAAAATATAACCTGTCAATTCATTATTTTAACAAACCAGAGACGAGCACCTGCTGAGTATTTTATGACCTGTATATTCAACTTTTTTTAGGTGTTCCTGCAGTTCAGGTTTTGGCCGAGGGACTTTCGAATTTGAATTCTCTCTGTAAAATAGTTTTGGACAAATTTGAGGTAAGTTCACTGTTTGGGCATATATTACCACTCTGAAGAGGACTAATTTTTTTTTTGTGTGTATGTATATATATATATATATATATATATATATATATACACACACACACACACAAACTCCACTGCATGAGCACACAGTTTAACAGGTTTGAATTAAGTTTTCCTTCTGGGCCAGTTGCCATACCAAGAATTGTTGGATGCATAACTTTTCCCAGAGTATTAGTGGTCCATTTTCTGTGGCATTAACCATTACACCACAAGCACATTCTTAATGTTCATAAAAACTAACATTTTGGTGTAGAGATATGAATCATCTGACACTCTTAACGAGCCCTTCACTTTAGTGACAATATTGGCTCTGTTTTGACTTCTATCTTTTGTCACTGGTTCCAACTTAACTACATTAATCAAAGTAATGTCATTCTTCTCTACCTCCATATCATGCTGCTTATTTCACACCATATGAGGGGGGGGGGTCTCATAGCATAGTTGCTAATGTGCTGGACTATGACATCATAGTAATCTCCCCCAGTTATGGGTTCAATAGGCTTTGGTATTTCACTGAGCTGCTAGGGATTACAATACATTGTGTCCCCTGCAGTATGACACAAAACTGCATCTGATGAATAGTGTGGTGTACCCCTTCAATGCCTTGTAGGAGGCCTCTTGTTATAGCTCACTACAGTGTCTAACCAATTCTTTCAGAGTAAGGTTTTCTTTCTACCTCCCTAAGGTCATTTTAGCTGGAATCTATCATCCCCCTATGCAGTGTCTTGAGAAGTTATGGTAAAATAAATGGCTTTCTGGAATAAATATATATATATATATGATAATGCCAAAGTAGAGAAGTCTACTCATATATAATCTAAAAAAAAAGACTCCTGTTGCCCATTTCCAGTGTGCAGGATTCTAAAAATCCAACTGTTCTTCCTCGATGTTTAACTTTCTGGCAATCAGTCAAAGACAAGACTCGTAAAATACCTATTCTTGTCCAATGACATTATCTCCACTCCACCAGAGGTAATTTATTAAGCTTTGTGTAATTCATGGCACAAGGCCAGGTGTATAGGGCACCCTAGAAGTATATAATTTTTCTCACTAACTCATCATTCAGAGTTAGGGGTGGATGAAATAAATGGAAATCTGCCAACTTCAATATTGAAGTTTTCTTCCCTTAAATTTTCAATTTCATGGCAATTGACGATAATGTTTTTCTTTTTCAGGACAGTGTACAAAGATACAAACGGAGCCAAGCAGAATGATACTTGAACTTGACTGGCATTTGTAAATACGAAATAAAAACCTTTAGTTGCTAGCAGCTTAATAGTTTTATGTTTATGTATTTTCTGAATCTCTTGAATGTAGATTTGCCCCCTCTTAGCTGTGGCTTTAATCTGTTTCCACAATATCATTACTAAACTAAGGAAGTACCCGTTAGGATTCCATCATTTCTGAATAACTTGCAGTAATCCCTTTTCTCCACCTACAGAAAATAGCTCCCTTAAATTTGATCTTATTCCTATTCTTTAAGTCCTGATATATCTCTTTCCAATTCATTGTTTCAACAAAATATTGTCAATATAAGAATTAGTAATTTTCTTTATCATTTTACCTTTTAGCCACAGCTTCTGTGTGACACGTGTTAATTCTCTGAAATCAAACACAAGTCTGAACCACAGCCTTCGGTAGCAAAGTCCTTGTCCTTAAATTTTTTTTTTTTTTTTTTTTTTTTTTTAACTACTCTGGAATTTCCTCACATCAGCATGGATTGATTTTAACAGCCTTGCTATTGAGCATGAATATTTTCTTAAAAAGAGGGAACTCTAAGAGGGAGTAATGGGAATGAAAGAGTACTCACACTCCCCAGATCAATTGAACCAGAGCCTCACTGTGCCTCTTTTTAGGAGGGATATTCTAAAGACTGACTTACCTGGTGACATGTCCAATAGGAAGAACTCTAGGAAATTTTATGTCCCATTCCATCAACAACAAAAACAAACAAGAAAAAAAAAAAAAAGGCCTTTTTTTAATCTGATTTTTCTTCCCTTTATTACTAGCAAAAGCATTTACTCTTGCTATAAAATAAGTGACATGATATAAACACATATATGCACACACACACACACACACTTATATAAACACACATACACATTGTGCACGCATAAGGGGGTAAAGGAAATAAATGTATCTGTCACTCATCTAGAACTGATGAACAACAAATAAAAAGTTCAAAGTACAATTTGATCATCTTCAACATAGACAGTGTACACCACCTTCACATTTTAGTCAAACACTTTAACCGAGCTCCTTGCTTCCACCTAATTTGCAAATGTACAAATATATATATATATATATATATATATATATATATATATATACACACACACACACACAATCTAATTCATCCATGTAAGTATCTTTTTCAACATGTCTGGTAAATTCATTGCAAGTGAATGGTTGTTTGTTGTTTTATGGCATATCAACCCTTGTGGGTTTTTAATTCCAAATCCTGTTTTTTTATATATATATATATATATATATATATATATATATATATATATATATATATATATATGTTCGTGTGTGTGAATAGTTTGTAGGTAACTTTATTTTTAAACAAGCTGTCAGGGTTCATTTGTTTACATAGAGATAAATGGTTTCAAGTATTTCTATGTAATATAGATAATTTGCACTTAGCTGTATGGCTTCAAATGAATAATAATAATCCTTAGTAAGTGATTGAACAGTTCTATTTGACCCATAAGGGGATCCTAACAGGTACTACAACTCCAGGTCAGGCAATGAAGGGGTATTCCACATTACTCAAAGCTCCAGGACTGGAGCCTTATCAGGTGCAGTTTAGGATCATACCTAGAAAACTCATTTTCTTGGAGGGGTGTTTTATTCCTCTCCAGAGGTAAACAGCCCCAGCTGATAGGGTGATTTAAACATTGCTTTTAAGAATTTAATGAACGATTTATGGTAAGAACAATTAATCTGATACAATGAATTTACCAGATGAATTCATCCAGAATCCATCACACACACACACCAAAAAAAAAAAATTTTTTTTTAATTTTTAAAAAAATTTTAATAAAAAAAAAAAAATAAAATAAAAAAAATTTTTTTTTAAATTTTGTAGAGGTGGTTTCTATTTTGACTTCTAAATTCGAAGAAAAAATTATTTTAAAAATTATTTACTTTCTACATATTCAGATATTCCCTCATTTAATTAAATGCACCTACATGCACATATAAATTCATATTTCTACATGTATGTAGACATATGCATACAGAAAAATTATTTCATTCCCACCTTCAACCAGATTGGGGAGGGTATTTTTCCTCCCACTCGTATTAGGATTAGAAAAAAAAATAGTGAAGGAGACAAACGAAAGGAGAGGGAAGGAAAGAAAAAAAAACTTTGCCAAGTTTCAATAATCAGAGCAGGAAATCACTTTGGAATAATCGGGGATGAGCTATTTCCCGTACAAAGACAGAACCGATAACATCATCCCATCATCGAAAACACCTTCAGAAAATAAAGATTTCTACCCAAATTAAAATTTTGATCCCTGTAAATAGAATTTTCTATAATTTTCAGCACTTTGGAATTTTTTTTTAATATTTAGTAATCCAGGTTAAAAGCACAGAGTAACCTAAAGCCAAACTTTTTAGACCTTATTTTCTGATGCTGGTATTTCTCCAATTATACCTGCATTAGAAAAAAAAGTTTGGTTTTGTTTACCCTTACTTTAACCTGGATTAAAACTCCTTAAAAACAACTTTAAAAAATTAGCAAACAAAAATCATTGCAATCTCAAAGAGAAAAGCTGGGACTTGGGAAAAGCAAGCAGTGTACTATGGGAGACTGCTGCAGACAGAAAAGGAGAAGACAAAAATTAATGCCAAAATATTAACAGCTCAGAAATTGAGCTTTGGAAATCATCAAGCCAATATTTTAGTCTGAGACAAACCTGCCCAATCAACACAATGATAAACTGATGATTGTAATTCTTTGCCCAGTTATAAAAATTTCAACAAATAGATATCCCAGCTTCAGAAGAAACAGCACCAGAACCTCTTAGGTAAATATTTTTGCACGTCATGCCAATATGGCATTTGAACATTTTGAACACTAATAATAATTTTTTTAAAGATTTAAAAAAAAAAAAATCCTGCCTGAATTTATTTATTTTAAATTGTATAACTGACAAGAAATGGTTCCAGTGGCATAAAGATGTAGATGAGAGAAGCAGTTACTAACTGGCAAGACACGGTCTTCACAAAAGACAAAAATCTCTTTAGTCTTGAAAATAACAAGAGACAACAACAACAACTGTCCTCTTAACATAAGCAGATATAGAACATTTTCTATTATATTGGATCTTCTACAATCATTTTGTCAAAAATAAGATTATTTAAAAACTTAACAGAAAACATGAACAATACTCAAGAATCCATTTTATAATTCCACTCGTGTTAGAGACAACAGCAGCAAGAGGTAGGGGTTGGGTCAAGAAAAGCCAGCTGAGCTATACAAATTAACTCTGTACTACTAATTAAAAATTTTAATTTACAGGAGAAAAACTTATCCCCCAAAATAAGAAACTGTGGGTTTCTACACAGATAAGGGGTTTATGAGAGATTTGCCCAAATTATAAATACCTGTTCCAATCAAAGCAAACCACATTTAATTACCATCACAGATATTTTAACCAGATAATCCAAGCCTCTTTCCTGTTTTTCAACCATGTACAGAGAGACCCACCCCCTTTCTTCCAGCCAATTCTTAATCATAGATTCAGCTTAATTGGCCAGTGGCTGCCAGAAATCAATGTCATTCCATTATCAACCTCATCCCTACAATCTCCGAATTCATCATAGTCATCTTTCTTTCAAGACATCATGTGCACAGGCAGATCATTGGCCAAGTGGATCTCACCCCACTGACGTTTGAGCATCTGCAGCAGTTTAGCCTCCTCCTTACCATATTGGAAGAGGAGGCGGAGACTGACCTCGGGTGGAGACTTACGGCCCTTCAGGTCCTCCTTGGGGCTGTAATATTCAAATGAGGTGTCCACCTCAATCTCGTCATCCTCGTCAGAGAACACAAGAGTAAGGCATTTGCGAGGCTCCTGCTCAACTAGTATCCGTTTCAGGTACTCGATCTTGCGGACCTCAAGAATTCGGTGCCGTGGCTTGTCTGGCAGTCCTCGGGCAAATTCTGGCAGAGGATAGCTGACAAGATCTTCGGCCGCAAGACAGAAGTGTTGATTTGTCAAAATGACGGTACGTGGCGATGCCTTGGTGACCGCTTCGGCCAAATCTGCTGACTCTACAGGGATCTGAAATCCCAGAATGTAGACCCAGATGAGGTAGGGGGTTTTTGAAGAGAGATTTTCTTTGGAAATGTCAGAGATGATGTACATTATGTCTGATATGGTTTCTTCACCGGGGTAGCAGAAACGGACCTTGCTTGGATGAACATACTCAATGCCTTCTGTGCTGGATCGAGTCTTGGTCACGAGGCTGTAGAAATCCACCTCCGAATCAGATGGCGTGTCAGCAGAGGTCACAACGTGTGAGGAGAGAGCAGAGGAAATAACCTGAAGGAACGTCTCTGTGGCAGCACATTCTCTGGTCACAATTGTGCAAACAGAGTCTTCATTGGGGCCGGTTAGGCGCAAACATTGGTCAAACATTCCGATATTGATCTGTACGAGCTGTGAGAGAGGAGTGATAATAAAGGCCCTGGGGACTTTGGCATGCTGACAACCCCCACGGTGCAAAATTCCAGCACAATGGTGATCTTCGTTTTGCATGTCAGATTGAAGAGTCGCAATTGCAGAGTCAGATTTATGCCGGCAGTGAGTCATCCACATTCTTTTGATTTTGGGTGGGATTTCCACTTTTGCATCAGAAATGCAGTAGACTGCTTTGGAGGTCAACACCACAAGTGATGTTATCACCTGGTCAGGGTTCTTGTAGGGAACAACGTCAGCCCAAACAACGTATAACATCTCCTCACAGTCATAACCAATATGAGCAATGTTCAAATGAAAATATTCAACAAGTTCCCGACCGTCCATTTTGCCCAACACTTCCAAACAGGCCGATCTATCCTTTACCAACTTATAGGATTGGTTGCATTTGGTTAAATAATTCAGCTGCTCTTCACAGGGTAGCGTAAAGCTAGGTCTACGGATTTCTTGGTAATTACGCAACCTTTCAGAGGTCTCAGTGTCTGGTGTTGAGGCTGCAGTATTATTAGCAGAATTACTGTTATAATTTATAGTGAGAAAATCTTTGTTGATTGGAGTAGACTGGTTACTCATTGGAGACGCTGCTGGCTTATTAATTTCGACATCATTGTCCTCATTGGCACCTTCAGGTTCTTGCCGAGCAACCATCGAAAGTCTGTCACTATTTTGAGACCTTAATGTAGTGAGCTTCTCAAGATATTCATCACGGGTGGCAGAGCTGAGGAAATGGACAACTAGACATTCCTCATCTTTCTCCTGATTCCCAAACTCCATGGACAAAGGAAAGAGCTCATACCGGACACTGTCCATGTGCTCAGGCAAGTGGCAGTGTTTTGCATTCTCCCGCCACTTAAAGCTGATATTCCAGCTAGCCATGATGGGGCGGGCACTTAATATACCATCACCTCCTTTTTCATATTCATCTGAGGGTTGGGGATAGGAGGATTGGAAATTGTTTATTTTCAAAAGATACAAGTAGTTTTCAGACAATGCCAAAGTGCGAAAATGGCTGTCTGATATCACAATTGCAGTAAAGCTGATATCTGCTGAGTAAAATCCTTCTTTCTGTTCAGCTTCCTCGATGAGGTTCAACAGCTGTTGCTGGTTGGCAGCCTGTACTATTTCTGGCTCACCATGTTCAGGATTGTCCTTGTAGCATTTTTCCAGAGCATTTGAAAACTTCCTCACCTGTGATGACTCTACTCCATAAAGCAAAAAGATACCACTGGGACCAACAAAAGATTCTTCAAGCTGAACAAAGTTACGACTGACCAAGATCTGCTGGACATTACATAGAGGAAGAATGTAATAAGTGATGGTGTGTGGGACGCCAGGAAAATTGGTGCTGTAGCCCTGTAGATGTTGAATGAAAATGTGCTTCTGGGTGAGGACCACACAGGCAGGGCTTATCACATTTGGGTGAGTGTACTGTAAGGAATAGCTCCAAAATAAATGCTCAACACACTCACTGTCAGAGCTCATTGAACCAATCAAGTTTGAAATGAGACTGTGGCAGAAATTTCTGTTTAGAGTGGAAGGTAAGTGTTCATATTTATAGACAAAGTTGCTAGCTTTCTGATGAAGCTCTTTAGGACGATACCTTGAAAAGAAAATTAAAAATAATTTTAAATGATTATGCAATTTAAAAAAAGGGGGGGGGTTGTTTTTTTTTTTAAATATTTAAGAATTTATGTAGAATTTTAACAAAAACTTAAAGAATAAAAATAATATACATTTATATATAATCTACTGTAATTATGTATAACATGCACCCCTAAATTCAAATTTAGACTACGAAACTATTAAAAAAAGGAAAAACAGCCTTTAAATTTTTATAATTGTCGCAAATTTTAATGAAACTTCAATGACTAAAACACACAGAAAGTGATTACTTTTCTTGATTATTATTGTTATTATTCCCTTAATTGAAGCAAAGTCATAATTTTCGAAAAAGAAATTTCTCAGATATACCAAAAAAAAAAAAAAAAAAAAAAAAAAAGGTAATTTCTTAGAATTTTCTTTTCCTTGATTTCATATCTTAATTTGTGATTAGTCCTTTGCAAGCAGCTTTCAGAGTTTGGAAAAAAAAAATCAAATTGTGTCATAATGATTGTGGACTGTCACTTCACAATATTGCAAAAAGATTAAATCACCATCATTCAATTAATGTTTTTCTTATAAATTATAAAAAAAATTGGAAATTATCCTTAAAAAGGTCATCCCCATAAGAGAAAAACCAGAGTGAAAGAAAATCAAATTAAAAGCCTTTTGCATCCTAGTAGTCAGTATATATTACACACACACACACATGCATACATACACACACACACACACAAACATTCAAAAATATTGCTAAGAGTGATTCATCTATGAATCTACCAGGTGAGTTTTAAGACTTGGAAATATGAATTCTGTCATGATCAGTTATCTAAAGCTGCAGATATTAACCATTTCAAATCATTAAAAATTTACAAACTGAAGAAATTTATCTTTCATTACCACCCCATCCTCATGGTAATACATGTGTTTGTGGCAAAGTGTGCAAATCAAGCCTTGGATTAAAAAACAGGTAGGATTCCATTAAAATTCAAGCCATATCTTATTCATATTGCCTTAAGTCTTGTAAATCAGCAGTTGAGTTGAAGAGTCTCTTGAGAATGAGAATTATCAATCAATGTTTGAATTATAATTTGACTGGTAAAGATGGCTTTTATATATATATATATATATATATATACACACACACACACAAGTTCATACACTAGGATGAGTCAAAAGTTCTGCAATATTTTGTCAACATACTTTGTCTATTCTTCAATTTACAACAAAAGTAGCCTGACATTCCAAGTAGAAGCTAATGTGTTGCACAGTCTGAAACATGTCAGTTCTTTGATCTCTCAATGATACAAATTCTTGATCTTCAAGGTGAAGAACTCCTTGATTAAAGATTCAGCTTCCTCTTCGTTGTTGAAGTATCACAAATGCAGAAAGTAGGCCATGGATTGGAAAGGGTAATAATCTGAGTGAGCTAGATCTGGACTTTAAGCCGAATTTGACATCAATTTGATTCTCAAACCCTGGAGTTTATTCCAGATTATTCAAGTAGTATGAAGTCTTGTTGCATAAGAGCTCACTTTCTGCTAACCAATGTTGTGTATTTTTACTACACAATAGTATACATCTGTTCCAGTTGTTCAGAGTACAAGTAAGCACCATTGATTTGACCATCCATAAAAAAAACTCAGAGTGAATTACTCCTCGTAATTTTACCAGGTGCAGAGCATCATGTGTTCAAAACAAAAATATTGCAAAACTTTTGACTCATCTTAATGTGTGTGTGTGTATATATATATATATATATATATATATATATACACACACACATACACACAGAGTAGCAGCCATAAGTTAAGGAATGGAACAACAAATATTTAAATGATTTTTACTTGAAAAGAATTTGCATGTACGTTTATGAAATTTTCATAAAATATGCTTGGAACATATAAAGTTTTCTAAATCATTTTTCTTTTACAGTAAATAACAGTGAACAAAAAAGAAAAAAAAAGTATACATTTTGCCATGGTAAAAAGTTAAGGAATGCTGTTGAATTAAGTAATTTAGATAATTTTTAAACAACTTGATTGCTAATTTTGATCAACTGTCATAAATTGTTGGAACTATTCTTAAGCAAGATGGAGGCAAAAGCACATGATTATTTAACTATGAAAAAAAGAAAAAAAAAACATTTTAGCAAATCATGAAGAAGGCAAATGGTATTCTGAAATTGCTGGCATTGTACGAAGGTCAAAAAGTGTTGTTTATCGTGTAGTTAGTAAATTTAAGGCTGACAAGACACCTGAACCAAAACCAAGAACTGGCAGGCCTCCTATGACTACCAAACGGGAAGATCAGATGATTGTTAAAATGTCTTTGAAAGACTGTTACGATATAGCAACATCTATTTCTCATGCATTTTGTGAGCATACAGGAAACCCATCTCTAGAAAAACTGTTTCTCATAGGTTAAATAAGGAAAAATTAGCAGCTCGGATTCTATGTCGCAAACCTTTGATTTCAAAGAAAAATCAAAAGGCTTGTCTTGACTTCGCCACAGAGCATATCATGTGGACAGAGGAACAATGGAATATGGTTAACTTTAGGATGAATCTAAATTCAACTTGTTCAGGTTTGATGGTAGGCAGTTTGTAAGACGTAAAAATGGAGAATGCTTATCTCCACAATGCGTTAAGAAAACTGTGAAATTTGGAGAAGGGAGCATAATGGTGTGGGGGGATGATTTCTTCAGCAGGAGTAGGACCCACTGTTTGTTTTCATGGTAATGTTATTGCCAGTGTTTATAAAGAACTTTGCCAGCATGCTCTTCCTCATTTATGCAAAGGGACAGTTGAAACTCCAATAATTTATGCAAGACAACGTAACGTGCCTTGCCATAAAGCTAAAACTGTGTTAAGTTTTCTTGAAGAGAAAGGAATAGCTGTTATGAAGTGGCCACCACAAAGCCCAGATATGCATCCTATAGAGAATGTATGGAAAATCATAGGAGAGAAAGATCAGAACAGAAATCCTCAAAATATTGATGATTTATGGGGGTTTCTAAAAAAAAAAAAAAAAAAAATAGTATCACTACCACCTTTGTAAGAAGTTAATTGACTCATGTGGTCGAAGATGCAATGAAGTAATCCAAGGCAAAGGAAAATTCACTAAATATTGAATTTTTCTTTAGTTTATATATAATCTAACAAAGATTTATGATGCGTTCCTTAACTTTTGACCAGGGCAAAATGTATATTTTTGTTTTTTTCAGTTGACTATTAATTTACTGTAAAAGAAAATTTGGAAAACTTTATATGTAATAAATGTACATGCAAATTTTTTCAAGTAAAAATCATCTAAATATTTGTTGTTGTTGTTCTGTTCCTTAACTTATGGCCACTAGTGTATAAATAAAGATCTTAATTGAAAAGAGACCAGTCATTTGTCATCGACGAAGAAAGAAAAAGCACTAAACCAACACAGTTACTTACTGATGCTTTTTATCGGAATTTTGGGAGAAACCTGATAAAAAACTATCAGACTTTGGAGAAGAATTGGATGCCTGGTCCATCTGTAAGGGCTGGCTTACATTCAGGAGTTGCTGCTGTTGAGTCTGCTGCTCACATGACATCGGTTCGTTAGTCTGTCGGTCAGTTGGCATGGAATCATTTGTTTGCTGGTCAACGTGCTTGTCAGTTTGGTCAGTCTGTTCATCAGTTAACAAGAAATGGTTCATTGAAACAGGCTGATCAATCTGTAAAGTAAAAATAAAGCAGATTTTCAAAGTGAAACAAATATTTCAGCAAAAGCACATTTTATAGATCAACTGGGATTTGCATATCAGTTCTCATTTAATCCTTTTACAAGCAGTACAGCATTTTTGTCACCTAAAGTACACAGATTGACATTGTTATTTTTGTTTGGTTTGATGTCAACTCAATGACCAATTCATTGTTAATGTGTAGAAACATAGCTAGGTGGTCCCACTGGTGTAAAATTATGTAAAGATTGTTTCACAAAATATGATTAAAATCGAGTACTTTGCTGTTTACATACTATTGTACTATGATCCACAATTGGTGACCCCTCTATTTTGCAAATTTTCTGGAAAATAATTCACTTGTTCAACAAGGATTAAAAAATCATTTGCTTGAAAAAGGGTTAAAAATCAATAATCTTATTTTACTAACTGAAATACACAGATTTCTTGACATTTCTATTCATAATCTGCCTAAATTACATACAAGAATTAATAAATTTAATGAAAGAAAATGGTTTCACACTATAGGCAAGAAGCAGACATTTCACAGAAACTCTTACTGATGAAGACTATGCAGATGATCTAGTACTTCCTGCAAAAATACTTGCTCAAGCTAAATCTCTGCTGCATAGCCTGGAGCAGGCAGTAAGATTGTTTGAGTTTTATGACATATCAACCTTTGAAGGTTATTTAATGCCAAATCCATTTTCATACAAATAAACAGTTCTATATCAAACAATTCAGTTTAGAATGAGTACAGTTTAATTGTCAAAAAAATTTCTATTTCAAGCTATTCAGTCAAGTCAAACAGTTCTAATTCAAACAATTCAGTTTAGTATAAGTATGCAGTTTAGTTCTATTTGACCCATAGATAGGATCCTATCAGGTGCTACCCTCCAGGCCAGAGTGGACCTGGGAGTGATGGCAATGCAGGGGTACTTTGCATTTCGCAAAGCTTCAGCATTACTGGAACCTCACCATCAGATTGTCTAGTGTCATATCCAAGGCACTCGGAGGAAGGGGTCTTACCCTGCTGAGATGCAGTTGATGTATTCTACAACCCCAGTCGATTGAACAAGCAGGCAGTAAAAGGCATTGGCCTATGAGAACTTGGATAAAACAGTTTATGTATTTTAAAATAAGATATTGCCATCTCATTACATGGAAAGCCTCTAAAATTAATAGGCCAGTTCATATAACTCGGTAGCAATATCTCATTTACTGAAAGCAATGTCAACATATGCATAAGTAAAGCATGGACTGCTATTGACAGCTTATCAACCACCATATGGAAATCTGATATACAATAAAATGGGAAGTCTTCCAGGCTATAGCCATGTCACTACAACTGTATAGCTGAAACATCTAAATGAGAACTACACAATGATGCTACATGCTGTTTTGAACAAATCCTGGAAGCAGCACCCTATATAACAGTATCAGGTGAGCTTAGCATTTCACAGTCCAGTATGGCATATCACCTTCATGGCCTTAGCACAAGTAAAGCAAAAGCATCTGGAACTGCAGAACTGTACCTCAATTTACCCAAATATTACAAAACTTTTGACTTAACCTAGTATTAAAACAAAATTTTAATTTGAATGTACCCACACAAAAAACATTAAAATGATCCTCTTTATAGACAATAAAAATACTAGCTGAAGTATTCATCAACAGCAAGAGGTCAAGGCTTGGATCCACAGCAGGTTATTTTACAAGCTTTGTAATCAATTAAAAATTAGAATCAAATGGTTACAAAAATTTGTTACTATAAAAAGATAAATCTCCATAACAACCATTTAAATTTTTTTTATAAAAAAAAGGTAGCCCATAAAAGACTGACACATGAAAAAAATTTAATCATTTAGTCTTTTGAGTCAAAATATAACCCAAGGAAATATTTTTAGCAAATTGTAAAAATGGAGACCATTTACAAGATATTTTTCACAGACACCAAGTTGCACCCTAATTTAAGCACTTTGGATAACTTTGCTCAAGGTTCCTTTGTGGCACAATAATGTACATTCATGTGTGTGTGTGTATATATATATATATATATATATATATATATATATATATATACACACACACACACAGATAGATGGATGTGTGTGTGTGTGTGTATTTGTGGATGATGGCCAAAGAAGGGATTCTTATTTTCAGCATCTTTGAGCAGCATCAGATTGTCTGGGAGGTCTTCCTTTATCTATTTTGGCATGAAGACTACACAAAAAGCTAAGTCTGCGAGACTGGAAGTAGGGGGCGGCAAAGAACAAGGATGTTGGTCAGTCAAGGCTAGGACGCTAAGCCTAGCAGGCAAGCCTAGGACACAAGGCCAGGCAGTTGAGTCTAAGATACAGAGTCAAAGAGACCAGCAATCTAAGAGTCATAGTTGGGGAGAGAGACCTAGGAGAGAAGGGTCTTGATCAGTCAAAAGGCAGCAGGGAGTCAGAATTGCTAGGTTGAGCAGTGAAGGCGATAACCAGGGATGACCCAGCATTTTTGGTAGCTGTTTAGGATTAAGTTCTCAACATGGCCACACAAACACAGTGCCAAAAAAGTGCCAGACCTCACCTTCTTAAGTTTTGTTGTCCTCAAATCCACATTTTGTCTCTTCTTTCCTTCCTCTGATTTTTGGTAGTTTTTATTTTTTGTTCAACTTGTGGAATGCCCACTCAGCCAGGTGTAAGAAGTAACAGGGTCCTCACTAGACGGACGATAGATCAACAGCCAACCAACCTGCTGTGTGGGTCATTTCATACCCGTGGTTAATCTTTTTATATCTGCATGAATATAATTTTTGAGCTGTGGCAATGTCTTAGGCTGATACACATATATATGCACCTTTAAATGACCCAACTAAAGAAATTGGCTAGGCAAAGTGGGAAGGCCATTTGAAACCTCAGTTTCTTAAAATTATTCTGCCACCAAAAATTTTTTTTGTTGAAATTATAAACCTCTAAATTGAATAGTAAAATTCTGTTATTTTGAGTTCTTTCAGATTGTAAACTGATATTTACAATTTGCTTGGGTTACTTACAATATCTGAAAAATATAAAAATTAAATGTTTCAGTATTTAGTAGGCCACCCTGTATTATCAAGTTAGTATTACTGTTAAAATTTCAAAGAATTTTATAGAAAAATGTTAAATTTAAATAACACTTAAAAAATTTATAGATTTAAACATTTTTTTAAATCAATTTTAATAGCATGTCAACCCATCTGGGGTTATTTTATGCTTGAGGTTAAGGAATTGCATTCATTGTACATTCATATTAACATTTTGTATATTTTAAGAGGTTTTTTTTGCACACAACCTTTATCTTAATGGATAGCTTTAAACAAAGATGTCTTCCATGAGAAATCAAGATCACATCAGATACTAATAACAAAAGGTTTAATATAGTGATGATCCACAGCTTTTTTCATAGAATAGCTTTAAACAAAGAAGTCTCCAACCTGCAATCAGTTTGGTTTACAGTATATCAAGCCTTGTGGGTTATTTAATGCTAGATCTGTGTATGTGTGTATTATAGGATTTGTAAACAAATAGTTTGTGGGTAACTTTTTTAAAACTAGCCGGGGCACATTTGTTTGCACACAGTTAAATGGTTTCAAGTATAAGCAGTTCTATTTAACCTATAGATGGGACCCTAACAAGTATTACCAGAGTGAACATGGGAGTAATGCCAATAAAGGAGTATTTCACATCTGGAGTCTCACCATCAGATGGTTTAGTATCATAGCCAGGACACTGAGGTGGGGGGGTCTGCAGAGATGCAGTCAGCATATTCTACAGCCCTAGCTAATTGGGCTGCCTGAGATCAGGGAGATTACATCAGATACTAATAATAAAATGTTTAATATAGTGATAAATTCACAGGTTTTCTTTTAATGGAATAGTTTTAAACAAAGATGTCTGCACACTGTAGCAAAGTTTGAATACAGGATTATTTTGTGGATTTTGGTGAGCTCAGGTACAGGGGATCAGATAGTCCAGGAGCTAAAGGTTTTAAGTGTTAAAACTTTGCTTGAAAACTATTTTAGTCTGATAGCTTAACTCATTATTCACAATTCAAATGAGAACAGAGAAAAAAAAACTGTGTGGAAATGAAAGCAATTAAAATAAAATCCATGTATCATGGTAGAGGGGGAAAATAAGCAAACATTGCAAAGACAGAAAATGCTTGAAGAAGAAGAAGAATGAGAAAGCCAAGTGAAAAGCGGCACTTTCAATAGTTATTTCCAAAATAGTTCCTGGCTGACAGCAATCGTCTCTTGACCTTTTGATCAAATAATGCAACACTCACACACCCTATCAGCAACATCATCTCCAAGAATGTTTAACCATCAACAACCAAGCAATAATTCTACAGTGGGTGCAAAGTTACTCACTATATTTGAACTGCCCATACAAATCTCTTTCGTATCATTGGAAGACGATCTGATGTGTTGATTGTTGGCTACTGCATCCTCACCGTCCTTGTTTTTGGCTACTGCAAGTCTCGGCTGCTGAGAAAAACCGTTAGCTAAAAGACTAGAGTGCTCAGCAAGAGAGAGAAGTGTGGGTTTCCGTGCAATTTCCTTATTCTTGCCTAATCCTGAAAGGGCAAACAGAGACAATAGCAAAAAAGTAAATTTCATATCAATCATTAAAAAAGAATACCATTTTAAGAATGAACAAACAATACAAATGACCAAAATTATAATATGTCATTTCTTGTCATCTATATATATTAGGGTTTTTTTTCATTTCCAATATTAAAAAAAAAAAAAAGTAAATCATACCATATTAGAAACCAAATAGACAAAAAGGGATATATTTCTACTTAGACATGACAGAAATATCAGTATCCTACCATCATCCCTGGCAACATTCCTACAATGTTTTAAGATTTGGTGGTTTAGCCATGTAGCATTACATTTAAATGCCAAAACAAAAGACGTTGTCTTTTGCTTGAATTGGAGACAAACTTTCTCTTCTATGCAATGAACAGAAATGAAAAAGCAGGTCTTATCCATTAGAAGAAGGGGAACAAAAAAAAAAAAAAAAATGAAAAAGGATTCTGAATTCTCACATGACTAATGAATATGTAATGTTCAAAGACACTCACAAACCCAAGATATTTATTGTCTCCCTACATGATCTACAAGTATTTATTTCTAGCATTATACAATCATGAAATTACATGCCTAGAAACAAACATACCCATCAAATTAGTTAAATCAGCAACACAATAAAAGCCACTGGATGAGTCAGCAGTTTTAAATTGAGAAAATTTAGAGTGACAGCCTGTTTTATAAAAAAAAAACCCAAAAAACACAAAATCAAAAGATGATTTAAGTTTTTGATAAGTTTTGAACATTTTTTATCTTAATACTTAGAATGTTCTAGTTCTCGATTGACGAGTAATTTAATAAGATTGATTTTATTATCAGTACCAATAGTTCAATACTTGCTTTAATTCCTTCAGAATTTTACATCAAGAAGCAAACATCTTACTTTAAATACATTCAAAAAGAGTCTACAACTTCAGGTTTCAAAGACTAAATCTTCATTAAAGATGATCTGGTCATAGGAAAAATTGGAATGAAAAATTAGATGAAAAAGGACCATTAGTTTTAATCTACATACAAATTATATATGGTCTTGTGGGTAGAGTGTTCACTAATGGTCTGGGAGACCTGGGTTCAACCCTAGGTCGAGTTATACCAAAGACATTAAAAATTGTACTTAATACCTCCTGGCTTAACACTCAGCAATGTAAGTTATGTATCAAGGATAATCTCAAATTTTAACAGCATATGTAGAAACAACTCAAAATTCTATGTTTAAACTTTCTTTTTGAGTGAATGGTATTTCTATAACTGGAAAAAATGAAAAAATTTTCAGTTGTTTCTACACATGCTATTAATATTAGTTTATGAAATGATATAGATTTTTCTGAAACGCTGTATAATAAATAAATTTCAGTGAGAAAATATTAAAATGGGAATAAACAATTTATGTTCTTTGTTCAACAAACAAATAAAAGATCATCAATTCTGCAGATGTAAACAGATTTCAAAAATTTATTAATGATTTTATAAAATTGGTCACATCTAAACAAAACAATAGATCAATTTGAAAAAAAAAAAAAAAAAAAAAAGAAAAAAAAAAAAAAATGGTGATATAGACTGATAATGATGAGATAAAAATCTTGATTGAAAGACAGGTTGGAGGGAAATAAACTAATTTCTACTGTAAACTAAGGTTGTTTTGGCTTGGCTTTTTTAAAAAAGTCACATAGTGTATATATATATATATATATATATATATATATAAAGGCAATCAACAGAAATACTGTTCAGCAAAGTTAGATATTAAGATCTCAAATAGATGGTTAAGGAAAACTAAATGGGTTTTTGAAGTAATAGTTTATACTTGTATGCCAAGAGCACAGATTCCCTTGACTTTCTCACCATCTATCCTTATTGGATCTTAGTGAGTCATCTAGATGACATCCAGTATCTGCAGAGCTGATGAATATAAATTTTTACTGAGCAGCCAACACTGGTATGTCTGTGTGTAGAAGTCCATAGGAGAAGCATGTCTTGCTTGTCTTACTCTGACAGTCTGCAAGATGGGAGTTAAGTGGCTATACATCTGTTGTTTTGTAGATTGCTGCTTTTAGGATTTGTTTAAAACAGCACATAGTACACATGTGTAATACTCATTTGGCTTTTTCTCCAAGCACTTCATTTAAGTCCAAGTGGTGCAACTTTCCAGTAGTACTTAAATTTGAAAGTATTCCTGCTTGTGGCATAACTCTACACTATCTGAAAGTAAACCAAAGTATTTTCTTTTTCTAGACACACAGGGCACAAGGGAGATAACTTGAATAACATCAACAGCATAATGGTCACATTGGGTATCTGGGTAGAAGGTATTTTTAAATATTAGGGGACATCAATAAATCAAATGTGACCTCTAAATCAATTTATCAATATTAATTTAGGTCACCAACAATTTTATGCCCAATAAAGATGTTTGGTTACTAAAATTGACTTGATGTGTATCTATGGTTATAATTTTGAAATCTTGTCCTTTTCAATCATTCTATAAACAATTAATTTTTCTGTTTATTATTAGACAACTGTTATGAGGGGTATTTTATTTTCTAATTTGTAAAAGTTTTATTTTTGCACTGACTAAATTGTTAGTTTTAAAAGATTTCCTCAAAAGCAAGATTTAAGAAAAAAAAAAAAAAAAACAGTGGCTAATATCTGATTCTAAGGAGAGGATTTTGAAATACAAGGGTCAGCTAAAAAATTCATAGGCTAACTGAGATATTCTCACAGAATGTGACAAAATAAGGTTTATTTTTCAACAGTCTCCCTTGCAGGACACGCATTTCTTTCATTTGTATGGCAGTACTAGGAAAAACAAAAAGGATCAACAGCAGATATGTCATCATATGAACTTTTCAGTGCACCCTTATATCTTGAATTTTATTATTAGGTAGATTAATTTTGGTGGCATGTGAACCTGTCAAGGGTTATTTTATGCTTAGTGGTTAGAGAATCATATTCACTACATGTTCATATTTACATTTTGCATAGCTGTTTAGGGTTTGTTTTTTTTTTTTGCAAACAGTCCTCAGTTCCTCTGATTAAAGGCATATCAACCTTCATGTAACGCCAAAGCCATTCTTGTAGAAGAATGATGAGGGTACAACTTAACCTAAATCTGAAGGTGGAAAGATTAGGGGTTTCATACCTTTCCCAAGGGTATTAAGCCCAAATGTTGCAATCCACAACACCTCAGACTTTCCCAGCACAGTCTTATATACAAATAATTTTTAAACAGATCTATTTGTGCCATAAATGGGACTAACAAGTACTAAAACTACTCCCTAATCCATTCTGAGCCAATGTCAAAGGGGTATGCCACACTCTGCAGATCTCCAAAATTGGAGCCTCATCCTCAGATTAAGTTTAATGTCATACTCAAGACATTTTATTCTTAGAGGAAGAACTGTCAATTATAAATTTTTGACTGATTCCTTTCATTTTATTAATCGCAACAGTAATTAAGGGGAGAGTCCTTGTAGTGTAAAGGCTAAAGTGCTAGACACCAGCCTCAAAGTAAGCAAGTTTGAACTTCAATTGTGTTATCATATTCACTGTCAGACTAAAAACCTTACAAAAAGGTATGAATCCCCTTATCCTTCCTTTGGGTTAAATAGTATCACTGCTGTTCTACAAGGATGGCTTTGGCATTAAATAACTTACAACGGCTGATATGCCATAAAACAAAGAAAAGAAACCTGTAATTAAGATGAAAGAAATTCTAGTCACAAATACAAAGATATAATGAACAGATGGACTCTTTTCTGTATATTTCTTTGTTTCTCTGTTCACAGATTGTGTCATACTAAGGCAAACAAATAAAATTAAATGAATCCTGCTTATATTAGAACACAGGTAATTGACATATCTACTAGATCAGTATTTTAGTGCATGAATATCATGGTAAAATTAACTTGGCAATACTAAGTCAGGTGGTTGGGGGTAAAATACACTCTTGTTTTAGACAAAATAAACAGATACTACACACTGATCCTAGGCAAAAGTGCCAATCTACATAAATAATCCCATCATTTTTATATGTACTACACTTTTTAATAATCAAAAGGATCTACCAGATATACTCATGTACTATGTGACTTTTTGAGACCTAAATTTTAGCCTGATATTAAGAGGTCAGGCCATGTGGGTGATACAAACTAGGACTACTTTACACAAAGTTTGTATCTCGCATATGGTGCTACAACCTAATATTAGTCTAAAATTTAGATCTTAAAGTCACATATGTGAAGATATATATATATATATATATATATATATATATATATATATATATATATATATATATATACACACACACACAATTTTGAATGCAGCAGCATATAATTATTAAATAAGCATACAATTCAAAATGAAGATTGACATCCAAATTTGAAACATTCTTGCAGGTTTAAGCAACATTCGCTTCTGCTTCAAGCATTGGAGAGAAAAAAAAAAGCAAATAGTTTTTATTCTATTTTCTGATACAGAAAATATAAAATAATAATAGTTTATCCATTCTGGAAAAAAGCTCACAACTTTAAGATTTTTTTTTTTTTTCAATCATTAAGCAGCTTTTTCTTATGTTTTACAAAAGATACTAGTGAAAATTTGGTCACAGACAAAACAAATCTCAAAGATATTTTCCAATCAATACACCCATGTCCCTCATTTCTCACATACAATCAAATCCCAAGAGGATCAGAGTTCATCATCATCATCATCATATCGCGCTGGTAGCACGGATATCCCTGACCCTCTCTCGCCACTCCTCCCTATCGTTCATCGCCCTAGGTAGGTCTTCAGGACAACAGCCTGTATCCTCACATAGCTGCTGAATGTACGTTCGAGCTGGTCGTCCTGCTTTTGCGCGGCCATGTGTGGGGATCCATAAGAGTACATCTCTTATGAGTTCATCTCTGCTTCTCCAGCAGTGTCCTGCATGTCTGGTTCGTCTAACTTGAATAGTTTTCGTGATAGGGGGCAGGTGGCCGTACAGTTGGTGTCTTGTGGGGTGCTGCTGCCAGGATTTGTTCAGGATTGCACGCAGCATTCTTGTGTAATTGCCATCCAGTTTCTTCTCCAGCCGTTTTGTTAGTGTCCATGTAGTGCATCCATATAGCAGTATCGATGTGACCGCTGCCTGGAAGAAGCTGCGTTTCATTTTATCGGTTAGGTCTGATTTCCATATAATCGATAGCCTATTGATAGCTGTCCATGCTTTCGTTAGCCTCGTTTCGATGTCCTTTTCGGTTGATTTGACGCTGCTTCCTAGGTACGTGAATTTGTCTACTAGTTTAAGTGGGGTTCCTTCTAGAGTGGAGATGTCCCCCGTTTGGTTATAGCACATATATTCCGTTTTGTGTGCATTAACATAGAGGCCTATGCTTGCTGCTGCTCGTTCCAAACTATGCAGAAGAGTTTCGGCTTGGTCAGGTGTATTTGCCAGTATCGCTATGTCATCGGCGTAGTCGGCGTCGGTAATTGTTGTTGCGGGGTATCTTCTGCTTCTTTTCTTCGTCAGTTCGAAGCCATTCTCTTTGATTTTGTCAATCGATGTTCTAAGTACGTAGTCTAGACAAATGATAAAGAGGTACGGGGCCAGCGTGTCCCCTTGTAGTACTCCTGCTACAATGTCAAAGTATTCTGTGTCTCCATCCGGTGATCGTACTTTTACTTTAGTGTTTCTATAGAGAATTGTTATTGCCGCTACAGTTTCTTTTGGTATGCCGTACGCTAGTAGGATCTGTTCCATCTTTCCTCTGTGAATGGAGTCGAAAGCCTTGGTAAAGTCGACAAATATTAATGTCGCTTGTAGGTTCTTTGCCCGTACACCTTCAAGGATTCTGCGGATGGTTAATATTTGTGAGGTCGTGGATCTATTTCTTCGGAAGCCATTTTGGTTTTTTTTTTTTTTTTCTAAGTATGATGTCGATTTTGGGTTCTATTCGGTTTCGTAGTAGGGCATTGTAGATTTTGGCAGCTATGGATGTAAGTGTTATGCCTCGGTAGTTTTTGGCTAATCCGAGGTCCCCCTTTTTAGGGAAGGGGAGTATGCATCCCTTCATCCATCTATCTATTGGATTTTGATTGTATACTGCGTTGCAGTGGCGGAGCAGTATGTCGTTGAATTGTCTGGTCTTCCATACTTCCGGGGGAATTTCGTCCAGCCCTGCAGCTTTCCTATTTTTAATTTTTCTGAGAACCGAGTCGAGTTCTTGTGTGAACGGTCCTAGTTTAATGTCTAATTGTTTGCTAATTATTCTGGTGATTGGTTCATGCATTATTTTTGGTGGGTTTCCAAGTAAGTTTTCGAAGTGCTGTTTCCACAGTTTTATTCTTTCTTGTTGGTTTGCTGCTTTAAGTTTTGCTTTGGCTGTGTTCTTTCTTCTGCTCACTTCGTTTATTGTTTGCCATGCTATCCTAGATTGCCTATCTTCCACCGAGTCTCTGATCTTATCTATCTGATTTTGAATGTATTCTGTCTGTTCCTTTATATATATATATGCCTGCTAATTGATATTGTGCCGTTTTTAGTTTTAAGGCATTTGTGTTTGTTGGGTTTTTTCGATAATTTTTGGAGGCTGTTTTCACTAGTGCACGTTTTTCTCTCACAGCTAAAGTTTCCCATGGGACTCTATATTTAGTTTTAAGTTTTGTTGGAATGTATTTTGCTGCTGCCTCGAGGTGTGCATTGACGAAGTTTTCATATTCGTCGTTTGGTGTACTTGTTTCCGTCTTTTCTTGTAGTGTTTCGAATCTGTTTCTTAATTCTAATACGTATTTATCTCTTATATCTTTGTTGTTTAATAGGGCCCAGTCATAGTGTTTGGTGGTCGCTGTTCGTTTGGCGTTCTTTCGTAGGCTTAACCGTATTTTCGCCGTGACTATTCTGTGGTCGGTGGACACACCCTCAAAAGAGGAGTATGCCTCGCAATTCAATGCACTATTTTTCCATTTCTTGTTTATAAGGACGTAGTCTATCTGAGCTTTAGTATTGTTTGCATACGTGTATGTCCATAGTTTGCCCTCTCTTTTTTGGTAGTTTGTATTGAGGCATGCTAATCTATTTTCTATCATGAAATCTGTTAGATGTTGCCCATTCCTATTTGACGTGTTGTGGAGACTGTATTTGTTGTTTCTGTTTTTCCCGATTTGGGCATTCATGTCTCCACCAATGACTAACATGTTGTGTTTCGGGATGCTACGCACTAATGAGGATAACTCATCGTAGAAGGCGACTAGTTCGTTTTCTTCACTAACATTGGTGGGGCTGTAGCATGAGATGATTGTTGCTCTGGGGTTTCCGTTGAATGTAGCTGCCATCATTCTAGGCTGTATTTTCTCAACGCTATTAAGCGTTTTTAATGCTCTAGGTCCTATAAGTAATCCTACCCCTCCTACTGCGGCGTTGACAGAGTTTTTCCATGTGGATACAGTGGCGAGCGACCAGCCATTGCCAGTTTCGAGTGTGAAAGCACTATCATCATAGAAAGAGGTCTCACTACCTGATAGGTCAGATTGGGCTCTTTAACCTTGGTATGGCAACTGGTCTTGGAGAAGGAAAACTGAATTCAAACCAGATCTGGAGATGGATAGGTTATTTGTGCCCAAGAAACGCTATGAGTAGTACCTCCATAACTAACCCAGGTTATAGAATAAGTCCCTTTCTATTTTAATAAGAAAGCAATATAAAAACTTTGATAAACATTTTAACATTGTTTCTCTCTTTTATCTTCAATTCAACATAACCATGGTATATATAAAATAAAAAGATTTTTTTAAAAAGCCTTAATGGAAGATCAACTAAATTCTTAAATTTTACCTACAAGCAGTGTTTCCTCACCAATTTTAATTGATTGATTTTAAGGCTATCTGAATCTGTCTGGGATTATTTTATGTTTAAAAGGTTAAGAAAACATTTATTTTACATATGTATTTACAGTTTTTGAGTAGTTGTTTCCTTAGAAATTTTTTTTTTGCACATAGTCCAATTAAACGAATAATTTGTTAAACATATCTGACTGATAGATGGAACCTAACAGGTACTACAACTCCAGTTCAGAGTGGACATGGAAGTAATGGCAATGAAAGGGTACTCCTACATTCTCCAAAACTGGAGAATCACCATCAGAGTTTAGTGCCTTACCCAGGACACTCATTTACCCCTCTGCATGGGACACAGTATATTCTAAACCCCACCAACAGGGTGGGCCAATTTTAACCAAATATTTAAATATCATGTACACATGTGGATCCTTTATATCAATATAGATACATACACATAAGAAATATAATACTGATGCAAAAAAATTTTTTACATTTGAAAATTATTAAACATAACAATAACTGACTAAAGTTACTTTGTGAGTGGCTCACCAAATATACAATAAAGAATAACCTCTTTGATTGATTTTAAGGGCATCTCAAATCAGCTAGGATTACTTTATGCCTAGATGTTAGAGGATAGCATTCATTGTACATTCATAGACATTTTTGTGTATTTTTTTTTTCATAGATCTTTTAGCACACAGTCCCATCAATTACAAATAATTTTTAGTATCTATTTGACTGTGATAAGACCCTAATGGTACTACCACTTCAGTTCAGAGTGGAAGTAACAGCAATGAAAGAGTACAGATCTCCAGAATTGGAGTTTCACCATCATATGCAATGTCATTTTATTCCAGATATGAATTGTAAGATCCTTTTGTTAAGTAAGAAATCCATGAAAAAGATGAAGATGTTAAATTTCAATAATGATGCTAAAAGCCGATAGGTGAGATATATATATATATATATATATAAAAAACATGGTATGTAAATCTAACACAATTGTGTTAGATTTACATACCATATTACATTTAACAACCTATCAGTTTTAAATTTTGTTTTCTTTACCATCATTATATCACTGTCATTCAGCAGAACCAGATTGGTTACATCAGAGCTGTCTGTTCACAAGATCAACTCAGATGATGGAATTGATTTGATAACTGATAAGAGAAAAAAAAATGACATGATGGCAAAAGAATATGAAATTTAAGGTAAATGGTTATGCCATGTATGTGTTAAATGGTATGCAAATCTGACATCCTTTTTATAAGTGTTTAACCCCTTCTGCAGGAGAAGGAGATACAATCAACATATTCTAAGACCTATTAACAAGGCAGATATATGGTGCATTCAATAAGTTTCCAGACGTTTTTGTACAGACATTTAAAATTGATGTAGACTCTTGAAAATTCACTCTGTTATTGCTATACATATTATGAGATGACTGACCAATTTTTATGATTTCAGGTTCAAATGAACAGCTACAGCAGCAATTGGAATACACCCGACTAAAGCCTGATTCTCACAGCTGGTGAATTTCAAAAATGTAATCTGGACGTGAGGAAGAATGATATGCAATAAAATTCTGTTTTAAACTTAGAAAAAATGCCACAGAAACGTATGGAATGCTTCAGACTGCTTTTTGATCATCTTGCATGAATCGAGCATCAGTTTTTCAGTGGCATAAGAGATTCAAGGAAGGCAGGGAGTCTGTGAGGGATGATGAGAGGTGTGGGAGGAGTAAGGAAGTCAATACACCAGAGTTGATTGGCAAAAGGGTTAGGGTTACTATGTTGAGGTTTTAAGGGAGTTCAGGAAGAGATTCCATCGGAAGAGGCTAACACTCTTCAAATCAGGTCAGTGGCATTTCCACCAGGACAATGCACCAGTCCACAACTCCATCCTTGTCACAGACTATTTGACCAAGATGGGCATCAAGACAGTTTCTCACCGTCCCAATAGTCCAGACCTTGCTCCCTGGGACTTTTAGTTATTCCCTAAGCTCAGAGGCTGTTGTTATGAGACAACTGAGGAGATGAAAGAGGCTATGACAAAGGTCATTGACACGCTCACACAAGAGGACTTCCATAGGGCCTTCCAGAAGTTGTTGGAATGGTACAACAAGTGCATTGCAGCCAGAGGAGATTATTTCGAAGGGGACTAGAGTTTCATTTGTGTACTATCAATAAAAGTGCCCATACGAAAAAAAACTCTGGAAACTTATTTAATGATCCTTGTAACTTTTCTTTGTCAAACTATTCCTTTATTCATATTGACAGTATTTATCCTTAAATGGATTAGAAATTCTATTAGAAAAAAATTTAGATTAGATTTGAGCTGAGATTGCCACTATCAGAGGTTAAAAGACAAATCAAAAAACAGGGGTAGGTCAGTTGTGCTTCCTGAATAACTAAACCAAAGTTAATTCAAAAACATTCCAATTCATTAGTGCATTTCAAACCCAGCACGACAATTTTTTTAAAAAGATTTCAGCAAGCATTCATTATCCAACATTCCTCTAAAGCAAGACAAACATTCATTACTGATCCAACTTATATGTACAAGGGAGAACAGCTATCACCTACTAAAGGCTGGACATGACATTTTGTAAGCAACAGCAGTGGCAAAGAGAAAGGGAGCGAAAGAAGTTGGAACACAAAACTGATTAGCTAGCACAAAAAGATTGGGGAGGTACATGCAAGTGGGCAAGATGTATGATAGAGAATTGGCCAGTGGTCTGGATTAGGGGCTTTGGGGCGGCATACAGATGAGGGAATGAGAGGAGGAATGGAATAATGGTTGGACTAGCATTAAGCAATTGATACATACTTGATTACCTGGCAGAGGAGGTGTTGGTAGGGAGTCTCCCCCAGTCTCAGTTGCATTGTTCACTGATGGCAACACCAGACCAGTCGGGGGAGAACTGGCAACTGGTGGTGTAGAGGAGGAGGTGGTGGTGGTCATTGTCGAGCTGAGTGGAGCTGCAATCAAGGCGGGGTTCCTTGGACTGGAATCTCGACTAGCACAGTCCATGTCAGAAGCATGCTAGAAATCAAAAATATGAATAGACAGACTAACACTGACAGATTTTTCTTTTTTTTTTTATATATAAACAAGGAACTCCCACAAAGTGAAGTGATAAGACAGTTTTTGAAAATAAGTCCTCTTTTTATGGCTTGTATATCTAAACTAGTGACTGACATCTCTGCCACCATTCACATAAGAATATTAAAAAGGAAAATAGAAAGAAAAGAGGTTTTGTTAAATTGAATAAAGTTCTAATACAGAAAGTGCTATAATTTTAAAGGGATGACAGAACAATTTATCAACTACAATTCATAGTAATAGGCATGCCTAACAATTCATCACCAACTTTGCATACCAATATTAATACCAGCACCAAATTAATCATAACAAAAAACTAAGTCACAAGATTCATACATTATTACAAAGTAAATTCCACTACTCTTATTACCATAGAAATGATAGTAATCCCTGTCAACTAACAAAGGATAAATTTATCCAGTAAATACAAAACAAGATAAAGACTGAAAGAAAGGTAATTTCCTTTATTGGCCAGTATGTCTGATGCTTTTCACATCTGTCACTGCCTCCCACCAGACAGGACTTGACACAAAGTCAATGAGCCAAAGGTCGATTATAGTGGGAGTTTAGGAGAGGGGAAAGTCGGGCAAGAGTCGAGGCTCGAGCCCTACAGGACTATGATGCAGCTCGCCCACCCAAAGGTGACCCAGCTGAAGCCATGGGGATTACGGCCTCAAGTCTGCCTTTGTTGAACTGTGCCTGCATTCATGGCCACAATGTGTTTCCATTTCATTCTTGATCTTCTCCATATTGGCCTGAATCACTAGATAATTTCATCTTCCCATCATTATGGAGGTCTTTTGAGTGGTCATTTTTGGTCTCTTCAATACAACTTGACAACTGCACAAGTTGTCTGTGAACCTTGCAATATGTCTAGCCCAGAAAAATTTCTGCTCCATTACCAAATTATCTCACTGCAGATGTGTTCATGCAATGGTATTCCCAGGATGGATCTTCCCATAACCCTCTGTACCATGACCAGTCTTTGTTCTTCCTTCATGGTAACTCTTGTTTTGCTTGCATATGACATCATAGGCAAAGAGGTGTTATTATGAGATTGGCATGTAGGGGTCTTATCTGGCTTTGCCTTAAGCACATCTTTTATCATGATAAATGCCTTTCATCCAAATATTATCCTCTATAAGATGTCTCAGCACATATTTACCATCCATCTTAAGTAGATATACTTTTTTTCATCTCATTTTCATCACTTCCTACCACTACACAGACTTGTGGTACATCTTCAGAATGCATGAATTTAGTTTTCATGTAATTTATCTAAAGGCTGAACTTCAATACAAAAAATAAATTTCAATAACATACATTTTTATGACTGAGCTCATTAAAAATATTGCCTAAGTTTTTTTTCCAATTTGAAATCTTTTGGTTTCATTTAGGTGGGCTTCTGCCTCTCTTTACTTACTGGTTTATCATACTCACCACCTTCAAGCAGTAGATAGAGAATACTAATATTTCAATGGCAACACAGACTGATTGATTATATTATAATGGTATATCAACCTATCTACAGTTATTTTATGCCAAGGGTTTAAGGAATTGCATATATTGTATGCTCATATATACATTTGTGAAATTGTTAAGAGTTTGATTGCACACAGTTATATGGTATTAAGTATTTCTATCTAATATGAATAATTTGCTTTCAGTTGTAAGGTTTTTTGTATCTAAAAATATTTTACACACAATTATATGGTTTCAAGTAACTATTTCTATTCAATAATCATTTGTTTGATTTTAATAGCATGTCAACCTGTCTAGGATTATTATATGCTAAGAAGGTTCACTATATGTTTATATTTTTTCAATGCTTTTTTAACTTATGAGTTTTTATTTCATTTTAACAATACATAAAAATCCTCTGAGATTGTTATCTGATTATGATTCCATCGAGAATTTTTGGTATAATTTTATTTCTCTCAAAAAAGACATGAAATTTTAATGCACTCTATAAACCACAGGGATGAATTGTTTAGCATAAATTTTCTGTGGCTGGGGAATTATGTTCAGAGAAAGATTAGTAGATAAACCAGATTAAAATAACATATCTTCAGATGTTTGTTAAGAACGCCTGAGAGAATATCATTCCTTTCAGCTACTCAATCACATGGCATTAGCAACAAAGGGAAAGTATGTTAAGGAGATAACAGAAAAGTGGACAAGAAAAAAACAAAAACAACAAAAAAAAAAACAAACAATTCCCGACAATAAACTAGAGAAATACAATTTTGTTTTTTGTACAAGTGTTATTTGTCTCATCTTAAAAAAAAAAAAAAAAAAAAAAAAAAAAAAAATTTCCAAAGTTACATTTTTGAACAATGAATTTAAGGTAATGCTTCTATCTCACTTGCAAATTCCTACCCAACTCCAGTCCATGGTAAATTCACTGTATAGTGAATTTATCACAGGTAAATTCATTGAATCAGATTAATTGCACTTATAGGATTTCTCTAATGTTTTAGCTCTTTTCATCAAATTCTTAAAAGCAATGATTAAATTCCGAATTTAGCCACATAATTTACCAGCTCTGCTCCCTCATTTAAAATTTTAAACTTACTTTATTTGGCATCATTTTTCGAAGTTTCTCTTTGTTTTCTTTAGACTTCTGCAAAGCTAAAACCACAGCTACTGTATCCAATTCTTTCTGGGAAGGTTTCATGTTGTCCAGGCAGATCTGGAAATCAAATAGGTTTTATTCAACAAAGAAAATAACAATACATACAGGACAGTAATTTGCATTACAGTTTGAATCAAGTCGTAAACTCTAGCCATATACATCCACTTGGCAACTAGTTAATTGAACAAGCTAGAGAAATCCAGTCAATATATACAAATTTTTGTGTAATTTGGAAGTAAATACTATTTATTGAATGGATAAGAAATATACACATTACAATATGGAAGAGTGCATAACAAGATTAAAGATATTACCACAGACGACCCCTTAATCCTACTAATTCCAACTTCTTTTGACCAATTAGAAGTTTGTTTTTTTTTACTCAAAATAGCTCAGTAAATTTTGGATATTTTTGTTGGAGAATCTTAATTCACCAGCAGTTATCTTGATTTAGTGTGCTATAGCATGATAATCAGTTTTGGAAAGAGATTTTTTAAATCCATAATTGCAATTGATCATGTCCAGAACTTGAAATGCTACAGCCTTTTGACTATATTTTTATTTGAAAGAAACATCTACAGTGACATGAATCAGTACAGCAAGTTCAAACATTTACCATTCAGTGATTGAGAGATTAACATTATCAAAGTGATACAGACAACTGATAATTCTCCCTGAGAAAATTGTTAGGGGTTCATTCGAACTACCAGGTGATGCTTTATATGTTATAACTAAAGCCATCCAAGTGTCATACGATTGTCAAAAATCAAATTTTCACAGTAGCATAAAGGTTACTCTTAAATAGACTAAAATTACATAAGGAAAAATCTATGACACCAATTCGTCATTTATTTGATAATTTTTTTGTTGATGTATTTTAAGTAAATTTCTATGGAATATGACTCAAAAATTAAATTAACAAGCAGTTAGACTCAAGCTCACTCTAACAAAATGATAGCAAATTCATTCATTTTAGCACAGAAGACTTTTAAAAGACATTAATCACAAAACAGTGGGCTAAAGCTAGATATTGGCTGTTTTTGAAGATTGTTAATATGACAGGACATTTGCAAATTCTTCATTATTGAAAAGTAATGCTGTTTTGAAGTTGACAGTTTTATCTAAAAATTAGCAATAAAATTTGTGTTTGGAAATTTATCATAGTACAATCTTTAAAATGGTTTTCTAGCTCAGGTATATGTTAATATAAGACAAAATATCCTTAAACTTCCTAGAATTGTTCTGACTTTTTTTTTAACTGCAAAGTTTAGTAATATATCTTTATGACTGTTTCAATAAAATTTTACTTTTTATAAACAGTTATAAAAGGTAACACCTGTATAATTAAAAAAAAAAAAAAAAAAAAATGCCTATTTTGGAAGGGGGGTGGATTTTTTTCTGTATATCTGGAAATATGAAAATGCCAAGGTAGAACATACTACTCATATTTTTAAACCTGTAAAATTCCATTATCAGAAGCAAAAAATCCAAGTCCAACTGTGTGTATTCATTTAGTTTGATATTTTCATGTTCTATTAGTACTCCACCAAAACCTGAGAAGGGAATCCCCAAAGTATAGTGGCAAAACTGTAAGACTGCAATATCATAAAAGAGTTTAAACTCCATAACACTATTATGTTCACTTTTGGACAAATATCCTTGGGAAAGGTATGAATCCCTTAATTTCCTCTCCCAACTGAGTTAAATAGTACTATCACTGTACATTTATAAGGATGGAATTGACATTGAATAACTCATGAAAATTTTATATGCTATTGAACAAATAAACCAACTAAAGTCTGGTCTTAAATGAAATTTGAAAAATGTTTTTGCCCTTTTACATGTCTCAAAAGTTTAATAAATATTAAATTCTTTCCAACATTTGGGCTATTTAGAGCCCATAAATGGATTCCTGGTCAAATTCTGGCTCATGAACAAGTGCCCATAGTATGGGTTATCATTTTTTTAATGAATTTGCAATGTTCAATCCAAATGTCTATGAAATGGCCAATTTAGCCAACTGTGTAGAATAAGAGTATGTTGAAAAACATCAGTTCCCACTTTTTTTCTTTCAATATAAGATTTTGACATTAAACAATTTGTTAAATCCTTTTAAGAATTAATTCAAGTACCCGGACAGTTTAATTTTTATTTTTCTTATAAGTAATTTTTCTTATAAGTAACTATCTCTGCATAAAATTGCATTCCAAGCCACAAAAATTTTCTTGAAATGAGTGATGTTGATTTTAACTAGTAAAGAAAAAAACCCATCAGGGAGTTTCTTTGATTTAATTTTTTTCAAGTTGACAGAAAAAAAAAAAAAAAAAAGATAAATAAAAGAGTAAGTTGTTACCTCATTTGCCCTGTCTGAAAACATGGCCAGAACTTTAGTCCGATAATCCAATACAATTGTAACAGAATTGCCAATTAAGGAAAGCTTTTCCATACAAGGTAATCCACTGATATGTTTAATTTCATTTATCTGCAAAAAAGATGTGCATATAGAATTATATGCTCCGATATCATCTGAGTTGGAGGAAAGAAAAAAAAATACAGTAAATTAAATGTTCAGTGCTTTTTGTTCATTCCCACATAATTTCAAACAACAAAAGAAAAAACAAAATACATTACAATAAATTGCAGTACAAAACAACATTTTAAGCCTGAAGAATTTTTTTAAAAATAAAGGGTTAACATATACAGCAGGGCTAAAATCCAAACCTTTATCACCAGGTGGTCAACTAATGAAGCAGTAGTCCTAACAATTGATACACACCACTTAATGTAACTCCAGCAGATTTTCACAAACATGCCCAACTCATGTTTGGTGAACATATTCAACAAATTAACACAGATTAACATAAAATAAAAACAGTACAAACTAAGTATTATATTAATGCTATATCACACCCACTTTCCAACAGCTGATGAACAGACTATTAGCACAAACCAGAATATCACAATATATATATGTGAGTCGACAAATATAGCTGGTCTAATCCAGAATTTATAGCTAACGAAAAAAGAAATCTTGTCTTATACACCAGGTCAACTTTTACACAGCAATTTAAGGTAAGACATAAAAAATAACATCCCAAATCTTGCTGAATGAGTATGAGGTGAAAAAACTTAATATATCAATTGTCACTGGTTATAAGAATTTTGTTCTGGTAAAAAAAGCTTTTGCAGGTTGGTAAACACTTATGTCCACATGAAGGAATCTATAGGAGAACATTGCTTATGAGTTTTTCCTTAGTGTCCCATGTCTTGCAGTGTCTTTCTTGGATAGTTTGCAAGATAAAAGGTAAAATGCCAATACAATTGCAGTTTTATAGGTTGCTGTTTTCAGGATTTATTCAAAACATGCAGTATTCGTGTGTAGTTCCCATCTAGATTTTTCTCCATGCATTTTGAGTCCAAGTGGTACAGACATGCAGTAGTACTGATCTGGCTACAGCTTGGAAGAATTCTCATGATTAGATTTCTTTCCTTGTGGTCAGTAACCAACCAATATCAATTTATGCCTTACTTATGTGTATGTTGACATTGCTTTCAGTAGATGAGATATTGCTACCAAGATATACAGAATGGTCTTTGGAAGCTTGCCATTTAATAAGATGGCACCATCTTGATTAAAACAGATGAACTGTTTTATCTGAATTCACAGAGACTAATGCTTCTTGCTGTCTGCTCTAGACTAGTCAACAGATATTCAGCTTGAGCAGGTGTATTTGCAAGAATTGCTAGATCATTTGCATAGTCTGCATAGAAAAGAAAAATTGTTTGGTTTTATGGCATATCATCCATTGTTGGTTACTTAATGCCAAATTCTGTTTTAACATCGATATTGAATATATATGATTTATAAACACATTTTGTAGATAAATTTTTAAACAAGCCTGAGCTCATTTCTTTTGCACACAGTTAAATGGTTTTAAGTATTTCTATCTAATATGAATAATTCTATTTACAATTAATCATTTGTTTGTACAGAGTTAAATGGTTTCAAGTATTGCAATGTAACAATTTAACATCAGTCATTTGTTTACACACATTTAAACATTTACATGATATGTAAGAGATTAGTTTGTAATTTCATTTTTAAATGAGTTAAAACTATTTGTACATTAGGATTGATATTGTTTCTACAGTTAAATAGTTTCAATTATTGCTATCTAGCACTATTAATTCTATTCAATATTTATCATTTGTTTGTACACAGTGAAATGGTTCCAAGTATTGCTATTCAACACTAATTCTATTCAACAATACTTATTTGTTTATACACAGTTTAATGGTTTCAAGTATTGCTATGTATCATTAACTCAATTAGACACCCCTCATTTGTTTACATACAGTTAAATGATCAAACAGTTCCATTTCAAACAACTCAATTTAGCATAAGTCATTTATCTGCACTCAGTTTAAATGTCAAACAGTTCTATTTGATCCATAGATAAGACCCTATGAGGAGCTACCACTCCAGAACAGAGTGGACCTGGGAGAAATGGTAATGAAGGGGTACTCCACATTCCACAAAGCTCCAGCATTAATGGAGCCTCACCATCAGATTATTTAGTGTCATATCCAGGACACATTGGGGGTACCCCTCTGCAGAGATGCAGTCGGTGTATTCTATAGCCCCAGATGACTGGGCTGAGAAAAGAAAGAGTAATACCAATGACTTACCTCTGCGATGTCATTATTGCTGATATCCAGATTGACCAATGAAAACAACTTTGACAAGCCTATCAAGAAAAGAAAAAAAAAAAAAAAAAAAAAAAACAGTTTTAACATCACAGAAAATAGAAAGATTTCTGGCAACACGAACATTAGAAAAGGAGAGAAATGAAGATAACTTTCATTAAGTTAACAAGACAGGAAAAACTGAGTCTTAATATTGAAAAAGTCATAAATTTAGAGATATATTATTCTTATATGACCTTTCTTTTATATAATTTCTTAATCAGGTGCTTTCAGACATCTCTTGAAATGAGTTAAAACTAACAGAATTGGTTAATTTTTAAGAGCACATCAACCCATCTTGAGTTATGCCTAGAGGTTAGAAAATTACATTCATTGTACATTCTTATCTAAATTTTTTTTATGTAGTTGCTTCTTGCACACTGTCCAATCAAATACAAATAATTTTTAAGTAGATCTATTTGACCTGGGAGTAATGGCAATGAAGGTGTCCTCTATACACTCACAGAACTCCAAGACCAGAGCCTCACCATCAGATACAGTTTAGAGTTATACCCAGGACACCCATTTTTTTGAAGGAGATGGTTTTTACTCCTCTGCAGTGGAAACAGTCAACATATTTTAAGCCTTGCCAATAGGTCAAATTTACAAAAATGAGTATTGATGACTTTCAACAAGCAAAGTAAATGAAGAAACAGATTATAAATTTTATTCTATTTCATTAAAAAGTGCTTACTACCAGAAAAGAAACATTTGCAGGTTTTCTCACAAAATGTAGAATGAAACTTTTCTAAAGAACTCTTAAAATCTTACCTTGTAAGTGTCTGATTCTGTTACCAGCTAAATTTAAAGTCTTTAGGTTACCAAGTTTTGTATGCAAAGAATCCAGCTGGTGAATATTGTTATGGGACAGGTCAAGAAAAGTGAGCTGACTCAACCATTGAAGGTTTTGGATGGTATCAATTTGGTTGTGACTGAGGTCCAAATGTTCCACTCTGGGAAGCAATTGCTAGAAATGGGAAGAAAAAAAAAAAAAAAAAAAAAAAATGAAAGAGAATGAATATATGGTAGTGAAATAAGTTGTGATTGCTGTTTTGGAAATAAGAGGAATCATTAGAATAGGTTGACAATAATTATTCATATATCACACACACCACTAACTTTGGACTAAGAAATTTTGAGAAAAGAAAAAGAAAAAACTTCTTTAGTATAATACACACTGACTTTTCAGAATTTGTAGCACAAACCTGTTCGCACAAAAATGCAACAAGCTGTTGGCAAAAGTAAGTTTATAATTTTGTTTCTCCTGAGGATATTAAAAATTATAAACTAACATTGTTCCGATGTATATTTCTAATCACATAAAACACATTAGTTCGGACTATAGATATAACTTACTTTTGGTCATCCTGTGTCAAATATGATGTGATCAGAAAAAAATTAATTATATAATTCTTGTGTATAATATACACTCCTAATTTTTGCAAAAATCTGAAAACTAGTGTATCTTAAACACAAATAATTACAGTATTAGAAAATGTAACATTTGCTTTTAAAACTTTCTGCAATGGTTAATTATTTGTTGAAGTTATCTAATTCAAATAAAGTAAAAGATCATTCTAGAGCCACTCACAGTATAATGGTAATAATAGGAAGCAGACTTGGCAAACCAAGTTTAATTCCTGAATAAGGCTGTTTACATTTCACATAGCACTAATATCCCTGGGAAAGTTATGAATCCAACTATTCTGCCAAACACTAGAGCAATGAGTAAATAGTAGGGCAAATTGGGCTCTTTAACTTTAGTATGGCAACCAGTCTAGAAAAAATTCACTTGATTTTAATGCCATGTCAATCAATCTGGGTAATTCTACGTCAAATGTCTAGGAAATAGTGTATTGTAGACTTACATTTTTTTATAGAGTCCTTTGTTTGTTTTTTTGTTTTGTTTTCCGGCATATCAACCACAATGGGTCATTTAATGCCGGCTTAGTTTTTGAAGTAAATTGATGGTATTTCATTTTTTATTATATTTTTGGTATATTTTGTGGAAAAAAGGTTGGGGTTATTTTTGTTTCGTTTTTTTTTTTTTGAGTATTTCTTTAAACACTTTTTTTTTCATATATTTTTGTTTGAACAGTTATTATAAGTATTTTTTAACATTTTTTTTAAAAGTTTTTTTTTTTTATTTTGCTGATACTTAACTTCTTTTAAGTATCCGAGTAAGTTTTTTGGGTTTATTTGATAGAAAATTTGTTTTAAGTTTGTTGTAAGGTAATATTTTTGTTGTATCAGTTTTAAGTCGATGCATTCTGTTAATATATGTTTAATAGTACACGGCTTTTGGCATGGTATGCAATATGGGGCCTCTTCTTTTTTGAGGAGGTATGAATGGGTAATGTATGAGTGTCCTATTCTTAATCTTGATAATATTATTTCTTCTTTTCTAGATATTTTGGTTTGATTTTTTTGTGATTTTCCTATTTGTGGCATTATTTTGTTTAGTTTATTGTTCTGGAAGTTATCCCAGTAATTCTGCCATTTTTGTTTTGTATAAATGTTTATGGTTCTTTTTATGTCTGTAAAAGGGATTTTGAAGTGTGTGTCGAGTGGATTGTTCTGTGCTGTTTTTGCTGATGAGTCTGCCATTTCATTTCCCTGGATTCCAATGTGACTTGGTATCCAGGATAATATGATTTTTTTTGGTTACACAAATTATTTAATTTGGTAAGCAATTTTGCTATTAATGGGTTGTTAAATCTTTTTCCCTTGATTGCTACTATGGCAGATTGGGAGTCAGAAAATACTATGTGTTTGGTGTTCCTGCTCTTGGTGATCAGATCACGTGCCAGGTTTATTGCATAGACCTCTGCACTGAAAATTGAGGTTTCTCTAGGGAGATGTTTTCTGATTTGAATTTTTCTATTGATGATGGCTGCACTGGTTGTCGCATTGTTTTGTTTAGATCCATCAGTGAAGATATGGATGTAGTTGGGATATTTTTCTTTGATTTTTTTTAGTTTTTCTTGGAATGTTATTGGGTGGATGGCTTTTTGTTGTGTTCACAGACTCAAGTCTTTTCGGGGTTATGATTTTGTGGGGGGGGGATAAAGTCGTTTTGTGAATTTTAGTTATTGGTAAGGCTGCTTCCTTATAGATAGGTTCCATTCTGACTCCGAAAGTTTTAATTGAATTTTCGTTTTTTTGGAAAAGATCTTTATATTTGGGATAAAAGGTGCTGTTGTGTGTGGGGTTGTTGAGGTTGGCCTTTAATTTTGTGAAGTATTTTAGTGCCAAGTTGTTGCATCTGAGCTTTGGCAGGGTTTCATTTGCTTTGGCATATAGGCTTTCTACTGGAGTTGTTTCGAAAGCACCTAGTGCCAGTCTTAGTCCAGTGTGATAAATAGGGTTTAATGGTTTTAAGTAAGATTTTCTTGCAGATTCTTGCAACTATAATCTATTTTGGATCGAATTAAGGATCGGTATAATTTTAATAAAGTGTTTTTGTCGGCTCCCCAATTTGTATGGGCTATAACACGAAGGAGTTGTAATGCTTTATTGTATTTTGTTTTTATGTAGTTGATGTGTGGAATGAAGTTCAGTTTTTTGTCAAATATAAGTCTGAGATGTTTATGCTGGTCTACAAATGGGATATTTTCTTTTTTGATAGTAAGTGTTGGATTGTTGTGAAGTTTTCATTGGTTACAGAAGTGGATGCACTTTGTCTTAGTTTTTGAGAATTTAAAGCCATTTTCTGTAGCCTATTTGCTGTTTTTATTGATGTTGTGTTGTAGTTTTCTTTCAAGAGTAGGGATATATTTTGATTTATAGCTGATTGAGCAGTCGTCAACATATAAAGATCCATATATGTCAGGTGAGAGTTCTTTTATTATATTGTTTATTTTTATGTTGAAAAGAGTGGTTGATAGAATGCTGCCTTGTGGTACACCTTGGTTTTTGAATCAGATAGAGTGGATCTGATGTGTACTTGGAAGGTTCTATCTGTTAAAAAATTCTTAATAAATTTTGGTAATCTGCCTTTTAGTTTAAGATCACATAGGTCTTTTATGATACCAAATTTCCATGTGGTGTCATAAGCTTTTACTAAGTCGAAGAAGATGGTTATGATATTTTTTTTTTTTTATAAAACCTTCTCTTATATAATTTTCGAGATTTGTTAAGTGGTCTATGCAACCTCATTTTTTTTTGTAGCCACATTGTTTTTTTGATATTAGGTTATTGGTTTCTCAATACCAGACTAGACGGTGATTAACCATTCTTTCTAGGGTTTTGCATAGGCAGCTGGTGAGTGCTATTGGACGATAGTTTTCAGGGTATGAAGTATTTTTTACTGGTTTTGGTATGGGGATCATCATAGCTTGTTTCCAAGATTTAGGGAATTGTTTTCCTGTCCAAATGTTATTGTATGTTTCAAGTAGGAGTTCTAAGGATTTTTGAGGAATTTGTTTTAGGAAGCTGTAGTGAACTTCATCAGGTCCTACTGCTGAATTGTGAGATTTTTCAATGGCAGTTTTTAATTCTGTCATTGAGAAGTTCTCATTGTATACTTGTTGGTTTTTTGAATTTAGATTTATTTTGTATTTTTCTTTGTTTTTTTTTAATACTTTGAAATTGTTTGCTGTAGTGTTTAGATGAGGAATTGTCTGAGAATATTTCAGCTAATTTGTTGGCTCTCGCCTTTTTTTCTGTTATTTTGCTGTTTTTTGAGAAAAGGTGTTTAATTGGGAGAGGATTATGTTTCCCGGAGATTTTTCTAATCATTTTCCATATTGTTTTTGGTTTAGTGGAGGTATTAATTTTACTTATATACTCCTGCCAGCATTTCTTTTTTGTTTTGTTTGTTTTGCGAGCTTTTGCTCTCTTGTTTATATTCAATGAAATTTTTGGTGGTAGGTTTTTTTTTTACTTTTCTTAAAGCTGCCTTTCTTTGTTGGATTGCTTTTTTGCATTCTGTGTTAAACCAAGGTTTATTTTTTTTGTTAGGGATAGAGTTTTTGGGGATACATGCTTCAGCTACAGTGATCAGAGTTTTGGTGAATTTTTCTATTGTATGGATTTTTCCTTTTATGAGTTGTATTGAACAGAGTGGGCGGAATTTTTCCCAGTTTGCTTTATTTGTGTTCCATCTAGGAATGTGATTATGTGCGATTATATTATTTTGGATGATAATTGTATAATGATCACTTCCACATACATCGTCATAGGTGCTCCATGTATATTCCATCAAGCTGGATGGGTCACACAAGGTAAGGTCAATGGAACTTGGTGATCCATTTGTTGGATTTATATGTGAGCTCTTTTTGATTGAGGAGGCATAGATTTTGATCATTTATTAGTTGTTCAATTTTGCTTCCTTTTGTGTCTGTTTGTTGGCTTCCCCATAAGGTGTTATGACTATTGAAGTCACCTCAGAGGATGAAGGGTTTAGTGAGCTGTTTAATTAGATTTTTGAGTTCGGTTTCATTGATTTGTTCATGTGGAGGTATATATATATGGAGCAGATTGTGATGGTCTTATGTAGCATGACTTGTGTTGCAACTGCTTGGAGTTTTGACTTGATAGGAAATTGGCTTTGAAGTATATCATTTCTTACAAGAATCGATGTGCCTCCGTTGGCTCGATGTCCTGTATTATGGATGTTGTTTTGAAAGCACCTAGTGCCAGTCTTAGTCCAGTGTGATAAATAGGGTTTAATGGTTTTAAGTAAGATTTTCTTGCAGATTCTTGCAACTATAATCTATTTCGGATTGAATTAAGGTATTGTTCATAATTTAGAGTTTTCAGGTTGTGATTTTCTTTTAGGAATGTTTCCTGAAGGCAGATGGTGGCAGGATTTAAAAGAGATTTCAGTATAAGTAGTTCATTGAAGTTTGGTTTGATACCACGACAGTTCCATTGAATAATATTGTGCGTTTTAGATGAACTAGTTTGTTTGCTGTTGGTGTTCATTTGTGTTATGATTTCTGCTGGTGGAGGGGTTTTGAACTTTGGTACTTACTGTTTCGCTGTATGATTTTATTTGTTTTGTATGTTTGTTTTAGTTCCATTGTAGCTCCTTGTAGATGAGATGTTTTGTGAGTCATGTTTGGTTTGTGGACTGGTTGTGGTTATTGGGTATTGTGTCTTCGGCCTCCATCCTATCCAAGGTTGTGGGGGGGGTACTTTCAGTTATATTTTTGTCATTTTCAGATAGTTTCATTTTACCTGG
Organism: Sepioteuthis lessoniana; assembly: GCA_963585895.1. NCBI lineage: Eukaryota > Metazoa > Mollusca > Cephalopoda > Myopsida > Loliginidae > Sepioteuthis > Sepioteuthis lessoniana. The sequence continues at coordinate 53,250,208 of OY757925.1, read as the reverse complement.
GGATGATTTTATTTTGCTTTTAGTTCTGTTTTTGGAGGTAGATCGATGACTTGATTGGCTCCTTTTTTGGTTTGATGGTTCTTTTTAGTTTGCATTTTCTATAATGTAGGTTTTATTTAAAGGTTTGGTTATGGTCTTGTTTTCCATTTGGTTTTGTTCTGTTTCAGAGAGGGATGTGGTTCTATTCTGTGTATTTGGACAACTTGAAGTAAATTCTTTACTCAGGTTTTTGGGGGTTTGGTTGGTTTTTATTAGGGTTTTTGTGTGGAGAGATGGTTCTTATTTCTTCTCTTGGAGGTTGTTTAAAGGGATTTGTTTCAATGTATTTTGATGTTTTTTTTTCCAGTATATGTTCAGTTATAGGTTTAGGGTTTGTACTGTTGGAGGAGAGTTTTAAGAGTATGGGTTTTATTTCTTGACGAATTCTGGCCAGTCTTTAGGTCCTAGTATGAGCAGCTTGGAGATGAGTTCTTGGTAGTTTTCTTCTTTTTTGCTCTGTTTTTGGGTTGTTTTGGGAGATTTGGGAATAGGTTTTGTTATTTATGTAGCATGACCTCTTTGGTTACCAGATCATGGACTGCTCAGCGACCAGGATCCAGTCCTCAAGCATTACGGGTTGCCACCCACGGCCAACAAGTAGCCTCATGGGGGGGGGTTACCCCTCTGCAGAGGTGCAGTCAGCGTATTCTACAGCCCCAGCCAACAGGGCATTATATAGTCCTTTAAGTTTTCTGCACACAGTTATGATATCAAGTATAACTATCAAATAATATACAAACAGATCAATTTGACCAATAAATGGGGTCCTAACAAGTACTACCACTCTGGGTCAGAGTGGACCTGGGAGTAATGGCAATAAAGGGGTACTCCAAATTTGCCAGAACTCAACACCAGGCACAGTTTAGTGCCATACTCAAGAAAATCTAAGAGAAGGAAAACTGAATTCAAACTAGGCCTGGAGAGGATAAGCTCTGCCGAGCTATACCTGCCCAGGACATGCTATATATGAGTAACCCACACCAGGTTATGAGATAAGATCATTTCAATTTAGAAAAAAATGAACAATGCACAAAGGTGAAAATTTGAGTAAATTCAAGACAGATTAAAGTATTAGAGGATTTTTGAATTTGTTTTAACAGAGTAGGGAGAATAGACATGTAAAACCATTTGAATGCAACATAAAAAAATTGACTGTCACAGCCTGCTTGTGATAGAAGGAAAATGCATACAGGAAAAACAAGTGTTGAGATTACTCTGACAAATACTGATATTACTGTTAAAAATAAATAAATAAAGCATTTAAAATTATCTTTTATTCCAACAGAAGACTATAAAAATATACAGAAAAAGAATTTTGAAAAATATTTTTTTTTTTTTTTAAAGTAATGTAGAGTCTCTAGCCAAGCAGAAGTTGAATAATAAAATAGAGATATTTCTTTATGGCATACCGAAATAACAATGGACCATCAAGATGTGTTTTACTTAAGATGGCAGCATGTCATTAAATGGCAAGCCTCTAAAATTAGTAGACCAGTGTGTATATCTCAGTAGCAATATTTCATCATAAAATAAAATGAGAATTCTTCCAAGCTGTAATATCAGTATTACTGGATAGCTGCACCACTTGGACTCTAATGAAACACAGGAAAAAGCTAGATGGCAACTGCAAAAAGATAGATGCTGTTTTTGAACAAATCCTGAAAGCAGTACCCTACAAAGCAGCAATAATATGGTCATTTACCTCCCATCTCACAAACCATCCAATTAAGATGACCAAGGCACTGCTGGAGAAGTAAGAATCAACTCATAAGTGATGCTCTCTAATAGACTCTTACACATGGACAAACCAATGTTGACCTCTAGCAAAAATCTATATCAGCTCTGAAGATACTGAATGAATCTTGAGGACTTATTAAGTGCAATGGATGGTAGGGATGGACAGCAAGAGAGAGTCAAAGGAATCTCTATTGTCAGTATGTTTTGATGATGGTGTGCTCTCAGTAATTTAAGATCATTACAAAGTGATTTTTATTCTAATTTTGCTTTATTCTTTCAGAAAAGAATCAACATATGCCTTTAAATGAGTAAACCACTATTTTATTTATTGGTTTGGCTACTGTTTAATGGCATATCAACCCTTGTGGGTTAATACTAAATCTAGTGGTTTCTTTGTATATATGATTTGTAAGCAAATAGTTTGTAGGTAAATATTTTTGTAATTCAATGAATTGTTAGAGCATGAGACTAAAGTTAGAAGACAATTTAAATTAATTGGGTATTTTGTTTAATGGTATATCAACTTTCAACCCTTAGGCGCTATTTAATGCACTTTTTTGTATATATGATTTCATGTGTATTAATATATCAATAAAAATAATTTCTATTAATTCATGTGTATTAATTGGAAGAAATAATTTTCATTAACTGTTTCTCATGACATGGTAGATCTTCAGCCACCACAACCAACTATCTAGCCTAAGTAATAGACAAAGTAGAGTGTTGCAGGTCATGTGACTACTTGGCATCAGGGTTACAAATTGCTCAGCCACTAGGATCTCTTAAGCATTACAGATTGCTACTCATGGCCGACAGGTAGCCCACTGAGGTGGAGGCTTTACCTTCTGAAGAGTTGAAGTCAGCATATTCTTCAGCCTCAGCCAACAGTATGGTCATTTATTGGAAGAGAGAAAAAAATATGCAATAATAATAGCCAAAGTATAATGTAACAAAACGTCAATTTTACAAAAAGATGGAGGACTGTAACAAAAGCGAAATAAGTCACTTACCACACTCTCATCAATGCTTTTAATATTGTTATGGCCAAAGTCAGCTTCTATAATGTGCTTCCAGAAAGCTACAATTAACGTCCCATCTTCATCTCGCCAGTGTGAGAATTCTTGAAGTAGTAAATCCTGTGAAGAAAATTTATCAAAAAGGAAAATAATTCAATATTAGTTACACTATATCCTGAACTAAATAATTCCTCCTCTCAGAAATTAAGACAATTTTATAGAAAAAAAACACCTACATGGCTTATGTATAAACCACATTTCTTGTTGCATTGAGAATTCTGCTCAGAGCCAAATTGACCTGACTGAATTCAGTGATTAAATAAAAACTAAAATTTCCAAATTGATATGTTTGAGAATTTATAGGACAAAAATCAGGCATAGATACATAGTTTGTATATATATATATATATATATATATATATATGTATACACACACACACGAGTTAGGATAGTGTAGGCAGAGAGTCAATGCCACTTGGTGACTAACAGTTTCTCACCTTTGTAATCATTGGACCAAGTGGTTACCATGCAGAATGATCAAAGGTAATTTAGTTTGTAGGGGATTTTGGGAAGGGAGATCTAGTTTATACTGCCTGGTTATTTATAAGCCTTATTGCATTAATTTTGTGATTTGCTAATTTATTTACTCTATGTTTAATTTATTTTCAAGTGTTTTTATTAATTGTTATTTTATCCTTTTTTTTATTATCAGTCTTTGGAAGAGTTAGTTTTCAAGTGACTTAGTAGGAATGTTTTCATGTCAACAACAGTATATAAATGTATTGTCATCACTTGGTCCAATGATTGCATAGGCAAGAAACTAAGCCTCCAAGTGCCATTGACTACTTCTACATTATCCTAACATATGGTCTATCACTGGAGTAGAGTGTTCACCAATGGACCAGGAAACCAGGGTTCAATCCCAGGTCGAGTCATACCAAAGACTAAAAGAAAAAAAAAAAGTACTTGATGCCGCCTTAACACTCAGCATTATAAGGTAAGAGTTAAGTGTAAAGTAGAGCAATCCAGGGAATGGAGTAGCAATTGATTGGTTTGGTTTGTTGGGTTTTATGGCATATCAACCTTTGTAGGTTATTTAATACCAAATCCATTTTTATGTAAATTATCAGTTCTATTTAAAACAATTCAGTTTAGCATGAGTACACAGTTTAATTGTCAATAACATTTCTATTTCAAACTATTCAAGTAGTTATATATAAAAATTCAGTTTAGTGTAAGTGCAGTTTCAATGTCAAAAAGAGTTCAATTTCAAACAATTCCATTTAGCATAAATACACAGTTTAAATGTAAGTACAGTTTAATTGTGAAAAATATTTCTATTTGTAGCTCTTCAGTTTAGTCAAGCAGGTCTAATTCAGTTTAGTATAAGTACAGATTTTGTTTACACACAGTTAATTGTCAAACAGTTCTATGTTAAATAATTCAGTTTAGCATAAACACGCAGTTTAAATGTAAGTACGGTTTAATAGTCAAAAACATTTCTATTTTAATCTATTCATGGTTTGTTAGGTTTTATGGCATATCAACCTTTGTAGGTTATTTAACGCCAAATCCTTTTTTATGTAAATAATCGGTTCTATTTAAAACAATTTAGTTGAGCATGAGTACACATTTTAATTGTCAAAAAGATTTCCATTTCAAATTATTCAAGCAGTTATATGTAACAATTCAGTTTAGTGTAAGTACAGTTTCAATGTCAAAAACAGTTCTATTTCAAACAATTCAGTTTAGGATAAGTACGCATTTTGATTGTGAAAAACATTTCTAGCTATTCAGTTTAGTCAAGCAATTCTAATTCAGCAAATTCAGTTTAGTTTAAGTACAGATTTTGTTTTCACATGGTTAATATTCAAAACAGTTCTATGTTAAACAATTCAGTTTAGAGTAAATACAGTTTCAATGTCAAAAAACAGTTCTATTTCAAATAATTCAGTTTAGCATAAACACGCAGTTTAAATGTAAGTATGGTTCAATTGTCAAAAACATTTCTATATCAAACAATTCAGTTTAGCATAAGTATGCCATTACTTTTATTTAACCCATAGATAGAGCTCTATCAAGTGCTACCACGCTAGGCCAGAGTGGGCCTGGGAGCAATGGCAATGAAAGGGTGCTCCATATTCCCCAAGGCCCCAGCATTACTGGGAACTCATATCCAGGACACTCATTGGGGGAGTCTTACCCCTCTGCAGAGGTGCAGTCAGTGTATTCTACAGCCCCAGCTGACTGGGCAAAGTAGCTATTGAAAAGGGAACCTTCAGGTCACCCTCAACAACTTTACTTATATTATTAATAGCTGTGTGTATGTAGCACTTTTCAGTGTACAGTTACTACACTGATTCTAGGCAAATCACTGATACTTCACTTTTATCCGAGGTAAAAGTACCGAGAAGCTATATATTTTTCATAGGCAAACAAATAATGCTTATTTTTGACATGCTAATATTTTTTGTTTTCACAATTGCAACAGGGTTGATATTCATAGATTCATGCTTTTACAGGATCTTTATCATCCAAATTTACAGGTGTAATATTGATCTGCAATGAACCCAGTGGATCTTGTTGACAGATACATCTGGCCATAGCTAAGATCAAAATGATTCTGAAAACAAACATTGCATGGATGTAAGGTGTAGCCAGTGAAGGGCAAGCATCACGTGGATGTGGGCCGTGATCAATGAAAGGCAAGTGTTGCGTGGGTATGAGCCATGATCAATGAAGGATAAGTGTTGTGTGCGGTCGTATGGGAGTTATAAGACTATATAAGGTCAAAAATTTGGGGCTGAAGCACATCCTCTGGCAGTTCTGACTCCCAACTGCCCCTGTATGTGAGCAAACTCTCTCCAATCACTCTACTGCTCCACACAAGTGTCACTGTCGACGAATAAAGACATAAGACTATATTTTTTTTTATACATGTGTGTTCATCGCTGTTAAGACCCAGTATATTTATTATCATCCAAATTTTTTCTGATTGTTTATAGTGATTTTTGTTTTATATATCTGAATTTTTTAGATTATTCTATGTGTATTATTGTTATTTGTATTTTTTTTTTAAATTTTATGTTTGCTTTGTAAGAGGTGTTCACCTATAAACCAATGTCTACAGATATCAGATGGTCATCAATTTCTATCCACATTTAATGTCTATTTTCTTAGTCTTGGTTGGGTTTTATGGCATATCAACCATTGTAGGTTATTCAATGCCAAATCCATTTTTATACAAATAATCAATTCTATTTCAAACAATTCAGTTTAGTATGAGTACCAAGTTTAATTGTCAAAAACATTTCTATTTCAAGCTATTCAGTTTATTCAAACAGTTCTAATTCAGCCAATTCAGTTTAGTACAAGTATAGATTTGGTTTACACACATTTAAATGTCAAAACAATTCTTTATTAAACAATTCAGTTTAGCATAATTACATAGAAATATTTTTGACAAAACTATTTCAAGCTATTCAAATAATTCACTTCAGCATAAGTATGCAGTTTAGTTCTATTAAACCCATAGACAGGGCCCTATCAGGTGCTACCACGCTAGGCCAGAGTGGACCTGGGAGCAATGGCAATGAAAGGGTGTTTCGCATTCCCCAAAGCCCCAGCATCACTGGAACCTCACCATCAGATTGTTTAGTGTCATATCCAGGACACTCGTTGGTGGGGGCTCTTACCCCTCTACAGAGGTGCAGTTGGCATATTCTACAGCAATACACAGAGTTAATGTCAAAACAGTATTATTTCAGATAATTCAGTTTAACATAAGTACACAGTGTAGATGTCAAAACAGTTCTATTTTAAACAATTCTATTTAACATAAACACACGGTTTAAATGTAAAAAAACAGTAAACTCAAGAAACCAAGGTTTAGTTCTATTTAACCCATAGAGGACCCTTATCAAGTGCTACCATTCCGGGCCTGAGTGGACCTGGGAGCAATAGCAAAGGGGTACTCTACATTCCCCAAAGCTCCAGCATTACTGGAACCTCACCATCAGATTGTTTAGTGTCATAACTAGGACACTCGGAGTTCTGACTCCTCTGCAGAGAAGCAGTCTGTGTATTCTACAGCCCCAGCCAACTGGGTAATTTCTTAGTCCTCTTTGATATTCTGGACAAAAGAACCAATGTAATCAATAGTATTGTTCAATCAAAATTGGGGAGGGTTCTTCAAATTACATTTAAACACAAATTGAATTGGAAAAAGAAAAAAAATTTCTGAAGACTTACTTTAATTTCCTTCATGGAATGATGAGCTTCAATTTTCTGTAAAGTCTGTTTGATTGTTTCAAACCCAGTGATTAGCATTGAATTGCAATTCAAAATCTGAAAACATTTCAATATTTATCATTAAAGACTTTCTTAGAATCTCAAGTGAAAAATATTTTTTTAAAGAAACAAATTTCTGAAATTATTTACCATATATATGCGTGTGCCTTTTTGAGACCGAAATTTTCACCTAATATTGGTGGGGAAAACACAAACTAAGCTGAGCCTTGGCTAACTATTTACACACACACAGTTTGTATCTCATATATGGTGAGACCCACTAATATTAGGCTAAAATTTAAGTCTAAGAAAGTCATATGATTTGTGAGTATACACAGTCCTAGAATCATTATTCATTTTTATTAATATATTTCTTTCATTATAATTTTAGTTGATTTTTCATCACCACTAACTTCCAGACTGTTAATCTACAGCAGAGCTTCTTAAAATATTTGCTTTGTGCATCCCTTTGAAACAAATTTAATTTCCAGTCACCCCAAATAAGTTGATTGAATATTGCATACACTTATTAGGTCTCACTAGATGTCATGGGAAGAGTGGGTGATTTAAAAAAATGTTTTCAATTTTAACAAACATTTTTATAAAATATAGATAAGTTATTATACATGAATATTGTATCATAACATCCAGACAAAAATACCAATTAATAACAGGTAATTCATAGGTCAAGTCAGGGTTCCATGCTATTGGTACCATGTAACCCAGTACAAATTGAACACCCACTGACCTGAGAAATATCATGAAGGGAAATTATTTGGTATGGTAACCTGATAATCTAATCGGTTATAGGTAAAATATAAAGTACAAATTATTAAACTAGGTCTAGACTGGAATATGACAAAAGGACAGAAAAATAAGAAATGTTCATATACTGTTCAAATGAAGGACTTTTCTTTCCCAATAGGATTAGATCAATTTAGCAGACTGCTTGATTTTAAAAACATGTCAACACATCTACAATTATTTTATGCATTTTATGTCCATATTAACATTTTTTGTATGGTAAGTTTTCTTTTAGGTTTTTTTTTTTTTTTGCATACAGTCCTATTGAATATAAATATTTTTTTAAACAGACCTATTTGACCCATGGATGAGACCCTAACAGGTAATGCCACTCCAAGTCAGAGTGGACCTGGGAATAAAGACAATGGAGAGATGACATCATATTTCCCAGAACTGGCACCTAATCATTGAATGCAGTTTAATATTGTACTCAGGAACACTGTTTTTTGTTGGGTTTTTTTGTGAGGGGTCTGGTCTTACCCATCTGCAAAGAATAGAATCAGTGTTCTTCTAAGCCCTGCTAACAGAGTTACATCAATTTAGCTTTCTATATTATTAAAAAAACATTTGGAAAGAACAGCATTAAACCAATACCTCAAGTGTTTGTAAGGATTTAAATAATGTCAGATCAAAGCGCAACTCATTCATGTCAATGTTGCTGCTTCCAACAGGATCACGGCTACCACAGATCTGAAACAAAATTAAAATCCAAAAATGAAAAAAAAAAAAAAAGAAAAAATTTTAAGATTGTGACAAAAAGATATAAACGAGCACAAAGAATATCAAACAGAAAGCAAAATTATTCATTGATAATTTTAGGTATCCTATTGTTCTTTTCACATTTCAGTCAATTAATGCAAAACTGATTTTGCCTTTTAGAATTCAAAATAAATGAAATGAGTTGACCTTAATAGCATATCAATCTCTCTAGAGTAATTTTATGCCAACAGGTAAGGAAATCGCATTCATTTTATATTCATATCAACACCAGCCCAATTGGCTAGGGCTGTAGAATACAGTGACTGCATCTCTGTAGAGGGGTAAGACCCCCTCCAATGAGTATCCTGGATATGACACTAAACCATCTGCTGGCAAGTTTCTAGTAATGACTTAGGGGATGCTGAGTATCCCTTCATTGCCATTGCTCCCAGGTCTACTTTAGCCAGGAGTGGTAACACTTGACAGGGTTCTATCTATAGATTACATAGAATTGTTTGGTATTCAAACCGAGTGAAAACAAATGACTTATGCTAAATTGAATTGTTTGAAATAAAACAGATCATTTAATTGTGTGTATACAAATGACTGATGTTTAATTGTTAGTGATACATAGCAATACTTGGAACCATTTAACTGAGCAAAAGAATGAGCTTAGCTCATTTAAAAAACGTTATTAACAAAATGTTTACAAATTTATATATAAGAGGATTTGACATTAAATAATCTGCAATGGTTGATATGCCATAAAACCAAACCAAACTTAGACATCTTGTATCGTTATTTAAGAGTTTGTTTCTTTTTACACAAGGAAGGAAAAAGACAAAATTTGTTCTAGTGTTAGGACTTTTGCACAGTCCTATCAATTTTTAAACAGATCTATTTGACTCATAGATGGGACCCTAACAAGTACTACCACTGTAGGTCAGAATGGGCCTGGAAGTAATAGCAATGAAGGGGTACTCCTCACTTTCCTAATCTTAAGAATTGGAGCCTTCTCATCAGATAGAGTTTAAGTGTAGAGGGGGGGTCTTACCCATCTGAAAGCAGATACAGTCAGCACATTCTAAGCCCCACTAACAAGGCTATCATTTCAAAAGATTTAATACATTCAATCAAAAGTTTACTTTGAAAGAAATCAGAAAGCATTGTTAAACCAAAAAAATTATAGCAACAGTTTGTAGATTGTAACTTACCCACCAAAAAAAAATATTTTCATTTTCTGAGTTTGTAATATTTATAAATCTGATCAAATTTGATTAAGAAACATTTTCTTCAGTTTTTCAACATTCTACAAATAACAAAATATTAATAGACATAAGACTGCTGCTACTGTTAAAAACAAGGGAGGCAGCAGGGAGAGGAGCTAAATAATAGTACTTGAATATAGTTAATTTGAACAGCATGTCAACCCATCTTGGTTATTTTATGCCTATAGGTTAAGGAATTGTTTCCATTGGACATTCCTATTTACATTTTTTATATAGCCATTTATTAAGAGTTTTATTTTATTTTTTTTCCATACACACTCCTTATGATTTTTAAACAGATCTACTTGACCCACAGATGGGACTCTAACTGGTACTACCACTGCAGGTCAGAGTGGACCTGGGAACTGGAGCTGGCATTAGAACTAGTTTATTGTCATATCCAGGACACACCCATTTTGGGGGAGAGTGGGTTTTAGCTTTTGGCAGGAGATACAGTTATCATATTCTAAGCCCAAAACAGGTTGGGCTGCTGCTAAAGACAAGAGAAGAGGTGCTAATTAACAGTACCAAAATCATCCCAAAAGTGATTAAATTGACATATGCAAAAGAAAGAAAGAAAAAAGAAAAAAAACGTCCCTCCAATACTACGCTGACTTTTCAACAACATTAAATTGCCAGTCTCTACATTATATCGGAATGATAAATTAGATATAATAACAGCCTTATTATTGTATTACTAAGGTTACCTAACAAGTGACAATTTGTTTCCTGATTTTCATTGCATAGCATACAAGTGTGTAGTGTAGTTAACATTGACTGCATTGTTGGTGATGGCTAATCATTGGCTGGAGAGTGGAGGGAATCAATTTTAGGGCTAGGACTTTCTGTTCAGTCTCTGATAATTTTAATGGTATATCAATCATTCTGGGGTTATTTAATGCTTGGAGATTAGGCAATAGCGTAAATTGTACTTTATTTTTTGTACAGTTTCTTATATGATATCAAGTATTCCTACCAAATACAAATAGTTTGCACACACATCTATTTGACCCATAGAGGGGACCCTAACAGGTCCTATTACTCAGAAATGTGAGAAAAGAAGTTAATCAAGCCCCTATATAATATGAGGTATAGTCACATGATAAGATGTTAGTACACATAACATTCATACACACACAAAAAAAAAAAAAAGTACTAATGTGGGAATATACGTCCATGGCTCATGTGTGTCTGCACTATATCACCCAACACTGTACAGTATTTCTCTGCAGGTTTACATTGAAGTGCACGAGTTCAAGACAAGTCCGCAAAGAAAAAAAAGGTGAAAACAAAAAGCTTGACAATATATTGTTTAACAGAAGAGGGGTTAGTGACACTTTATAAAATGTGTGTGTGGAATTCTCACTTTTGCTATAGACGGCTGGCGAAATTCTTTAGGTTAAACTAAACAGACTGCTAGGTTTTTAGGCTTGACATGACTTTCTGTCTCTCCTTAGTGGATCCCCCAGGCAGAATCAACAATAATTGTTTGTGTGTGTGTATATATATGGAGGGTTGAATCTTTCCTACATCTGGGCCTTGGGCCACTTATAGACTGAACATAAAAATATTGCCAGACTGTATGTCTCTAGGACACCCCAAAAAATGTGATAAAATTTAAGCCTTTTAAGTCACAGCTACTGCTTTATCTAACCATCTCCACTTAGACTGGAAGAAGTGGATGATTGGTTCATGCACAAGGTACATATGGCTATACACACGCTCAACACATCCATGCAAATATGTCCAGGCCCCTATATGGACATACATACATGTACCCACACCTACGCATGTGTCTACACACATGGCTAATTTTTATATACTACCACACCAAAGGTCCATAGTATCATAATTTAGAACAGTCTAAAATGAGAATAAATTATAGAATGGGTCAGGTGGTTGATGAAATACATTTATATTTCCAGTGTCCATAATATTTTTAGGTTTTAACCTGCTCTGCCATAATAGCTCTAACCAATTTTTTTATACAAAAACTTTGTGTGTGTGTGTGTGTGTTCAGTGCTGTCCATAAATAAGTATACCTTAGTGTATGCAAAGCCCTACCAACAGAACAATCTATTTCTGTGGGTGCATGATAAAGACATCCAATACTTATAACAGATCAACATAAGCCATGAAAAAAAAAATACTAGTAATGGATTCTGAAAAAAAAAAAAAAAAAAAAAAAAGGTACAAAGTTGTATCTTTAAAATAAAGTCAAAGATACAATTACCTTGAGGTGCTTTAGTCGTGTGATGAAGTCAAGAATATGACCTATGTCTTTCTTCACATCACCACTATCTGGAAAAAGAAGAGTGAATCCTGAAATGACATTGGAAAATGGAGAAGAAGAAAATTATCATTTTTTTTCTTGTTAGAAAACAAAAACAGAATCAAGAAAGTGCTTCATGAGTATGAATGCAAAAAGCAAAAGGATTGAGGATCTTGCACAAGATCAAAGCAGGACATGCCGAATGACAGGAAGCAGATGGTGATGCTGTTCAAGTAGTAATAGTGTCCGATATCAAAAACACATTGAGTTCATTGCTTAAAGTCTACCAAGCAGAAGTATAGGGGTAGAAAATGTGGTTACTAACACCAGGATTTTACAGGTAAACACAAAGGAAAATTAGAATTTCACACAGGTTTCAAATTCATTTTCCTTCAAAGAAAATTAACACAAATAAACAAAATTAGAAACCAGAACAGTTTAAAAACAGAATCAGTATATGAGAAAAAGTGAAATATTTTGCAATATTTCAGTACATTATTGTTTGCAGAGTGTATATCACATGACCAAAGCAATTCCAGCTATGGCTGGTAGTATCATGTTAGCAAGTGCACTCATATTGTGCATTGCTTCATTTCTTGTCCAATTTGAAAGCCACATATATGTACATATAACATAGTCTAATTCAGAAACTTATGCTTTACAAGTCTGAGCTGGGTCATATTGCTGCAGAAGCAACCAAAAGAACTTTTTAAGTGAAAGGTGAAGGCACAACTGATCACAGTACAGTAATCAGATGATTCAAGAAATTTTGCTTGGGTTGCAAGAACATAGACAATTAGGCAAGGTTAAGTAACAGTAGATTCTGAGGCTGTGCTCCAAGTCGTAGAGGCAAATAGTACTTGAACAGTATCACACTAGATTGGTATCTCACAGAGTATGATTACCTTCACCACTAGGATAAAAGCATCTGGAATTGCCAAATTGTACCTCACATTACCTAAACATTGCAAAATGTTTGACTCCCTCTAGTAAAATATATATTTGCTTGTATTAACTCACTCAAGATCCCCTCTTTAGTACCCACTAAACTTAATGTCAAGTCACACCCTATTTAGAGAATTTATATTACAATTGATTACAAATAAACAAACAAGATATATTTAGCATATAATAGCTATTTCCCTTAAGAATTATAATGATCAGAGTGAGCATATTTGCAGATTATTGTTTTATCACTCAGAGTATTTTAATACTATTGTACTAACAAAAATCCTTACTTCTCCCTTAAGAAATTATAATAATTAAGGCAATACCACACACTAAGTTGAAAATTGAAATGAAAATTGTTTTATTTTGTGAGAAAATTTTAAACAGTATTGTGCTAAGAAAAATTTTGCTAGGGTGTTATATACAAAAATTGCATCATTATAATACCGATTTGTTCTTTATACAGGTAAGTGTGAAGTACTAAGTCCCACTAAAATAGTATCGGGGAATGGAATCACAAGCCTTGTTGCTTTTTAACCTAATGTATTGATCCAACCCAACCTCTACCATAAACAGGATACGACATAAGGTCATTTTTTTTTGTTTTGAACAAAGTACAACTGTTTTGAATTCAGTTTTCCTTCTCCTAGACCAGTTGCCATACCAAGGTTAAAGAGCCCAATCTGTTATACTATTCACCCATAGCTGGGGAGAGAATAGTCAAATTCATACATTTCCTTAAGAGTATTAATACTCCAGAATTTGAATTCAAATTGCTAAGTTCAGTTCCTATGACGATAACTGTTACAACATAAGCACCTCCTTTTTAACAGAATGGAGTTAAGATATCATGTTATAGTGATGTATTATTTAACAACTGCTTTATATAAAAATGAACAATTTTGCTTTATTCTCTAATTATTCAATGACTTAGGAACATTGATCTTTAATACAGTATATACTCAATAATGAATGACTGTATAATGAATAATCCCTAATTTTTAGCCACAAAAGATGTTTTTATCATATATAGTGCATAATGAAACTCCTAACTTTTGGCTAAGCTAGCCTATAAAAAATTCTTTTAACATCCAATGACATAAAGAGAAGACATTCAAACACTTATTTATACTTTCAAAACTACTATAATACAATCAAAATCAATACAATACCATAAGTAAACAGTGTAGTCTAAACCTTTATGTAGTTTACCATGGTTACTTTAATATTTCAAACATACTAAAACCCCACTCCTGATACACAATAACATTGATAATCAATTACATATGATCTTATATTAAGTATGCTTGAGCAGCATTATTTACTTTTAAATTTTCATAAACATAGGCCATTTACTCCAAGTCTGACCAATGTTGCCGCAGAGCCGAGCTAATGCCTAAAAATGAAGTTTTTTTTTTTTTTACATAACTTTACTATTTTCAAAATTTGTACAAATTATATACACAAGTGTTATAAATAGTAAACAATGTTAAGTAAAAACTTTATCTAAATAGCCTTTGTTTAGGTATTGGCTATACAGAGACACTTTGGATCAAAGTTATGGCAAGGTTAGGTCTATAGACAAGATAAGCTCTAACATTTCAAAGACATCTCATGGTATAAATGACTCCTTGAAAAAAAAAAAATTTTTTTAAATTGGTCTTTAAAAGTTGTTCCTTACACGAGTATATATAGTATGTTTGACATAGTGAACTTATATTTGATTAGTATATCTTCCATTCATTTTATTTGTATGAACAACATTTGAGGAAGTCATGATTCAGCTTTAACAACATTTGGAACAAAAGTCACTATTTGTCAAAACAGAGAACTAGTTCAACAACCAAAAACTGAATATTAAACAACTAAAACTTAAAAATCTACTGAAGTAGTCGTTATGCAAACTTATTTCTATCTTTAACTTCAGTTATTTCTGTTTTTTTAAAATCTCATAAAAAAGTTTATGAAATACTTTCATATAACAAACAAAGCCAAGAGACTTGTTTCTAATATACTCTAACTCACAACGGCAGATGGAAACTTGTTTTCCTTCTTGACAACAATGTCTGGTTCCTTCAACAATCATGTTTCTTCACACTCTTTCAACAAAGGTCCACTCTATATGCTCCAAGTGTCACTCTTGTTTTCATTTGCTTCCAATGGTCATTAACTAAAGATTCCAGTCTATTGCTTTGGAGTACTTGTATACAAAACTCACGCATAGTCATAAACAATAGCAACATAAACACTCAAACCTCCACATGCACACAATTCACATTATAAATGGCCATTTCTGTGAAAGACACGCCATTGCATTAACCCAATTTTAGCTGCTAATTTTATGCTTAGTCATCATAACTCAAATTTCTTTATGATATATAAAAATAAAAAAAAATAAAAAAAAATAAAAAATTTTTTTTAAATTCTTTTAAAAAGTAAAAATGGTCCCTTTATCCTTCCTTCAGTTCAAATTATTTCAAGATTGG
Source organism: Sepioteuthis lessoniana (assembly GCA_963585895.1). Classification (NCBI taxonomy): domain Eukaryota; kingdom Metazoa; phylum Mollusca; class Cephalopoda; order Myopsida; family Loliginidae; genus Sepioteuthis; species Sepioteuthis lessoniana. The sequence continues at coordinate 53,234,649 of OY757925.1, read as the reverse complement.
TGAGATGATGTTGCCTTAATGGAAAAGTCAAAATTCTGTTTTTTTTTCTTAAACCAAGTACAAAATAAACCTAAGCAAATGGGGCTGATGTAAGCAGGGGAAGCAATGAGTCTGTGAATAAACAAACAAAATATCAAATTAAATAAATACAATTCAACAGTAAATAATGAAGAGTACAATCATTATACACAGAAAATTTATTTTCATCTGAATATCTGAGATGAGGAATTATATATATATATATATATATATATATTATACACACACCCAACCCCTTCACCATAGGTGGGGGTGTGACACAAGGTCAATTTTTAAGCATAATAAAGCAGTTTGAATTCAGGGAGTTTTTTCCCTTCTCCCAGACAAAGCTAAAGGTTCAGTCTACTATTTACCCATATGTATTTACCAAACCCCTCCACATAAGAGACAAGGTCAATTTTAAGTAAAAAATTAAGTAAAAAGTTTGAATTGAGTTTTCATTTTTCTAGACCAGTTGCCATACAAAGGTTAAAGAGCCCAGTCTGTCGTCTTTACCCATAGAAGAGATGGATTTATGCCTTTCCCAAGGGCATTAGCACAAAGTGAAATGCAAACAGCCTCATTCTGGATTTGAAATCCACCAATTCCATTTTCTATGATGGTAATCATTACACTAAATGTGTTATACATTGACAAACTTGGATTAGCGTCCTCGTTTTAGTTTAACAAAGTTTTGACTGAAACATTGTTTAAAACAACAAAAAATACACTAGTCCAAGTACATCAATATATATATTCTTAACTCATGCAGTCATTATGACTAAGGAAGTGTGGGTGGGCTCAAATGACTAGCAACAAAGATAGAATCAATGAATGGAATTCAAACTACAGCTGGAAAAGGTAACAGTGACAATACTATTGCTTTTGGGAAAGGCATTACTTCTTTTCAGGAAGGATTCAATTTCATTGTTTAATGGCATGCCAACCTTTGTGCATTATTTAATGCCAAGCCATCTTTATAAAAGGATAGTAGTCGTACTATTTAACCTAGAGCTGAGGGATAAAAGAGTTCATACTTTTACCAGTTATTAGTCTGAAAGTGAATGTAATAGCACAACTGGAGAGGGTGGGGTCTAACTCACTATGATGTTGCAGTCCAACATGTTAGTCACGACACCATGAGGAAGCCCTACGCTCTTAGCTGTGAGTAAATAAATGCCCATGAGACTTATAAAGGCAATCCACTTTAATTGTTCAATAATAGGTGAGGTCATGTAATCCAATACAACCTGTTGCATGTTACTTGGAGACAGTGTGGGCACTGCTAAATAACCTTCCTGAATGATTTTAATGGCAAGTCTAGGGTTATTTTATGCCTAGAGGTTAGAGAATCCTTCATTGTACACATTTATATTTTTTGTGTTTCTTTAGAGGTCATTTTGCACACAGTCCTATTGAATATAAATAATTTTTAAACAGACAAGTCAGAATATAAAAACATTTGATTGTCCAAACAATTTCTGATATGTTAATGACTTCTCAAAGTTACAGTCATTTTGTTTTGAATTTTGCTTAAATATTGAATACCTGAAAGTCTTCATACAGAACTATTGCTCAACTAGAAATTTGTTTTTTTTAAGCAGTTCAAGATTTTTTCACATGGTTATAAGATCAAGTATTATCTGATAGAAATCTTTAAACAGATCTATTTTGCCCATAGATGAGACCCTAACAGATACTACCACTCCAGGCCAGTGGTCATGGTAGTAAAATGGTAGTAATGAAAGAGTACTCCACACTCCCTAGAACTGGAGCCTCACCATCAGATGAAGTTTAGTGCCATACCCAAGACACAACCTTTTTTTTTGGAGGGGAGGTCTTTCCTCTCTACAAGAGATACCAGGTGGATAGATGACATGAAAAAGAATTACTCAGCACGATACCCTGACAACCTCAAGTGTTATGTAAGACTCGTTATCCAAATCATAAAAAATATTTAACATTTTATCATCAATCCTTCAAGATAAACTTCTGACTTTGCACAAAATTCATATCAAATCTAATAGTGAATTTAACCAAGTTACTAAAACTCTAAAAGTGATTTGCATTTTAATCTACTAGGAGGAAAAAAAAGAACAAGTCTGTAATGGAAATTTTCATTCCTTAAGTATCCTATATAAGACTTGCTAAAGAATACTGTTCTTCATATAAGAGATACCAAAATTGAATTACTAATCCTAATCTGCAAAGCTGGTCCCAGAGTCTTATCCCACTTACCCAAAACTATGATACAGGGCCCCTACTCTACTACATGCCAATTTTCATCAGTAGTATTCATATAAAATAGAAAATTTATTGTACCTAATTATGTACAATAATAGATTATAACATCATATATATATATATATATATATATATATATATATATATATATATATATATATATATATGAACAATTCAACTATAAATACTAATGTATCAAAATACAAATTAGTTTCAGATTAAAGAGAAAAAGAAAAGGCAGACAACTATCTCAACACAGAGGAGTTAAAATTATTTTTCCAGATTTAGACAAATTTAAAGAGAGAGAGAGACTAATGCAATGTCAAAATAACTTTTCATCCTTTAGCAGTTGATTATACTTTATTTTTTTTAAATCTACTCTCCTGAAGGATTGGTTGGGTTGGTTTTTATAGCATTATCAACTATTGTAGATTATTTAATGCCAAATCTTTTTTATACATCTATATTAAATATATATGATTTGTAAGCATTTTCTTGATAACCTTTTTAAACAAGCCCAAGTGTTGTTTTTTTTTTTGCACACAGTTAAATGATTTCAAGTATTGCTATATACAGTAACAGTCACAATTTAAACAAGTCATTTGTTTGCACACATTTAAATAGATATACACGATATGTAAGAGATAAGTTTGTAATTTTATTTTTAAATGAGTTAGAACTAATTTGTTTACACAAATATTGCTATTGTTTCTACATAGTTAAATGTTTTCAATTATTAACACTTATTATATTCAATATTAATCATTTTTTGCACAGTAGTTCTAAGTATTGCTATTTAACAATTTTTCTATTCAACATAACTCATTTGTTTCCACACAGCTAAATGGCTCCAAGTATTATTTTGTATCACTAACAATTCAATTAAACATCAGTCATTTGTTTATACACAGTTAAATGATCCAATTGTTTTATTTCTAACAATATAGCATAAGTCATTTCAGTTTAAATATCAAAGTTCTATTTGATACATAGATAGGACCTTATCAGGTGTTATCACTTTGGGTCAGAATGGATCTGGGAGTGATGGTAATGAAGGGGTACTACACATTTCTGGAATCATACTATCAGATTATTTAGTGTCATATCCAGAGATGCAGTTGGTGTATTCTACACCTCCAGCTGACAGGGCTAACTCCTGAAGAAATGTCCCCAGCCCCAACAAGAGGACTTAGTGTCCTCAATCAATATTCTATAATCCCCATGACAACAGAATAGTTAATCTTGACCCCTGCATAAAGCACTACTGAAACCTACTCCTCTTGAGCCTCCAAGCAAGTCAGGGGCTTTGGGAATAGTATGCACCAGCCCTGCTAATCTGGATCATTAAAATCATAATCTGAATTAATCAGTCAGGTGATTAAAAAGAACCAATGTCTATTAAGTGAAATGTCTAAATACTAACCACAGGTAGGTTCAGGAAGTTTCAACCTTTCTGTCAGAGCATAAAGGTGAAGAGTTGTCATTTGGAATGGTTCTTTAGCTTGAAGAATCAATTCACCTGAAAGGGAAAAAAATTCATTATTAATAAAGAGTGATTAAACAGAAGAAATATTGAGTCCACTATATTAACCTTTTGCAAGCAGAATAATATTTTTTTCACAAACCATACATAGGCAGACAAACAGTTTCTAATTTTTTTGATAGGAAAATGTCTTAAATTGAACTATTAGCTGCTCATTGACCAATTCCCACATAATGTATAGAAACATCACAAGGAGTTTCCCACTATGGTGTAGGATAGTGTAAAGGTTGTTTTACAAAATATCAATTAAAAAATTACTGCTTTATAATTTTCATGCTTTTGTACTATGACAATTGCTGATCAATTTGGTTTTTTTTTGTTTAATACATGATTAACTGACTTATTTGAACCTATCCACTAATTTGTAAACTTTCAGGAAATTATTCACCAACTCTAGAAGGATCAAAATTATCTGCCTTTTAAAGAGTTAACATTTGCTGTTGCTTCTTTTATTTCAAAAGCCTGCTGGGTGGCACCTCCCAAAGAGGATACTTAATATTGCTCATCAACAATAAGAGGCTCATTAGGAGGATCATGAGAAATTCATTAGCTGTTGAATGTTTGGCTCTGCAAGAAAAGAAGCAATATTCTACCTGAATAAAATTCTGGAAGAAATTCTACTGGAAACTGAAAATGAAAATTCAAAATGCTTCACTAATAACAAATCCCTCATTGACCCACATTCTTCCAGAACCCTTCAAGATAAGAGGTTGATACTGGATGAAGCCATTATTAAAGATGAAAGGGAGAAATTAGTGTGGTAAAGTTGATTAACATTGAAGGTTTACAGGCTGACTCCTGGACAAAAGCTACAGCATCATCAGAAAGTTTACTCGATATCTTGTAACAAGAAAATATCAACTGAACATTGACAGGAACAACAAATGGAGTTTTGATTATCTTCCTTGATTAGTGGGTTGGTTTTTAAGGCATATCAACTCTTGTTGGTAATTGATTGCTAAAGTATGTTTTTACATGTCTACTAAATATATATGATTTGTATAAAATTGTTTCAAGTATTGCTATGCAATTCTAATAAATCAAATTCAACAGTAATTTTTTTTTTTTTTTTTTTTTTTTTTTTTTTTTTTTTACACACAGTTAAATGGTTTCAAGTATAGTAAATGATTAAACAGCTCTATTTGACACACAGATGAGACCCTAACAAGTACTACCACTCTAAGTCAGAGTAGACCATGGAGTAATGACAATGAACAGGTACTCCACATTTACCAGAGCTCCAGGATTTGATCCTAACTTTCAGATTGTTTAGTGTTATATCCAGGATACTCGTTGGAGAAACAATCTTACTCCTCTGCAGTGATGCAGTCAGCATATCCAACCACCCCAGCCAACTGGGCTGTTATCTCCCTCAATCTAAAATTCTGTGTGCTTGATAACTATAAATACCCACCATCTTGAGTGATCTAGTTCTTACTCAGGTCTTGTTTCACAAATACAAAATGAATAATCAGAAAGAATAAACCTGGCATTAAACAAACTGAAAAATCAACTAATATTTTTTTTTATGGCAAGTGAATATAAGTGTGTGTGTGTGTGTGTGTAACAGATTTAGTGTCTTCAACCAATCAATTATCCAATTTATTTCATCTCTATTTACAAGCATTTCTTATTAATCCAAAATTTGACATTTGAATCTGCCAGCAGGCTATGAAGAAGTCCATAAAGATCTTGCCCAAAGGTGACATTGCATCTTTACATGATCAGTCAACTCTTGACATATTTCAGATATCTACTTATCTGATAAGAGACTAATCAATATCCTATCAGGCACCAAATGTTAACTCAAAAGCCAGATGCTATAGCAAATTATATTGCAAATAGTGATAGTTAAACTGATTTAAATCTATAGTTTTATAAAGAAGAGCTTCAATACTATTAAACCATGCATCATAAAAACTTTATATAATTTGCATAACATTCTAGTTTAACACAATTCCCCTTTTTAAAATATGTCTAGCAAAAATAATGGAATTAGTATACTTAGAATGATTTTAATGGTATGTTAACCAGATTGGGTTAATTGCCAGGAGGTTTATTGTACATATTTACAATTTTTGTTGTTTCTAATTAGTGTTTTTGCACACAGTAATGGGATATCAAATATTCCTCTTTAACACAAATAGTTTGCACACAGTTATATGGTTTCAATAAACTAATAATAATAATCCTAAATTAATCATTGAACAATTCTATTTTACCTATAGATAAGACCCTAACAAGTACTATCACACTGAGTCAAAGTGGACCTGAGAGTAATGGCAACAAAAAGAGTATTCCACACTCCACAGATTTCCTTAACTAGAGCCTCACAATAAGATGCAGTGTCATACCCAGGACACCCACTTTTTGGGGATGAGGGTCTTACTCCTCAGCAAAGGATACAGTCAGCATATTTTAAGCCCCACTGACAGAGAAAAAAAAAAAATAAGAGACTTAATTTACAATATGAACTTTACAAAATCTAATTATTTTGTTCCACAAGCTTCTCTTATCTTTCAACCAACTTTATAATTCTATCCTCCTAGAATTTGTACCTATCTAAGCAAATAACTACATTAGGTAGATTTTGTAATTAAAAAAAGATTACAGAGAATCATGTAGAGACTAGAATAAATAGTAATTGGGAGAATATAGCAGATGAGTAAAAACTTCCTATCCAAGCTACAACAATTATTTATGATCACCAAAGAAATTTATGTTAGTATTATCCATAATGTTATATATTTTATCTTAATTTCAAATGCTTTTTCATCCATAACTGGTTTCAGTTTGTTGAATTAGAAGCAAAATTTATTCAAATTAACCATGTTCTTGAAAAGGAGCTCTGAGTAGACAACTCCTATCCAATGTCACTACAAAAGAACTTTACAATTTCACCTGTTAAACAATTCAATCTCACATTGTACAGATTCTTTTTGAAAGAGAATAGTCATATGTCGGTTTGGGTTGAAACTGTGCAAGCCATGAATCAGCTCCATAAGGAGGGAGAGGATACAAAAATAAATTCAAAGAATATACTGGTTGATTCTTTATTTTCTCAAGTTCAGAACAGAAAGCATATGTGATACTTTACAAAAATTGACTTTAGTGCTGATTCCTAAATATTACAATCATAGACAGCAATCCAAATTTTTCATATCGTTTTGTCTGACAGTCAGCTAACTCTGCTAACAAAGTTCTGTCCAACCACAGTGGATCAAGTTGGAGGGGGGGGTTACCTTAGGCTGCAATTGCCTGTTATTTCCAAATTTCTTCCTTAAATATAACTGGTTTTAGGCTTCTAAAAGAAGCCACAGACATTTTGTGTGGATTGCCCAAAACTCAAATACTTAAAAAGATGATACTCTTGTCTACTGACCGCTGATCATACTAGTGCTAAAGACTTCTGTTTATGATGGACATTAAAATCTAATTCTTTCAAGCATATATCAAGAAATCCTTCTCTTTCTATTTTATCAAAAAATCTGACAAGCCCTCTCAACTTGTTCAAGCTATTCTTTTGATATTCCACACACATTATGCCTATATGCATACATTACTCATATAGACATATTCATACTTACATGCACATGCATTAGTGCACTGAAGAGCAGAAGAGCTTATAGTGTCAGTCACAATAAACAGCATCACATTTTTAGAGTGAAGACCAGCCATTTTACTTTGTTTACCCCATTATTTCTATGTTGTAAAGTATCCATTTTCTTTGTCACAATTTGTTATCCATTATGTAGTGAATCAAACAGATTTCATTAACTTATGTGGATGTCACAGAAGCAACTAACAATCAAACAGGAACAAATAATTTTCAATGCTTAGTTTGAATATTTTCAATATGTAGATTATCTCTAGCATCATAGATCCTTGATTATTTTCAAGTAATGATTTAATCACTATCAACCATAACTGGTCTATTTGATTCTGGATCATCATTTAGTAAGAAATCTCTACTTTTGACATATCATTAATAGTATCTTCCCATAGGAGACAATTATCTAAAAGAATGGGCATGTCTGTTGGGTGCCTTGTGGGATGTCATGATAGTCTCAAAACCCATTCTCAACATCTTTTGCTCTGTTCTTTGAACAGGAGACATTTTCTCCTGCTCTTACCATGAAACATTAAAGACATTTTTCTTTCACTTAAGTAGGCCTTTTTCCATTTTGTACCCTCTTCCACATACTGTTTGCTTGAAGAATATGTAGCAAATTTTGATCTATTGGGAAATATTAGAGAATTCTTGTCAATATTTCGTGCGTGTGTGTGTATATATATATATATATATATATATATATATATATATATATATATAATAAAATGTTTCTGTATGTTTAAATGAGATTTTATTTTCTTTCCATTTATTCAATGTTAGTGTATCATAGGTATACTAATGCTAATATAGGTCCTTGGTGAGTGGAGGATACAACTATATAACCAACCACCCTAGCACCAACCAACCAATAGATGTAATAAAAAAAAAAATTTAAAAAAAAATTTTTTTTTAAATTAAATTTAAAATGCATTTTTCAAAAAAGTTAATTTCCAATATATTTATACTATCATTTCAATATTAAAGATTAGCAAACAAATATACACTACCAGGGTGACAATCTGATAGAAAAGGGATTCTTTTCTTTCTTTAAAACACTTCAAAGCCATCAAAATGATAAAATTTTAACTAACAAAATTCTTTACCTCTGTTGTACAAATCTTCAGCAAGTGCTTGGGTAATTCCATGGATTTCCTACAAAAAAGGAAAATAAAAACTGAATACAAAAAAACAAGAAAAAAAAAATTTTTTTAAATAAATCTTCATCTTAATGCACATGAACTTGTAGCTGGCAATAATCCAAAATAGTTTATTAAGACCCAACTGAATACAGCTGTATAAAAGTTAATCGTAAAAGTTACAAACACACAAACAGTAATTAGCAAAGTAGCCAAGTTTAATAATATAAACTACCATTTTTTGCAAAGGTTATGTGATATCAAGAATTCCTATCTAATAGATAATTTGCACACAGTTGAATGGTTTCAACTATTCCTATCTAATACTAATAATTACATGGTTTTAAATAATTATTTCATTTTGATAATAGTCATTTGTTTGCACACAATTATATGGTTTCAAATAATTAATAATAATCCTAGATAAACAATCATAGCTTCAAGTAATTATTCTTAATACAAATAACTTATAATTATATTGCATCAAGTATTTCTATCAAATCCAAATGATTTTTAAACAGATCTATTTAACCCATAGATGGGACCATAACAGGTACTGCCATTCCAAGTAGGACTGGGAGTAATGGCTATGAAGAAATATTCCACACTCCAGAAGTGGAGCCTCATTATTAGATGCAGTTTAGCGTCATACCCATGACATCCCTTTTCTTCAGGGATAGGATTTTTTTTTTTTATTCGTCTCCAGGAAATAGCATATTCTAAGCTCCACCAATAGGGTGTATAAAAACTGAGGCTTAATCAATGGATAAAGTAGCAATACAAGTTATAGTAAATCAATGGATCTACAAACAATACGTCAGCTATTCTAAGGAATGTGTTCATAACGCATAAAAAATAGAATTAAAAATGCTGCTTAACAGGTTTAGTGGTAAACAGAACAAAATTTGATAGAGAAAGAGAAAAAATTATTAAATACAAGAAATGAGAAAATCATTCTGAAAGCATTGAGCCTTTATTAAAGCACTAAATTTAATCAATAATTAAAAAAATCTGTGTACCTCAAACACTCATGATAATAGTGGAAACTAGTCAATATAGACACCCTGACAATTCAAGCAATAACTGCATCCATTAAAATAGAGCAAGGTTAAATGGAAAAAGGAGAGCAGTGAAACCCAATCCACTTTTCACACAAGTGGTAACAAGTCTGCTACTTTCAGAGATTGATGAAAATCAATGTAGTCTATAAAACAAAAATACAGGTAGAGAGAAAAGGGAAAGAAAATCAATAATGGCTGTCTTTCAAAGCTGTCAACATATAGATGAAATCAAGTTTACTATGTTATCTAATATCATAAATACACGACAACGATTTGATAAATGGCTAGTTCAAACCAAGTAACAATACAAGCCTTAAGCTATTCACTTGACACTATACAAATTAAGACTTTATTAATCTTAAAAAAAAAATAAAAAAAAAAAAAATGCAAAGCACAATAAATTAAGCAACGACCTGAAATCTGCTTCAAGATAAAACACAATCGAACTTCCTATTTACCAGTCAACAAAACTTGGTCACAATACAGTAAAATTCGATTCTTAAGGCGATATGACATTACCTGGCCCAATAGATGGTTTGGTTTCTTTGTTTAATGGCATATCAACATTCATAAGTTATTTAATGCCAAAGCCATCTTTGAAGAACAGAAGAGATACTATTTAAGCCATAAATGGGAGGACGCATTTATACTATTCCCAAGGATATCAATCCAAAAGTGAACATAATAGCACAACTGGAGTTTGAACTCACTCACTACAATGTCACAGTTCAGCATGTTAGCCACTACCTTACGGGTATTCCCTAAAATGTTATTTAGGTTCTTTTCTCAAAATAAATCATCTATTAGGAATTCAAATATATCCGATTTCCCCCCACCTCTGCTACATTAGAGAAACAACATTTCCTAATATATCTTTCCATATTTCAGACTTCTGAGTATTCAGTGGGGGGGTTCTCAATTTCTTTTTTTTTTCTTACAACTTTTTCTCTCTTGGCATCTTTTCCATGCTTTCTTTAATTCTTTATACTCAGAAAATTTTGCTTAAACTCACCAACAAAACTGATGCCCTATCTAAAACCCATACACAAGTAGAAATGTCAACTTAGATAAAAAAATACCATCATTTATGATGGGAACTCTCTTTATATATATGGTCGTTCAAGAAGTTTAAAACCTTACCCAGAAAGAAGACCCATAGTTGAATATTTTTAGCTGTGGCAGCACATTACCACTTTTTATAAAATTAGAAAACTAATTCAGATTTGTCTCAATATATCTGCAATTGATGCCCCTACAAAAGATGAAAGTTGTGCAACAAATTTAAAATCTTGAGGCTTAGAACTTTCTGAACAATGCTTGTGTGTGTTCATACATATTATTATCATTATTATATATATATATATATATATATATATATATATATATATATATAAAATAAGGTTCAACATTTGTGTGTGTTTCTGTACATCCATAAGATGAATAGAAGATACATAAAAACAAAGAATGTATACTTATGTAAAATTTTACAAGACAATGAGCTACATGAAATTTACTTTCCAGTTCGAGGGGGGGGTTAAAGGGAGCAAACACCCTAGTGAAAATTCAATACTGTAAAAAAAAAAAAAAAAATAAATAAATTTTAAAATAATTGGGGGAGAAAGACTTGTTCACTGAGAGAAGACCAATGGTTTGCTATTTTAAGTACAGAGTAGTGGATTGAAAAGTATTTTTGGCTCACCCACTTGGAGGGTGGCAGAAAGGAACAGGGCTGTTCTCATTGGCCGAGACAGTGAGCTTGTTGTTGCTATTGTGGTGGGGGAAGAGTCAAGGGTTCTTTTTTCGAAGAGGGAGAAGAAAGAAAAATTTCCTCCTCTTTCCTCAATAACTCATCATAGGATGAAAATGTACTGGAGATCACTAGGTAGAAGTTTTTTGGGGGTTTTTTTGTTTTTTTTAAATGGTTGAGCACAGAAACGTAATTTCTGAGAGATGCAGGGCTGAAGATTTTTGAGTTGAAACTCACTTATGGTGAAGATGAGAAATTAGTAATTCTCTTAAACTAGCAGACTAGAAGTTGCCACTTTGTTTATTAGCTATCTTGGGGAAAAACAAACCGGAATAATTCAGGTCTGAAGGACCCGTAGATTCCAAACAGAAAGAAAGGGAAAGGAAAGAAAGAAAGAAAAGAGTAACCTTTCACCACAGAAAAAAAGGAAGAAAAGGAAAGAAGAAAGAAGAGGATAAAGAAACTAAAGAAAAGAAGTCTCCAAAAAATAAATGAATAATAACAAACTTCCCCCACAGACAAACAAAGAAAAAAAAAGAAAAACTAAAAATAAATAGAGAAAAGTAGTCTCAAAAAAACAGACAATATGAATCAAGAAGTTTTGGCTTTCTCCTACTAAGAGAGAAAGAAAAAAAAGGGAAGTAAGATATATGAAATTTTAGATACTATTATTAATGTTACATTCATTGACAAAACTAAGGTAAGAGATATGTAATTTTTGCTTATGTTTTATATTTTGATAATGAACTAATTATTGCATAGGGACTGATATGCAACCCACTTGCTGTAGTCTCTTTTTGTCCACTTTATAGAATAAAGCATTTGTAACTTATGTAATAAGTGTCTCATTTGTTTTTAGCTCTTATTTTTAGCATTGGGACCTTTACATCCAGTAGTTTTCTTGTTTTGTTTATTATTTCAAAGTCTGTTTTTGATGAGAACCCCCAAAATTTCAACAATACCTCCGATTTTGATAAAAAATAAAAACATAACTACTGAGCACTAAAAGTCGATTTCCAAAATTTCACCATCCTATAATAATATAACCGCCCCCTCAATGAGGTTTTTAACATGGCACAGGGAAAATACATCCAGTTTTCATGGAAGATACATAAGTTATGTATTCTAATGTAAAATTTCATGAGAAAGACAATGAACTAAATATACACACAAATAATATGCATGATATTTACCTTTTATTAAGTAATCCTCTTAATTTTTTGGAGGTGGGAGTAGAATTATGCTGATTGCATAATATTTGTTAAATCTTTTAATGAAAAATCCAATCAACCTAGTCAGAAAAACAGAGAGATATCTTTTCAAAGACTCCAGAATTATTGTAATTATGCCAATTAGTATTGACCTTGACCATCAGATAATTTTAAGGCAAAAACAATGTGAGTGAATTCAAACAAAATAGAAACATGTTTATAACTAATCAATAATGACCTATGCATCATATTGCTGATATTTGGATGTTTATTCCAATCATCATGAAGTACCTAATTCTACAAGTAGATTACTTCAATATAAGAAAAAAAAAATATGCTATAGTAGACTAAAGAGAACAGTTAGGTTTGGTTTCTTTGTTTAATATCATATCAACATTTGTAGGCTATGGTAATACCTAAGCCACTCTTGTAGAAAAACAGTAGTGATACACTTTAACCCATAGCTTGGAGGATGAGGAAGTTCATACTTTTCTCAAATGTATTAGTCTGATATCATAAGAAATGGGCATGGCACTTCAAGTCAAAATCTTGGACAAAGCTGATTGTGTTTTACATAGCACTAATGCTCTCAAGAAAGGTATGACTCCAATCATTTTCCCTCCAGCTATGGGTAAATAGAGCAGACTGGGTTCTTTAGTGTTGGCTAAGCAACCAGTTTAGGAGAAGGAAAACTTTATTCAAGCCTGTTAAACTTCGCTTAAAAATTGAGCTTGTGTCACATTCTGCCAGTACAGAGGGGCTAGTAACTACATTCTTTAAATCCACAGTCTGGCACTTTAGCTATTAGGCCAGGAACAGTTAGATAATTGATAGAATTACCAATCATGGATAGTGTAGGGAAACATTCAATGATAAAAACAGTAAAGAAATGGTTTAGTTAAACACTAATTTCAGATTCAGGGTATTTGGAAAATCACTCTCTAAGTTAAATGACTTGCTCTAAGTTGGTGGGGACGATAACTCAGGTTTTACTCAGTTAAAAGAATCATTTTGCAATAAATGAACTCTCACATCCACACATTTATAATGCTTGCTGAAGCACTTGCTGTAGTTCTGGAAACCACTGTTATTACACAACTTTACCAAAGTGCTTCGCTATTTGCAACCTTCATCCAGACTAAGCTTAATAAATAACTACCATAATAGGTATATTGTATGAGCATGACTTCAATAATAATGAAAGTATCTACATGGCTATACAGCAGCTATTATCAGAAAACCAATACCCTACCAGATGAGTCATAAAAGGTAATCTAATGATCCATATTGATTATAACAGAAAATATTATGGATTTTTAAGTCTAAAATTGACTTAGGTAAACATGATAAAGACTTGGGCTTCTAACATATACAAAGGATTTGATTGATCAATGATTGATTTTAATAGCTGGTCAACTCATTTAAGGTTATGCCAACAGGTTAGGGAATCACATTCATTGTATGTTCATATTAACATTTTTTTTATGCAGTTATTTCTTAAGGGTTTTTTTGTACACAACCCTATTGAATATAGATAATTTTTAAATAGATCTCTTTGACCCATACAGAAGACCCTAACAGGTACTACCACTTTGGGTCAAAGTGGACCAGGGAATAATATCAATGAAGGGAAACTCTACACTCCTCAAATCTCCAGAACTGTATCCTCACCATCAGATGCAGTTTAGTGTCATATCTAAGAACCCTTTTTTTAAGGGATAGGGTGTCTTACACCTCTGCAAGAATTACAGCAAGTATATTCTAAGCCCTGCTGTCAGGGCAGAATATACAAATGAGCTTGTCAAAACAATTTCTGATGATGACTCTTCCCAAAGTTATAGAAAAATCATCGCTTTAAATTTTGCTTAAATATTTGATATCTGAAATTCTTCATGCAAAACTCCCCTGCTTGATTAACTCAAAAAGTTTAATGTTAAAAAAATTATAAACTTTTCTGCTATATGGTATATAGCAAACATTAATTCAAATCCATACATATGTTGTCAGTGAGGACAAAAAAAAAAAAAAAAAAAGCAAATGAGATGATTTGGAAGATAATTGTTAAGTGAGTTAGCAAAAAGATTAATGTTCATAATTAGTGATAAAAAGTGGGTCATACATCTCATCATTTTTTCTTAATTGACAAAGCAATTTCATATCAACTTATGTATTCATCATCAATAGACAACTTTTATATCTGAATGTAAACAATTTCTCTGACTAGATATATTTTTAATTAGTTTGGTTTCTTTATTTAATGGTATATCAACCTTTGTGGGCTATTTAATACCAAAGCCATCCTTATAAAAGAACAGCAAGTGTATTAGTCTGAAAGTGAACAACGCAGTGCAAGTGGAGTTTGACTCGCTTACTGCAGTTCAGCACTTTAGCCATTACACCATACACCCCCTCATCCATTCTTTGTTTATATACAATAAAATCAAAATGAGTCAAAACTTTTCCAATATTTTGGTACATGCTAGTTTGCAGCATGTATATCACATGACTGAAGCTGTTCAAGCTGTGGAAGGAACCTATTGTGGTTGATAGTATCATGGTAGTTGGTGCACTGATACATTGTGCATCGCTTTACACCATGTGTGATTTGAAAGGCGCACAGATGAATTTACAACAGTTTAATTCAGGAACTTATACTTTACAAGTTTTAACTTGGCCATATTGCTGCAGAAGCAACCTAAAACATTTGTTGTGTGAAAGGTGAAGGTGCAGTTAATCACAGTACAATAACCAGAGGGTTGAAGAAATTTCAGTAGGGTTGTATAAACTGCAGAAATCAGGCATGGTTACAAAGGCCTAAAACTATATATTCTGAGCCCATGCTCCAAGCTATAGAGGCAAATGTGGTGAATAGCACTCAGAGTATCAGGTAAGCTTGACATCTCAGTCTAATATGGTCGATCCCCTTTATGACCTCAGCAAAAGCATCCAAAGCTGCCGAATTGTTCTTCAGGTCCCCAGAACATTGCAAACCATTTGACACACCCTAGTGTGTGTGTCTATATATATCTCCTTGGACAGACAAGTTGCTAATTTTTATTAACAATCTTCACTAATTGATATAATTATTTACTAAGTTTCGCTGTGGCACAAGGCCAAAAATAAGGAGTACTTAGTCAGAATGGAACTGGGAGTAATGTCAATTAAAAGGTACTCCATACTCTCCAGAATTAGAGTCTCACCATCTGACAGTTTAGTGTCATACTAATAGGACAACTTTTTTGGGGTGGAGAGTTGAAGAGGCCCAATTCCTCAGCAAGGAATACAGTCAGTATATTCTAAGCCTTCTGTTAGAGTAAAGTGACAACTGAATTTGCTAACAAGGCAGCCTCATGCTACGGAGGAATTCAAATTTCTATTCAATCTATAAAAAGGTAAAAAAAATATTTTGAACTTAAAACGTCTTCAAAAGTTGACTATATCAATCATAGCACTGAACTGCAAAAACCAAAATCTTCTATTTTGTGTTGATAAGAGTTTAAGAAAAATTTGTATTTAAAAAAAAAAAAAAAAAAAAAAAAAATGCAAAGATTCATTACATGGGTGGCATAAATAATTAACATATGAAAGTCTCATGAGAGAACTAGGTATTTTGTACATAAAATATTATTTCAATAGTCAACTTTTACTAATATCTACACTCTTAATATTAATAGACAACTCAAGGGAACCCAAGCAATACTATCTGTTAGCCTACATGATCTAATGAGAAACCTAGGAAATAATGTCTGTTGCTCTACATGACCTCCAAATGAATGCATGAGTTTGACTTCTGTTTCTTTAAATTAGCAAATATTTCTGAAAGGAATAAAAGTGACATACATTACAAACAAGCAAAATTAACAACTTATCTTCAAGGCACATCCAGTATTTATTCAGTATCCCACCATACAAAGTTGTGGCCCAAGGCCTTTTTAACATAGAAGCTGGGTGCAGAGCCATAGCCCAAACATTCCCTAGGTTCTGGCTTCCCCAGTACTTATGTCAAGCAAACTTGACCAACTGCCACAAAAGCCAAGACACACCTGACTGACACTGTGTACCAGGCAATATGGCTGACCAAAGTGCGTCAAGATCAATGTGCAAGAATAACTGACTGTATCCCCTGGCAGAGGATAAGATCCCAACCACTTAAAAAAAAAAATTAAAAAAAAAATTAAAAAAAAAAGACAGACAGACAGAAGAGAGTATCCTGATATGACATTAAACTGTATCTGATGGTAAGGATACAGTTCTGGAGATCTGAAAAGTGTTGAGTCCACCTTCATTGCCATTACTTACCAGGTGCACTTTGACCTGGATGAGTAATGCCTGTTAGGGTCCCATTTATGGGTCAAATAGATCTGTTCAAAAATTATTTGTATTGACCATGTGCAGCAAAAAAATGTAAGAAACTACACAAGAAAATGTAAATATGACTACAATAAACACTTTTCTCTAACCTCTAGGTATAAAATAACCCTAGATGGGTTGACATGCTGTTTGGTTAAAGGATCGAGTTTGTAGGTTTTTGGGGGAGGGAAGTGTGAAGATAGACTATGCAACAGAAAGTTAAATAAATTTATGAATAAGCAAAACAGGCATACAATAATATAAAATTACTTGTGTAAATCAATAGTATTGCAATATTTTGCTAACACAAGGCACAATTCGGCAGCCGAATTGAGAGTGATCAACCACACTGAACTGTAAGATGCTAAGTTTGCCCGATACCCTCTGAATGCTATTCTATATCTTGGAGCATGGCCTCAGAATCCACGATTTTAGGCCTCCCTGACCTTGTTCAACTGTCAAGGTTCTTGCAACCCAAGCAAAATTTCTTCAACTATCAGGTTACTGTACTGTGACCAACTGCTTCACCTTTCACACAAATGCTTTTGGTTCCTTCAGCAGCATTATGACTCAGCTCAAACTTATAAAATTCATTTGTGTGGTTTTCAAATCATATATGTTACGATGCACATTATATCAGCTCACCAACAACTACATTATATAGAAATTATCACTTTCAATTTTTTTTCCTAATACAGTTGACAAGCTGGTTTCTCAACTAGTCTGTTAATCTCCACAATTAAAAAAGTTAAAACTGGTTGTGGTTTTTTGCAGATTATTATTAAGGAATTTGAAAATGTAAACCAATGAGGAAAAAAAAAAACAACAAAAAAAACCACCTCCAGTCTGTTCTTTCCATTACAAATGCCTCACATAAAACACTGAGATGTGTAAACAAATAAAAAGGAACCAAAAGTGTCATTTCTTTTTTAAAGCAACAACAAAAAGCCATATTTTAGACTAAAATCTGATTTTCCAGAGAATGTTGTAGAACAAGACAAACCCTGTTCACTAACATTTTTTTCAATCACATCAAGCAATCTAAAACAATAAAATCAATGTAATAGAAATAAGGATTCTCATAATTCACTAAAGAAAATAATGACTATATACATACATCAAGACTTCATATTGGCATTACTATACAAATTGTAAATTTATTCATTGTTTTCTAGAGGAACAAAGAAAAAAGAGGTTATTTGACAAGTAACAAAGAAATTTTCTTGTAAACCTAGATTCTTTTAAAAATGTTTAAGATACAGAATAGAGAGCGAAAAAAAAAAGAGAGAAAAAAAAAATCACTTTTTGTATGTCATTCAAAGTCACCTGATATCAAGTATTCAGTGGGTTGTTTGTTAGGCGTTTTTTTTTTCGTTTTTTTTTTTTTAGAGAATGGAGGTCACAAATTGCTTTTGCATCAAGCAGAGGTGCTTGGGGTGTAATGGTTATTGTTGTAGGAAATGGACATGGCAACCAGATTTCAAAACCTGGATGAGGCCATTTGCATTCTCCATAGTGCTAATACCCTTGGAAAAGATATGCATCCAACTATTCTACTTCCAGATCTGAGTAAATAATAGGGCAAAGTGGGTTCTTTAAACTTGGTATGGCAATTGTTCAAGAAGAAAAACTGAATACATATGTTACATGAATATGACTGGGGGGCCCACCTTTGGACACCAAACTCCCAAAAACTCCACAAGAATATACATGTGAAGGTGGCTTAACACATATCAGGTGATTGCTATCACATACACAATTTATCCTTTATATCCCATTATGCTTCTTTCATTTTCCCTATTTCCCAATAAAGTCTTTTTGGGGGGGTGAGGGAGTTACCATAAAGCAGGGTGCTAATGTAGATCCCGTTTGCATTATGATCGAAAAGGTAATATTTCCAAGTGAGTAGCTCTTATACAATTTATCTTCCTTAGGTCAATGTTTTTGTCAAATTTTTAAAGATCATCTAAGAATGTCACTGTAACTAATTCTAAGGGTTTTGAAAAATTTATATGTCCCAATGTTTACAGAGTTTAATCAACTTCAAAAAATAGAGATTTTTGGGTATATATTCTGAAAACAAATCTTATATTAGAATTTTCTCCAAAAATTCTTAAATACCAAAATTATAAATTACAATAAAATTACTTTGTAGGCAATATTTTTTTGGTGGGAGTTTATTCCTCACATTCCATTAAAACATGCATATGCCCTTTTCAAATATTTTTTGATAACAGAAGCCGGGGTGGGAGGAACATTCCCCAACTTGTATAAAATTTAATTTTGTCAAATTCTTTGTACCATTAGAAAGAATTACAGAAAACTCTTACATAAAACTTCTTTGAGAAAGCATTACATTAGCAGAGATGATTGATTAATTTTAATGCCATGTCATCTAATCTAGGGTTATTTTATGCCTATAGATTAGAGAATTGCATTTATTGTATATTCATATTAACATTTTTAAGTAGTTGTTTCTAAAGATTTTTTTGCACACAGTCCTATCAATTAGAATAATTTGCAGACAGATCTATTTAACCAATAAGTGGAACCATAACAGTTACTATCACTCCAGGTCAGAGTGGACTTGGGAGTAATGACAATGAAAGGTACTCTACACTCCTTAGAGCTCCAGAACTGAAGTCTCACCATCTTATGCAGGACACTCTTGATACTATTTCTCTGCAAAGGATAAAGTGTATTTTAAGCTCTGCTGACAGACTGGAAGGATGATCGTATCTAAAAAGTTATTTTATCGAATAAAAACCTAATAGTTTGTAAAAGAATATTTTTAAGGAGCAGGATTCATTTTTAAGCGTTATGAAAAAATATTATTTGATCTTAATAAATTTTAAAATACATATTTAATAAAGGATTAAATTCTTTACAAAAGTTTCCATTTCAAAAAAAGTTTTTTTTACGAGACTACATCCCACTTCAATGTAAATAACTTTTGTGCAAGATCTATTACATTGTTTTAAAAAAAAAAAAAAAAAAAAAAAAAAAAAAAAAAAAATGAAATAAAAATTTAAAAAAAAAATAAATAAATAAAAAATAATTGTGCTTTGCCTCAGAAGAGGAATCTGAAACTCCTAGATATCTACACTCACCCACAAAAATATTTATGTGGGACCATAAGCTAATTCTTTTTCTAATGTTATCAAATCTATATTATTCATTATTTAAATAAAGCTACAATTTCTGTATGAGTTTCTTCCTAGTCTAGATTCTTCAGACATTATGCTCTTTTGTAAATTTTTCATCATTTTGTAGGAGGGAAGAATTATTATAGATAAAACCCATCTAAAAGATAACCATAATCAAGATTTTCTTTAAATTGCTAATATTTTGTTGACATGTAAAATTCCATTGAAGCAAAAAAATCTAAGTCAAACTGTGTCTTCATTTCATTTAGTTCAATACTGCCATGTACAATTAATACTCTTCCAAAATCTGGTTTTAAATGTTTTTTTTTAAACTTTATGTGACAAAAGTTTAATAAATATTTAATATTTTCCAAAATAAGATTATTAAGAGATTATAAATGGATTTCAGGTGAAATTCTGTCCCAAAAACATGTGCCTAATGTATGGTTCATTATTTTTTGACAAATTTGCAATGTTCAATCCAAATGTCAGTAAAAATGGCCAGTTTAGCCCTCTGTAATTCTCCAGTGGCAATGTAGTTATTCTCAGTGTCATTACTTTTACTTGACCATGACACACAGACAACATGGTGCAGCATTATAAAGAAACAAAAAGACACTGACAAGGACACACGTTAGCACCATTCTTAAGAATTTATTAAATTTACTAAATCAAAACAGTCTTACACAGCAATTTCTAACATGTCATTATGTATGGTTCCAAACATCTCAGGCTTATGTGTTAAATATACAAAAGCAATTTTGAAAGAAAAGAAAAAACAAGATTCATCTCTTGTAATCAAAGTAAACTAATAAGGTAAAAAGAATAGTGACAAATTTGCAATGTGAAAGTATGACAAAATTATAATATGAAGGGAATTAAAATAAATTTTTTATATAAGGGGATAATATATATAGGGGGCTTTAGTGGGTAATTTCCAACAGTAGGTTTTGCAGTTTTTCAGTTCAGATACTGATTGAAAAAAAAATTAATAAATAAATAATACAGATGACAGTTTCAAAAACAAATTTTATATACTATAAACAAAGGAAGAGAAAGGATAAGGATAAAGGGTTGCAAATTTGGTGCAATTTGCAGGAACTTATCTGAGAGAGAGAGAGAGTGTCCAGAAAACAAAGTTCTTTGGATTTAAGTAGTTTTTTGTGGTTTTGTTGAAATGTTGGTTGAATTTTTAGCTTTTGTTTAATTTAGTAGAGTTTTCTGTAAAATTATCTATTAGTCAAATTCTCAGGTTGAATTTTCAGCTTTCCTTTAATTTTAGTTGAATTTTCAGTTGTCTTAAGTTGACTTTTAGTTGAATTTCTTAAATAGCTCCTTGCTAATTTGGATACATTTTAATGGTTAAAGGAGCAAGTGACTAAACTGTTCTGCTGACTATCTTTTTTCTGCCTTAACAGTTGGCTCTAGAGTTCACACTGAGCAATAATAGTAACTGCTGACAAGAAATGGAAGACAGCTTTTGGTGTCTTATTGTCTGGGCTCACTTCTCCCGTCTCCACTCTGAAAGTGCCAAATTTAAGAGCCACACGTGATCAGTTTTATTTTATTGCAAGAAATAAATCTTTATAATGGTGAGTCAAAAGTTTTACAATATTTTGGTACATGCTAGTTTGCAACACATGAATTTCATGATTAAAGCAGTTCAAGTCATGAAAGTTACCTGCTGTGGTGATAGTATTGTGGTAGTTGCTGCACTGACATATTATGCATTGCTTCACTCCATGTGATTTGAAAGCCATACAGATGAATATGTAACCTTGTTTAATTAAAAAATTTATGCTTTACAAGTTCAAACTGGGCTGTGACACTACAGAAACAACTAAAAACATTTGTTAAGCAAAAGGTGTAGGTGCGGTTGAAGGTTACAGTACACAAACCAGATAGTTCAAGAAATTTTGCTCGGGTTGCAAGACAAAAAACAAAATCTGAGATGAATAGAAAGTTGGTTCCAATTACAAACAATTGAATGAATATGTTTAACACTTGTAGAAGTTTAAGAGTATAGAATTTGAAAGCTTGGAGAGATGATTGACTTTAACAGCATACCAACTTATCTAAGGTTATTTTGTGCCTGGCAGTTAGGGAGTCATGTTCATTATACATTCATAATTACATTTTTTTTTAATAATTGTTTAAGGGTTTCGTGCAAATAATCCAATAGAAATATTTTTTTTTTTTTTTTTTTTTTTTAAACAGCTCTGACTCATAAATGGGACTATTATGTACTACCCACTTTAGGAGGGAGAGGTTTACTCCTCTGCGCAGGGACACAGTCAACATATTCTAAACTATGACCACTGCATCTTGGAGAGATGAGACATACTTATTTGCAACAACACTTGATCATGGTTAATTAGTTAGAGCTGACTTAAAGCCAACTGGTTTTTAAGGGGGGCTCATAGTAGAGCATAAACTACTCATGGCTAAAATCCATACAATAACACATTGCCCTATATATGTTTCAAATTGAGCCCCATATCTCCTAAAACCAGAGTGAATCTGAGTTGAACAATAGCTTGATGCTATACAGTCTAATGAACAAGCCCTTGAGACATTTTATAAGCAAATCTAGAAGATTGTCATATCAATTGGAAAAATTCAGATAATGACATTCATTGAAGTATCAGGCATCAGGATACCACAAAGTTAACAAATAAATATTCTCATAATTAAAAAGAGTAACATTTTCATCTACTGTTTTCAGTTATGTACAAAGGAATACTATCATTTTTTGACAAATTTGCAATGTTTAATCCAAATGTCCATGAAATGATGAATTTAGCCCACTGTGGAGAGTTTGATAATTTTTCAAGAGGATTAAGTATCACCTTGTGTAGTAAAACTAATCAATATCCTGAAAAAGATTTTCATCACCACCAGCCTAACAAACCAACATCTGCACAGTTAATATAGAAGAAAATATGGAAAGCTCTTTTTCATATCATAATCTGTTACATCATTAGGTGCCATGGCAAGTAATTCCTTTCTAGGCCAAAGGGATTACTTGACAGTGCTTACATGTAACAGGTTGTTCTGGGACACAATGGGCTAAGTTGTCCATTTTGTAGACATTTGGATTAAATATTTCAAATTTGTCAAAATTTCTTTAAAAAAAAAAAAAAAAACAAACACACACACACACACACACACACAC
Organism: Sepioteuthis lessoniana; assembly: GCA_963585895.1. Classification (NCBI taxonomy): domain Eukaryota; kingdom Metazoa; phylum Mollusca; class Cephalopoda; order Myopsida; family Loliginidae; genus Sepioteuthis; species Sepioteuthis lessoniana. The sequence goes on along the minus strand of OY757925.1, from coordinate 53,211,405 downwards.
ACACACACACACACACAATAGGCACATGTTTTAGCAAAAATTCATCTATAACCTCCAAATAGCCATAAATGTTGGAAAGAATAATAAACTTAACATGTAAAAAGCACAAAGAATTTACAGAACGAAGTCAATTTGCAATGTATACATCACTTATTTTCAACATGTAATATAGACCAAAACCCAGAGATAGAGAGCTCTTTAATTCTATTTTCAGTAATTTGTTATGATTATGTTTTTATAAATTTCTTGAAATAAATTTTATTTGAAATAAATTTTAAGAAAATTTCTATTACAGATGTTTTCCAAATAATCAAAGTAGAACTGAATAAAATCTCATTAAAGAGATAGCATGTAGGTCCTTGTTTTTGAATATACATACAAGTAGTATCTTCTTCATCAGTATTTTTATGAGATTTACTATACAGAACTTTTGTGTTTTTTATTCTCAAAAATGTCTATTATGAGGAGTGTTACCTTAAACTCTAGTTATAAGAAGTAAAACTTTAGCGAAATAGTCATAAAAGTATATTGCTAAATCTTTCATTCCAAAAAATCAGAACATTTCTGGAAAGCAAAGTGGGTATTTTGTCTTAAATTAGCATATACCTCACCTACAAAACCATTTCAAAGATTGCACCACAATTTCAATAATAAATTTACATGCATGAATTTTACCATTAATTTTTCCATAAAACTGTCAAAATATCATAACTTTTCAATAATAATAATAATAATAATAAAAAAAAAAGTGTTTGGCCCAAAATTCAAGATGAATATGCATGTGTCCTGCTACTCTAACAATCTTTAAAAACAGCCAATGTCTAGCACAAGGTCACTTGTGTGATCTGGTCATAAATTAATCAAAATTCAGTTATCACTCCACCTTAAATAACACAAATAACAGAAATAATAAAGGATAAGCTTTTAGAGAGATTCAAATTCACATTCCCTTTTGCCTTAGGGAAATAGTTAATGATATCAGCAATTTTAACCAACTGAACTATATAGAGCTATTATTTGACAAGCCAAAAATTCAACCAAGTAAATTCATCCTTTACTTTAGTAAACAGTACTGAATATTAAAGAGGGATGGATCAATACTTTGTACCATGTTGAAAAGTTGAAAATTTAGCAAATGTCTTATGTTAGTTACTAAACTAAATAATAGCACAACAATACTACAAAACTTATTTTCTTTTAATGGCATATCAAACTTTTGTGGGTTATATAATGCCAAAGCCATCCTTGTAGAAGAACAATAGTGATACTATTTAATCCATAGCTGGGGAGGATAAAGGGATTCATACCTTTCCCAAGGGTATCAGTCTGAAAATGAAGGCAACTAGAATTTGAACTACTTCAATGCCAAAAGTGAATGTAATAGTGTAACTGGAGTTCAAACATACAGTTAAGCAGCTTCAAGTATTCCCATCCAATACCAATAGTTTTATTTAACACCAATCATTTGTTTGCACACAGTTAAATGGCATCAAGTATTGCTATTAAATATTGATAATTCTATTTATCAACTATTCCTATTCAACACAAACAATTTGTACACAACTGTATGGTTTCAAACTAATAATAATCTTTGACCCATAGATGGTAGCCTAATAGGTACTACCACTCCAGTTCAGAGTGGACTTAGAGAAATGACAATGAATGGGACTGGAGCCTCAACATCAAATGCAGTTTAATGTTATACTCAGAATATTGGGGGGGGGGGGGTCCTGATCCCTCTGCAAAGGTGTAGTTGGCATATTCTACAGTCCCAGCCAACAAATCCATTCTATGCACTTCAACCAAATATCAATCCTGTTTTGGTTTGCTTCTAATATATCTATGCTCAAAACTGTCATCTGTCCTTTATATACACAATAACTTATGAATAAGCAATGGCAATATTATGGGCTTGAGCTTGCACTGGCATGGAAATTACATTGCAAATGGTTGCTTACACAACATGCAAAACAGTGTTTCCTTTTAGCCAGATGTAAGCTCAAAATATTTCATTCTCAATCTCATGTTGTCATTTTATTTATTTACACCAATATTAGTAGTATCTTCTATTTATTTTTACATGAAATTTTGTCAACCATTCATTTTTACTTCTATTTTTATTTAAAAAAAAAAAAAAAAAAAAAAAAAAAAAAAAAAAAATCACAACTCACTTGAGCCATCAATCTACAAGGACAGCACCAATCAGAAATAATAAAGGATAAGCTTTCAGTGAGATTTGAACTAATCCTTTTTGCCTCAGGAAAAGCCTAGTTAAACACATCAGCTGTTCTAACCAACTGAGCAAGGAAAAGCTGTTTTTGGTAATTCAGTTGGTTAGAGCAGATGGCAAATTTAACCAAACTTCCTCAAGACAAAGAGGATGCAAGTTCAAATCTCACTGAAAGTTAGCCTTTATTTTCAATCTGCACTGTTCCTCATTGTTGTAAATTGATGGCTCAAATGAGTTGTGATTGGAAACAAAAAAGCAATAAAAAATTAAAATGAAAGAAAATACTAGTGATAGGCCTCTGCTATTTTCTTACAAAGGTCGTGATCATCTAGACTCCCAATGTTGTGTTTGATGCTCAACTCCTTTCTCCAAGACATCTGAGGTCGGGAAGAACATAAGCTAAAATACTTTTATGCACACATTTTACTCTATTTCTTCTATGATGTCCATCTTACATTCTACCTGTAGACATTGGGGAGTGGTTCTGAAACATAGATGGAAAATATGCACACCATTATTCACGTGTGTGGATCTCAGCTCCTCAAAGCCAACCAACTAAATGTTCAAAAAATGTTCCAAGTGTTATGTTCTTTGTTCAATCAGAGCCATGGATTCAAATGACCCGAGGTCACTATACATCACTAGATTCTGTAAATCTATTTTATAATGCTAGTCAAAATTAATGGTTGACAATGGTTTATCAATGAAATTTTAAAATGAACATTAAAATCTCAGACTAATAGAGACTAGCAAGTAGATAAATCAACAGTGCCAAAAACAGAATGGAAAGGTTAACAAAAAGCAGATTTTATATATTTTTTTTTACTCATACAAAGAATTTTTTTTACAACAGTAGTAAAACACAGCCTGTTAAATTTTGATCGGTAAGAAGATTGGTTAAACCAATTTTTGACAATTTATCTGGGTGAATCAGAAGCTATGTAATATTTTGATAACTTATTTGCTTTATTTCTCTGTTTATAACACAATCAGCTAAGTATTTAAAAGTAGAGGTCATCTTGTTGCACTGTCTAAAGCCATATTTTTACTAGTTCTTTGATTCCATGCAGATATTAGTGAAACTTCCAACTCATCTTGGTTGTTGAAGTATCACAAGTGCAGGAAGGGAGCCATGGATTGGAACAAGTAATAATTCAAAGGAGCTAGGTCTGGACTATGGACTGGGTGTAACATCAGTTCAATTCTCTCAAGTTGCTGGAGTTTATTCCAGGTTGTTTAAGCAGTATCAAGTCTTGCACTATCATACTGCAGAAGCTCTCACTTTGTTAACCAATGCAGAGTACTTCTGCTGCACAATGGCATACATCCACTACAGCTGTTCAGAGTATAACTTGACAGTAATAGTGTTATATAATAAAGGAATGATTTTTTTATTTTAATCATTTTTCATTAATTATATTTTATCATTCAGTTTGGTTGAGGTTTGAACTATTCAGGTTAAGAGTTCAGGTGTGTAGTCAATTGGTGCTGTTTACGCTCGCGTGCAAAGGATATGACAATCACCATTGTCATAATAAACCCCAGAGAGGAAATGGGGCTGGAGTGTGGATGACGTCATGCCCAATAGAGATGGGCTGAGAATTTCGAAGATTTTGAAAAAGATTCGGTTGAGATCCAACCATGGTGTTGAGAAGTAGAAGTCTGACCATGCAGTTGGGAGTTGATATTGGACCATGCAGGCAGACAGTTGAGTTCCTGCCATTGAGTTGAAGTTGAGATTGGGCAGTTGATGATGTAGTTGGGTTTTTTCGGATCTCTACTGACAGAGATCTTAAACACCACAAGATGCGCCAAACGTTGGTGGGGTCAGATAGTATGGTCAGCATAGTAAAAATTGTGTCTCTCTCCTTATGTCGAAGAACCGAAGTCAAGAAATTAATAAATGCGTTTGTACCTGAACGACAGAGTCTGCCTGTATTTGTTTTCACCTATGTTTTGTATTTGTACTGTTGGATTGATATCATTATGGTTATGGCTATATAACAATAGTTGGACTGTCTGGACTGAACTCTTAGTGAATTACCCACTTATAATTTCAGATGCAGGGTATCACCTTGTATTCAAAATTGCAAATATTGCAGAACTTTTGACTCACCATCATTATTTAGAGGATAAGTCTGTAAAAATATAAATCACACAAATTGTGTGTGTGTGAACAAAAAAGAACCACATTGATTTTTTAGTATATTATGTAATAAAACTTACATATTTATGGAAATCCAGGAAGTATGCCAAGATTGGAGGTATTTTCTGTGCCAAATAATACAATATTGTCTGCAAGTAAACCTCCAGATCATTTTGCCGCTTTTTAATAAAAGCCTCCGATTGGTTTCCAAATAACTTTTTGGGCGGAAGCAGACTCTTGTCAATTTTAAATGTTGAAACAAGCTGGAAGAATGGAATTCAAAAAAATAAACTGATAAATTACAATTACAAATATGTATTTCATAATAAATGAGCAAACATACAGCCACACACACACATATATATATATATATATATATATATATATATATATATATATATATATACACAAAAAGAAAAAATAACCTAAGAATATGAGAAGAGAATATTAAATGTAAAAACTGAAATATTGACCATTTAGTTCACTGCATATTTCAAAATGGTCATCTAAGACATTGACTCTAAGAGTGGGCATCAACATCAATGATGAACTATTAACTCACATCCAATTTGCAGGTGATATCGTGCTTATCACTGAAAGCACTAATCAGGTATGAGTGATGTTGAGTGAGCTGAACAATCAAAGTTCAGCTATTGGCCTTAATACAAACTGTATTATAAAACTAAAGTCATGCATTCTAAATATGTACCACAGGGCCCAATAGTAGTAGGAAACAATAAAATTAAGTCAAAGAATATGTCTACTTAGGTGGGTTGAGTGTTTGGGTTTTATGGCATACCAACCTTTGAAGGTTATTTAATGCCAAATCCATTTTTATACAATTAATCAGTTCTATTTCAAACAATTCAGTTTAGCATGAGTACAAAGTTTGTCAAAAACATTTCTATTTCAAGCTATTCAGTTTATTCTGTTCTAATTCAGCCAATTCAGTTGAGTATAGATTTTGTTTACACACAGTTAAATCTCAAAACAGTTCCATATTCAACAGTTCTGCTTAGTGTAAGTACAGTTTCACTGTTAAAAACAGTTCCATTTCAAACAATTCAGATTAGCATAAGCACACAGTTTAAATGTAAGTACAGTTTTTCAAAAACATTTCTATTTCAAGCTATTCAGTTTAGTCAGTTCTAATTCAAACAATTCAGTTTAGTTCTATTTAACCCATAGATAGGGCCTGGGAGCAATGGCAATGAAGGGGTGCTCGAAATTCCCCAAAGCTCCAGCATCACTAGAATCTCACTCAGATTGTTTAGTGTTATATCCGGGACACTTGTTGGAGGGGGGGGGTTCTTAACCCTCTGCAGAGGTGCAGTCGGTGTATTCTACAGCCCCAGCCAACTGAGCAATGTTTACTTAGGATGGATGATAAATATATGCTGAAACAGATGTAGAAATCTCACAGAGATATCATGGCGAAAAGCATTTACCACAAAAGATGTACTCAAGGCCAAGCTGAACAATACACTCTTCAGTAGAATACTGTTTTGCCCACCCAAGTGTAAAAGGGGCTACCATGAAGGAAGAACAAAAGACTGGTTATAACAAAGAAGACAATGGAAAGATCCAAGCAGGGAACATCATTGTGTAAGCACATCCAAAGCAAGGTAATTCGAGAGCTGAGTGGAATGAAGGACAAATCATGGAGCATGGCAAGCAAAAGTTCTGCTGGGCCAGACATCACAAAATTCACAGACAACAAGTGGACCCATGCAGTTGTCAAATGATTTCCGAGACTCTGGAAATAACCATTCAGAAGACCTCCATGATAGTGAGAAATGAAATGGTCAAGCAATTTAGGCCAACATTGAGAAGAGCGAGATTGAGAATGAAGTGGAAGAAGATTAAGAGCAAAGTGAAAGTACATTGTGGCCAGCATGTGGAGAAAGAAATAAAAATTTAATTAAAAGGGAGAAATATATATCATATACACACACACACACACACACAAGAAAAGAAAAACATGTCAATACTATTGTAAAAACTTAAAAAGCACTAAAAATATTAATACGGTGACAAAATCAAATCTTATTTGACAAAGTTCAGTCACATGTGGATAAAAGAAGATTAAAATCATTGTTTTGTGGAAAAAGTTAATTATATTAAAAGACACTGCTATGGTAACCCTATATATGCACACATACACACACTACTATAAACAATACAATTGCAGATGGAAAGAATAACTAAAACTATACATTGTTGATTTTTGTTAATTTTGATCAAGTCATGAATTCTGAATAATAACCAAATCTTTAATATTCAGGTAGAAAATTTAAAAAGTTGATTAAAGTCAAAAATGGAAGCTTTAGCATGGAAATCTGATCTGTGATAAAATAAAACAGGAATTCTTCCAAGCTTTAGCCATGTTAGTACTATTGTATAGTTTCACCACATGGACTAACAAAGTGCCAGGAGAAAAAGCAAGCAGTGAACTATACAAGAATGCTGCCAGCTGTTCTGAACAAATCCTGGAAGCAGCACTCTACAAACCAACAGCTGCATGCTCACTTACCTCCCATTTCACAAACTATCCAAGTAGGATGAGTAAAACATGCTGGGCACTGCTGGAGAAGTGAGAATGAACTCATAAGCAATGTTATCCAATGGACTCCTACACACAGACATCAGCGTTGGACAATCCACAAAAACTTACATTCATCAGCTCTGTCTGGATACAAGATGCTATCTAGAGAACTTGCCAAGAACAATAACCAATAATGACAGATGGCAAGAGAATCTATGCTGTTGACATGCATTGCAGATGATATAAATGAACAAAGTACCAACAATAAAAGTGCTTACCTTATCATGCAAATCATGGAAATCACTATATCGGTGTTTAACCGTCCATGTGTATGGTCCAATAGTCACTTCTATTATGTACACCTGAAAAATAGAAATGAACAAATTGAAAATACTATCAAAAACACATTTCCCTTTGAATTTAAAATATCAAGTCAATAAAATAATGAAAAATAAAAATCACCTTATTCCAAAAATGGTTTATTAATCAATTAATATTTAAATTCTAATTAAAAATGCTTACATAACAAAGTTTCTCAGATGAGTGAAATGATTATCTGCATAGAGAGATCACTAAGTGTTATACACTCAAATAAAACTTGCCCAAAACTTTTATACTAAGAGTGAAAGAAATCTAGACCAGTATATCATTAAGAGGAAGCTTTTAATTCAGTCTTTTTTCTTTTTGGAAAAGGTTACAGAAAAGAGCGACAAAGAAAACCTCAATTTTGAGATTTGTTCTGACGGTGTGTTCAGCTGCTAAATGGGCTAAAAGCTATAGGAAAAGCTTTAAAGAAAAAAAAAAAGAAAAAAAAAAACAACCTGAAAAGTATCAAGTTGATCAGTTTCCAATCTAGGTTTGTTTGGGTCCCCTACCCCAATATAGATCAAGTAAAAAAAAATATGATCAAAAGTTGATGATTATCAACAACTTATCCTGAAATCAAAATTGGTTTGCCTGGTAGTAATCCAAATCAGCCTTTCTCATTGCTCCATTCTTTTGATGGATAAGACCTGCCTCTTATCTCTGTTTAACAGGAGAGAGGTTGTCTCCAATACCAGCAGCAGATTGTATCTTACCCTAGCAGTGAAATGTAAAACCACATGGCTATATGTATAAATTAATTTTCCTTCTGTTTATTCAATATTAGAGTATCATTGGGTATACTAATGCTAATATTGGACCTTAGTGCCAACGCCCTCAATATTAACAGGGAATAAATGGAAGGAAAGACAAAATAAGCTCACTTATACATACAGAAATATTTGATTATATATATATATAATATACATAGAAGTAGTATTGAAAAGAACAAACATATCCCAACAGCTAGGAACATGCGGATATTGTTCTATGAATAAGCAGTATGTAGAAGGGACACAAAAATGGAAAAAAAAGTTTATTTGAGGATGTAAATTAAAATGTCTTTACTGTTCCATAACAAGTGTAAGAGATAACATTTCTGCTGTTCAAAGAAGAGGCAAATGAGTGTCAAAAGTAGATTTCTGAAACTCATTTGACATTCCACAATGCACCCAACAGGCATACCAATTCTCTAAGGGGGAAATTTATTATCTCTTCACCAACAATATTATCACAGGAAAAAAAAGAGAGAGAGAGGAAAGGTAAAATCTCTCAACTCTTTATGATAAACGTTTCAAAATGAATTATGGATAATCAGATAATTCAGTATTTAGAAAATCTGTTTCTATTACTTTGTATGAGATTTTAAAATGAGGATATATGAACTTTATTTTCATATGATCACATAATTTAACTTGACTAAGCTTATTGTATGATGAATAATACTAGTTTGTAGAAAATTTAATGAATTCATTTCACATGAAACCAATTTTCTAAATAAGAAATCTTGTAATATTCTTGTGATTGATAGACTGATTTTAACATGATGTCAAATCATCTAGAATTGTTTTATGCCGAGAGTTTAGGGTTATCAGTCCATATTTCCATTCTTTTGTGTTTGCACTGTCGTGTTTTGTTTGGTAAAAAATTCTCCACATGCACCTGTTTAAGTTTACCAGGAAAAAAAATTTCTAGTATTTTGTTTTTTTAAAAATTATTTTACATTCTATAAAAGGAGGTTCACTTTCACATTTTAATTCAATGTTGAATGATCACACATTTTAAGACAGTTAGCATTGGAAAAGACAAGTAACCAATTCGTCATTGATTGATTGGGTTTATGGCACATCAACCTTTGTAGGTTATTTAATGCCAAATCCATTTTTATACAAATAATCAGTTCTAATTCAAACAATTCAGTTTAGCACAAGTACAGTTCCAATGTCAAAACAGTTCTATTTGAAACAATTCAGTTTTGCATAAATACACATTTTAGTTATATTTGAACCAAAGATAGGACCCTATCAGGTGCTTCCACTCAGCAACAGAGTGGACCTGGGAGTGATGACAATGAAGGAGTACTCTGCATTTCCAAAGATCCAGCATTATTGGAACCTCACCATCAGATTGTTTAATGTCATTTTAGGACACTCGTTGGGGGGTGGTCTTACCCCCTCTGGAGAGATGCAATCAGTGTATTCTACAGCCCCGAGTAACAATTCTTCATTGAGACAGCCAATTTGTATTCATTTTTGTCAGAGCGAGTGTCAGGTTCACTTCAAAGAAGAATCAGATTCAGTATCTGATTGTACAGACGATACTTTCTCTAAAGTAAGACTTGCGGGGAGGGGCAAGACTGCCAGTGTCACATTCAGGTTGGTTCCCCACATAGAAAAATCGAATATTAAAAATAAGAACTCCCGGCTAAAGCCCACATAAAAACACCCCAGTAAAAATAATTTACAACAATTCAACCCGTCTTATTACGAGCATAAGGCCAAGCATAGGATTCCCTACTGTAATGTAATTCAGTTTTTAGTCTCATGTCATTTCTAGGATTGATTGCGTTTTTCAGTGGCTTGTGTAAAAAATCCCTCCTTCAAAATTTAAAAAAAAAAAAAACTTTCTTCTTTAAAGGATTCTTCCCCACTTATGGAAAAAAAAAAAAAGGAAACCGAAAGTAAAAATAAATTTTACACCAATTCGACCTGATTGGTTACTTGCTTTCTCTGAAAATAAGTGATCATTCTACAGTGAAGTGAAATGTGGAAGTGACCCCCCGCCATAAGATGTCAAAGATAAATATATAAGAAGTTTTTTTCCCTTACATTGTTCAAGAAGAATAGCTTTTTTTGCAGCCCTATCGAATAGGAATAATTTTTAAGCCGAAGTATTTGATCCATAGATATGACCCTAACAGGTCCTTCCACTCCAGTTCAGTGGATATGAGAGTAATGGCAATGAAAGGGTAGTCCACACTCCCCAGACCAGGAACCTCACCATCAGACGTAGTTTAGTGCAATAACTTTTGGTCAAGGGTAGATCTTACCCCAGTGCAGGGCGGGGGAGTACAAAAAAATAAATAAATAAAATAATGACAAGAGTAAATGTTCCTAGTGCTTAAAAAAAAAAAAAAAAAGAAAAAAAAGTCATTTTGCAAGAGATATATGCGAGTGGACTTGATGGACAAAAAAAAAAAATTACTATACAACGAGCAAATATATGGAGATCAGACAAACACACACATTTTATGTATACATATGTAAGATAATATTATCGATCTATAGCTAAAAATCAGGTATATATATATATATATATATATATATAACCATTCAATCGTTTAAAAAAAAAAAAAAAAAATTCAAAGCGTCTGGCAGAACACATGTCGTTTGTTTACATAATCAGCTTAGTTAAACAAAATACACAAGATGACTAGTTTTGTTTATAAATAAAAGCAACCAAAATAAAAAAATAAAAACAACAAAAAACGATTAAATAAATAGTGCTAGCACAAGAAAAAGAATAAGTTAATCAATATAACAATTAAAATATGAAATAATATATAACAAGCTTGTTTTTAAATTTAGAAAATGTTTAAATCGATTCAGTCGCCATTTTTACTTTGTTTTCATTTGGAAGGAAACAAGTGAAATTATTTTCCTTTCATGCAATTCTTGATGGAAAAAGAAAAAAAAAGGGGGGGGAGAATAAGATCAAAAGATTGAGGATGAAAAATCTGCTTCATTTTCTGTTGTTACAAATCAACAGAGTAATTTTTTAACTTTAATCTTTCTACACTCCACACACTAAAGAAAAAAAAAGACAATTTTTTCATAAAAAGCTCAAGATATGACGTTATATTTGTTTTTCATTTTTCGACAATCTTTGGCCAAAATATAAATATCAGAAGATGTGATCACATAACTATCTTGCCGAAAATCCCAGTGTTTTTGTTTTCAGCCAATCAATTATGCTGTCAAAAATCTTTGAAAAAGATAATTAATTTATTCTAATTTTGAAAAGAAAAATGCTAATAACTGTATTAATTTCGAATTTAAGAGAATATTTTAAATTCCTGAAGAAGTGAAGAGTGTACTTGAGTGACCGGGTTTCTTTTTGTTTTGGAAATAAAGAAAAAAAAAATTAATTAAATTTCAACAATAACAACTAAAACCTTTCTAATTGATTTTGTTTTTTTTAACTTAAATATTTCATGAATAGAGAAAAAAATAAAATTAAAATGAAACAAAAACAACTGGTAGTTTTACTATCATTTTTATCATTTAAAAATCTAAATATTAGATAAGTTTAAAAACAAAAACTTAAAATCATTAAACATTCTAATGTCGATTACCATCATTTTTGGTGTTAGTTTTCGGTAAATCCAAGTTTTATTTTTGCGATAGAAATGTGTAGTTAGTCCTATAAATAACATCATATATAGTATGAAATTTACATATATTTATGTATATATACAAATGTTAACAGTTACTACGGTACGGGGTTGATTTGTTCTTTTTAGTTGATTATCCATAGATTTTTAAGTATCATTTTAGAGAGGAAAAATATCAAAGAAGTTTAGTAAAGCTCATAAGTTTTCAATAATATTTTTAACAGTTCAAAAGGAATTCGTAAAAATACTATTTCTCTTAAAATAATCAAAATTATTTTTTATAGGACGACACAAATTTTTAAAACACAAGATATATACATACACACACTAATAATAGCAGCAACAAAGATTTAAATTGAAATCTGTCTGCTGTCTATATCATTGCATAAAATTCATTCATTTTTTCTTTTAACAAGACTTCGGATGTTTCGTTACTCAAAGAAATATAGTAAAGAAACCTGACTTGGCACAAAGAGACAAGGTTTTAATTGTAATAAATGAATTAGATCATTTTTTAAATCTCAAAGAAAAGGACAAGGTAAACATTAAAACAGGTTGCAACATTTTGTACAAGTGACACTCAAGAAATTCTAATTAAAGAGGAAGTTGTTTTAAACAGAAAGAAGAAAGGGTTGTCTAAACAAACTAATGAAGAAGATAAAAGATAAAGACAACGTATGTTTTGGTTTTCAATAATAATTATAACTTACCGTGTAATTTTCCACACATTCTGAACCAATTATTCGTACAGTCCGACACGCACTGAAATTATCTAAATCTCTCCCAAACTGAGACATGACAGATGATTAATATCACTTATCTGCACTCTTTCCTCGGCATAAAAGATATCCTCTGTTTAGATAAATAAAATTTATAAAAAACAAGCCTAAAAAAAGGAAGAAAACGCCGAATATAGAAAAAGGAAAATGACGGAGGGAAATTCTTATGTCTATGTATATATTGACACAACACACGGTGTCGTCGAAAACAGTTTCTTTTCTTTTAATGGCGATTGACTTTAAAGGACACTAACTGACAAACTACACTGTCGAAAGATGAGACAAATGAAATAACGGAGGCAAAGCTGGAATTTGGTCGTGATCTGGCGGAATACAAAGAAGCGAGGCGGCCAAGACCAACATCACTGCCGCCATACTTCCTTCCTAAATACTTGCGTCCTACGTCACGGCACTGATTGTCACGCCCTCTACACACAAGAGAGAGAAACACATCGAGTGCGCGTTCGGGTGTTCAATTTCAGAGCCAGCTTCAAATCATTTTTTCTCGGCTAATCAATTGAACATGCGCACAAACTGACTTCAAAATAAAAATTTGAAGTATTTATGTCTTCCCACGAGAAAAAAAAATATTTTTATTATGGGTGGCCTCCTCACACTTTTGTATGATTGGTGTATTCTGAAAGTTCCATTGACTTTTTTAATACTATAGGCATCAGAACATGACTCCAACTGTAATCACCTTGAGCACTAAATGCTAGAGAATGCTTGTCATGGGTCTGAGATTGTAGGACAATAGAGTGTATCAATTTGTATATATTTATCCAACTCCCCTGCCTCAGAGAGGATGCAACACAAGGTTAATTTATAAAGTGGATTAAAGTTAGATTGAATTCAGAGTTTTTCATCTACAAGACTGGTGGCCTAGCCAAGGCTAAAAAATAGTTGGAGGGAGAACATTGATTTATTCCTTTCCCAAGTGTATTTGCACAAAATAAAATACAGACAGCTTTGTCCAAGATTTGAACTTGGGTTGATAATTCTATTTCCTATGATGCTAAAAGTATGATAATTAATTTGAAGAGTGTATCAATTTGTTAGTTTTCAGTAACAATCACACTGAATTTTATGACAAAGTTGTTACATAATGTCATAACAAGGAAATGTTGACATAATTTAAAACAACAAACGCTGATACATAATGTCATATAACATGCCGTTCCTATTCTTTTGTTTTTTGTTTAGTGTTTTTCAATAAAAACATTGAGGTAATAATTATTTGTCAGTAATGAAAATGGACATACAGCTTTTTGTTTTATATAATAATGAATCTGTTATATTCATCAAATGATCTTAAACTGTGAGGCTAAAAGAGGATTTTTAAAAACTTGATTAGAGTAATAAACGTTTTTTTTATTTCTATATATATTTTTGATCACTTTTTGTAGTGTCTCAACACATACATTATTAGCTACAGCAGCCTAGTGATATAAAAGATAAAAGGTCTTCCGTATGGCCCTTTTTTCCACTTCCTGTTTTGGTTCTGACCTCTTCCAGTTTAAAAGTTGCTGGGCTCCTACACACACACACACACACACACAAGCTACATCTAAATGAATCACTTTTTACCATGTGTCACATATATGCTTAAAAGGTAAAGCCATAAATATCTATTTATTTTGTTTAATAAATGTTTGTATAGTTGATTAATTGGTTTTGTTGTTATTACTTTGCACATGGTATTGTTTGCCACATTATTTCTGAACTCAGTTTAATGTTAAACTATTTCAGGTAATTTAGTCAAAGACTATAATAATCCACTAAAAAACTTTTTCTTTCATTTGTAACACATTTAACTGCAATGTAGAATTCATGAAATTATAAAGCATTAGATGACACTGTATTATATAAGTATAAAATACTATGAATATATAATAATATATAATATATGATGATACATAATGATATGATAAAATAAGAAATATATAATAATATAGGATAATATACAAGGTTCATCGAATAAATATGGGGGTTTCTTTTAAAAAAAGCAAAATAAATTTTATCTTCAGAATTTTTCAATAAATATAAACTCTGTATTGTTTGGAATTTGTTTATAGCAAAAACTATCAAAATCTTACAAAAATATTGATTTTGAGGCTATTCAAAATGGTGGCAAATCAAACAAAGTGCTCCAGGTGTAAATAGAGTTTTATCATAAAATTTTTGGTGGCTGAGAATTGTAAATCATGTGTAATTTACAGAAGAATGTTTAATGTGTACAGAGAAGCATGTTTTAGTCAAGAAAATATTGACAAATAGGCTAAACATGGGTTTGTCACTATCAGCCTGAGTCAAAAAGACAGTCCATGGAGTGGAACACACACTGACTCTCTGGTAAAGAAAACGTTCCGGGCACAGCGGTTGATAAAGAAGGTCATACAGATAATCTTCTGGATCATGAAAGGACTCATCACTATTAATTTCCTTGAGAAAGGTACAACTGTAAACAGTGCTTCCTATTGTCAACTACACGGGCAATATTCACTTAATTTATTGAAATTTGGTTTGGTTTGGTTTGGTTTTATGGCAGTGTAGGCTACTTAATGTTTTATTTCTTGTTCACACATAAATATTAAGTATATATGATTTGTAAACACATTTTGTAGATATCATTCTTAAACAAGCCAGAGCTTTTTTATTTTTGCACACAGTTAAATGGTTTTAAGTATTGCAATATAACAGTCACAATTTAACATCATTTGTTTGAACACATAGTTTGTAGGTAATTTCATTTATTGAATGACCCTCATATGATAATATATATAATAATATATAACATATATGATAATATATTTAATGATATAGATTATTGATTGATTTTAATGGTATGTCAAACCTCAAGAGTTATATCATGCCTTGAGTTTAGGGAATCATATCCATTGCAGATTCATATTTACATTGTTTAAGTAGTTGTTTCATAAGAGTTTTTTTTTGCACATAGTCCAATTGAAAACAAATAATTTTTAAACAGATTTATTTAACCACAGATGGGATCCTAATAGGTACTATCACTCTGGGTTGGAGTGCACTTTGGGAATTATGGCAATTAAGGAGTATAGCAATGGAAATAACATTATTATTATTATTGGGTTTTAGGTTTAAGGTTTAAGTTGGTTTTACGTTGGTTGCGTTGGTATTTCATTGGTTGCATTGGTATTTCGTTGGTAGCATTGGCATTTCGTTGGTTGTTATCCCCTCGCTAAATGTTGATGGAAAATAAAGGTGTTGGAGAAGAGCAAAGACGTCGTTAGGTTTTGTATCAAGGTTTTAATGGCAGCATGAAGTAAAGGAGTTTACACTGGTATGCTGCGAGACTAGTAGTAAGGAAAGAAGGTAGGAAGTTGTTAGAGTGTATCATCTAAGTTGTTTTTAACTAGGATCCCTTGGTCTAGAAGAATAGACCCAAGGGGTCCATAAACTAGATGGCTCTCCTCATAATGGTTGATGTGGCTACTGCTATTCAGGAACAGACGAATAGACGTCCGTTCCCTTTGAGGATTTCTGAGCGAGAGAGTGATTCGCGGACTTTCTTCAATTTTTGGTGCTGCTAGGAAATATGGTTTGGGATGAATAGGACAAGTCATCCTGATTGGGTGAAAATGTTCGGCAACTCTAACGGTCAAATTAAATTACGTACCAAACAAGAATTCAAGTTTCTTTCTGCTACAGGAGTACTCAATAATTCCCAAATCTCCAGAACTGGAAACTCACCAAAAACATATATAATATTATATAATAAACATATAATATTATCAATATATAATACTATATTATAAAAGTATATAAATGATATAATACTCTATTTTGAAAGGCACCAAAGTTCAGCTTGCCTTGTGTGTCAGGAACCCTAAAGCAGACTCTGACACCATCCGATTTTTGGTTTGATTTGACCGCTTGGCAATGGCTCCTCAGGAACTAAACTTCTATATTTATTACAACTGGTTTTGGAAAATCCCACCCATCCAATTTTCTAGGTGTATCAATATTTACACATCTTCCCATGAGGATGGAATATGGTATAAGAAATATTTATAACTAAGGTAAGTGTGTTGTCTCCCCTGGTCGACACCACTCTCTAAAGAACATGTATGACACCATATGATTGGTCAACACATCTTTTCAAATTAACCAATCGCTGGCTACCAAGAGATTGGCTCCAGATATCAAAGACATGTCAAAGCCTCTCTCCACATCCAAGCTTGGTAATGAGTAGATGTTAAAATTGTCTCTGCTAAAATTCCAGCAGTGAACTGAACCAGTATGAAGTATGTTAAACTTTCATATATACAACACAAGGACTTCTGTTAAGTGGACTATTATATGTTTATTTTGTATAATATTATATAGCCACAAATAGAACAATTGTTTGCAGCAGTAATATAACAATTTAAAATTCGAACATGTTCAAGTTTTTCCTAATACTAACTTTCTTCTATTTTCAAGTTAACAACACATTTCCTTTATTTTCTTTATTTTGCAAACAATTTACTATTTTTTTAAATAATGGCACAAGGCCTTTTTAAATGTGAGATCCCATGCATGAATGTTCAGAGGTGAGCACAAAAATTGTCTAGGTGTTAGGGAGTTTGTCTAAAATCTTCCCTGTGTGGGAAATGGAGTGATGCAAAAGAAGGCTGTGTTATGTGCTAAGTCAAATCTTGTTATGATTCATGACTCTTTAGTCAAGGTAAAAAAATATAGGACTGTATGTGATCATACAGAACATCAGCCAGCTGCTTAAAGATGCAGTGTGAGTCAACTTGTGTGATCTTTTTTTACCAATTAGAAGGCCCCACAAGCAGTGCTCCTGAAGCACATAAATACACCAGAATTTCCAAGTGCTCTCTCTCTTTTCTCTCAGTCACCAGCTACCACATACATGGCCAGGCTTTGGCCCTGACCATACATGTGATGTTACATTCTCATAACAACATTAGCTAAACACGCCAACAAACCATGGAAAAATATGGTGGACACTCAACCAAACCATTTATGGAACCCCTCACACAGTAACCCAAGTTAGCACGCACAGCCATTCTCAACTTTGCGGCTTATTCCCAGATAGACTTCTTCATAATAATCCTGATCCCATAAACTTGCAACACAGTGACTTCACAGGCATCTTATTGACTGCAGCAGAAGCTGTGTAAAGACCCCTCCAAAATTAGGTAACCCCCATAGTGGTTTCTTTGTACTAACTTGCCCAACCCATACTGAGATCTCATTCACACTCCTCTTATAAATAGGTGCATTGCAAGAGACTCTTACAGTCATATTCATGCCCTGTGCATTGCATAATGACCTTTCTTTATGGCTCTATCAATAACCAGCTAAAGAAAAAGAATGCCCATCCACTTCACTTGGACTACTAATGATGAAAAGGCTTTAACTTTAGCAACTTAGCGAAATGCTTGAGTCATTCATTCACAAATGTGTACATAGGTGAGTTGGCTAGCAGGTGCTTATATGCTTATACAGACATATAATTAAGAAGAGATATGCAAATAACGACAGGGTTTTGATTTCTCAAGTTAGTTGGTGTTTTAACTGCAAAGAGGACCGATTGACTTGTATTGAGAGAGACAGAGTATACATGCAATTTTGATTGCAGTCAGCCAAGATATATGTCTGTATAAGTACATAAGCACCTGCTAGCCAACTCACCTATGTACACAGTTGTGAATGAATGACTCAAGTATTTCACTAAGTTGCTAAAGTTAACTTAAGACCAACACACATATAACCAGTACAGAAGCTGTATTCTGTTTTGTATAACTGTAAATGCTATAAGATAGTTAATTGTATTTCACTTAATATAATGTTATTAAACTGTTTATATTTAATCAACTGGTGTTATTATCCTCCCAGAGAAGGAACCAACTTATCCAGTTCAGAAAATTTGTCACCAGAGGAGATTACCATAGCTTATCAGTTTGGGAAACACCTGTTTCCTTGGTCTATTAAAATCACATTTTGAATATCAAGCTAGATGATCCATGACTAAAGCTGTGTCCTTGAAACAGTTTTGAATTTTAAGTGCCAAACCATTTTGACAGCTGTGAAGAGGGTGAGATTACACGAAAGAGTTTGAACTGTACCACACATCAATGAGAAATATGACATGTTTGGAATGAGAGGGTTATGCTATATTCGTACTGACCAATATACATGACCCTGCCCTACCCTAAAAACTTGAATGGCTAAACAAGAAAAATATAAGGTGAACGACTACTCACGTTTAAACCAGTGTAGCAAGAGAAAATTTGCATTCTAAATTTGGCAGCTACTACATCCTGAGGTCACCAAGAATCCTTCCTTGCTTGTCTCTCCATCTTCTCCTCTTCACATCTTGAACCAAAAAAATAAGAAAACCATGCCCCGAGAAGGCTCGTTGCACATGCATCATGAGACTATGACAGCCTTATGTTTTTCCAGTGAGATTCCCTCCGAGCATAAACACAGTAGCAATATCTCATCTACTGAAAGCAATGTCAACATACACATAAGTAAAGCATGGGCTCTTATTGATAGGTTATCTTTAAAGAGATTGTAAGTAGACTTTTGTTTTAGAATAAATACATGAGTAATATGTTCTACTTCAGCATTTTCATCATATTACCAAATATATAGAATATATTTTAGAGTTTTGTGATAATTTTCATGGGTGTTACCTTAAAATCTGGTTATAAAAAGTAAAATCTCAAGGAAATAGTGAAAAAAATATATTACTTTTACTAATATATCATCATCATCCTGTCGTGCCGCCAGTACAGATATCCCTGAACCTCTCTCTCTACTTCTCCCTATTATTCATCGCTTCTGGCAGGTCTTCAGGGTTACATCCTGTGTCCTCACATAGCTGCTGTATGTAAGTTCGACCTGGTCGTCCTGCTTTTGTTTGGCCATATGTGGGGGTCCATAGGAGTACATCACTTATGAGCTCGTCCTTGCTTCTCCAGCAGTGTCCTGCGTGTCTGCTTCGTCTAACTTGTATAGTTTTCGTGATGGGAGGCAAGTGGGCGTATAGTTGGTGTCTTGTGGGGTGTTGTCGCCAGGACTTGTTCAATATTGCTCTCAACATTCTTGTGTAATTGCTGTCTAGTTTCTTCTCCAGCCATTTAGTTAGTGTCCATGTAGTGCATCCATATAGCAGTATCGATACAACCACTGCCTGGAAGAAACTGCATTTCATTTTATCGGTCAGGTCTGATTTCCATATGATCGAGAGCCTATCGATAGCTGTCCATGCTTTCATTAGTCATGTGTCGATGTCTTTTTCGGTTGATGAGATGCTACTTCCTAGGTAGGTGAAGTAGTATAAAAAAAAAAATACTAATATATAATGCTCCAAAAAATCAGAACATTTCATGAAAGCACAGGAGTATTTTGTTTTAAACTAGCATATACTTGTGCAAGAAAGCCATTTTAAACATTGCACCCCAATTTTAATGATAAATTTACACACAAATTTTACTATTAACTTCAAAGCACCATAACTTTTCGACAAAAAAATGACAGAAACAAAATTTTTAAAAATTTGTTAGCTCACAACTTTTGTGGGCTATTTAATTCCAAAGCCATCCTTACAGAAGAAAAGTAGTGGTACTATTTAACCTATAGTTGGAGGTGTAAAACACAACTGGAGTTCAAACTCATTTATTATGATGTCACAGTGCAGCACATTAGCCACTGCACCATGGAAATCATAATATACTTATGATTGGCTGATTGATTGATCTTAATGGCATGTCAACCTGTCTAGAGTTATTTTATGCCTTAAGGTTTGTGCATTTATATTTACATTTTTTGTGTAGTTGTTTCTTTTTTGTACCCTGTTCTATTGGTTAAGAATAATTTTTAAAACATTTCTTTTTGATATAGACAGATGGGACCCTAACAAGTACTATCACTTTGGGATCAAATTGGACCTGGGAGTAAAAGCAATGAAGGGATGACTCCACACTTCCCAGTGATATAGAACTGGAGCCTCACCACTGGATACAACTTAATGCATAGGAAAAATTCTACTTGGTGGTCAGGTGGTCTTGCCCCTCCATAAGGGATACAGTCAGCATGTTCTAGGCTCTACTGACAGTGTTGTTAAATTACATATGGAAATTATGTATGACAATTATATGCTGGTGCAAATTATATGGTGGAAAATATGATATCTAGTGGGATGTTGGATTTCTTTGTTTAATTGTATATAAATTTTGGGGGTTATTTAATACCAAAGTCATCTTTGTAGAGTTTGTTTGCTTGGTTGAGTTTTATGGCATATCAATCATTGCGGGTGATTTAATACCAAATCCTGTTTTTACATATATATTAAATATATGATTTGTAAACACATTTTGTAAATACACACAGTTAAATGATCAAACAGTTCTATTTCTAACAATTCAGTTTAGAATAAGTAAAGGTTAAATGGTTCTAAGTATTGCTATGTATCACTAACAATTCAATTAAACATCAGTCATTTTTTTACACACAGTTAAAGGATCAAACAGTTCTATTTCAGACATTTCAATTTAGCATAAGTCATTTGTTTGCCCTTAGTTTAAATGTCAAACAGTTCTATTGAACCCATAGATAAGACCCTATCAGGTGCTAGCACTCCACGCCAGAGTGAACCTGGGAGCAATTGGCAATGAAGAGGTATACTTTCTCCAAAGCTCCAGGATTATGTGATGTTGCATAAATAATTATCTCAGGACGAGAGTCTATTTTATGCGCAGTCTGGCACTTGATCCTCCGTAAAATAAGTCCTAGCCAAGACTCCTATTTCGGGCATATGGTAACTGGCAAATAATATGGGGGGTTAATTTGGGGCTGGACTGATCTCCAACGCTGGCGAGGGGGTTTCCAGTTCATTTTCACATACTCCACCAAGTCCTTCGTTTTCATACTCCCTCGGATAACGGAAAGCATGGACTTCTAGGTTAAAACAAAATATTATTCACTGTAGTCAAATTTCCAAAAATTCCCTTATAAGGTTTTAAGGTAAATAAGACATTTAGCAAGAATTAATGAAAGTGATACGAAGCTGAAAAAAAAAAGATATGTGCAAAAGAAGGCAACGCGATAGATAAATAACATAACCAATAGATTTCAACACAAGGGAGCATTAAAATATAACAAAGTTTTGATAAGCGACGACCAAAAAAATAGTTATGAGATTTAAGAAACAATTCCTTTCTCTTTTCGCTTTTCTTTTAAGATACCGGCTATATTAAACCAGCATACAGTCTTAAACACAAATGTCTCTCTTTCTTTTTTTCTTTTCTTTCTTTTACTTCAGAAAGTATCTAAGTCCATTCATTCATTTACGGTGGATGAAACAAATCCTTTCAGTTTCTTTCCTTTTCTGAATACATATAATTTCCTATATTTAGGAAGGTTTGGAGGAAAAACAGTTTAAGTTGTACTTATCTTTGCCAAGGCTTAATTTTCAGGTTCCTTTCTTTTACGGGCGAGGGACATCCTCGGAGTTGGCAGACTTGGCGTTTCTCTTTCGCCAAAGTCTGTCCAGAACTAAAGATTCTTTTTGCAGGCGAGGGACCCGGAGTTTTGGCTGTAAACCGACGTCTTTATCCACCAGCTTCTGTTCTCAAACTGAAGATTCCTTTCCAAATTTACTCTGACGAAAAGGTATAATTTTGGTGCTAAAGGGTCTGCTCAATCATTTGGCTCTTTCTTCTTCCACTATTTCCTCCGGTCATGCTACTGGAGTGACCTACATTCCCCTTTTCTGCCCAACCGATGACAGGTCATTGAGTGCAGGTAGCTTTGGCTTGTTGATTCAAACACCGTAGGGTAGGTGAATTGATCTCCCTTTCCCTCTCGGTAGCATATCATGTCACAATTACTAGAGCCTTACCATCAGAGACCTGTCTGCCAGACTAATCAAAACTTAGTAAATAACAACAATACACAGTTTAATCCAACCAGATCTTCAAAGTTAAGCAGCAATGATCCAGTTCAGTTCTGAGATGGGTGATCACTTTGTAAAAGCAGTAAGCAATCCATGGCTTTTGTATTATATGATGTATGTTTGATATTTTGTAATATATCTGGAAAAAATGTGCATCTTTATATGTTATCCATTTACTATGTTTTCAGGTGAATATTATTACTTCAAGGCCTCAAATTAGCAGCAAAATTGTCTTTTATGAAAAAAAAGTAGTTCCAGAGGTAAATTTTCAAGTTGAGATAAAAGCCATGGCTTTCCATGACAAGTACTCAGAGATCTTCCCAATTCCAAAATTCATCACAACACAATCCCCGTCCTTGTATAAGAATTTTTTTTCCCAAAAGTTAGAAATAAAATTTTATCAATAAATGTGATATAGAATTTTCAAGTTCTAAACTCACACATAAAACATTAACAAAGGCTGTCTCTGTTCTAAAAATTTCACCTGGAGAAGAATTACCATACACTTGTGGAGGAGTTATCGACAAAAAATTTGCAGCAAAAATAACAACTAAAATCTTTTTGTTCTTAATTTCTCCTGAATCAAAACTTTGTATAAATAGAGGGTAAAAAAGGTGCCGAAAAAGACTGTATTCATTTTGTAACTCTCAACCTGATTAGTTGAAAAATATTTTACACTGAAAAATAAAAAAAAGGAAAGAATTCTGACTATGTTGGTTTGAATACTTCTAGATCCTACCCTTCATTTCATAAATAAGCGTCTTAGATAAGTTTCTGCAGCAGCAGAGAGAGAGAGAGGGGGGGGGGTAAGAACTCATTGTCTTGTTGAAGTTAACTCATTCAAAGATGAATTCTTTGTTAATTTGAGATCTTGCCAACTAAATAACTGATGTCAATTTTTGAGGGCTGCCACTTCCTAACAAGTTAGGAAGCCAAGCAAAATTCTGGCAACATTTTATCTCCACTATTCCAATAATTTTCAACTACCACTCTTCTAGAAGATATTTCTGAAAGAAGCACCTTTTAACTAAAAACAAAAAAATTCAACTTTCTCCTAAAGATATGTTGCGAGAATTAGATTTATTTCCCACTGGCAGACGAATCCCCGCACAGAAGTAAATTGGTTGAACGGAACCAATCAAATCAGCCGGTGGAAGAATATCAAAAGCTGGACCTTCTGTGAGGGAGAGAAAAAAGCGAATTTGGCCTCTTTTACCAGGAACTACCATGATAATATGACAAAAACTGTTACTCGCCTACCAGGCTAACGGTTCAATAAACGCGTACACATCTACACACTCACACACACACACACATACACATATATATACACTTTCTTTGCCAATGAGGCAGTACAAACTTTTGTACTCGTTAAAGGGACACCCCATGGAATATCAACAGAGGTCAGCAGATACTCGTCTAAACATTACTTCGTTGTGTGAAAGGATTTAGTTGTCATTCTCAACTTTCTAACGGGAATTGAGAACTTTCTCAGCAACCTTAATCCTGCTTTACAGATATTTCTTGTACCCTTTAAGATATGAACTATTCAACTAATCTTTGATATTGCAAAGAACATTTTTTTCAAATCAAATTTAAAAAACGAAAATTTCTTCTCAAATACAAAACAGTGGTGTGTCCATTTTTTAAAACTTTGAGAAAGCTATTATCTCCTTACTACATTTTTCTTCTTTTACTGTATTATAGAAAATAAATGTTATTTTACTTTATATATTAAGTACATCATCCTCATTCCTACACAATTTTTTTTTCAAATATCACTTAAGTCAATTTACCCATATAAGAGGTGTACAACTACCTAATATTCCTGTTTTTCTTGCATAAATTTCCTATACTAGTTAGCCCTGTTATCTAACTAAACTTTGATTAGTCTGGTACACAGACCTCAGGATTCTTGCAGCAAAATCCATCTAAGTCATCCATCTAAGTTCTTAGCAGAATCATCGCAGCTTAACATGTGTGTTATCAGTGTAACTTGATTGTACCCCTGCCTGCACATACAACTTCTTACTTTTATTGTATTTACTGAACTTTGCTTAGTGTGGTCAAACACAGTTGTCTCCCCTTAGATCAGTTCACGATAAAAACTAAAGAATCATCTTTACTGGAACCACAGTTAAGATTAAAGCTTAAGAAAAGCAATTACCTTGTTCGTCTTTTATTACACTTAGTCTGGCACAAGGCTAGAAATATGAAGCACTCAGCGAGAAGGAAACTAATTAACAAGTGGTCTGCTAACCTGTCTTGATAATTTTAAGCTATGCTTTGTAAATATATAAAGAAAAAAATGGGCACTAAGCATGTTACTATAGTTGGTAAGCTAGATTAGCTGACTATTCTTAATGAGTTCGTTACTTACAGAGTGCTCTATACTTCTGACCTTGTGCCACTACTAAGCTAATGTTAATGAATAAATATGGGAACCTCGCATGATGTAAAGGATAGTAAGCTAGATTAGCAGACGATTGTTAGTAAGTTCGATTCTCACAAGGTGCCTCATATTTCTGGCCTTGTGCCACAACTAAATTAAGCTTAGCAAATAACTGACGAATCATCATATCATGGCTAATGGCTTAAATTAAGAACACCTTAGAAAATGAATAACAATCATCATCATGATCATTATCATCATATAGAGAATCAGTAGAGTGTGAGGAAGTGACGTAACGGAAGTAGTCGGGCGAGCAGAATCATGGCGTACTTACAGAGTAGTGTTTTGTCCCATGCTCAAAAAGTCAGAAAACTCTACAAGGATAGCCTCCGGTTACTTCAGAGTTATTATGGAAGTAATAGGTAAAAACCCTAAAGAAAATTTCCGTATATATAATTCCATGTTGGTATAGTCTATAGCCAGATTATTTTGTATTTTTTCATTCATATTTTCATCAAGAAGAAAAGGTCACTTTTGTAACCTTGTTTTGGTTTGTTATGGAAAGACGACTTCTTTAACTTTAATTCTTAAGCTACTAATTTCATACACAAATTTATTTTAGATATTTTTTTTATTAAAGAGAAAGGTCTTAGTTGTAACAAGTAAAAATACTTGCTTTTTTACTTTTTTGTTTTATCTCTGAACAACATTTGATTAGTAGACAAGTGGGGCAGAATAGGTCACCACTTTATTTTTTTACTCAATTTTTAATCTAGTCATTTGAAAAGTTGTTTAAAAAATACAAATTGTTTGTAATTGCACTTATGTAATTGAAAACTCTTTTGTTTTATTTTGATAAATGATATTTTTTACGTGTTGTAAACTAGTTTTAACGCTATAATGAATGATTGAGTGATGTCATATGTGGATGTTTTTTCCGACTCGAATTTACAACACATTGTCTTTTTTTTACCGAGTGGGGTTTGCATTGTATATGAAAATAATATATATCTTTTTGCATATACAAATATATGGTACACACACATGTACACATATAAAAATGAGTTGCTGTTTGGTTATTATTTCTTAACCTATTTTTCGATCCGGAACAACTTCGAAACATAATATTAATGAATTAGGGTGATGATAAAACACAAGAAGCTACAAAAAATGTTCATTTATTATTGGTAACAAGTTTTACTCATAAAAATAGCAAAAAGTAAAGATTAAACTTTTTCTGTTTGTTCAGCTACTAAAACCGTGGTCAGTAATTAAATCGGAAATAAGTCTCATTACGGTTAGTTTTGTAGAGAAGTGTTTTTAATTTGCGTGAGACGTAAGAGATTTATCGAGTTAATACCTTTGGTCCAAGATTCTGTTTTCTTCTTGTATTGTTGTGTTTTTTTTTGTGTTTTTTTTCTGGATTCATTAAAACTGAAAGTGAAAACCCCTTATTGACTCTGTCATTCCCTCTCCAGCAAGAGAATTACATCCCGATGAAAAACTATCAAAATAAAGCAATTTACGTTCATCGGATTTTTACTGGAATATTTGACACATTTACTTCAAATTGAAAAATTGAAGAAAGACAGCAACAATAATTCAAATTCTTTAATCATCGTAAATCTGTTTTCAAAAAATTACATCCTCTTTTTGCCTCCCATTCCTCCCGTATTTTATCACTACCCACTTTTGTTCTTCGGTTGCTTTTTTCCCCCCACTCCCATTATTTATTTATTTATTTATTTATTTCAGAATTACTCTGAGATATGAAAGCGTACTACTCAGGGCTAAGTTTGATAAAAACAAAGATGAGGTGGATATGGTGAAAGCAAAAAAATTGGTCAACGATGCAAACTATCTCCTCTGGAAATACCAACATCCACAGCCATTCAAATGTAAGGCTGTCACTTTTTTTCTTTTTGTTAAATGATGTGTATTTAGGAAGCAGTCTTTCATAAAAGACAATGAGTTAAAAAAATTTTTTTTTCAATTTTTGAGTTAATTTTGTTTATGAAGAGAACCCATCTGAATCTAACAAATATTGTCTAAATGTTTTTGTGATCTAATGCTGTGAGAACTGGCCACCAGGCCAGTTTTAACACAAAATCATTTTACAGTTGGGAGCATGCATGAATCAAGACTTACACATGGCCATCACAAATGCGTAATTCCCAATTTAGTGGGGCCTCATGCACTAAATGATAAACTTAGTTCTACTAAGCAGGTAATGACTGAGAGGAAGGCCTCTTCCCCAACCACCGGGCAATCAACTTAATATCACACACCTGGTGTGAACACCAGATGGGCTGGTGATATTCAAACATTTTCGCTATGCAGATCTCAAATATTACTGAGAGACTGGGGGGGGGGGTACAAACAAACCTTAAACTTGATAATAGGATATTATTTAACTTATCAGCGGCTGTTCATTTAAAATTTATAAATCTTACTGGAATATTTAATTTGACACATTTACTTTTGATTAAAGAATTGAATAAAAACAAAATAGACTTAGTTGTAGTTAAACCAATATTGTGGTTTAAATGTGCTGCTAATATAAGAGTAAGTTTTATAGTGAATTATTATAGTCTTTGACTAAATTATCTGAAATAGTTGAACATTAAACGGAGTTCAGAAATAATGTGGCAAACAATACCATGTGCAAAGTAATAACAACAAAATCAATTGATCAACTATACAAACATTTATTAAACAAAATAAATAGATATTTATGGCTTTACCTTTTAGGCATATATGTGACACATGGTAAAAAGTGGTTCATTTAGATGTAGCTTGTGTGTAGGAGCCCAGCAGCTTTTAAACTAGAGGAGGTTAGAACCAAAACAGGAAATGGAAAAAAAAGGGCCATACTAAAGACATTTTGTCTTTTATATCGCCAGGCTGCAGTTGCTATAAACAATTATAAATGTTATTTATTACTAACAATCCTTAAAAGAAGTACTTTATGTCCCAAAGAACAATTTTGAAGATAAATATTTTTAATTTACTTTGATTTTAATAGAATATGTATACTTATTTTAATTTTCCTTTTAAAAATTTAAATTTTAGTGGAGTTTACCAGATTTGAATTCATAGTTTTCCTTCTGAACAATTGCCATATCAATGATAAAGACTTCAGTTGGCCCTTTTATTTACCCATAGCAAGAGGAAAATTAGTGGGGTGCATACTTTTTTCCAAGGATATTATCTCTATATGAAGTGCAAATGGACTTGTCCAGGATTTAAACTTGGATCATTGTGTCCACTTCCTACAAGATTAACCATTACACCACAAGTACCTTATATATAGATTGCAGCATGGAAAGTGCTTATTACTACATCATAGAGTGTTCTTGTTATTCAGTATTTATAAAAAGTCATGCAATGTAAGAGGCATGCTTAGCATAATGGTTATCATCATAAAGAATGGAATAGGTGACCTGAGTCCAAATACTAAATGCAGCTATTTGTGTTAAAGTTTGTGCTAATGCCCTTAGATAAAGGTATAAATCCATCTCTTCACTCTTCCAGCTATTGGTAAATAGTAGGGCAGACTAGGTTCTTTAGCTTTGGTTAAGCAACCAGTCTAGAAGAAGGAAAACTCTGAATTCTGGTTACTAACTAAAACAAACACCATGAAGAAGCCTGGAAAGTTTAATGGCCGAAACATTGTTACTAATAACAGTCCAAGTGGAAAACAGCAATCTGATTGCATCATTGTGTACTATGTATTTGCCCAACCACTCCACCATAAGCAGGATATGACCAAAGATCACTTTTTAACTGGAGTACAACTGGTTTGAATTCCTAGTTTCTCTCTTCTAGACCTGGTTCATAGCAGTGCAAGAGAATCTAGTCTTTTCTACTATTTATCAATTGTTGGAGGTAGAACAGATGTATTCATGCCATTCCCAAGGGAATTAGCTTTAAGTGAAATGCAAGCAGCCTCATCCAGGGTTTGAACTCTAGTCACCAATTTCATTTTCTATGATGACAGTTTATTCTAAAATCAAACTGTATTTTCTCCACAACCCAATATACCAAAAGGCTCTCTAACAACAATTGGATGCAAAATCAGATTAGAAATGTATCACATTACTATACACTGAATACATGAGTTTAATACAAGGCAACAATAGTGGTGTTCTTAGTAATGATCAAACTCCTCATATAAGCAGTTGGACTAACTTGCAATTAATCATTCTCCAACAGAAACCCTGTAAATATTTGCTAAGCTTACCATAGCCTGGCATGGAGGTGCATTAGTGTTTTTGGTGAAAATGCTGTTTGATTATAGAATAAACTGTCATTCCTGAATGAATAAATTTACGTAGTGTTTTGATTAGTCAAAATATGATCCCTGAACATTCTGCATTTCTGCCATGGATTAACAAGGTTATTTTATGCCTGAACAATAAAACTAAGAAATCTTAAAATGCAGTTTCTACTTCTCTTTTGGAACAGAATGTTTTTAGCATAAGAAAAGTGTCCAGATGCTTGAAAAAAAAATGGTTGTCTGTGGATGAGAGATCAGGTGAATATGGTAGTCTCATATCAGAAGTCAGTGAGCTTTTGGCAACATGAGCAAGCTTGAAGTAAATGCATCAATTCCTTTTTCATGTTCATGATTAGGAGCATATAACCTTTAAAATCAAATTCTGAAAGAAATGATAGAAAATTAACTAAGAGGACACTTAAATCATTAGGAATATGAATTTTTTTTTTTTTTTTTTAAAGATAATCTATTTAAACTGATTTTAAACAGTTTATACTAAAATTAGACATTATTTTCTGAACATAATATTTTTTGCATTGTTGAGAATTGAATATAAATTTTAATTTAATCTATTTTTCTTGCTTTTCTTAAGATGCCCATTCTCCTGGAGGAATTTGTTATGGTCGAGAACCTCATATGCCTGATTGGGTAAGTCTCATTTCTCTCCTACTTTGTTTCTTTTTTTTCTTTCTCCCATAACCACTCACTTTGACCTTTTTGTATCTCTTCTCCACATAAACAAAGTTCAAGGGCAGAGCACTCCTCTCTCTCTCTCTCTCTCTCTCTCACACACACACACACACATACATACATACATACATACATACATATATATATATATATATATATATATATATATATATATATATACACACACACACTTGATTCCTTTGTAAAATCTAAGAAAATTATATTAAATATTGTATATTGATAAAACATGAAAGAAAATTGTTTATATTTAAAAGAATAGTTGTTTGTATTAAAATATAATTTATTGAAAAAAGTCCATTTCAATTTACTTCATCTGATTTCTTCATAGCATTCATATATTCAGAATGCTCTGTTAACAACTCAATGAGTGTCCTGGATATGACACTATACAATCGGATGGTGAGGTTTCAGTAATGCTGGAGCTTTGGGGAATGTGGAGTACCTTTTCTTTGCTATTGCTCCCAGATCCACTCTGGCCTGGAGTATCCTATCTATGGGTCAAATAGAATTGTTTGACATTTCAATTGTGTGCAAACAAATGACTTATGCTAAATTGAATTGTTAGAAATAGAACTAGTTGATCACTTAACTGTGTGTAAACAAATGACTGATGTTTGAGATTAATAGTAAGTTGAATTATTTATATTAGATAGCAATACTTGAAAACATTTAACTGTGTACACAAAAAGAAAATGTGCTCAGGCTAGTTTAAAAATGTTATCAAGAAAATGTGTTTACAAATCATATATATTTAATATATATGTATAAAAAGGATTTGGCATTAAATAACCTACAATGGTTGATATGCAATAAAACCCAACCAAATCTTATATATTTGTGATACATACAGGGTGAAACGATAAAATTGTCATCCTAAAGAAAACAACACTACAGCTTTATTTTAAAACTTTTATTGAAAAAATCAATTCAGGTAACTTAATTATGTAGTAGAGCTGACATCTATTCGATGTAGCCGCCTTCAGCCTCAATCAATGCCTCGATCTGGGACTGGAAGCATGCCTTTTCCACAAGTGCCGGCGGGAGCACGGCGAATACTTGGTGGATGGCGGTGATCAGGCTGGCTTTGGTGTTGTGGGAGGTCATGTTGGTGATGTTCTCGACGTATGACCAAACAAAGTAGTCCAGCAGGTTCAGGTCGGGGGAGGAGGAGGACGACCAGTGAGAGAAGGGTACAAAGTCTTAGCACTCCTTCTGAAGCCAAGCCTGGGTCTCTTTGGACTTGTGGGCCGGCGCCGAGTCCTGCTGCCACACCCAGGGTCTGCCACCAGCTACCTGATTGCACCAGGGGATCACCACACTCTTCAGCACATGCAGGTACACTTTAGTGTTGACTTTCAATGTGAGGTGGCATGATGTGGCCCTCACTTGAAACCACACCAAAGACCATAACCGTAGCCAGAAACTTTGTTTTCATCACCCTGGGCACGTTGAACCATCCAGATTTACATTTTGAGGGTGCTGGCATGGTCCTGTTGTCATAATTTGGATCAGTAGAGAGCATGAGTTGTACAGCGGCACATCTCCGATCTTGCTCGTTGAACATTGTGTCACTTTCAGACATGATAGAAGGCATCTATTCCTCTTGGGATTTGTACACAACTGGCCAACTAGTAGATGGTCTGCAACAAAAAAAGAAAACCGGTTTTCATTAAACAGAAATGGAATCATGTCATCTTTTCTTGAGCAACAATTTTATCGTTCCACCCTATATGTATAGAGAGGATTTCATATTAAATAACCTACAATGGCTGATATGCCATAAAACCAAACCAAACCAAACCATAGTTTTGAGCTAAAAATCTTGCAGTTGACTTATATACCAGATTGATTTAAAAGTTTTAATTTTGAAAAAAAACAAAATAATTTTTTTTCCATTAATGCAAACTCTGTATTGTTTGGAATTGGTTTTTTTTTTTTTTTGCAAAAATTATTTTAATTTCACAAATTTATTTGTTTTGAGGCTATTCAGAATGACAGAAAATCACATGTGCTCCAGACTTAAACAGAGGTCTGTCATCAAATTTTTGGTGGCTGTGATGTACTATGTAAAATGTACAGAAGAATGTATGAAGAAACATGTTTTAGTTTAACAAAATCTTTACATTTGGGCTAAACCTTGCTACAAGAAGCCTGAGTCGAAAAGAATGGAAATATATTGATTCTCCAGTGAAGAAGAATCTCCTGGAGCAGCAGTCAGCAAAAGAGGTGATGCTGATAATCTTCTGGAACATGAAAACATCCATCACAATTGATTTCCTTGAAAAAGGTTCAACTGTAAACAATGTTTCCAATTGCCAGCTCCTTAGATAGTATTGAATGATCTTCATATAATAAATACAATTCCCTAACCTCTAGATATAAAATAACCTTAGATGTGTTGATATGCCATTAAAATCAATCAATCACGATAATTTTTTTTCTACCGTTAAAATAAGAGATTTAAACAAAATTTTTGTTTTAGATCATTGGCTAATTAAACAATACGTTTTAAGTATGTTAGAATTAAGGAATAGTTACTTCCCTTGCTATATTGTACGCTAAAGCCTCTAAAAAATCTTTTTACGGGCTAATTAATGAACACATTCATTCAACAATTAAATTTAAATGTGGTGGTTGAAATAATTATATCTTTCCTTGAACATTTTGTATACTACAATCTTTTCATTCTTGTTTGTCCCTGTGTCAGATTAAACAAAACTTGATAAAATTTAAAATTTTCAATTTTGGATTATCATAAGGCTAGATAGGTATATATTTTCTATTGGACACAGGTTTGCTTTCAATCATAGGTTTAAAAAAGACTTGCACATGTTTGTGTGTTTGTTTTCAAGGCAGACAAGTCTAGGAAGATTAGCACAAAACAATCCCCCCCCCTCCCCACTTGGGTTGGTTTTGTGGTGCATTCTATCATTCCAAGCTTAGCAAGCCCAGTCGACTTGGGCTGTTGAATATGCCAATAGCACCTCTGCAGAGTGGTAAGACCCCTTCCAACAAATCTCCTGGATATGATCCTAAACCATCTGATGATGAAGCTCCAGTTCTGGAGCTTTGGGAAATGTGAAGTAACTCTTCATTTTTATTAATCCCAGATCTGCTCTGACCCAGAATGGTAGTACCTGTTAGGCTCCCATCTATGGGTCAAATAGAACTATTTAATCATTTACTATAGTTAAAATCATTTAACTGTGTGCAAACAAATAACTAGCAATACTTGAAACCATTGAACTGTGTGCAAACAAATGAGCTCTGGCTCATTTAAAAAGTGTTACCTTACCTTCGCTTACAAATCATGTATGTATAAACAAGATTTAGCATTAAATAACACACAAGAGTTGATATGCCATAAAATATAACCACACTCTCCAAGCTCAGTAGATTCAGGTAAAAACAAAAATAAGATTGATTGATTTTAATGGTATGTCAACCCATCTAGTGTTATTTTATACCTAGAGGTTAAGGAATTGCATTCATTGTATATTCATATTTACATTTTTGTGTAGTTGCTAAGATTTTTTTTTTTTTTTTTTTTTTTTTAATAAAGTTGTCAACTTTAAAACATTACTCCTTTTCAGCATAAAAGAAGAAGCAAAAATGAAAAAACGTGTTTGCCCAATAATTCAAGATTAAATGCATATATCCTGTTAGACTAACAATCTTCAAAAATAGTCAGTCTGTCTGTCTGTCTGTCCCTAGATTACTGTGTACTGATCATTTACAAAAAGTGGAGCATTTCAGTCATCATAAGAGGATTTTTATGCATTTTTAAATAGACTTTTATCTTTATTACTTAATGTTGTTATAGTTAATTAGCTCATGTGGAATTGCAATTAATTCAGTTAATTGAATATGAAAATAACTTTTAGAATTTACACACTAAAAAAAAAAATTTCAAAGACTTGCTGATAAGTAATAACATTTATAGATTGTGAATATGTTAAAAAAATAAAATACGAATTTTGTTCCATTACTCCTGATCCTACTAAGGTGTCCTCCTGGTGCAATGGTTAAAGTGCTGAACTGTAGAATCGTAGTAAGCGAGTTCGAATTCCAGTCAAGCTATTTCGGACAAATATCCATGAGAAAAGTATGAATCCCTTTATCCTTCCAGCTATGGGTTAAATAGCATCACTGCTGTTCTTCTGGAAGGATGGCTTTGGCATTAAGTAACCCACGAAGGTTGATATGCTATTAATCAAAGAAACCTAAACCTAATCCTACCATTAAAATAAGAAATTTTGTTTCAGATCATTGACTAAAAGAAACAAAAATGTTTGAAGTATGTGACAGAATAAATTTCTTAGCTTACAGTTACTTCCCTTGCATTTAAATCTTAATTCCACCATCTTTAACTGATCAGTGAGATCTGGTGATGATAATATATGTATAAAGTAAATTGCGATGTACAAATTGATTTGGTATATAAGTCGATCAAGATTTTTAGCTCAAAATTCTAGGTTAGATCTATATCTGGAGTATGGGGTCAACCAACAAACACAGAGTATACTACTGGTAGGACAAAACTTACTCAGTAGGCCTAAATGAAGATAGGCTATGATAACCTGTAGCAAAAGCATGTAATAAGCTTATTGGAGTTTAACTTTATAAATGTGTATGTGTTAATACTTTGAAAATTACAATGCAGTATCTTAGAATCAAGGTTATAATTGTCAATAAAATAACCTTCAAGTAACCCTTATTTAGAATATTGTACTATATGAGTACTGTTATAATACCAATGTGTGTATATTCAATACACTGTCATTACTACAGTAGTGTATGGTATATGTAATTTTTCTCTGAAATCAGAATTACATCAGCCATTTATGAAACATCCAAATCTTCCACATTAAAGCTTATATTCAAATGAATTCACAATCTATTGTGCTATTGTGAAATTGTGCAGATAAATAACATACTGCAGTTGCTTGAGTACTGTGATGTTCCTGTTAGTGTTTACAGTCAGTGCATCAGCTGTTGAAAACAGTATGTGATATATATAGCATTATACTTAAATTTTATTACAGTTTTATTTTATATTAATCTCTTTTAATTTGTTAGATATGTTCACTAAACACGAGTTTAAGTTGGAAATGTTTGTTGCAGTCTGCTAGAATGGTGTATATTGATTGTGAGGATAACTGTTCCACTGGTTGACCATTCCCTGGTGAAAGTTTGGATTTTAGCTCTACTGTACCTGTACAAGCTGACTCCTAGTTTTGTTGAGATTTTAAAAAAAAAAAAATTTTTATAACCTTATGGCTATGTACAAATTATTTGTGTTTGATAAGAAAAATTATATAACTGTGCAAAAAAAAACAAAAAAAAAAAACTCTTAAACAATTGTACAAAAAAGGTAAATATAGATGTACAATAAATGTGATTTCCTCACCTTTAGGCATAAAATAACCCTTGATGGGTTGATATGCCATTAAAATCAATGAATATATATATATTGTATAGGGTTAAGATGTTATGAAAGAAACTAATTGATTTTATTTTCCCTTTCTTTATCAGCCATTTCATATATTACAAAACTAATAAACCAAAGGAACTGGTGATTTTTTTTTCCTTTTTCGTCTGATCAGCCATTCCATTATTTTCAGTTTGAAATTTTTAATTCTTTTTCTTTTGTCTCTGCAGATATTAGACACCTGGACGCCTCAAGAAAAGGCTCAGTACCCTGAATATTTCGCCCAAAGAGATATTCGCAAAGAAGAATATATAGAAAGATGGGAAAAAAAGTATGGGAAACCAGAACTAGAACATTAATTTCGTAAAAACTGTAGGAAATGAACTCTTATATAGACATGTTGAATTTCAAGACGTTAAACAGGAGAAACAAAATGACAAATAAAACTTTTCTTTGAGGTCTTTTGTTTATATTTATTTTTAACATTTTAATTATTATTTTTTGTATAAGATTTGTGTTCTTGTTTCATGTGTGTTTTTCTTTGTTGGTCAGGTGAATTAGTCCAAGATGATGTCTGGCATTACAATTAGATATTTTGATCCCTACTTAGTTTATGGTATTGAACACCTAATGTGCTGGACTATGACATCGTAGTAAACAAGTTCAAATTCAAATTGCACTATTACATTCACTTTCAGACTAATACCCTTGAAAAAAGAACCTTCTTGTCCCCCACCCAGCTATAGTTTAAATGGTATCACTATTGTTTTTCAATCCCAGGTCGCGTCATACCAAAGACTTTAAAAATGGTACTTGATACCTCCTTGCTTAACACTCAGCAATATAAGGTATGTATCAAGGGTAAGGTCTTCTGGACTACATCCCATATCCTCACATAGTTGCTGAATGTATGTTCGTGCTGGTCATCCTGCTTTTGCTCGGCCATATGTGGAGGTCCATAAGAGTACATCACTTATGAGTTCGCCCCTGCTTCTCCAGCAGTGTCCTGCATGTCTGGTACGTCTAACTTGGATAGTTTTCGTGATAGGAGGCAGGTGGCCGTACAGTTGGTGTCTTGTGTGGTGTTGCCACCAGGACTTGTTCAAGATTGCTCACAGCATTCTTGTGTAATTGCCATCTAGCTTCTTCTCCAGCTGTTTTGTTAGTCCATGTGCTGCATCCATATAGCAGTATTGATGCAACCGCTACCTGGAAGAAACTGCGTTTCAGAGGCGATGAACGATAAGGAAAAGTGGCGAGAGAGGGTCCATGCTACCAGCACAACATGATCAAGGGTAAAGTGGAGCAATCCAGGGAAAAGAGTAGCGCCCTCCCCTACACCTTGGTGTAGTAGCTATTGAAAAGGGAGCCTTCTGGTCACCCTCGACTACAGTCACCAACTTAATTTATTATTTTTTTTACAAGGATGGCCTGGGGATTAAATAACCCATGAAGGTTGATATACTTTTAAACAAAGAAAACCAAGAAACCAAGCAGTTGGATTAATGTCAGTCTTTCTTTTTTTTTTCTCTCTTGATTGTGTAGAGGAGGTACCCTGTAGTATAATGGCCAAAGTACTGGGCTGTGGCCTTAAAGTAAACAAGTTTGATGGTTTGGTTTGGTTTCTTTGTTTTTAATGGCATATCAACTCTTTTTAGGTTATTTAATGCCAAAGCCATTCTCCTAGAAGAACAGTAGTGGTACTATTTAACACATAGCTGGGAGGATAAGGGGGCTCATACCTTTCCCAAGGGTATTTGTCCGAAAGCGAACGTAATAGCGCGACTGAAATACGAACTCGTGTACTACGATTCCGCAGTCCAACGCTTCAACCATTACACCACGAGGACACCCCCATAAACAAGTTAGAATTATAGTTGTACTATTACATTCACTTTCAAACTAATAACTTTGTTAAAGGTATGAAGCCTCTTATTCCCCCAGCTATCAGTTAAGTAGTTTCACTGCTTTTCTTCTACATGGATGGCTTTGGCATTAAATAACCTACAAAGGTGGATATGCAATTAAACAAAGAAATCAAACCCTCTGGGCACTCACTCGCTGCTCTCCCTGACTGACGTGGGTGCCTGTGTATATATAAATTTCCCAATGCCCAAACATTCTGATTCTCAACACATGTGAGCTGCTTATACTCATGCATCACTTTCTTCCAGTAATCACTTTGTTTATGCCGCTGGAAAATCCTGGCCCAGGAATCCCTGATTGACAGTTCTGTCAAAGGTCAATATGCAACACCATCTTATGGCACCCAGGATTTAAGGAGACTGGGATGATCCCATTTACATCAAATGGAAGGTGGAAATTTACTAAGCTTTTTGCTTAGATGTGGCACAAGGCCATATGAAAGGGGCACCCAATGAGACTCGAACTCACTCGTGTAGGTTTGCTAGCCGAGCTTGCTAACCATTACACCACCAGAGGCGCCTAACATCAAATGGAAGGTGTACAAATAGTTTTATCTACTGTTTGTTAGTGTAATCCTGTTCCATAACGATAGAACATATAAAGAACATAGGAATCTCGAAATTCGAAAACACGTAACGACTTCTTGTTCAGGTACGAAACCTTTTTATTAACTTTGAGTTAAAGGTTTCGACATAAGGAGGAGAGACACAATCTTCTATGCTGTCTTATTCATTTGGCCCCCATCTCGAGCGGCCCCCAAAGGGTGCAAGTTCGCCTCGCGTCTGCGAGCTCCAAAAGTCAAACCTCCTTGTTTGGCGTCTAGTACTCAACTCCCTAACTTTCTTCAAATCTCCACAAACCTCTGCGTGCTTCTGGTGCGTGATGTCACTCGTACCCCGTCATCCATTTCGTCTTGGACTATTGTGACATCTGAGTGACACCTCCATCCGCCTGTGCGTGCCCGCGTTAACACCTGCCTCAATGTTTGCACCTAACTAACCCATGTGCTGAGCCAAAAGGTTCTCAGCCTAACTAAACTCAAAGGCATGAACGGAAATCCCTTGGCCATTACGTTGCAATCCTAACAATAAATGATAATCTTTATTAATACTTAAAAAAGTTTGTCTCTCTAATTGTTTTGCTGTGAAATTATTAGATTTTTTTATCCATAATGATTGGACATTGGGTGATTTTAATGTAAGGAAAAAAATCCTATTGTTGGCAGTAAAAGTGATAATAAATTTGAAAATTCAGGATTAACTATTTATCTTATATAATTACTCACCCAGTCAGTGGGGCTTTGGAGAAGAAAAA
Organism: Sepioteuthis lessoniana; assembly: GCA_963585895.1. NCBI lineage: Eukaryota > Metazoa > Mollusca > Cephalopoda > Myopsida > Loliginidae > Sepioteuthis > Sepioteuthis lessoniana. Next base: position 53,172,944 of record OY757925.1, on the reverse strand, counting down.
CTCTAAATTTGGACCTGTTGAGTTCCTCTTAAAATCCCTGCTCATGGGGGAGTGGTTGGGTAAATACCTATGACTGCAAACAACGGATTATTATTAGATAGAAAAAATTACTTGAAACCATATAGTTATGTATAAGATATTAATATTCGATAGAAATTCTTAAAAAAAACTACAAAATAATTTAAGGAAACAAACACAAAATGTAAATTAATTTTTATTTATTGCGGACTTTTTTCCCCTCATCTTGGTAGTTTTTGTGTTGTTTCTTCTTTCACTATGTTTCGGCCAAATTTCACCTCTGGCCTTCTTCAGGTGATTTACCGCGACCTCGGATAGGAATGCTGAGTCTTGTAACCGTATTCCCAGCAAAAAGCGTGGTGCGATAGACAACAGCTATGGGAAGGCAGTAATTACTGGGAATACGGTTACAAGACTCAGCATTCCTATCCGAGGTCGCGGTAAATCACCTGAAGAAGGCTAGAGGTGAAATTTGGCCGAAACATAGTGAAAGAAGAAACAACACAAAAACTACCAAGATGAGGAAAAAAAAAAGTCCGCAATAAATAAAAATTAATTCTCAGATTAAGAAGCCTCATCTCAAAATGATTCCAATTAAAGACAAGTACAAAATGTTAATATAAGCATACTATGTATGTGATTCTATTAGAATCTATTTATTGTAAAATAATTGCATATCTAATATTATAAATTAGTTGTTTTCTTTTGTTTTTTTTCTTTGTAGTTTAAGTTGTAAAAACAATACCATATAATTATTCTAATCACATAGCATTGTTACTTAGAACTAACAATCCAAACAAAAATATTTAAATCAATAAATATCTAAAGTGTCCGTCCCAGTTGGCTGGGCTGGTAGAATACTCTGACTGCATCTCTGCAGAGGGGTAAGACTTCCCCAACAAGTGTCCTGGATATGACACTAAACAATCTGATGACGAAGCTCCAGTAATGCTTGAACTTTGGGGAAGGCAGAGTATCCCTTCATTGCCATCACTCCATGGTCCACTCTGACTTAGGACACTGTCAGGTCTTACCAATCTAACAATGGGTCAAATAGATAGGTTTGACATCTAAACTGAGTGAAAACAAATGACATGCTAAATAGAACTGTCTGATCACTTAACTATGTGTAAACAAATGATTGATGTTTAATTTAATTGAATTGTTAGTGAGACATAGCAATACTTGAAACCATTTAACTTTGACTCATGCTAAATTGAATTGTTGAAAATAGAACTGTTTGATCATTTAACTGTATGTGATCTACGAAATATGTAAAAACAGGATTTGGCATTAACCAACAATGGTTGATATTATGGGATACAAATTTCTTCTAGTCTTAAAATAAGCAATAAAAACATACTTAAGAACATTCTAGAAATTTAGGATCAAACCCGCATTAGCATTTAAATTACATTTTTATATTTTTCAACCAATCAGCTAAAAACATGGAATAGAACATTCTAGAAAATTAGGATCGGAAGTGAACTAACAGAAAATATTTAGGCTCGAAAATAAAATAGTAAAATACAAATCTGATTGGTCAATAAATGTCTACGCGCAAAGATTTTAGGATATAAATAACACAGAGTTAGGAAGCCATACACACAAGACACAAGCTTACACACAAACGAAGACACAGACGAACACAAGCCACTAAGCCACGCCAATACTATGTCCAACCAATTCCTTTCCTTCCTCAACTAAAGTTCATGACCTCTTTTCAAATGGCCGAGAATTATATTCAAAAGGAAAACCCGACAAACTTTCTTTCATCAACGAGACACGCTGTCGCCACAATCATAAAACCCGCTATAAACTTAATGTAAGTAAGAGCGACTTATTTACGGACTCTGATAACATGAACATACACACATCTTTCAACAAATTTATTCTCTTCTTCAAACTTTATTTTCCAAAAGGCCATTTACACATCATGTATTTTGTTTTTCATATCCTGTTATATGCATATTAAATTGTTTGTTATTTAATGTTCGTTGTGTTCTATTCCATTTCTTTTGCGCGGTTGTAAAGTTTTTGTGTTGTATTTGTGGTGGGAATAATTTAGAGAGCAATCTACTGAAATAACCAAATTACATACTCCCCCCACAATATGCTGTAAAACACAACCTAAACGTAAATCTTAAGTGTCACTTACAGAAATATATTTTTCTACAAAACTACTGAAATAGACTGCAAATGAATTTTTAAAAATTCAAATTTCTCATACATTTCTGCAGGATAATCATAATCCTAAAATTTTTAACAGCCTTATGCAATAACACAGATTCAAGTCTTGTCTGATGGTACTTTATTTTGAACTTAGTAAGCCTATCTCAAACCGGTTCTTCGGCGAATTCAATCCTCGGTAGGTGTCAGATTATACTTAGCTTTGTTTATAACAGGCCGCTTGATGTAGAGTGATAATAAACAAGCGTAAAATGCCGACCATTGGTAAAATTATGAGTTTTTAATAGCAAGGGAGACAACTTAGGACTTTTCGATCATTCGATAGAACTTGCGTTCTTTTTCAGATATATTCAGAAAACTCTTGTAATCAAAAGTAATGATTATTTTATGTTGGAATTCAAGCATGAAGAGGACGAGAAGCAACCCTTGGCTTCAAAAATCAATTCTATAAATTAATGCTTTTTTAACCATAAATCAAGAGTCGACACATACACAAGCAATAATGATTTTTACCGTATATTTAATATTTAACAATAGTAGAAATCATTACAAATTTCGTTATAATAAATTCAAATTGTAAGTTCAATAATTAGACGAAGATTGTGTCGTAACCTGTTGGAGTTCTTTTTAATAACTCAACAGTGTGTCTTCACTTTGACAACTATTACTCATATGGCAAAGACGAACCAAAATTTTGAATGGCTTAACGCGTCTCGTAATTTATTTAGCTTTTTTGACGTGACACAGCTGTATGAATAGGGTACCCAACGAGACGAACTCACTCGTGAAGGTTTGCTAGTCTAGCTTGTTAACCATTACATCACCCGAGGGGCACTGGCTCCATGCATGTAGTAATTTAACGTTTTGCTCAGATGTGGTTGGCCTAGTCGGCTGGGGCTGTAGAATACACTGATTGCAATTCTGCAGACGGGTAAGACTCTCTTAAGCAATCTGATGGTGAGGTTCCAGTAATGCTGGAGCTTTTGGGAATGCGGAGAACCCCTTCATTACCATCGCTCCTTGGTTCACTCTGGCCCGGAGTGGTAGCACCTGATAGGGTCCAATCTGTGGGTCAAATAGAACTAAACTGTGTACTTATGCTAAACTGAATTATTTGAAATAGAATTGATTTGATAATTAACTGAACGTTTGACATTTAACTATAAACAAAAATTATACTAAACTGAATTATTTGAAATTTAATTCGGCGTTAAATGACCCGAAAAGGGTTGATACGCCGTAAAACAAAATAACCAACCAACAACCAATCAGATGTGGCACAAGGCCGCATGAATTGGGGACCCAATGTGACTCCAACTCTTTCGTGAAGTTGGGTTGTCTAGCTTGCTAATCATTACACTACCCGACGTTGCCTTGGCTCCACGCATGTACTCCCGGGACGAATGCAATAAGAAATATGAAGAATAATAGAAATATTTTCTGACCAATCAAAAACCTTCAAGTATGTCAGTTCCTGAGCTAATCTGAGCCACTCTGACTTATATACATAAGGAGGCTGACTTAAACAATTAGTCAGAATGAAATGGATTCTTGTAGCAACCAGTTCAAAAAGACAATGAACGATGAAAAACCAGTCGCAGCTTTTAAAGAGATGTCAAAGAATCACTAAGAAGCAGCAACACCAACGAAGACACTACCACAACTGCGATATGCGGTAATACCTAAATTACATTATGCGATGACAGCTAATCTCTGTATATCAACCGAATTTTTTTATTCTCAAAAACGTCTAATCTCCCTTGTGTTATTTCTCTCTCTCTTTTACGGTTAGTGTGAATTGTGGTACCCAGATACACTGACGAACGTACAAAGCCTCACCCATCGATCTATAGCTCCGGTAAAAGGAAAATAAAAAACCTTGTTGAAAATAAAAATTGATATCATAGTTAATTATCATCATCTAAGCATGCCGACTGCACAGATTCTCTTTATTGTCTCACACCATCCGCCCCTATCGGCCATCACTCTTGGTAAGTCATGTCGCTAACGAATATGTTTTTACTGATCGGTCAACACTGGTGTGTCCATGTGTAGAAGTCCATTGGAGAACGTTGCTTATAAGTTCGTCCTTACTTCCCCAACATGTTTTACACGTCTTACTTGAATGGTTTGCAAGATGGGAGGTAAGTAGTTGCTCAACTGCTGTTTTGTAGGGCGTTACTTTTAGGATTTCTTCGAAATTGCACACAGCATTCATGTCGCTTTTTCTTCTGATGTTTTGTTAAAATCATAGAGTAGTATTAATACGGCAACAGCTGGGAAGAATTCTCGTTTTATTTTATCAGAGAAATCAGATGTCCATATGCTTGTTAACTTGTCAGTTGCTGTTCATGATTCATCTATGCTTTCAGTAGATGAGATATTGCTACCGAGGTATATGAAATGTTTTATCAATTTCAGAGGTTAGCCATTTAATGAGGAGATGGCACCATGTGAACTCTGTTTTATCTGAGTTTATGTAGAGTCCAATGCCTTTTGCTTTCTGCTCCAAGCTATTCAATATATTTGGCTTGAGCTGATGTATTTGCAAGAAGCGCTTGATCATCTACATATAAAGGAAAGAGGTTAATTATAAAGAAGAAAATTAAGTGAAAACTTAGGAAATGAAAATACACCTGCTCAAGTCGAATGTATGTTGAATAGCCTGGAGCAGGCAGCAAAAGGTGTTGGTTTCGAGTAGTAGGTCTTACCTTGGCGTTTTTATATTTCTAGATGTACTGAAAATATTTTGGTGTTTTTTTTTATTTACTCCCAAAACAGGTATTTTTGAGAGGTGTTGCCTTAAAACCTAGTTATAAAAAGTAAAATTTTAACACAATAGTCTTAAGAACCTTCTTTCAGTCTAAAAAATCTGAACGTTTCTTGAAAGTGTAAGAGTATTTTGTCATAAATTAGCATAATCCTGAGCAAGAAAGCCATTTTAAAGATTTCAGTGCTACATTTGCACGCACAAATTTTGACGGTCAACTTTAAAATACTGTAACTTCAACAATAAACGAAATTAAAACGAAATAAAAAAAACAAACAAACCTGTGTTTGTTTCAAAATTCACGATTAAAAATACGTACATGTCCTGTTACAATAACAATCTCTAAAAATAGCCGATGTCTGTGGACGGCAATCTGTAGCTTTATCCGACAACTAATATGTCATGGGTAAGAATGATAGGGAAAGGTCCTTAACTTCCATATCTTACAGACTTTAAGGAAGACCTTTTGAAAGGGACACCAAAAGAAAGCATTTGCAAATCGCTTACATGTAATATTGCCAAATAAGTCGATTAGATTTTATAATGAAATGCATATAGCGTGCTTAGCGTAACGGTTATTGTCATAGGTAATGGAATCTGCGAGTCCACATACTTGACGCTGTGTGTACGTTTTACTAATGCTATTGGAAAAGGCATGAATCCATACATCCCTTTTCCAGCTATGGGTAAATAGTAGAGCATACTGTTTTTTTTCGCTATGGTTAGGAAACTAGTATAGGAAAAGGAAAACTAGTTATACTCCGCGTAAAAATTGACCTTGTGTCACTCTCTATTCGTAGAAGAGGGGTTGGGCAAATACACATAAACGCACACGTCTGTGAATGGAGTTCATTGATTAAGACAGATTTTTAAATTAGAATTCACTGAAAAGTTTTGATAATGTTGCTTTTTTATATTAATTTAAAAAAATTCAAAATCTCGTGGTGTAATGGTTAAAGCGATGGACTGCGGAATCGTAGTAAGTGTGTTCGTACTCCAGTCGCGATATTATGTTCAGTTTTGGGCAAATACCCTTGGGAAAGGTATGAACCCCGCCTCATCCTCCCAGCTATGGGTTAAATAGTACCACTACTGTTCTTCTAGAAGAATGGCTTTGGCATTAAATAACCTACAAAGGTTGATATGCCATTAAAGAAAGTAACCGAACCTAACCGAACAAAATGTGCTTACAAATCTTATATATATTTAATATATATGTATAAACAGGATTTGGTATTAGATAACATAAAGTGGTTGATATGCCATAAAATCAAACCAAACAATCCCAAGGGTATACACACAAAGTGAAACACAAACAGCCTCTTTTAGGATTTGAACTCGCGTAACCGATTCGATTTTTTATGATAACCGTTAGGCTAATCTCTCCTATTAGATTGCATCACTTTGTAGGAAAACTGAATAACATAAGCATTCTCTATAGTGCAGTAATAAGCACTTTACATACTATAATCTATATACAAAGCGTTCATGGTATAATGGCTAACGTCGTAGAGATTGGCCACTGAGAAACAAATTCAAAACCTGAACAAGGCTGTTCACATTTTACAGAAGTGTTAATACTCGTGGCAAAAGTATGTATCTGATATATCCTGAGGTGGCAATAATATAAGGATAATCAAGAAATAGTATTCCGTGAAAGGAAATAATATGTACTATAGGTTTGAATAAATAAAGAAGAAGTTTATTGTAATATTTACAGAGAGAACGTGTAGTTCTTCACGTGTTCTGTCCAGGGTGTCTCTCCGTGTTTTTCTATCCGGTGACCGGTGACATGGTCCCTTATTTAAACTGTTCCGGTGGTGATTACATATCTCACCATAACAGTATCCAACTATTCTCCCTCCAGCTTTGGGTAAATCGTTGTGTTCATATTTATTTATACAACTTAGTACCAACATGAACGGATATGAAATAATAATTTAAGTGAAATTTTTATCCCTTTTGGAACATACTAGGGATGTCCCCGTGGCGTAATGGCTAAAGTGCTGCACTGCGGCGTCGAAGTAGGTGAGTTCGAACTCCAGACCCGCGATAACATTCACTTTTGGATTAATAATCTAGGGAAAGGTACTGATCCTCCCAGCTATGGGTTAGCTAGCACCTCTACTGTTCTTCTACTTTGGTGGATTTGGCATTAAATAACCCGCAAAGATTAGTATACCATAAAAACAAAAAAAAGTAAATTTTCGATAATATTAATATGTCTGTAGGGCAATAGAATGTAGTAATTTACTTAGCGTTTTGCTCAGATGTGGCACAAGGCCATGGCAATAAAAAGTATGTGACTGACATAGTAGTAGTGTTAAATAATAGATTTAGCTGGTAGTGTGAATAGTTTGAATAGATTTCTACAGTTTTATGTAATTTAGAAGCTTGGCTCTATTGAACGAGAAGGTTAAACCTCTCGTGGCATAATGGTTAAACTGCTGGACTGCGGAATCGTTGTCAGCGAGTTCGAACTCTAGTCGTTCTATTACGTTTACTTTCGGACTAATACCATTGGGAGAAAGTATGAACCCCCTACTCCTCCCAGCTATTGTTTCAATAGAATCACTACTGTTCTTCTAGAAGAATGACTTTGGTATTAAATAACCCAAGAAGGTTGATATACCATTAAAACAAACAAGAGATCCCTAAAAAGGGATATTTCCTAAACCAACATTTTTATAGAATATTTTGTTAGAAATACAATTGTTTTTAAATGTTTTCTCTCGTGAAAATATGATTATATGCGGCATTAAAGACGCCGAAAAGATCCGGATCTTTTTAGTCAGAGCCAATATCGTTCGTTCATTTAAATGACACGTAAGTTTTGAACAGGTTATATGTGAACGACACATCACTTAGAGGGCATCACACCCAATCAGGCATTCTGCTTGGTCTACAATGATTTTGTTTTGGTCAGGGGTAGATAGTTAGCTAAAACGTAGACAAGACTCTTATTATCGCTATTTACAAAAAAAAAAAAAAAAAAAAAAAAAAAAAAAAACGAAAAAAAAAAAAAGAAAAAATTCTACTATTACCCTCGAAAAATATATCATTTTGATAAATATGAATCCAACTTCTGATATCATAAACTGCCTCATTAACATCAGCATGGGACATATTGCACCAAACTTTATTTTTATCTATTCTCTTCTCGTGATTTTTTGGAATGAATTCAGACCAGCTGTACTCTGTTTAAAAGTTAACCTTATGTCACAAAGTGGGTAGGTAAATACGTATAGGGTTTCAGCTGCAAAGAACGATCTCTGACCTGGTTTATTACCGAACGCCTAAGGTAGATTACTTTTTCTAAGTCTGAAGGGCGCCAAATACTTAGCTATTTTATCCACGATTGAGGGAGAGTAGATTCATGCCTTGCAAGAGGGCTATGGTGTCAAGAGAACACAAACTGTCTCTTGCGGAGTTTGAACTCGGTTTGCCGCTTCCATTCTCCGAGTCACTGACCAGCTGTGTCACTGTAGATGAAAAGGGCATGGGAAAACTGTTTAGTTTGCTCTTTTCCGGGCTTTGTCCTTTGTTTTCTATTTGTATTGACAACCGTAAAATCTAAGAGTTGCGATAAATTAAGATGAAAGAAATACCAGTCAAAAGATTAACAATAAAATCTCATGTTGTGACCGGATTTGGGTCGACAACTCGGCTAATTACTTTGACAGCAATGACTCTAAATGACCCACGAAATTCAAGACCTTTTTTTTTGCGAATTTGATTTTCTTTCTTTCTTTCTTTCTTTCTTTCTTTCTTTCTTTCTTTCTCAGTGTTTATTTGGGTTTTCAACTTTTTCTCTTCTTTTTATTAATTCATTCCAATTAAAAAAACAACTTCTCTTCTTTCTATTTCAGTTTTTTCTTAAATAATCTCACAAAAACACAGAATTTCAATTTCTCAGATGTCATTTTTTTTCTTTTCAAAAGGTCGTCCCTATCTGAAAAAAACACACGAGCTATTCTTTCTGCCCAGATTCCCGCTTGACGGACATTTTGGCATTTTTGGTTAAGAAGGGATGAAAAGGAACTCTGGTGTCGAGTTGAGGCGTGGTATACAGTTACTAAAGATGACATTTGGAAAGAAAAACGAAAAAAAAAAACTTTTCCTTGTATCGCTACGTTGAATTCAAATATTGTTGTGTCACATGACAAGGGAGCATTTTCTTATTTGGCTCAGCCATGCAGAGAATCTTGCAGGTTGAGATACGCACTTGTATATTTATGCACACACAAATACTTATCTGTTTGATGTCGTTTAAGGTGTTAATGCAGATTAGACTTGTCGGCAGAAGTTCATCTTGTATGTAAGAGAAGAATGTGGGATGAGAAGAAAAAGGCAAGAGAGAGAGAGAGAGAGAGGTGAGGAGAAAAATGAGAGAAAGAAAGGGTAACTGAGTTATATATATAAGAGAGGGAGGGGAGAAGGAGGAAGAAAAAGAGAAAAGGAGAGCGAAAGAAAGGGAAAGAGTGAAAGTAATTGAAGAGGACTAAGTGATAGTAAGATAGAAAAAGGAAGAAGTGGAAGAATTGTAGAGATTATGAGAGAAGAGAAAGAGAGATAAAGAGAGTAAAGGGAAAAGAGAGAGCGGGTATTTGGAAAGGTACTGGGAAATGTCACCCAGGGAAGAAAGTGGTAGAGTTGTGGAGATTTAATGAAAAGCAGAGAGAGAGAGAGAGAGAGAGAGAGAGAGAGAGAGAGAGAGAGAGAGAGAGAGAGAGAGAGAGCAAATAGAAATGGAAGATGAAATAATAAGTATATAACGGAAGGAATGAGGAAATATATGTAAAAGATCGAGATTTGAAGGAAAGAAAAAAAGCCAGCAACTTAGATTTAAAAAAAATTAAAGTTAGAAAAAAAAGAGGAGTGTCATAAAAGAAAAAAGAAGAAAAAGAGAAAAAAAGAGAAAGTATTTGAAAAGTAAAAGACAGAGAGAGGAATAGAAAAATGATGTGCGTTGTGTTTTAAAAAGAAAGAAAGAAAGAAAGAAAGAAAGAATAAGTTAAGAGATAGAAAACTAAATAAAAAGGAAAAAGAAATAATTAGTGAGAAGGAGAGACGGAGATAGATAGATAGATAGATGAAGAGAGAGAGAGAGAGAGAGAGAGAGAGAGATTGCAAAGGATTTGAAGGAAGAGAAACAGCACCAAAGGTCATTTCTATAAACAACCTGTATCATTGTTGTTTTTCTATGTTGTTACTGTAAACTCCACCACGCCGAGCCAAGCAAAATACGCCCTCTTCCTGCCCACCTACCATCCCGGTTCACTTTTTACGTCCTTTCGAATCTTTTCACGCCATAATTATCAGCTGTATGGCATGAGTGCATATGAACACGTTCTTGTAGATTTCTCAAGTCCTCCTGCCTTACAGTCACAAAAGTTATCAAAATAACATCCATGTGAATTGCGTAGGGACCGACGGAGAAGAGACGATTGAGCATTTTGCACAAGAGTCATCTGTAATATGCACTGAAGACAATCAAACGTCTTCATTTTCAGAGAACCATCAACATCTTTACAACTTCCCTCCACCTTTCATACATTTCACAGGCGACTATTACGTATTTTATTTGTAGAAAACTTCAATATATCAGCAGTGAGACAGAGGTATCAGTGTATAATAAATACGTTGCACTCTCATCTGATTGTCGTATCAAGTTTTTTGGTAGGCTATCAATTGCCAACCAAATCGTTGAATTACCTTTCTGATCATGTCCAGTACTGTACATTTCAGGATTGTTTGAAGCTTCTAGTAGAATCAGTACACATCTTTTGGGGGTCCACCCTGTTGGTGGGGCTCAGAAAACGTTAACATTATACCCCGCAGAAGAGTGAAATACCCACCAAAAAGAGTGTTCTACATTTAATAGTAAGGTTCCGGTTCTGAGGAGTGTAGAGAACCATTTTCTTGCCATTAAAAACGGGAGGAGAAATCACTCCAGTTCCTTTGCTTAATGGCATATCAACCATCGTGGGTTATTTAATGGCAAAGCCGCCCTTGTAGAAGAATAGCAGTGATACTATTGAACCCATACCTGGGGAGATAAGAGGGCTCATACCTTTCCCAAGGATTTTAGTCCGAAAGTGAACGTAATAGCATAAGTAGAGTTCGAACTCGCTTACTTGGAGGCCGCAATCAAGCACTTTAGTCAAGTACAGTAGTACGGTTTCAAATAACTAATAATAAAACAATCTTTAGTAAATGTTGGAGCTGTTCTTTTTTTACTCATAGATGGTACCCTAATAGGTACTGTCAATCAGAGTCTGAGAGGGCCTGGAAGTAATGGCAATGAACGGGTGCTCTACATTTTCCCTAAAAGAAACCAACTAATTAAATCAACATTTTACATGTATTATATTATTTTTCTGAAAGATTACAATGCAGCCCAATAATAATTATCTACATTCGGATCAATTCATAGCGGGAGACTTTCATTGTTCGGTTTCGGCCTCATCGTTTAACGGCATATCAACCTTCCTGGGTTATCAGATACAAAAGCCATCCCCGTAGAAGAACAGTCGTGGTACTTTTTAACCTATAGCTACGAGGGGATACGGGGTTTCATACCTATCCGAAGGGTATTCGTCCGAAAGTGAACGTCATAGCACGACTGGAGTTTGAACTCGCTTTCTCCGATCTCTCAGTCTAGCATGTTAGCCACTACGCCATAGGGACTCTCTTTTTCAATGTTTAACAATGTTTCCGTCACCATTATTCTAAAAATTGCAAGGCGGGTGTTATTAATTTGAATTGTTGTATGAAATTTACCGCCTGAAGATTAGTACGAAGGAGGGAGCCAGGATAGGGAACCCAGAATACTCCTAATAAAAAAATTGACATATTTCCCTTGCAAAATGTTGACAAGGGAAAGGAGTGTAAAATTTCCGATATATATTATTGATATAATATTCGAATGTTCCCCTAACTGTCGGTCCTGATTAACGTATATTACCAAGTCTTCGTAATATTTTCCATTAGTTTTGAGGAATATGTCAATCAAATTGAATTACCAAATAAAAATGATCTTTTATTACCTATAAACAGGCCATTAACAAATGAAAATACTCGAAAATGACGTTTTAAAAAATGTTGAGTTTTAGGTAAAAAGCTGATAATTACTAATTAACCTCAGGCTAAAATGCTTTTTTTTTGTTGAAAAAAAGTATTTTGCTCCAAATCCCCAACTGTTTCATCTGTTTTTGTAATTTTAAATCTATCTATCTATCTATCTATCTATCTATCTCTCTCTCTCTCTCTCTCTCTCTCTCTCTCTATATATATATATATATATATATATATATATATATATATATATATATATATAAGTCTGTTCTATTAGTTTAAGTCTCCTTTATCTGTCTATTTATCTTGCTAACTAGCTAGCGAGGTTGCAGAAGTTTTGAATTAATCTTTCAACTTCATTGGCAAGTTTGATAAATAAGGAATATTTCCTGCCAGAGCCCCCAGAATAGTCTTTATAAAAACTGACATATTTCCCTCGCAAAATGTTAACAAGGGGAAGGGGTATAAAATTTCCGGTAAATATTATTCATATAATATGCGAACATTCCTTTATCTGTCGGTCCTAATTAACGCATATTACTAAGTCTTCGCAATATTTTCTATCGGTTTTGAGGAATATGTCAACCAAATTGAATTACCAAATCAAAATGATCTTTCATTCGCTATAAACAGGCCATTAAGAAATGAAAATACTCAAAAATGATATTTTAAAAAATGTGTCAATTTTAGTATAAAAATGTAACGTTGCCCACTCATTACTAAAAAATATATTAAATAGATAAAATATCAGAAGATGGCATTTTGAGGCCAAAATATGATTTTTTGCTCCAAATCCCTAACTGTTTCATCAGTTGTAGTCTTCTTAAATCTATCTATCTATCTATCTAAAAGTTTGAAAACCCCGTAACAAAATTATGGAAGTCATTTTTTATGCTAAATATATTCCATTATTTTATCTCTACAATAACTTACAAGATAAAAAAAAAACACATATTAAGCTTATTTAAAAAATTCTTATTTACAAGGAAAGTATTTGTTTTTGATAATCATTTTGCGTCTGGAGGGTATTGATGCTGGGCTAAGTTTATCACTAGGCACTTGCCGCGCATAAATCTCAATTCGTGCATGGTCCTCAAATTAAAATGACCTTGTGTCAAATCCTACCTGGTCGGACGCACAGATGAATATTGGGCATCAGTGCTGCAAAACTTTCCTATCTATGGGTTAAATAGAACTAAACCGTGGTTGATGTTTACTGTTTTTATACATTTAAACTGCGTATTTATGCTAAAATGAATTGTTTAAAATAGAACTGTTTTGACATTAAAACTGCGTACGAATGCTAAAATGAATTGCTCGAAATAGAACTGTTTTGATGTTTAAACTGTGTACTTATGCTGAGCTGAATTATCAGAAAAATAAAACTGTTTGACATTTAACTCTGTGTATTGCCCAGTCAGCTGGGGCTATAGAGGGGTAAGACCCCCCGCCAATGAGTGTCCTGATATGACACTAAAAAATCTGATGGTGAGGTCCCAGTAATGTTGGGGCTTTGGGGAATACGGAGCACTCCTTCATTGCCATTGCTCCCAGGTCCACTCTAGCCCAGCGTGGTATCACCTTATAGGGCCCTATCTATGGGTAAAATAGAACTAATGGCATACTTATGCTAAACTGAATTATTTGATTAAACTCAATAGCTTGAAATAGAAATGTTTTTCACAATTAAACTGTACTTACGTTTAAAATGCGTGCTTATGCCTAAAACTGAATTATTAGAAATTGAACTGTCTTTGACATTGAAACTGTACTTACACTAAATTGAATTGTTATATATAACTGCTTGAATAAACTGAATTGTTTGAAATGAAAATGGTTTTGACAAACTGTATACTCATGCTAAACAGAATTGTTTGAAATAGAACTTATTGTTTACATAAAAATGGATTTGGCGTTAAATAACCAACAAAGGTTGATATATCATAAAACCAAACCAAACGAAACCTCTTCCTACCACCAGCAGAGAATCACTTCCACCTTTTATCATGATTGGTTGGACCTTATCCTCTTCGTACATGCTTACATACACTTCTTAAATACGGGGACTGTCAAATTAGCGTAAGCCACAGAAAAAAATGACATTAGATGGAGAAAATATTAGAAAATATCGTTTGGGAGTAAAAATGAGATTTTTTCAATTTAAAAAGATGTGTGTTTTTTGCTTCAAATCCTCTTCCGAAACCTTGATTTGGATGTATTGGTCCCCATGGCCTCGTGTACCATGAAATTCAAAGAGGATCTTTTCGAAAGGAAAGCGCACAATCTTGGATGCGAGAATGTTTGAGAGCTGCAAAGAGACAATATGGAGGTCCAGTTGTGATGGTTGTTGACAATGCCCCATGTCACTCAAACATTGAAGAAGTTTTTAGTGAAGAAGAATTTCTTGGATGTGAAGTGCTTAGGTTGGGACCATACAGTCCAATGTTTAATCCGATTGAACAAGTATGGTCTTTAATCAAAGCTTACGTCAAGCAGGAATTGGCTGCTAAAATTGAGTATTCTTGCAAAGGAGAGAAGAGATGGCTTGTCAATTACTGAACAAAGGGCAAGAGCTTTGACTTCATTAATTGAGGAAGAATTGGGAAGGGTTACACCAGAAGTATGCAATCGTTTCATAGCTGGAATTCAATCTAAAATTCCTGCAGCTGTAGCATTAGAAAATTTTGACTTGAAGAATTTTTTTTATATTATAAAATGTTAACAATTTTATTGCTAAAATAATTCTTAAATTATTTTTTATATTTATACTTATAATAATTTTTCCATTTTGAACTGAACTATTCCCATTTTGAACTGGAAAAGGTATATAAAGATATATCACTAATGAAGACAGTTACTAATATTCTTGGAGCACGGGCTATTCAAATATACTCCTGTATAGGAACTTTTTTTTTTTTTCGTCCTATGGTAATTTTACCGTTGGGTGAAGTTGACTGTCTTGGTACTTAAGAAATCAGTGTTGGTAATGAGTTCAAATAATTTAAAGATATTTAGAATTGCTTAAATCAAAACCAGGATCAATCTTTTATGGTAGAACGCACAATTTAGTTGAAAGGTGGCAAATATTATAGATGCTAGAAAAATACTTTGCACTCAGAATAAAGGTGTTGTAAATTTATATCAATAAAGATTTAGTACCCCCACCAAAAAAAAAAAAACAAAAACAAAAACAAAAAACGCACACACAAGAAACTTTGCGACAGAGTAATATTATTGGATTATCTCCGAATTACGTGATAAGATAATAAAATTTCTACAATCGACGTTAATAGATAATCTTGAAGATTAAAGATTAATCCACTGCACTTGGTTTACTGAGTTAATCTGATGAATGATTAAGAAGATTAGCTTCATTACAAATATATTTTGTTTACATCATTAGTGATAGCAATAAATAATTATTTCTTTAGTTTGGTCGGGCACAAGACCACTACTATGTAGCGTCTAGTGAGTATCAAACTGATTATAATCTAAAAGGAGTCATGTTGCTAATCTTTACTCTCCAGTAAGGCACCCTTACAGTATATATATATATATATATATATATATATATATATATATATATATATATATATATATATATATATATTTACGTGTGTGTATGTGTAAGAATAGGTATTTTAAAATAGAACAATCGTTAGTAACAATTTCACGCATGGTTAGATGATTAATGGAAGAAGTTTTTAAAATCGCTCGAGGATTGCTGAGTAAGCGCGGAACGGCTGTATTTTAAAATACACGTTTCTATTTATACTGTAGCCTTATGCTTTGATATTGAACATTTTTTATCTTGTCTTATTTGTCTTTTTTTCTTCCGTTGACGACAGTTTCAATTGATTAATTCGCATATATATATTGACAAATGAAAGCCGTGTATTCATTACGAAAATCGTCATTCAAACATCTTGATTAATAGTTAATTCCCGTTCATGAGTTCTCAAGTGACCCTTAAGCCCAGTAACTGACTTACAAGACTTAAGGTAAATACGACAAACATTGCTTGAATTTTGTCCTGGATTGTTGAGATTCACCAGTGAAATATCATTTTTATGAATTATCACGAGTCATTTTTAATTCGGGACTTGATTTGGACACTTCACCGCAAACAAAACATGTATTACCATGAGGACGAGGTGGTAACAAATGATTATGTTTCTTGAGTTTATAAATTATTACGTGATTTGACATAGTTAACAAATCCTTCTTTTGATGGCAAGATTAATTCGCATTCCTGATTCTGAAAAAAAGTTGTATATATATATATATATATATATAGACGAAATCTATCCGAATAGTATTTATTTATTAATATTAATTTAAAAGTAGCCAACCAAAGACGAAAGTGCCTTAATCATTTTATAGAGTATTTGCTTTGAGACCTCACAGACTCATTTCAGCGTCTCTTAAACTTTTCAAAACAGTCTGGAAAGTATTCTTTCGCGATCACCATCAGTTGAGTCGTTGCGTTTTCAATCAGATATTAGAGTAATAAAAAAACTTAGAAGAGACTTAATGACAACAATGTTCCACTCGTAAAACCAAATAGGTTTCTTCTTATTAGCAACTTCAATTAAAGTTTTGCTTTTCAGACATTTCTTTAACTTTTCCATTTTGGTCTCGTTCCCAAAGAATGCTTGTCGTAATCCAATCTTTTTTTTTTTTTAAAGAATCTTTCGAGTACCCCTCTATTACTATTACTCCCAATTTCGCTATAAACTGGAGTGGTAGCATCTGTTAAAGTCCCATCAATCGGTCAAATAGATTTGTTTGCAAATTATTTATAATCGATAGGAATATTGATGTCATTTAACCGCATGCAAATAAATAAATAAATAAATATACCCTTAAAAACGATACAAAAGTGTAAATATAATCGTACTTTAGCGAGTGGAATATTTGTTTGTTTTTAGCGAGGAAAAGTTGTGACGTGCGTGTGTGTGTTTACGTTGAGTTGTTTCCTCGCTAAGTGTGTAATTCCCTCGCTAATTGTTGTTAGGTATATATAGGAGAGAAGTTCCAAGACGTCGAAGTCAAAATGTTTTTATGATAGTTTTTTTATTGCTGCTTGGAATATAGTGTTTGCGTTTGTGTTGCAAGCCTCGTGGGAAAGGAAAGATGTTAAGAGACGAAATGGAGTTAGGAGAAAGTTGAGATAGCAGCATGTGTTGTTGGACATGCGAGGGAAGTATGTTCGCAGTATGTCGCGAAAGTCATGTTTGCCGTTGGAGGAAATAAACTTTGGAGTCACCGTTAGTTTGTGTTTCTGGTTGTTTGGGGGAGAAGCGTGAATATCTCCAAAAAATGTTACCCAGAGGTGAAGTCGTCGCTAGGTGCCGGAGCGAAATTATACATCGCAATCGGCATAGCCAATTTTGGGGATGAAATGAAGTTGTTCCTGTGTGGCGTATTGAATGTGTCTAATCCATATTCAACTGGGATCCCTTGGTCTAAGAAGAATTGACAAGGGGTCCAATGATTTATACTGTTTCTCCCTCATGGTGCCATGCTGCTGCTGCTGCTGCTGCTGCTGCCGCTATTGGGGCACAGACGATAGACGTCTGGACAGAACCAAGTCGTTCTGCGAAAAAGGCTGTGTTTGGCAGCTTCCCCAACTTCTGCTGCCCGGAAAAGAGGTCCGGTTTGAATAGGATAAGTCATCCTGATTGGGTGAAATTATGCGTCGAATTAAATTACGCACCAAACAAAAATACGAAAATTCCTTCCGCTACAGTACAATATATGCAATTCCCAAACATCTAGGCATAGAATAACCACAGATGTTAAAATCAATCGATCTAGCGACCAATCAACCAAGAAACCAACCATCCAATTCACCAACTTACGAGCTATCTTATTCTTAGTTGATGTAATCATATGAAAAGATCAGAGTTTGAGACCCTAAAAATATTTCATACAACATCTTTGGTAGATGAAAAAGCAGTTACTGCTATCAAAAATCAAAGAAGTTTGCCTTGTTCCGAAATATTCAAGGAATGTCCAATAACAAGAATGATAATAATGAAATATTTCGATAACGTTTAAATTTTCTAATTCCCTTTTTAGCAAGGAAGATGCTAGTCTACAGAATGAGTTAAGACAATGTTTGAGAGCCTAAAGGTTTTGTTAGACAAAGGCGAAGGCAACAATACATATGTGGTCACGTGCTCAAATCTAGGCAGGGGAGAATTAGAGAGAAAACAAGGCAGGAAGGAAAATAAAGGGAGAAAAATAAATGACGTTGGAGAAAAACAACTGAGAAGCAAAGAAATTAAGAGAGAGGGTGAGAGCGAGAGAGAGCAAGAAAGAGAGAGAGAAATAGGTGAGTGAATGACAGAAAGATGTGAAAGAGAAAAAAAACAGAAGTGTGACTAAAGAGTAAAGAAAAAGTGATGGTTGGTTGGTTTGGATTTATGGCATATCAAACCTTGCAGGTTATTTAATACCAAATCACCATTTGTAAGCGAATAGTTTAAAGGTAGTTTTATTTTTAAACGAGTTGTTTGCGCTCATTTGTTTTCTCACAGTCAAATAGTTTCAAGTATTGCTATCTAAAACAAACAATTCTATTTAACGTTAATTATTTGTTTGCGCTCAGTTAATTGATTTCAAGTTATCCTATTTAAGATTAATAATCTTATTTATGAACAATTCTTATTTAATACGAACAATTTACGCTCAGCTGTATGGTTGGTTTAATGGCACATTAACTTTTATGAGTTATTTAATGTCGAAGCCATACCTCTAGAAGAACAACAACTATTTGACTCATAGCTGGAGGGATAAGGGGTTCATGCCGTTCTTAATGATATTAGTCCGGAAGCGAACGATTGGAGTTCGAAGTCGCTAACTTCGAGGCAACTGTTTAACATTTTAGCGACTGTGCCACGAAGAGTTGTATAGTTTCAAATAACCAATCATAATAATTCTTAGTGAAATAATTGAATAGTTCCTTCTTTTTTTTAACCATCGATGAGACCCGAACAGGCAGTGAAGGGGTACTCCATATTTTCTAAATCTCGAGGGCAAGAGTCTCACCATCAAATGCAGTGCGATACCATACCCAGGACACTCATTGGGAGGGACGTCTTTCTCTTCTGCGGAGCGGCAGTCGGCGTATTTGAAAGAAAAGTAAGAAAGAAAAATTGAAAGACAAACAATAAAATACGGAAAAAAACAAAAAACGGAAGAGAAAAGGTTAAATAAAAATAAAACCCGTGCAAGAAAGAAATAGAGAACTGAATGGCAAAACGGAAGAATTCAGAGCGAACGATATACTTTCCCACTGGTTGGAGAATTTTGGTGCATTTTATTTTCCTAATTAAAGTATCCCTCACCGCAGACACATTCAACTTATTCAAACAGGGTTATCAAATATCAACGCTAAATCATGACAATAATTTTAGAAGCTATTTACTACTCTGGGATTCGAAGAGCAAAAATATCGACGTCTTTTTATAAATTTCATTGCGAGAAGCCATGTTGAAAAACTTTCTTGTGTCCAAGGAAAACGTAAATAGAAACAAGGGAAGACAACTCGTTCACCAAGCTGCTGATGGGCCCTCCATTAACTATCGTACCGACATTATGAAATTTATTTAAAAAAAAGGAAATATCTTATTATTGATTTAGTTTTTGTTCCTTGTGGCACATTTTTCCCTTAATTGAAAAATATTTGGCCAACAATTTGACGGAAACAAATGGAAATAAAGAAAATGAAAAAAATGATTCTTTTTCTTTTTTTCTTTTTCGTTTATTGTTCATTTTTTTCGTATTACAATTCATTTTTTTCCATTTATTTTTCGGCATATATTGTTTATTCTTCCCCACTATTAAAAATTTCGATTCTTCTTCTTCTTCTTCTTCTTCTTCTTCTTCTTCTTCTTCTTCTTCTTCTTCTTCTTCTTCTTCTTCTTCTTCTTCTTCTTCTAATCATCATCATCATCATCCTTTAAATTGCTTTTAAACAAAATGGAGTCCGATGCAACAACACTTCAATTTTCATTTTTTATTAATTCTTTATAAATTTTGTTCTTGCTTTCCCTTTGTAATTATCCTTGTTCTTGTTCTTCTTGTTCTTCTTCGTAATATTATTATAATTACTTGTACTACTACTATTACTACGACTGCTATAGTTACTTAAATTTTAGATTATTTTCGGCTCCTTTCAGTCCTTCAAGGTATTTTTATCCAAGTCCGTGAGTGAGAGAAGGTAGTGATTATATGCATTCTATGTACTAATGTTTTGCTCCTTCTTTTGGATGACAGTTTTCACTCACATTGATAGAAGAAGAGCAGTTCTGCAAAGTACAATTTTTTGGTATTTCACATCGGCTAGGTCTATTACTGGCACGGTGGTAGTTTTAAAGTGACACAGTTTTACAATTTCTATTTGTAGGTTTTTGTATTTACTTATTTTGTTATCTTCTTTGATTGATGTGTTATTATCTGTTGGCACTGACATAGCAAGTGGAAGGCATATTTTTCTTTTATACTTCTTAACTACTATATCTGGTTGATCTTGGTTGATTTTTCTATCAGTTTCGATAGCAAAGTCCCAAAGAATAGTAGCTCATTTTTGCTTCTATTATAGGTTCTAGTTGAGTTTATGCCATTTTTCACAATCCAATATTGCATAGGATTTACTTTCCAATGAATGTAATGTCCTATTTCATCATGCCTTTCTTTATATTCTATTAGTGTTCATTAACCCTCGGTCAGTTTGAATTGGGCAGTGTCAGCCCTACTGCATGCGAAGCCTGACTCCCGGCGGAACAAGCAGAAGAGTTCACCTAAAGAGCCAACGGTTGTGAAGGTGGTGGCAGCAAGTGTCGTTGGAGCGCCTAGAGCAGGATGTGGCACCCAAAGAAGTCCTGGTCATCCACTGCAGCCTGGCAGTCTCCCGTCGTAACGATTCTTCGTGCCACTGGATCAAGACTTCCCAAGCCGAGAGAATTGTGCACCGGTCTTCTCACTATAAAACTTTCACGCACAGGTCAGTTTTGCAACTCATCCCCGATTACCGATCTGTCTACACAGGGGTATTTCCTTCCTCTCAGTTGCAGGAAAGATCTTTGCACGAGTCATCCTTAACAGACTCATCACAGTCTCCAAACAGACCCTCCCTGAGGCACAGTGCGGCTTCAGGCCTGACAGAAGCACTGTAGACATGGTATTCACTGTGAGACAACCTCAAGAGAAGTGCATTGAACAGAACAAGCCCCTCTACTCAGTATTCATTGACCTAACTAAAGCTTTTGACACCGTCAACAGGGAGGCACTTTGGATAGTCCTTGAACGCATCGGATGTCCTCCAAAGTTGGTGTCGATGATCAGGCTCTTCCATGACGGCATGACTGGCCAGGTTCACTCCAATGGCAATGTGACGGATGCTTTCATGATCAGCAACGGCGTGAAGCAGGGCCGCGTACTAGCCCCGGTCCTCTTCAACGTCTTTTTCACCTGTATGTTGTCCCATGTTGTCCAATATATGGAGAAGGGGGTCTACATTCGTTACTGCTTGGACAGCTCCCTCTTCTACCTGCGTCGACTCACAGCAAAGACGAAGAGCCAGCAAACTCTCCTCCAAGAGGTTCTCTTTGCCGACGACTGCGCACTAGTGGCTCACACAGAACAAGACCTGCAGCGAATGCTGGACCGCTTCACCGAGGTATCCAAGCTCTTCGGCCTGACAATCAGTCTCGGAAAGACGGAGGTGCTCCACCAACCTGCACCATACAAACACCCCCTCCCTCACCATTGACGACAAACCACTTGCCAATGTAGAACATTTCAAATATCTGGGGAGCACCATATCCTGTGATGGCTCCTTGGACAGAGAAATTGACACTAGAATCAGCAAGGCAAGTCAGGCGCTAGGCAGTCACCGCAATCGGGTTTTCAGCGAACACACCCACCTATCTACGAAATTGAAGGTATACAATGCCGTGGTTCTTCCTTCCCTCTATGGTTGTGAGATGTGGACAATTAGAAGAGATTTAGTTTCTCTCTTTCTTTTTCTTAGTCCTATCCTTGTCTTCTTGTGTGCAATCTCGCCAGTTTGTCACTGGAAATTCCCTTACAGTTGTTTTTCTTCCCATTTCTGTTTCCTAGTTTTTTAGTTTTTCTAGTTTGGCCAATGACGTTATTAGGTGTTGTAATTAATCTTTCTTTGCTGATCTTAATGTAATCTTCAAGTCATTGTATCGATGCTTCAACGAAATCCTCAATGCTGAGGAGTCCTCTTCCTCATTCTTTTCTTGACAGATACAGTCCGTCTATGACATCTCTTAGATGTAAAGCTATGTACACAGTCATCGAATTTCTTATCCTTTGGTCCATTTGTCTGTCTTTCCTTGTCCATTTGAAGAATTGTTCTGAGTGTCTTATACGAGGGACTACCCAGGCGTTTATCTACTTGATGAGATTCTGACTGAAGAACTGGGTTTCGAGAAGCTTTCTCGTTCGTCAGAGACACTCTTTTTTTCCCTTCATTTACGCTTGTTTAATGATGTCTGCTTCTAGTATTCCCGAGTACTTGTAATTTTCCTACTCTCCAAGCGTTCTCATGTCTTCCTGATATCGTAGTTCTGTTCTTTGTGCTGTTTCTCTTTTCCCACTTTTCATTATCAGCATGAGACATTTTTCAAAGTCAAATTCCATCTCTATATCTTTGTTGTATGTTACCATTATTTGTATCAGGGTCTCCTGTTCTTTTTCATTTTTTGCAATAATATCTTTATATTGTCGATGTACATCAGGTGATTAATCTTTTCTTGTGATTTTGTAAATTGGTATCCCCCTGTGTTCCTCCTAAGAACGTTGTTATATGGCATCATTGCTATAACAAATAGCCCTGGTGAGAGTGAGTCTCCAAGGAAATGTCTCTTTGGATTTTTATCTGCTTCGGTTTGTCCCCCCTCTATCAATACCAACCTCCAATTTTCCCTGACTTTCGTGATGAAGTTTATGACTTTGTCGGATATTTTGTACATTTAAACACACTATTATCCATATTATAGGCCTTTTTGTAGTCAATTCATGCAATGGCTACATTTTTCCATCTTGCTTTAGCTTCTTTGAGGATGTGCTGGTCTATATATAGTAGGTTATTTGTTCCTCTTGTTCCCTTGCGGCATCTTTTTTTCTTTTTCCGGAAATCGTCCGCGGCATTCAAGCAATTAATGAATTTCTTCTTTTATCTTGTGCAGTCAGGATTTTCCTCTTTATTTTTTCCTGATTCGTTGTTTGATACAATCCTTATAATGTTTGCAATCATTACCTTTTTTTTTTTTTTTTTTTTTAATCTGAGATCGGAAGTAAAGAAAGGTTTTTCATAAAAGGATATTGAGTATATTAGTTTAGAAAAGTTTTTCTATGTTTGAGTAGTGTCCAAAGGCACTTTAAAAAAAAAAATTAAATAGTAATGGATTTCCTGAGATTACCTTCCATTGTGTATCAGTAGTCTTGTTAACCATTTCCAGTATTCCTATTACTAGAGAAAGTTCATGTGATGTAATGTGCTGGATTGCAACCAGGAAGTAAGTGAGTTCGCACTCTAGTCACGCATTTACGTTCATTTTAGGACAAATACCCTTGGTGAAGATATGAACTCCCTTATCCTTCCAGATATGGCTTAAATAGTATCCCTGCTCTTCAACAAGGATGGATTTGACATTAAATAACCCAAGAAGGTTGATAAACCATTAAACCAAGAAACCATACTTGTTTGAATGCCATATTCTCGCAATTTCTATGGCCAAGTCCGTGTATGTTTTGAAAGTTTATCAGATTCTTTTGCTAAGACGTTCTTATCAGACAGAATGATTATATCAATGAAATAGTATTTAGATTTCTTTGACAACTTTTATCGTTATACCTTGTCTGTTGGCTTGCATAGAGCAGTCGGTATATATGGAGAGGTGCCAGAGTAAAGTAACGTTTCACCTTCTAGCAATGGTGGTGTTTTTTGTTTATTATTTTACTCACTTGAGAGTTTTTCACATCAGGGTTAGCTGATGTTTTTCCTTTGGAGTTTGAGTGACAGCAAGTCCCCTCAAGTCTCCAGGACTCCCTTTAGTATTCTGGCCAATCTCAACAATGTTGCTATTTGGATGGTCTCTATTCGTTCTCTTATTTCCAAGTCCTCCAGGCCTTGTACCAATCCTTTGGTGACTGTACCGAGCACACCAATTACAATTAGTATTACCGTCACCTTTATGTTCCATAGTTTTTTCAATTCTCGAGCATTTTTGGCAATTAAACTGAGTATTTACATTTAAAATACGTACTTACGCTAAACTGAATTGTTTAATATAGAACTGTTTTGATATTTAACTGTGTGTAAACAAAACCTGTAATTATACTAAACTGAATTAGTTGAATTATAACTGCTTGAATAAACTGAATAGCTTGAAATAGAAATGTTTTGGACAATTAAACTTTGTACTCATGGTAAAGTGAATTGTTTGAAATAGAACTGATTAATTGCATAAAAATGAATTTGGCATTAAATAATCTACGATGGTTGATATACCATAAAACCCAAAACAACCAACCAACCAATATCAAACCCAATAGCAGCAGTAACTAGAAGTTGCCAGACCGACCAAAAGATGAAAAGACTTTCTGCAAATGACTGGTACGTACGTCATTAGATTCACTGATTAATTTTAACGACATCTCAACTGATCTAGGGCTATTTTTGGTCTAGAGGTTAAAGAATTGCATTCATTATACGTTTTCATTTATATTTTTTGTGTAGCTATTTCTTTAGAGATTTTGTTTTTGCTTTTGTTTTTACACCCGTTCCTATCAGATACGATTAATTTTTAAACATGTATTTGACTCATAGATGGGACCCTATTAGGTACTTCTACTTCGGGTCACAGTGAACCTGGGAGTAATGGCAATGAAGAGATGCTCCAGATTTCCAGAACTGAAGCCTCACCATCAGATTCAGCTTAGTTACTCAGGAAAACCGTCTTTTTAGGGGGAGCATTTATCTTGTCCCTCAGAACGTAATACAGTCAGTGTATTGTAAATCCTGCCGAGAGGCCGGATTTTTTGGTTTAGTTTACACATTAAATAAGTGTGTAAAGTTACACAAATTACTTTGAAATTCATTCTTGAGCGGGGAATAAGCATTTTTATTCCACATTCTTGACTCTATCTTCTAAAATGAGATAATCTCGATGTTCCTAAGATTATCCTAACCACTATAGTCCAGGTTAAAAGCGGTGTAATGGTAACCCGAAGTCGAACTTCTTTAGACTTTATTTTTCCGATGCAAGCATTATTGGTAAACGGGCCGAAGCCACTGCTTTTACCAAATATGGCATTTTTACAAGGTGAAAAACGTTGTTAGGGTAGCCTGAAACCGAACATTGTAGACGTTATTTTTCTGATTCCTGGCCCGTTTATCAAAACATTTCTTGTTCCCTAATGATACCTGCATCGGAAAAATAACGTTTAAAAAGTTCGAGCTACCTTTTGAAACAGGGACCTAGTGAAGATCAAACTCATTATCAAAGGTATGGGAGACAAGCTTGCTTATCACAGCTCCATGGTGCAGCGCTTAACAGACTCTTACATCTGTACTCACTAAACAGGACGCTTATTAAGGATTGTTTCACTGCGACGCGCCTTTCCGTAGACAGTTTAGCTGAAGATCATATGCCAATTATAATATTACAAATATGACCCTTAAGAAAAGAATGCTAAACATGACATCTTGGAAGTTATCCAAATACGCCCTCCCCTTGCAGCGAAAGAGAGGCTTTGTGGATAAAATCAATGCATGACAATATAACTGCCCGGCATGCGCATTACAGGAAGAATGACATCATATCCGCCGTCTACATATTTCTCCTCTGACCACCTTTAGCGTCGGCTTTCAAAACGTCCTAAACCCTTTCTTTCTGTTTATATAAAATGCACTCTCTCTCTCTCTCTCTCTTTGGATTATAAACTAATTTTTGACTTGATAAGATGTTGTGTAATACGGGATGTTTGCTTGTTCATGAATCAGCATAAATTTTCTATATCAACAACTGTGAAGTGATTGTCTGTCCTCTATCGACGGCAAATAGTTTGACGAAGAACAACCAAATTTAGTGTACATACTTTTTGGAAGCAGGGGACGGTTGAAACGTTAAAACAAATTTGTTCCTCACAGCGAAAGGGGGTCGTGGTATCTCTTACGAAAAAAAAAAAAAAAAATTACCGGGAAGCCGTATTGCTGCATAACGTAACTAATCGTATTTCGAAACTTCCAAAGAAACAAGTAACTCTTTTCTTATCAAGAGAATTATTCACAATTAATCAAAGATAACTAACTAGGTTAATAGGGAGTTTTTCATGCTTGAGACGTAAAATGATTGCATGGAATTATTGCTGGTCATAAAACAAATATATTTTAATCGATAAATCTTTTAAACATAATTTTTTTAAAGATTGCTACGAAAATTCATAAGATTTTTTTACAGAACAATGTTAACTTTATGAGAAAATAAGAAAGCAGAATTGGAAAATCTCTCTTCTCTTATTAGGTCTCTAGAAAATATTCAAATCTAATAATAATAATAATAATACGGATCATCTAATCCCGCCAGAAGACCAGACCTCATAATAATCAACAAAAAAAAAAAAAAAAGAAGAAAATTTGTAAAATTGTCGACTTTGCTGTCCCGGCGGAGAACAGAATAAATCTGAAGGAAAGTGAAAAGAAAGATAAGTACCTCGACCTTGCTAGAGAATTGAAAAAGCTGTGGAACATGAAAGTAACGATTGTGCCAATTGTGATTGGTGCGTTAGGCACAATAACTAAAGGATTATTAAAAGGCCTGGAAGACTTGGAAATTGCCGGACGGGTAGAGACTATCCAAACGACAGCATTGCTAAGAACGGCCAGAATCCTGAGACGAGTCCTGGAGACTTGAGGAGACTTGCTGTCACTCAAACTCCAGTGTAAAACCATCAGTTAACACTGATGTGAAAAACTCTAAAGGAGTAAAAATAATAATAATAATCCTTAGTAAGCAATTATAGCTTCAAGTAACTATTCTTAATACAAATAATTTGCACCCAGTTATATATTTTCAAGTATTCCCATCTAATACTTATTGTTTACACATAATTATATGGTTTCAAGTATTCCTCTCTAATGCGAATAATTCAAAAGCAATTATATGATTTAAAATAAAAACGGGAATTCTTCCAAGCTGTATCCATGTCAGTACTCTTGTATGTTTGCACCACTTCGACTTTTACGAAACGTCTGAAGAAGAAAAAAATTTGTAGGGCACCATACAAGGATGCTGCGTACTGATTTTAACAAATCCTGGAAGTAACAAACAGCAGATGTACGGTCACTCACCTCCTATCTCACAAACCATTCAAATAAAGTGAGCAAGACATACTGGGCACTGATACTATTTACCAACCCCTCTGCTCGGGCACAAGGTCAATTTTTAAGCGGAGTTTAACAGGTTTGAATTCAGAGTTTTCCTTCTCCTAGACTAGTTGCCTCACCAAAGCTGAAGAACCTAGTCTGTCCTACTATTTACCCATAGCTTGAGGGAGAATAATTGGATTCATACCTTTCCCAAGGGTATTAGTGCTATGTGAAATGCAATCAGTCTCGTCCAGGATTTGAACTCGTGTCGCCGTTTCCATTTCCTACGACGATAACGACTACACCATGGGCACCTCCAATCCAATACTGGGCACTGATAGAGAATGTAAAGGCGAACTAACCCATAAGCAACCTTCTCGTATGGACGCCTATACATTGACCGACTAGCAAAAACTTATTTTCATTTGCTCTTTGCGGACAGTAGATACTTTCTATTAGACTCACCAATAAGAACTGAGAGAGAGAGAGAGAGAGAAGAATTCGTGCTGTCAGTACGTCTTCATGAGGATGATGATGGTTTCAAGTAACTATTCTAATCTAATAATGATAATAATAATTTGTCGACTTTGCTGTCCCGGCTGACCACAGAATAAAACTGAAAGAATGTGAAAAGAAGGATAAGTACCTCGATCTTGCTAGGGAATTGAAAAAACAATGGAACATGAAGGTGACAATTATACCAATTGTAATTGGTGCGTCGGGAACAGTAACTAAAGGATTACTAAAGGGACTGGAGGACTTGGAATTTGGCGTACGAGTGGAGACCATCCAAACTACTACATTATTGAAAACGGCCAGAATACTGAGAAGGGTCCTGGAGACTTGAGGAGACTTGCTCTCACTCAAACTCCAGTGAAAAACCATCAGCGTTAGATGATGTGAAAAACTCTAATGAGTAAATAATAATGATGATTATAAAGACCATCTAAACTACTACATTATTGAGAACGACCAGAATACTGAGAAGGGACCGGAGGACTTGGAAATAAGAGGACAAGTAGAGACCATCTAGACTACAGCATTATTAAGATCGGACAAAATACTGAGAAGAGTCCAGGAGACTTGAGGAATTTTACTCACACTCAAACTCCAGTAAGAAACTATAAGCTAACGCTGATGTGAAAAACTCTTAAAAGAACAAAAAAGCCGAATAAATACACAATATGGCAAAAGAATTAGAAGAGCTCGAAGTCAGCCCGAAAGTGGAAATACACATCGATTTACTCAAAACGACATTACAAAAAATATCAAACTGGAAAACGCCAGGCCATGATGGAATACATGGTTTCTGATTTAAGAAATTCACCTCCATTCACGACAGACTAGCACTAGAAATGAACAGATGCCTCGAATGGATGACTAAAAGAAAAAAAGAACACATTGATCCAGAAGGACCCAATCAAAGGAACCGACCCAAACAACTACAGACCTGCTTACCGATGATGTGGAAAATATTAACAGCACAAATAAGGGAAGAGATATATTACTCGCTAACAAGCTGCAGATTGTTCCCTGAGGAACAAAATGATGCTGCAAAGAATCCAGAGGTACAAGAGAGTTACTTTATATAGATCAGCACATCCAAAACGAGAGCAAGACCAGACGGAAAAATCTAGCTATGGTCTGGATTGACTATAAAAAGGCATATGATGTGATCCCACCAAGCTGGATAATAAACTGCCTCAAAACGTACAAAACATTAGATGAAGTCATAAACTTTATCGAGAAAACCATGAAAACTTGAAGAGTGAAATTGACATCAGGAGGAAAACGCTTAGCTGAAGCAAAGGTCCAAAGAAGTATATTTCAAGGAGATGCACTATCACCGTTACTATTCATAATTGCCATGATGTCACTTAACCACATACTCAGAAAATGCACAACCGGACACAAATCGCAAGAAAAGATCAATCACCTAATGTACAGTGGCGACATCAAACTGTTTACAAAAAATGAAAAAGGACTGGAAACTCTAATACACGCTGTTAGAATATACAGTGAGAATATAGGAATGGAATTGGGCATAGAAAAATGCGCCATTCTTGTAATGAAAAGCGGCAAAAGACACCTGACGGACGGAATGGAACTGCCAAATCAAGACAAGGTTAGAACACTCGGAGAAAAGGAAACCTAAAAATACTTGAGAATCTCGGAGGCTGACACCCTCAAACAAGTGGAGATGAAAGAAAAAATTAAGAAAGAATATCTCAGGAGAACTAGAAAGCTACTCGAGACAAAACTATCTAGCAGAAACCTTACCAAAGGAATAAATACCCTCGTTAGATACTCGGGATCCCTTTTGAAGTGGATCTGAGAAGAACTTAAGCAAATGGACCAAAGAACAAGAAAACTAATAGCCATGCATCACAGAGATGACGTTGACAGACCATATGTATCAAGAAAGGAGGAAGGAAGAGGACTTACCAGCATTGAAGACAGCGTTGATGCGTCGATACAACGACTCGAGGACTACATATAAAAGCATGAAGGAAGACTTATTACAGCCACCAGAAACGATACCGACAACACGATGGCCAATAGAATGACAATAACAAGGAAACAAAAATGGGAAGAAAAATAACTCTATGGGCGTTTTAAACGACTAATAAACAATATCTCACACGGTAAAACCTGGACGTGGCTAAGAAAGGGAAACCTCATGAGAGAGAAACAGAATCTTTCCTAAGAGCAGCACAAACAAAGCCATAAGAACCAATCATATCAAAGTAAGAATAGATAAGACGCAACAAAATAATAAATGTAGGTGATAGAGACAAAACGATCAAACACGTAATAAGTGAATGCAGCCAATTGGCACAGAAAGAGTATAAGACTAGACACGACATGGTGGGGAAGGTGATCCAGTGGGGGATGCGCAAGAAATTTAAATTTGACAATATGAACAAATGTTATATGCACAACTCAGCATCTGTCTTGGAGAATGACGCACACAGACTCTTATGGGACTTTGACAAACAAACGAATCACCAAATCTCGTTCAGACGACCAGACCTTATAACAATCAACAACAACAAAAAAAGAGAACTTGCAAAATTGTGGACATTGCTATCCCGGCTTACCACAAAATAAAACTGAAGAAAAGTGAAAAGAAGGATAAGTACCTCGACTTTGCTAGGGAATTGAAAAAAATATTGAACATGAAGGTGGCAATTATAACAGTCGCGATTGGTGCTTTCAGTACAGTCACCGAAGGGTTATTAATGAGACTGGAGGATTTGGAAATAAGAGGACTAGTAGAGACCATCCGAACTACTACTTTATTGAGAACAGCCAGAATACTGAGAAGTGTCCTGGAGACTTGAGGAGACTTGCTGTCACTCAAACTCCTGTGAAAAACCATCTGCTAAAATTGACGTGAAAAACTCTCAAGGTGTAAATAATAATAATAATAATAATAATAATAATAATAATAATGCACAAAACAGGAAACACCATAAGGACAAACTATTTTAAAACGAAAACTGAAAAGACGCAACAAAACAGCAGATGTAGGTTTTGTGGTGATGAGATGAAACGATAATCGAATGTAACAAACTAGCTCAAAAAGAGTATAAGACTAGACACGACTGGGTGGGCAAGGTTATCCACTGGGAATTGTGCAAGGAAATGAAATTTTACCATACGAATAAATTGTGTACGCACAACCCAGAATCTGTCCTGGCGCATAAACTCCTCTGGGGTTTTGAGATACAAACAGAACACCTAATCTTTACCAGCAGGCGAGAACTAGTGATTTCTAATAAAAAAAAGTAAGAAAAGAAAAAAAGAGATTTCTTGAATAGTGGACTTCGCCGTCCAAAAAAAAATCAAAGAAAAAGAAAAGAGAGACAAGTACTTGGACCTCGCCTAAGAACTTAGAAAACTATGGAACATGAGGATGACGGTGATACCAATTGTAATTAGTGCACTTGGAACGATCTCCAAAAAGCTCGATAAGGTGGCTGGAAGAGTTGAAAATTGGAGGACGAGCCGAACCAATCCAAACTATACTATTGTTAAGATCGACCAGAATACTGAGAAGAGTCCTGGAGATTTGAAGAGACTTGCTGTTATTCAGACTCTAGTGAAAAACCATCAGTTAACGCTAGCGTGAAAACCCCCTAAGAAGTATTAATAATAATGATAATAATATGGAATTTTGATATACAAGCAGATCAACTAATCTCGGCTAAAAGACCAGACTTTATTTTTTTTTTATTTTTCGTTGTTTTTTTTTTGTTTTTTGTGCATACGAATTATTTTAAACAGATGTATTTGACCCATAAATGCGACCCTAACAGGTACTACCACTTCAGGCAGAGTAATGGCTTGAAGGTGCACTCCACTCTTCCCAGATGTCCAGAACTGGAGCTTCACCACCAGATGCAGTTTAGTCTCATACACAATTTAGTAACATATCACCCTTTGAAGCGATTTAAATAAATGATGTCACAGAATTTATTGTTTTATTGACTTTGTTTAGCGTCCAACTCACCCCCCCCTTCTCGGGAGGGATATTATTATTCTTCTGGGTTATAGACTGCATATAAGCTACCTCTCACACATATAAACTACCTCTCACGCATATAGTTTAATATCTGCCATGTACCAGACAAAGCCATACAAATATTACTGAAAAAAAAGGTATTGAAAAATTGAGACGAAATGTTAAAAAAAACAGTCTAAAAAGAAGCCAAAGAGAAAATTATTAAGTAGCATTCATATTTGATCCCTCTACCAAAAAAAAGCAAAAAAAAAAAAAACAACAAAAAACGGAAGTGTCGATTGGTGTCAGCAGCAAATCGTAGGTTAAAAACTCGTTAGGTTGTAATTAAAACGCCTGACGTCAGAGTTCAAGGGTTAAATCCTTGGAGTCAAGATGACAGAATAAGAATGCTCTGTTCAGTCGTTCTTCATCAGTTGGGAATAGAAAGCTCAGAGCGAAAGACAACAGTAACAACAAAAATATGGCGACTGTTTCTTGGGATAGAGCCCGATTTCACGACGATGCGTAACCCTCTGTGATCTCGAGAGGTCACAGTCCCGACCCTAATAATCTTTTAATCGACGCCAGGTGACATTTGCGAAGATATTTTCCATTTTACCCAACGATGATGTCCTGGAAAATTAGGTTATAGAAAAACGAATTCAGTTCGGCTTTTCGAGTCGCGTTCCTGAGTTGCTTTGTTTAAAGATGGCGCATGCCTAGAAATTACAGCAGTGCCGGGGATATATATTTCCTGAGCGGGCTGCAACCAAAGTCCCCGTGAACGGGGGGAGGGGATCGGTTCCTTACAAAAATAAATATATAAATATCATCAATCTTATTATAATATACCAAAAGTCCATCAACCCGTCTGTACAGCTAAGGTCCCGTCATTTTTGGTTATATTACGGCCAAACCTTCAGGAATTATTTGAGCTATATCTTAAATGCTTAAAAATATTATAGAAGCAACGGTTTTCCTCGTAGGAAATGGAATCGATCATCCAAGTTCATGTGTTTTAATCAATATGGTACCATTTCCTCATTGAATAGTACACCTCTGAAATAAGTAAGCCCGTTCATATACCTCGGTAGCAATATCGCATCTACTGAAAACGATGACAACAAACACACGAGTAAAGCATGAGCTGCTATTGACAGGCTATTAACGATATGGAAATCAGATCTCTATGATGAAATAAAATGTGAAAAGGCATAAATCCATTTCTGCTCCTTCCCCACTAATAGGGGAAACTGGATCCTTTTTTCTTGGTTAGGCAACCATTCAAGGAGAAGGAAAACTGAATCAAAACTAGCGTTACTCTACTGACTCTGTAATCTTGAGTCACATCTTGCCCGTGGTGGAGTGGTTGGGTAAATACATTGAAAAAGATCTGGCTGAAACTGGTATTCCGTCTTGCTGTCTCTCTCGCTGTCAAAATGTATCCGTCTTACAGACTTTACTCACTCTCTCGGTAATCATTACGAGAGGCAGATGACTCTCCCCCTCCTTATATGCACTTTCTCTCTTTCTCCTTCATTGTTTGAAACAGATAGCCAGAGGACGTATATGTGACATAATATGTAAAGAGATGGTGTAGGTGTGGCAACGTAGCTGTGCCAGCAATAACACGTAGAGAGACAAGGGAATCACTGTTGGTGCCAGAAAAATAGAACACTGTTTTCTCCTGTCTTCTTTATGCGAATGTCTGTCTGTGTTAAGCCTTTATTTTCATTTAGCTGCCTACTCACAACCATTCGGTAAGAATCAATCGATCAAAGC
This sequence comes from Sepioteuthis lessoniana, assembly GCA_963585895.1. Classification (NCBI taxonomy): domain Eukaryota; kingdom Metazoa; phylum Mollusca; class Cephalopoda; order Myopsida; family Loliginidae; genus Sepioteuthis; species Sepioteuthis lessoniana. Next base: position 53,139,188 of record OY757925.1, on the reverse strand, counting down.
GTACCGACAGTAAGAATATCCTTGGCTCTTTCTTACCATCCGTCCCTATCAAGCCATTCCTCTCAGTAAGTCTTCACCAGTGTCCACACAGAGCTGATGACTGTAAGTTTTTATTGGCCATTCAACATTGGAGTGTCTATGCGTAGGAACCCATGGGAAAACATTCATCTTTACTTTCCTAGCATTGTCCAGCATGTTTCGCTCACCTTTCTTGGAAGGTTTTAGACGTGGGAGGTAAATGGCCGTACAACAGCTGTTTTGTTGGGGGCTGCTTTCAGCCTCTTAATAAATTGACCAGTTCATTGGTATCAATATCTCATCTACGGAAAACGATATCAAATACACCTGTGCAGGCGGAATCTCTGCTAGTAGGGAAGTATCTATGGCGTAGTAACTCGATTGCGAAGTCGTTGTAAGCAAGTTCCAATTCCAGTTGTGCTATAGAGTTTACTTTCGGACTAATGTCCTTGGGAAAGGTGCGAACTCCCTCATCCTCCTAGCTACGGGTTAAATAGTATCGCTACTCTTTTTTCTACAGGGATGGCTTTGGCATTCAATAGCCCACAAAGTTTAATATGCCATTAAACAAAGAAACGAAAACCGAATCTCTGCTGCATAGCATGGAGCAGGCAGCAAGAAGCATTGGTCTCTACATAAATCTAAATAAAACAGAGTTCATGTGTTTTAATCAATATGGTACCATTTCCCCATTGAATAGTACACCTCTGAAATATGTAGGCCCGTTTATATACCTCGGTAGCAATATCGCATCTATTGAAAGCGATGTCAACAAACATACTGGTAAAGCATGAGCTGCTATTGACAGGCTATTAACCATATGGAAATCAGATCTCTCTGAAGAAATAAAATAGGAATTCTTCAAAGCTATAACCGTGTCAGTACTACTGTATGGTTGCAGCACTTAGACTTGTAGGTAAACGGCCGTACAACAACGCTTGGAGAAAAGATAGATGGGAAATACACAAGTTTGCCACATGCTGTTTTGAGCAAATCCTGGAAGTAGCACTAGGTAACAAGATACGCTTAACCAATGCCTTTATCCACAAAGCCATTATCATTCGGGGTAATCTGATTTTGGTAACTCGGAATCTTAAATCTAATATTGTCTACTTCTTTCGCTTTCACTGACTAGGACAGATTTTACATAATAAATTGGTGAGATCTATTAGTAACATGTATAGTAACATTCGAATTACTTCTAAGCCGTGGCTAAATCAGCCATTGAATCTGAGATCAATCTAAAATCACGACTCTGGTTGGCTGGTTTCAATCAGGTGACCAAAACGGTTCTAAAGGTTTAAAAGTTAAGAATAAGCTAATCAGTTGCCGGGCACCTCTGGTGGTGTAACGGTTAGCAAGCTAGACTAGCAGGCCTACTCGAGTGAGTTCGAGTCTCATTAGGCGCCCCATTCATTCGGCCTTGTGCCACATCAAAGCAAAGCGCTTTGTAAATTACATAAGCTAATCAGTTGCGAAAGAGGGACGATTTGAGGAAACGGTTGTGTTCCGCCAATGCCTTCAACTCTCCATAAAGGTCAGACAGATAAAATAGTTGTCGTAAAATAAAAACGTACACATAAGAATGTCATTCGCGTTCTTGTTATCACAGCAGAGAAGAAATGAAACTTTTGGAGTAAGAGCTTCGAACAAGACCACGAGAGAAGATACAGAGTTTCGACTTGGGGCGACAATAAGGAGGATGGCGGCCGACGATAGAAGACAGACATGGCGATAAATCAAAGAGGAAAGCATTGACTAAAAGAGACCATAGAATAAGTCTGAGTAAGAGTAAAAGAAAATATGTCATGTATATTCTCTGCAGATTTCAATACATAAACTGCGCTCACAAAACTTTTATTTTGTTAAAGAATTTTTTTTTTATTATACAAATTTAGATATAAAATGGTCACTATTTATTATCATCCATCAAACACTATGACTGGGCCCTATTAAACAACAAAGATGTAAGAGATAAATACGTATTAGAATTAAGAAACAGATTCGAAACACTACAAGAAAAGACGGAAAAAAGTACACCAAACGACGAATACGAAAATTTCGTCAATGCACACCTCGAGGCAGCAGCAAAATACATTCCAACAAAACTTAAAACTAAATATAGAGTCCCATGGGAAACTTTAGCGGTGAGAGAAAAACGTGCACTAGTGAAAACAGCCTCCAAAAACTATCGAAAAAACCCAACAAACACAAATGCCTTAAAACTAAAAACGGCACAATATCAATTAGCAGGCATATATATAAAGGAACAGACTGAATACATTCAAAATCAGATAGATAAGATTAGAGACTCGGTGGAAGATAGACAATCTAGAATAGCCTGGCAAACAATAAACGAAGTGAGCAGAAGAAAGAACACAGCCAAAACAAAACTTAAAGCAGCAAACCAACAAGAAAGAATAAAACTGTGGAAACAGCACTTCGAAAACTTACTTGGAAACCCACCAAAAATAACGCATGAACCAATCACCAGAATAATTAGCAAACAATTAGACATTAAACTTGGACCGTTCACACAAGAAGAACTCGACTCGGTTCTCAGAAAAATTAAAAATAGGAAAACTGCAGGGCTGGACGAAATTCCCCTGGAAGTATGGAAGACCAGACAATTCGACGACATACTGCTCCGACACTGCAACGCAGTATACAATCAAAATCCGATAGATAGATGGATGAAGGGATGCATACTCCCCTTCCCTAAAAAGGGGACCTCGGATTGGCCAAAAACTACCGAGGCATAACACTTACATCCATAGCTGCCAAAATCTACAATGCCCTACTACGAAACCGAATAGAACCCAAAATCGACAACATACTTAGAAAAAAACAAAATGGCTTCCGAAGAAATAGATCCTCGACCTCACAAATATTAACCATCCGCAGAATCCTTGAAGGTGTACGGGCAAAGAACCTACAAGCGACATTAATATTTGTCGACTTTACCAAGGCTTTCGACTCCATTCACAGAGGAAAGATGGAACAAATCCTACTAGCGTACGGCATACCTAAAGAAACCGTAGCGGCAATAACGATTCTCTATAGAAACACTAAAGTAAAAGTACGATCACCGGATGGAGACACAGAATACTTTGACATTGTAGCAGGAGTACTACAAGGGGACACGCTGGCCCCGTACATCTTTATCATTTGTCTAGACTACGTACTTAGAACATCGATTGACAAAATCAAAGAGAATGGCTTCGAACTGACGAAGAAAAGAAGCAGAAGATACCCCGCAACAACAATTACCGACGCCGACAACGCCGATGACATAGCGATACTGGCAAATACACCTGACCAAGCCGAAACACTTCTGCATAGTTTGGAACGAGCAGCAGCAAGCATAGGCCTCTATGTTAATGCACACAAAACGGAATATATGTGCTATAACCAAACGGGGGACATCTCCACTCTAGAAGAAACCCCACTTAAACTAGTAGACAAATTCACGTACCTAGGAAGCAGCGTCGAATCAACCGAAAAGGACATCGAAACGAGGTTAACGAAAGCATGGACAGCCATCAATAGGCTATCGATTATATGGAAATCAGACCTAACCGATAAAATGAAACGCAGTTTCTTCCAGGCAGCGGTCACATCGATACTGCTATATGGATGCACTACATGGACGCTAACAAAACGGCTGGAGAAGAAACTAGATGGCAATTACACAAGAATGCTGCATGCAATCCTGAACAAGTCCTGGCAGCAACACCCCACAAGACACCAACTGTACGGCCACCTGCCCCCTATCACGAAAACTATTCAAGTTAGACGAACCAGACATGCGGGACACTGCTGGAGAAGCAGAGATGAACTCATAAGAGATGTACTCTTATGGATCCCCACACATGGCCGCGCAAAAGCAGGACGACCAGCTCGAACGTACATTCAGCAGCTATGTGAGGATACAGGTTGTTGTCCTGAAGACCTACCTAGGGCGATGAACGATAGGGAGGAGTGGCGAGAGAGGGTCAGGGATATCCGTGCTGCAAGCACGATATGATGATGATGATGATGATGATTTATTATCATATTTGTCTTGTCGGCGTTACTTTGGATTCAAATTATATTCTAAAGATATTTCATAAAATTAGATATCATAGTAAAATTATTGGCGATGAATTCCTATAATAAAATTATTCGTAATACTTTTCTCCAGGTAAAATTGTTGGCAACAAATTCCTATTGTAGACATGATTGATTATGCATTTCTATGATAAAATCGTTAGCAATGAATTCCTATAGTAAAATCATTGGTTATGTATTCCTTTGGTAAAATCGTTGGATATAAATTTACATGGGAGAAGCTATTGGTAATGCATTCCAACTGTAAAATCGTTGGCTATCAATTCCTTTACTAAAAGTTAGTAATGCATTCGTAGAAAAATGTCGTTCGTAATGCATTCCTATAATAAAGACACTGGCAATGCATTCCTGTATTAAAATCATAAGCAATGCATTCCTATTGTAAGATCATGCGTGACTCGTCCTAATATTAAAATCATTGTCGATACATTCTAATAGCAAAAACTATTCGCAATGCATTCCTTTGTTAAAATTACTCGTAACGCTTTTCCACAACAAAACCATTTGTAATGCAGTCATACGATAAAGTCATTTGCAATACAACTTAATAATAAAATCATTTTGCAATGCATCCCAATGATAAAATCATTTGCAATGCATCCCTATAATAAAGTCATTTTGCAATGCATCCCTTCGATGAAATCATTTGTATTTGTTTATATGGCATATCAACCTTTTTGGGTCATTTATTGCCAAATCCATCTTTCGAGAAGTATAGTAGTGGTACTACTTAACCCATGCTGGGAGAATAATGGGGGGGGGGTTCATATCTTTCCCAAGGGTATTTGTCCGACAGTGGACGTAATAGCACGACTGGAGTTCGAAGTTGCATACTACGATGTCACAGTCCAGCGTTTTAACCATTACACCACGAAGACACTCCAAAAACTATGTGTAATGCATCCATATAATAAGATCATTTGCAATGCATCCCTGTGATAACATCATTTGTGATGCAAATCTATGATAAAATCATTTGCAATACATCTTTATAATAAAATGATTTGCAATACAACTTTATTATAAAATCATTTCGAAGCTGCTGTATGGCTACCTACCACCCATCACGAAAACTCTCAAAGTTAGACGAACCAGTCATGCTGGACACTGCTAGAGAAGTAAGGACGACCTCATAAGCGATATACTCCTGTGGACCCCTTCACATGGACGAGCAAAGGCAGGACGATCAGCTAGAACCTATATACAACAGCTCTGTGCCGATACGAGATATAGCCTTGAAGACCTTCCGAAAGCGATAAACGATAGAGACGGGTGGCGAGAGAGGGTCAAGGAGATCCGTGTTGGCAGCGTGACATGATGATGATGATGATGACAATTCAATCCTAGTTACTGTTCAATCCTAGTTACTATCAGTGACTTATCTTGATTAATGTCATAATGTTTGCTTGAGTACTTAACAATTCAGCCATAACTACTGCTAAAATAATTCTCTTATGATTTATCTTTATAGAAAAGTAAACATTTTCAATATCGAAATGATATTTTATAGAGATTTCATAAAATCAATTTTATTAGAGTAAATAATTTCATTTAATCCCCGTTCAATAAAAACAGACATAAATTTGCTGATTTAATCATCTTACGCCTCTCGAGGGGCAAAGATCTGAAATATGCCTTACATCTTAATTTTAGTTAGTTTTTATACATATTTACCAACCCCTCCGCTCGGGCATGATATGACACAAGGTCAATTTTTAAGCGGAGTTTAACAGGTTTGAATTCAGAGTTTTCCTTCTCCTAGACTAGTTGCCTCACCAAGGTTGAAGAACCCAGTCTGCCTCGACTACTTACCCATAGCTGGAGGGAGAATAATTGGATTCATACCTTTCTCAAGGGTGTTAGTGCTATGTGAAATGCAATCAGTCTCGTCCAGGATTTGAACTCGTGTCGCCGTGTCCATTTCATACGATGATAACCATTACACCACGGGCACCTCCACCTTTAGTTAGTTTTTATAGTAACTAATCAGATCTGCATTCTACCATCGCTACCACCCTGTTTGTGGGTGTTATAATACGCTGACTGTATCCTATGCAGAAGGGCAAGGCTCCCACCAAAAAGGATGTCCTGAGTATCACACGGCACGGCATTATAAAAAGATTGAAATGCCATAAAACCCAAACAACCAACCCAAACAAGCGGTATTTGTCGACCGTCTCACCAACTGGATGAGTGCGACACAAAGCCTTTTTTTAGGTGAGACCGGGTGTAGGGCTGTAGTACAGACGCGCCCAGCGGCTCAAAAAATGCTTCTGGCCCCATCGGCATTCCCCTAAAGAAGGACACCTCAGACGACAGGCGATAAACCCAGTCCCTCCAAGGAGGGTTAGAGCCTGGGGGACGGCCTCCTGAGGCTCGAGGATGTTGGTCAAGGCGTACCTCAATCGACTGCCACCCGAACCAGGACATACTCGACCAACCCAAACAAGCAAACACACACGCGCACCCGTATACAAATAATATCTTTCTGGTATAGACACAAGTATGGAAAGGCAGACAGGCCTACTTGGTCGATGCGATATGTATTTCCCACAGAGACAATCCAGCTTTCATTAAGGAGATTGGCGCAACATTATCTTTTCTCCCGTTTCACTCATCTGGTTTTATCTATCTATCTATCTACGAATAATTATAACAATAAGTAAAACAGTAATATTTTAGGCGTAATTAAAATAAGGAAGCAAACTCAATTTGTGAACGAAGGCTGTTTAATTAAATTCTAAAAGAAATAATCATGAATATTAGATTTTAAAATGCATCAACAAAAATAACCAGGATCGTTAAAAAATCAACATTTTGAAAGAAAGAAAGAAAGAAAGAAAGAAAGAAAGAAAGAAAGAAAGAAAGAAAGAAAATTTAACAATTTAAAGAGAAAGAGAGAGAGAGAGAGAGAGAGAAGAAGAAGAAGAAGAAGAAGAAGAAGAAGAAGAAGAAGAAGAAGAAGAAGAAGAAGAAGAAGAAGAAGAAGAAGAAGAAGAAGAAGAAGAAGGGAAGAGGGGAGAAAAAAGAAATGGTTGCGAACAACTGATAAATAGTTCGTCTGCTGTTTGCTAGTAAGGCTACGTCACAGGCACTGAGAATGGATGACAACTGCTGGACATAAGTGTTACCCATCAAAACTATATTACAACTAACTTGTTTCTGCAGTTTGTTAGATGACTCTCTCCGCGGCCGACACACTACGATTTAACAAACCCTGTACCAATCTTAGATAATAGCCCGAATAACTTCCGACTTTTGATAAAAAAATAATAACCCTCAGTTCTAGATTTTTATATAACTTGTATCTAATTTTAGGATTAAAAAAATTATTGTTATCAGACTTTATTATTTAAATTAACGTAATTCTATGGATTTTTATTTTAACGTAATTCCATGGAATTCTATATTGAAGTAATTTGATACGTTTTCCAATCTTTCTCAGGTGTTCTTAGTATGCGGGAGATAGTTTTAAATAAGTTTTAAAAAATCGTATTGAATTATTCTGAAGTGTGAATATAAACTTTCTTAGCCTCCTAAAATAAAATGAAATAAAATAAGAACTGTGTTTTTCGTGAAGTTTTGATATAGTCTGAAATTTTTAATCAGAAAAAAATAACCTTTTTAAACAGAATTACAAAAATATTACAGGAAGTTCCAGTTGACTGATTTGCAGGTTTTGACGAGGAACGAATTTAACATTTCGGCAAAAATTGAAATGTGTGCTACAGTGTAGAGACGAAATCCACACCGAAAAAGCATTTAAAAATAAAAGAAAAAAAAAAAAAAGGAAAAGAAAGAAAACGCAAATAAAAAACAGAAGAAAGAAATACGGCGATATTTGTAAGTAACTTTTTTTATTATTATCATTTCATGTGTAAACGAGATTTTTCTTGATTTTTTTTTTTTTTTTTGTAAAATTTCAACATTTCAACAGATAGCATTTTAAGTGTCGTGCACCCACACAGATTACTACTGGTAGATAATTATGAACGAATTTAGATAGATAGATAGATAGATAGATAGATAGATAGAAAAAGACTGAGCAAGCCAGCTAGCTAGCTAGATAGATAGATAGCGAAGCGTGGTTGATAGGATTAGGAATTTCCTAACGACGTTAGTGATCGACGCGAAAATACCGAGATTTTTAAAACAAAATTGAATTTGAAGATTAGCTCATAATCTTTTCACTTCCATTTACTTACAGTGCGGGACTTTGCTGAGCATGCATCTATCTATCTATCTATTTATCTATCTATCTATCTATTCGTCCTGTCAGTGGGGATTAGAATACGCTGACTGATTCCTTTGTAGATGGTTAAGATCACCAAATCAAATAGGGGTGTCCTGAATAGGATACTGCGTCTGATGGTGAGGCTCTAGTTCTGGAGATCTGGTATGTGTGGAGTACTCCTTTATTGCTATTACTCTCAGGTTCACTCTGATCCGGAGTAATAATACCTTTTTGAGTTCCATCTATGGGTCAAATAGATCTGTTTTAAATTCATTCGTATTTGTCAGGACCATGAGCAAAATAACAACACAAAAAACGAGAATATGAAGGTGTAATGAACGCGATTTCCATACCTCTAGGCTTATAATAATTCTAAACGGCTTGATATATTGTTAAAATCAATCACTGATATCTATCTATCTATCTATCTATCTATCTATCTCATTCTGTTCACATCTATCTATCTATCTATCTATCTATCTCATTCTGTTCACATCTATCTATCTATCTATTTATCTATCTATCTCATTCTGTTCACATCTATCTATCTATCTATCTATCTTAGAGAAGTATTAAATTATTATTTTCACAAATTCATGCTTAAAAAGTCCTTGTGTGACTATCTATCGTAAAAGAAAGTGTTTATTGACATTTGGCAGTGAAGTACTTTTATCTTTATTTCTACCAAATGATGTTTCTCGCGGTCGATTCACGTGTGAAGATCATGCTTGAAGCCCGCAAGATAAAAATCCACTGGCAAGTGGGGCTCAACTCAAAAAATCACAAACAATTTGCCAAGAAAAATCAAGGTTCTTTTCTCGATCTCCGGCGGGCTAATTTGTTAAAGAGATATCCCTTTGTATAGATGATGATTAACAATAATAATAATAATAATGATAATAATAATAATAATAACACAAAACAACGCAATAAGAAGCAATCATGTCAAAGCGAGAATAGATAAGACGCAACAAAATAGCAAATGTAGGCTATGTGGTGACAGAGACGAAACAATCAATCACATAATAAGCGAATGAAGCAAATTAGCACGGAAGGAGTATAAGACTAGATACGACTGGGTAGGCAAGGTGATCCACAAGGAGATGTGCAAGAAATTTAAATTTGACCACACGAACAAATAGTATATGCACTACCCAGCATCTGTCCTAGAAAATGACACACATAAACTCCTATGAGACTTTGACGTACAGATGGATTACCTAATCTCGGCCAGACGACCAAACCTAATAATAATCAACAAAAAATGAGAATTTGCACAATTGTTGACTTTGCTATCCCGGCTGATTACAGAATAAAACTGAAAGAATGTGAAAAGAAGGATAAGTACCTCGACCTTGCTAGGAATTGAAAAAACTATAGAACATGAAGGTGACAATTGTACCAATTGTGATTGGTGCTTTCGGTACAGTAACTAAAGGATTATTAAAGGGACTGGAGGATTTGGAAATAAGAGGACGAGTGGAGACCATGCAAACTACCACATTATTGAGAACGGCCAGAATACTGAAAAGAGTCCTGGAGACTTGAGGAGACTTGCTGTCTCTCAAACTTCAGTGAAAGACTATCAGCTAACGCTGATGTGAAAAACTCTCAAGAAGTAAATAATGATAATAATAATGATAAAAGCAAGTTCAGATTATGTGAAGAAAGAGATGAAACGGTTAATCACATATACCAAATGGTATACACTCAAACCAGAATCTAACCTTGAAAATGACATATAAAATTTTCTGTGACTATGAGATACAAACAGATTACCTAATCACTACCAGAAGGCTTGACCTAGCGTGAATTAAAAAGAAATCAAAGAATCTACACCATAAAGACCACCACAATCTTGAGATCATTAAGAATACTAAGAAGAGTCCGGGAGACCTGAGGTGACTTGCTGTCACTCAGTCTCCAGTGAAAGACCACCAGCAGAAGCTGGTGCGAAACACTCGCAAGAAGTGTAATAATAATAATAGGTCAGATTAGGTTATTAGGTTTAATGGCATATCAACTCTTGATGGTTATTTACTTCTGATTCCTATTCATTCATACACTTGATTTTTAATAGAATAGTTTGTAGGTAAGATTATTTTTAAATGAATCTTAGCTCATTTGTTTACACACATTTAAATGGCTTTCAAGTATTGCTATTTGTTTACCCTCAGAGAAATGGTTTCAAATATTGTTATCTAACATTGATAGTTCTGTTTACATACATTTAAATGGTTACAAACATTCCTGTCTCATAGTAATAATTCAGTTTAATATTAATCATTTGTTTGCGCTCAGTTAAATGATTTTAAGTATAGTAAATCATTGAATAGTGGTACAACTTCAGATCAAAGTGGACCTGGGAGTAATGAAATCTCAAGGACTGAAGTTTTACCATCGGATGGTTTAGTGCCATATCTAGAACATTTATTTGGGGTGATTAATCACTATACAGGGGCACAGTTGATGTATTCTACAGCCCGAGCCGATGGGCTTTTTAGCTGGGCCGTCTGGCATTCGTGTCGGACTGGGCATTGTCTCTCTAAGACAGACTCGAGGCCGGAAGACCCTCAGCTTCGACTGGACCACCTTCAAGTGGGCAAGCTGCATTATTGACACCTTTGTATAGCAGTGGACCCTGTGGTCCAGTTTAAGCTATAATCTGGCATCTGTGCCTGGACTCATGTTTGGGTCTATGTCCAGCTAGGCTCCCCGGCTCACTTGGAGCCACGTGAGCCGATGACTAGCATAGACCAGTAGGGCTCGAGCCTCGGCTCGGGTCCGACATTCCCCTCCCCTAACCTCTTCTAAAATCCGTCCTTCGGGTCATTTGACCTTGTGTCAAGCCCTATCTGGTGGTAGGCAGAGACAAATGGGGTTAAGAAAAGGAAAAGAAAAATCTTTGGTAAAATACTATCTATGTTTTGAATGAAAAGACAAATCAATAAAATTCATGTCCTTTTAATAAACTTTTTTAAATACCTGTGTTAGATTTTATTTTGTCTTTGAAAGTAAAATCTTTGCTCGAATCTATTAATTTGCAATCCAGGCTTTTAAGGTGAACAATTTAAAATGCATATTAGATTCAAAAAAATTCTTTTTCAAATTCTGTATAGTGTGTCTTTTAATACATAAATTAGGGCAAATTAAAATATCTTCAAGATAGTTTGAATCTGTAATTCTGCTATTATAGCAGAAGGCAAGATCACGACACAGGAATACCAGCAAATAACTCAGGACTTATAGCGGTTAAATTTTCAAAATAGCTTGACAGTGGAGTTTAACTAAGTTAAAACTTAACCAATATGAAAGTTTTTTTATTTCTATTTTTTTTTTTTTTGCGACCCGCCGTAATGTTCTTTTACCAAAAGGTTCTTGGTCACGTCTGTGTCAGGAGCGCAGATGATAAATAACCAGTTTTTCCGGTATAGCCACAATATACTACCCATGAAAAATGACAAATCCAAACATACCTCAACGTGGGGCCCAGATAGCAGTTTTGGGTGTGATGATCGACAGGTCCTGCTTTGATAGGCATCATAGAGGAATCGATAGGTATCCTGCAAATGTTGGCTACTCTTTTTTTAGGTACACAAACGACAAATAAAGCAATAACTCAAATCAGAGACTCTAGCACAGAAAATGAACAAGAACAGAAAACAAACAGGTACTTTACTGTTATTTTAGGAGTAACCCTACAAAAAGAAGGCGTAGAAAAAGAATGATAGAAATTTGGATAGAATTCGTGAGATTTAAGACAACAAACCAAAGACTCGCTGACCAGGATAGGATTATGATAAAGAAAGGCTGGTTTTCTGACCTTGAAATATTGGAATTACACCTACAGATCTATAGGGAAATTTATCAATATACCACTAATACAATAATCGAGACGCTAAATACAGAAAAACCAGAAACCTCTAATCAAAGGCCAACGCTAAGTAATAACAAATAAGACACTACACACCTAAACACACATTGTGTTTAGGTGTGTAGTGTCTTATTTGTTATTAAACACTAACACAAGAATAAACACTAACACAAGAAGAAAAACTCAATGTAGAGATCATGAAGAGAATTATGTTTGAGAAGAAAACTGCACTGCTTTCTCTAAGGAACTAAGATTGAAAAACAGTTAAAACAGAAACCGAAAAAATAAACGACTTTTTAACAAAATATCCCAACGAACATCACAGAATTAAACAATCAATCTATGCAGGTGCAAAAGTAGTTAGGGAAAGATCGGGTCTACCCTGAAGAACAAGAACAGAAAGTCTAAACTGGAATGAGAAATAATATTGGAAACACAGATAAGATATCTAAGACAATAAGCAAAGATAAGACAAGAAAAATATGAGATGTTGGGACAAAGAGGGAAAAGCAATACAATTAGAAAAGATACAACTCGAAGAGATAAATCGGAAGGTACTGGCGAAAGAAGGAAGACTAAAAAGATACCAAAACAGGATCAAAGTAAAGTAAAGTTAGCGACCATAGTCGAGGGTGACCCGAAGGCTCCCTTTTCGATAGCTACTACACCAAGGTGTAGGGGAGGGCGCTACTCCATTCCCAGGATTGCTCCACTTTACCCTTGAACCGTACCTTATAATGCTGAGTGTTAAGCAAGGTGGTATCAAGTACCATTTTTAAAGTCTTTGGTATGACTCGACCTGGGATTGAACCCAGGTCTCCCGGGCCATTGGCGAACACTCTAACCGCTGGGCCAATGTCCCGGTACAAAGTATACAGACAAAACTGGACATTCCAAAACAACGAAAGAAAATACTACCAGAAATTAGAGGGAGAAAGTACGAAGACATACCAGAAACCGGATGCAAGGGAGGCAAAACGATTTGGGAGCAGAGTATGGGAACAGAGGGACCATAACAAAAACGTCGATTGGATAAGCAACATGGAAAAAGAGTTGCAAACAATCGAAGAAGGTTCTTAGGCAAATATACACATTGATTCACTCAGAGCAGCACTCAAAAAATACCAAACTGGAAAATTTCAGGCCTTGATAGCATATATGAATTTTGGTTTTAAAAAAATTACTTCTATCCATAGCAGACAGGCAATCGAAATGAACAGATCTTACAAGAAAAAGACATACCTGAATGGATGATCAAAGAAAAGACGACCCTGATCCAGAAAGCCCCCCCCCAAAAGGAATCGCCCTCAAACAACTATAGACCTATAACATGCCTACCGATGATGTAGAAAATACTAACGGCACAAATTAGGGAGGAGATTTACTACTCGTTAATAAGCCGTAAACAACTTCCCTGAGGAACAGAAAGGATACTGCGAGGGAACCATAGGAACAGGAGAGCTGCTATATATTGATCAACATATTCCCAACGAGAACAAAACGAAACGGAAGAATATGACTATAACGTGGATTGACAACAAAAAGGCTTACGATATGGTCCCTCAAAGATGAATAATACATTATCTCAAAATGTACAAGATATCCGACGAATTCATAAAGTCTATCGAGAAAACCAGGGAAAACTGAAGAGTGGTTTGGAATCAGGAGGAAAAGTTTAGCAGAGGTTAAAATTCAAAGAGGAATATTCCAGGGCGATACGCTGTCACCATTACCATCTGTTATTGCAATGATGCCACTCAATCGCATACCCAGGAAATGCAAGTAAATTGCGAGAAAATATCTATCATCTAATGTATAATGACAACATCAAACTGTTTTCTAGAAAAGAAAAATAATTGGAAACCCTCATATAGGCAGTGAGAATTTACAGTGAGGACATACAAATGAAATTCGGCAGAGAAAAATGCGCCATGCTAATAATGAGAAGCAGGGAACATCAAGAAAAAAATCAACGCTCGGAGAAAAAGAAACTGACAAATACTTGGGAATATTGGAAGCGGACAACATTAATCAGGTGGAGATGAAAGAAAAAAAACGAAAAAAAAGGTATCTCAGGAGAACGAGAAAGCTACTCGAAACCAAAGTATAGAGCAGGAATCTTATCAAAGAGATAAACATCTGGGCTGTCCCCCTTGTAAGGTAATTGGGACCATTCTTAAAATGGACAAGGGAAGAACTTCAACAAATGTAACAGAGAAAAGAAAATTCATGACGATGCATAAGGCTTTACATCCCAGAGATAACACTGAGCTAAGAAAAGGAGAAAGTGGTGTTGCCAGCATTGAAGATAGTGTTGATACATCGATACAACGACTTGAAGTCTACAGACACAAGCACGGAGGAAGATTGATTACAGCCATCAAAAATAATACAGACACCACAATCATCAACAGATCAGAAAAAGCTAGAAAACAAAAATGGAAAGGAAAACGACTCAATGGACATTTCAAGCAACAAGCAAACGAAATCTCACACGAAAAGAGTTGGACAAGGCTAAGAAAGAGAAACCTTAAGAGAGAAATTGAGCCTCTTTTGATATCACAAAACAACGCCATATGAACCAACTATATCAAAGCAAGAATAGATAAGATGCAGTAAAATAGCAAATGTAGGTTATGTAGTTATAGAGATTAAATGATCAATCACATTATAGGCTAAGGCAGCCAAAAGAGTATAAGAGTAGACACAACTGGGTGGGGAAGGTGATCCACTGGGAACTGTGCGAGAAAGTTAAATCTGACCATGCAAACAAATGGTATATGCATAATGCAGAATCTGTCCTGGAGAACGAAACACACAAAATTCTCTGGAATTTTGAGATACAAATGGATCATCTCATCTCGGTCAGACGACCTGACTTAGTGATCGTCAACAAAGAACAGAGAACTTGCCGAATGGTTGACTTCGCCGTCCCGGCAGACTACTGAGCAAAATTGAAGGAAAGTGAAAAGAGTAATAAATATCTGGACTTAGCTAGAGAACTGAGAAAACTATGTGACATGAAAGTGACGGTGATACCAATTGTAATCGATGCGCTCGGTACAGTCACCAAAGAATGAGTAAAGGGACTGGAAGAAATAGAAATAACACGAGTAGAGACCATTCAAATGACAGCATTGTTAAGATCGGCCAGCATTCTGAGAAGAGTCCTGAAGATTTGAGGAGACTTGCTATCACTCAAACTCCAGTGAGAGACCATCAGCTAATGCTGGTATGAAAAACTCTCAAAGGAATAAAATAATAATTATTATAATTTTGTTTAAAAATGTACAAGATATCAAAGAAAGACATAAAGTTCATCACGGATGCAATGAAAAAATGGAAAGTGTAATTGATCGCTGGAGGAAAAACTTTAACTGAGATAGAAAATCCTGAGAGGTATCTTCTAGGGAGATACGTTTTCACTATTACTATTTTTTTATAATAATGATGCCACTCAATTACAGACTGAGAAAATGCACTGGGGCTACAAATTAACTAAATTGTAAGAAAAGATCAACCACCTAATGTACATGGACGACATCAAACTATTTGCTAAAAATTAAAAAGAATTGGAGACTATAATACAGACAATAAGGATATATAGTCAAGATATAGAATTGAATTTGGCATAGAAATATGTGCAATGCTTATTACAAAAAGTGGGAAAAGACAGATAACGGAAGGAATAGAACTGCAAAATCAAAAAAGAATCAGGATGGTTGTAGAAAAGGAAACCTACAATTACTAAGAAATATTAGAAGCGGAAACCATCAAACAAGTGGAGATGAAAGAAAAACGAAAAAAGAGTGTCTCAGACGAACGAGAAAACTTCTCGAAACCAATCTCTGCAGCAGAAATCTCATCAAAAGGATAAATACCTGGACTGTCCCCAAGTAATATACTCGGGACCATTTTCAAAATAGACAAGTAAAGAACTCAGACAAATGAACCAAAGGATAAGAAAACTAATAACGATGCATAAGACCTTGCATCCAAGAAATGGCATAGTCTGTTCGTGTCAAGAAAAGAAATAGGAAGAGGACTCGTCAGCATTAAAGATAGCGTCAATGTATCAATAAAAGGATTCGAAGAATACGTAAAAAAGGGCAAAGAAAGACTTATAGCGACCAGAAACAGCACAGACAACATAATGTTCAACGGAACAACAACTAGAAAACAGAATTGGGAAGAAAAACAACTATGTGGATATTTCAAACGACAAACAATCGAAATCTCATACGAAAAGACCAGAACATGGCAATGGAAAGGGAACTTTAAGAAAGAAACTGAATCTATTTTGAAAGCAGCTCAAAACAACGCCATACGGACCAACTATATTAAAGCGAAAATAGATAAGACGCAACAGAATAGCAAGTGTCGGTTATGTGATGATAAAGACGAAACGATTGATCACATAACAAGCGAATGCAACGAACTAGCACAAAAAGAGTACAGGACAAAACATGACAGGGTGGGGAAAGTGATCTACTAGGAATTGTGCAAGAAATTTAAATTTGAACTTACTGCCAGATGGTAAAAGCACAATCTAGAATCCGTTCTAGAAAATGAGACGCTCTAAATTCTCTTGGAATTTAAGATACAAACAGATCCCCCAATCCCGCCTAGAAGAGCAGACCAAGTGATAGTTAAGAAAAAAAAAAGAAAAGAAAAAAAAAGAAAAAAAACGGGACCTGCCGAATAGTGGACTTTACCATCCCGGCTGATCACAGAGTGAAAATAAAAAAAAATAAAAATAAAAAAAGAGACAAATATCTAGATCTTCCCAGGGAACTAAAAAAGCTATGGAACATGAAGGTAACGGTGATACTAATTGTAATTGGTGCACTTGGAACGATCCCCAAATGCTTAGTAAAAGGGCTGGATGACTTGGAAATCGGAGGACAAGCGGAAGCCATCCAAACTACAGCATTGTTGAGGTCGGCCTGAATACTGAGAAGAGTCCTGGAAACCTGGGGAGACTTGCTGTCACTCAGACTCCAGTAAAAGACCTTCCATTAATTCTGGTGTGAAAAACTCTCAAGGAGTTAATGATAATGACTGGGGGCGGGAAATGAAAGAAAGAAAGAAATACTTCGATTTTATCAGAGAGCTGAAAAAGTTGTGGAACATAAAGGCGATGGTGATACCAATTACAGCTGAAGTCAATAAAGAATCTTGACCATCTAGACCACAGAACTGTTAAGATTAACTCGAATACTTTGAGGAATCCTGGAGACCTGAGGAATTTGCTGTTTCTCAGGCTTCAGTGGAAAAAAACAACCCCTAAAACAGCTGAAACTGGTATGAAAAATTTGCGTAGACTAAAAATAATGATAATAAAACACAAAGAACATTTTCCAAAAAAGCTTCTGCTAATTGTAGGGTTCTCGTAGCACAAAGAGTAGAACAACTATTACAAAAAAAAAATGTGTGATTTCCTAGGTAAAAAGGGATTCGCAAGTTCTAGTCTCACGGAGAGGTTATCATTTATTTCCTGTTCACCCTATTATCTATTGGTTGTATGATTGACTGAAATGGCATGTCAACCTGGCAAGGGTTACTTCATGCTTAGACGTAAGAGAATCGTGATTATTGTACGTTCATATTTGTATTTTTGTGTAGTTAGTTCTTAAGCGTATTCTTTTATTGCATACTGACCAGTCGAATACAAATACTTTTTAAACAAATCTATTTAACCCAAAGACTGGACTCTAAAAGGTACTACTATTCCGGGTTAGAGTGGACCTGAGAGTAATGGCGATTACCAGAACTTGAGAACTGGAGCCTTACCATGAGATGCAGTTTAGTGTCATACCTTGGACACCCTTTTTTGGAGCATGGGGGAGGCTTAACTTCCTTTCGTATCATAAATCTCGCCAACAAGTTAGTTGCAGTTGCAGGATGACAACCTGAATAGTTGCGAAAAAAAAAAACCCAACAAAAATTAACACACACACACACATATATATATATATATATATATATATATATACCCCTCCACTCGAGCAGGATACGACACAAAATCAATTTTTAAGCGGAGTTTATCAGATTTGAATTCAATTTTCCTTCTCCTAGACCGATTGCCATACAAAGGTTGAAGATCCCAATCTGCTCTTCTATTTAACAATAGCTGGAGGGAGAATAGTTGGATGCATACCTTTCGCAAGCGTTATGTGAAACTCAAACAGTGTTGTTCAGAATTCGAACTCGTATCACCGTGTTCATTTCATACGACGGTAACCATTACACTTCGAACCAAAAATTAAGATGTAAGGCGTATTTCAGGTCTTAGTCCGTCAAGTGTCGTAAGGTAATTAGGCCAACCAATTTATATCTGTTTTTATTGAACTGGGGTTAAGTGAAATTATTTACTCGTACCAAAATGAATGCTTACTTTATGTAATTTTATGAAATCTTTATAAAATATCATTTCGATATTGAAAATGTTCACTTTTCTATAAAGATAAATCACCAGAGAAATATTTTATCAGTAGTTATGGCTGAATTGTCAGTTAATTATTCTAGCAAACATTATGACATTAATCAGCATAAGAGTAACTAGGATTGAATTGTAAATCATTTTTATTATGGAAATACATTGCAAATGATTTTTATTATAGAAATGCATTACAAGTGATTTCATAAAAGAAATGCATAACAAATAGTTTTCACACAGGAATGTATTGCGAACTATTTATCCAATAGAAATGCACCACAAAGGATTTTTATTTAAATATAAGAATGCATTACGAATGATTTTAATATAGGAATTCATTATGAATTATTTCATTTCAAGAATGCATTACTAATAATTCTTATAATAGAAATGCACTGCCAACGATTCTATGATAAGAATGCATTGCAAACGATTTTTACTATATGAATGCTTGGTCAATTTTTATAGAAATGGATTCCAAATGATTTTACGACCAGAATGCATTACGAATAATTTTAAAATAGTAATGCATTGCCAATAATTTTACAATAAGATTGCATTGCCAACGAATTCATTATAGAAATGCGTTATGAATGATTTTAATTCAGGAATGCATTACCTATGTTTTTATTAAAGGAATCTATAACGAATTATTTTTGCTAAAGGAATGCATTGGAAATATTTCTACTATGAGAATGCATTTAGAAATGCTTAATATTGGGATACATTGGAAATGATTTTATAGAGGAATGTATTTTAAAGGTTTCATTTGGTTGGGTTGGGTTTTATGGCACATCAACCATTGTAGCAAATTGAATGCCAAATCTTGTTTATACATATATATTAAACATATACGATTTGGAAACACATTTAGCAGATAAAATTTTTAAAGAAACCTGGGCTCATATTTTAGCCCTCAGTTAAATGGTTTCCCGTGTATCTATCTAAGACGAATTATTCTATTGATTATTAATCATTGGTTTGCACACAGTTAAATGGTTTCAAGTATTGCTATGAAACACTAACAATTTAACATCATTCATTTGTTCGCACACAGTTAAATGGATATACATATGATTAGTAAGGGAATAGTTTGTAGGCAATTGCATTTTTAAATGAGTTACAACTAATTTGTTTGTACACTATTAATGCTATTGTTTCAACACAGTTAAATGGTTTCGGTTATTGCTATCTAGCTCTAATTATTCTATTCAAAATTAATCATTTATTTGCAGACAGTGAAGTGGTTACAAGTATTTCTATTTAACACTAATTATTCTATCTAACATTACATATTCGTTTGTATACAGTTACGTGGTTCCAAGTATTACAATGTACCTCTAACAATTCAATTAAATATCAGTCATTTGTTTGCACACAGTTAAATGATTTTATTCGAGTTCTATTTGAGCCATAAATAGGGCCCTATGAGGTGTTACCCAGTCAGACTGGACCTGGGAGCAGTGGCAATGAAGAGGTACTCTGTAGTCCCTAAAGCTCCAAGACCGGCGCCTCACCATCAGAATATTTAGTGTTTATCCAGGACATTCGTTAGGGTGGGGATCGTACCCCTCTGAAGAGACGCAGTCGGTGCATTCTGCAACCCCAGCCGACTAGGTTGTCATTATAAAGGTTTTTTTTTAGTAATATGAATAGCAGAGTTTTATATTCAGCATATGAGCCCATTCTATATTAGTAGCCATCATACTTCATTGGTGGATTCCTGCATGATGTTTTACAGTGTTGATATTTCATGTGACTATTACACCAAGTAAAATAGTGGTGATGATATCAAATACAATGATATTAAAATTTTGTAACGATCTCTCGTTGCGTTATCTTGCAAATTGGTTTAGTGTTTAGGATCAAGTCAGAAAATGGCCAGAAAAGAAGTTTAAACCTGCTTAAGAAATTTTGTCTAATTCCAACTAGTGCATTAACACAGGAAAAACTCTGTCACCAAACTGTTCACGCGTTCAATTAGTCATAATGCCCGAATTGGTCAAGTTGTCTGATATTTTCCAGAATACAATTTCATTTCGTTCACGATTTCGCCCTTCTTCTACATTGACAATTTCATCTTCCTATCATCGTGGAGGTCTTCCGAGGGGTCGTCTCCGGTCTCTCCGATAGCATTCGACAATTGTACACGCTGTCTGTGAAATCTATGTTTCCAGCCCAGCGGACGAATTCTTTCGGTACTCCGCAATCATATCCTTCACCCCGGTCAACTTCCGAAATACGGATGTACTCACGCTATGATATTTCTTGTATGGATCTTTCGATAGCCCAATATATCGTAACCAGTTGCTGTTCTTCCTTCTTCATGGTGGCCCATGTTTCGCTTGCAGATAACATCTCTGGCAAAACGTTGCTATTGAAGCAACTGGCTGGGAGGGTCTTGTTCGGCTTTGTCTTAAACACATCCTTTATCCTGGTTAATGACTTCCATCCTGCAATTTCCACATCCAAGTGTCGGTGTATATTCACCATCTGTCCAAAGTAGACGTACTCCTTCGCCTCCTCGATTTCATCGTTTCCCATCGCTATACGACCCTGTGGTACATTTTGGCAAAGCACGAATTTAGTTTTATAATGTGGTTTATCTTGTGGTCGATTCTGGAACACTGATTGTTCAGCTCAGTCAGCATCACATGTAACTGATTAGCGGTTTCTGCGATGAGCGTATCCAGAATATTCGGGTGGACACTGGATGCTGACTAGAGAACTTACTAAGACTGATGGTCTGATCGGGACGTCACTTGATGATGATAATTATGGTAATGAATCTCTTCGCATTAGTGGACTCCAAGATTTCGTTTTAGAAAATGCAGGCACATGATCATATTTATGAATGGTAGACATTATGCTTAAACTGAAACATCCGTTTTTGTTTTTTTTGTTTATATATTACATACTGCAGAAAGCAACTTAATACTTTTGTTGAAAACTTGTACTGAGCAACCTATAAACATAATCTGGTCTACATGATGAGTTTTTCACGATCGTTATGACCTTCTTTTGCTTCGCTTCCTTTAAGGATTTATTGTAAATTGTACTGATGTATCATCATCATTATCATCATCTCCGTCGCCATCCACTTTTATCATCCATCTCTCCAAGGTGGTCCTCTAGGCTGCATCCAGTGTCCGCCCAAAGCTGATGTATGCAATTCTTTGCTGGTCAGCCAACATTTGATTCGTCTATGTGTCCAAAAGAGAACATCGTTTATATGTACGTCCTTACTTCTTCAGCAATGCCTCGCATGTCGTGGATACTTTGTGAGAAGGGAGAATCCCAACTGCATCGCCTGGAGCAACTACGTGAACGCGATTAAAACAGAGCTCATGTGTTTTAAACAAGAAGAACCATATCCACAATAAATAGCAAGTCTCTTAAAGTAATAGACCAATTCATATATCTCGGCTGCAACATTTCATCTACTGAAAGTGATGTCAGTATAAGTTTCTCGTTAAGGCGTGGAATGCTATTGACAGGTTATCGATCATATGGAAATCTGATCTACCCGATAAAATAAAACGTTCATGCTACTATATAGATGCATCACATGAACGCTAACAAAACACATCGAGAAAAGCTAGATGGGAGGTACACAAGAATGCTACGTGGTATCTTGAACAAATCCTGGAAGCAACACCCCACAAAAACACCAGCCACCGATATACATGCATATCTAATTTTATTACTATTATTATACATTATTATAATGGAGCTAATGCATTTGTCATTTACCGAAAGTACGTCAACACTGATGTTACAATTCCCTTAGTTATTTACGCCACATTATCCTGGCCCAGTCGGATGGGGCTTAAGAATACACCGACTGCATCTCTGCAGAGGGGTAAGACTCTCCCAACGAGTGTCCTGGATATGACACTAAACAATCTGATGGTGATGGTCCAGTAATGCTGGAGCTTTAGGGAATACGGAATACCCCTTTATTGCCATCGATCACTCTGACCTAGAGTTGTAGCAGCTGATAGGGTCATTTCTGTGGGTTAGATAGAACTAAATTGTGTACTTACGCTGAACTGAATTACTTGAAAGAGAACTGTTTTTATATTGACCTGTGTGTAAACAAAAAAAATGTTTTTATGCTAAACGGAATCGTTTGAAATAGAACTGTTTTAGACATTTAGACTGTGTACTTATGCTAAACTGAATTGTTTGAAATAGAACTGTTTTTCACATCTAAACTATATACTCACGTTAAACGGAATTGTTTGAAATAGAACTGTTTTGACATTTCAACTGCGTCCTTATAATAAACTGAATTGTTTGAAATAGAACTGTTTATATGTATAAAGTGGATTTGGCATTAAATAACCTACATAAAACCAAACCAAACCACATTATTAATGATTTTTATTTTTTTTATTAATATCTCAATCATTAAAAAATGTTTTATAACATTGATACTGATACTACCTACTAATTGATATTCATACAACATACTAATTACTTGCAACTGTGTTTATCTATACAAGAAATCAACAGCATGTACGAGAAGGCTAATTTACACATTGATGTCAAAGATTTGATTTTAATAGATATTTGTTTGGTATGATTGATTTCTAATTGCTCGGTTTTGAGAGATATGAGCAAAACTCCTATCGATAGATATATCTTAAAGAGAAATCCATTAACAAAAGGAAAGAACCGTAGTTTTATTCTTTACAATCCAATTTAGTTAAATAGTTAAACTAGGAAAATTTAGCAAAGAAAGCTGTGAGTGATGGGAAGAGCTAGCATCTGAGTTATTTTATTCTTCGATTACACCGCCACTTTTTCACATAACTTAAACGTAATAATTTAGTTTTAAATAATATTAAATATCAAATATTAATTTAGATGATATAAATGTATTAACAGAAATCCTATGTATAATTCTATATAGTAATCAAGGAAAATAAAAAATAAGTGTAGTCTTTTTATCTGCGTTCTTTTTTTAGCTTTTTTTAGTCTTTCTAATTTATTACATTCTATTGCATTGAAACTTAAATACATGTGCCTGAAGGTCGCATATATTTACTAGTTATTATAATAGAGATTTTATGTCGGCTTATCTGTAACCGAATCTACGTCACCAATGACGTCACAATTCTCTAAGTTATTTACATTATATTCTCAATGATTCATATTATATTCTCAATATTTACTATTCACTTATGATTAACATCTTATTCATTAACAATGTTTTTATCAAAGTCTAGCTGAGTTGGATTTGGCTCAAAATAGTTTGGTATTACTTTGACGTAATAATTTGATTTCAATAATATTAAATGCTATTCTTTATTCTATCAATTAAAAAAATATTTACTCTCACATACCAAAAAAAGAATAAAACGTTATTAAGAAATAATGGTAATTTAACGGTGTCTCTATTAAAGTCGAGCTGGGTTAGATTAGTCTCAAAATAGCTCATGGTTAAAATCTAACTAGGAGTGTTATATATCAGTAAGAAATTAAGTTTTCCTTTGTATATAGCGTGGATTATTTGCATACAGGTATTAACAAAATTGGGTGTAATTGATACCTACTTTGTGTTATGATATCTAATATTATTGTTTTAATTTCAAACCTGTTAAAAATCCTATTTATAATTGTATATAGAAATCAATTGAAATAAAATAAGGGTAATCTTCTTATATGCATTCTTATTTTGTTTCGTTAGTCTTTCAAATTTCATAGAATGTTTTATTACATTAAAACTAGATATTTGTGCCCGGCAGAGGGCGCCTCATTTTACTTGTATTATAATACAAGTAGATAAAATCCAAATAAGAACAGCTTCATAAAGTTACTAAAAGTTTAATGTCGAATTGAGTGTTCGCCAATGGCCCGGGTGACCTGGGTTCAATCCCAGGTCGAATCATACCAAAGACTTTAAAAATGGTTCTTGATACCACCTTGCTTAACACTCAGCATTATAAGGTAAGGATCAAGGGTAAAGTGAAGCAATCCAGGGAAAGGAGTAGCGCCCTCCCATACACCTTGGTGTAGTTGCTATCGAAAAGGGAACTTTCAGGTCACCCTCGATTATGGTCAACTTACAAAAGCCTCAGACGGAAAGTGGAGAAAAGAGACAAGTAAGAGTTATGGTTGATGAGCCTTTTTTCCTCATTCTCACTCACATTCATCCTCTCTCGCCCTTTCTTTCTTTTTCTTTCACTATCTCTCTGTCTCTGTCTCTCTCTCTCTCTCTCTCTCTATATATATATATATATATATATATCTTAGTCTTCTAAATTTCTAGGCATGAAACAAAAGAAAGTAAAAGAGCGAAAATAAACTAAAGGAAGCCAATTAAAGACAAAGAGAAGGACGGAATAATAATAATAATAATAATAATAATAATAATAATAATAATAATAATAATAATAATAATAACCGGACACCATTAAACAATCGGGGATAAAATAAAAAATAAAAAAAGAATATCTCAGAAGAACGAGAAAGCTTCTCAAAACCGAGCTCTGCAGCAGAAATTTCATCAAAGGGATAAATACCAGGGCAGTCCTCATTGTAATAACCTTGGGACTATTCTTAAAATAGACAAACAAGGAACTTAGGCAAATGAACCAATGGACAAGAAAA
The DNA here is from genome assembly GCA_963585895.1 of Sepioteuthis lessoniana. NCBI lineage: Eukaryota > Metazoa > Mollusca > Cephalopoda > Myopsida > Loliginidae > Sepioteuthis > Sepioteuthis lessoniana. Next base: position 53,113,895 of record OY757925.1, on the reverse strand, counting down.
TTGATGACGATACACAAGGCTTTACAAACTGGAGATACCACAGATAACATGTGTCAAGAAAAAGAAGCGGGAAGTGAACTCGTTAGCATTGAAGATTTCATTGATGGATCAATAAAAGGACTTGAGGACTGTATTAAGAAGAGGAAAGAAAGATTTATTACAGTAGCCAATAACAACTGTGGCAACATATGTACAAATAGAAAAACAACAAAATCAAGAAAACAGAAATGTAAAGATAAATAAATGTATGGAGATTTTAGGCGACAAACTGGCGAGATTGCACACAAGAAAACCTGGACATGGCTACGAAAGGGACATCTCAAGAAACAAACTGAATCTCTTCTAATAGCAGCACAAAACAACACCATAAAAACCAATTATATTAAAGCGAAAATCGATAATAAGCAAAAGGATAGCAAGTGTAGGTTATGCAGAGAAAGAGGCGAAAGGATTAATCCTATAGTAAGCTTGCCCAGTCGGCTGTGGCTGTAGAATACACCGACTGCACCTCTGTAGCGGGGTAAGACTCCCCCCCACGAGTGTCCTGGTATGACACTAAATAATCCGATGGTGAGGTTGCAGTAATGCTAGGACTTTGGAGAATGCAGAGTACCCCTTTATTTCCATTGCTCCCAGGTCCACTCTGGCCCGGATTGGTAGCACCTGATAGTGCCCTATCTATGGGTTAAATAGAACTAACGGCATACTTATGCTAAACTGAACTGTTTGATTAAACTGAATAGCTTGAAATAGAAATGTTTTTGACAATTAAACCGTACTTACATTTAAATTGCGTGCTAATGCTAAACTGAGTTATTTGAAATAGAACTGTTTTTGTCATTGAAACTGTATTTACTTTAAACTGAATTGTTTATCATAGAACTGTTTTTGTCATTGAAACTGTATTTACTTTAAACTGAATTGTTTATCATAGAACTGTTTTGACATTTAACTGAGTGTAAACAAAATCTGTACTTATACTAAACTGAATTAGCTGAATTAGAACTTCTTGACTAAACTGAATAGCTCTAAATAGAAATGTTTTTCACAATTAAACTGTACTTACATTTAAACTGCGTACTTATGTTAAACTGAATTATTTGGAATTGAACTGTTTTTAACAATAAAACTGTACTTACACTAAACTGAATTGTTATATATAACTGCTTGAATAGTTTGAAATAGAAATGTTTTTGACAATTAAACTGTGTACTTATGCTAAACTGAATTGTCTTAAATAGAACTGATTATTTATATCAAAATGGATTTGGCGTTAAATAACCTACAAAGGTTGAGAGGCCATTAAACCCAACAGACCAAACCTATAGTAAGCAAATGCAGCATACTCGTATAAAAAGAATATCAGATGAAGCACGACAGAATGGAAAACGTGATCCACTGGGAATTATGCAAAAGACTGAAATTTGACCTTACTACCAAATAATAAACCGGATTAGTGGGTAGAGTGTTCACCAATGGCCAGGGAGACCTGGGTTCAGTCGCGTTATACCAAAGACTTAAAAAATGGTACTTGATACCTCCTTGCTTAACACTCAGCATTATAAGGTACGTATCAAAGGTAAAGTGGAGCAATCCGGAGGAAGGAGTAGCGCTCTCCCCTACACCTCGGTGTAGTAGCTATCGAAGAGGGAGCCTTCGGATCGCCCTCGACTACGGTCGCCAACTTTACTTGAATATATACATAAAACCAGAATCCATCTTAGAAAACGAAACGCATAAAATTCTCTTGAATTTTGAAATACAAACGTATTTCCTAATCCTGACCAGAATACCAGACCTACTGTTATTTTTTAAAAATTCTCATTGTTTTGTAAATTTTACCGTTCAGGCGAACCATCGAATTTAAATTTAAAAAAAGCGAAAAGATAAAAAATACTTAGACCTTACTAGAGAACTAAAAAAATGTGGAACATGCTGGTGAAGGTGATACCAATTGTTTCCCCGAAGGTTTGGAAAGGAGATTGGAACAATTGGAAATCAGAAGAAAGATCGAGACCACCCAGACTATTGATCGTTGAAAATACTCAGAAGAATTATGGAGACTTGAGGAGACTTGCTGTCACTCAGACTCAAGTGAAAACTCACAAGATAACGCTGGCGTGAAAAACTCACAAGGAGTAAAATAATATATATATATATATATATATATATATATATATATATATATATATATATGTATTATAAAACAGTAATTGTTTATTTGGATCAATCTAAACAAGACAATATTTTAGACGAATATTAAAGGTGCTCAATGCTTTTTCAGGGATCTTCAAATTATCTCAATCGATTTTAACATTGCTGTCGACTGGGTGATTTTTACTTTTTACTTTAGTCACCTGTTTTTTGAGTCTCTTTTCTAATCCTCTGGTGAGCATTCCAAGAGTCAAGACTGTCATTGGTATCCCAATCACTTTGATGGCCCGGCTATTTGTCCAGCTTTTCGCCTTCTTTCACTTTCACACTAGGATAGTAAAATCTGCTATATGACTGGTTGTTTTTATTTCTTGGTGATTAACACTAGGTCTAGTCTTCTGGCCCGGGTTAGGTGATCCGTTTATATCTCAAAGTCCCAGAGAATTTTATGCGTTTCATTTCTTGGAAAGATTCTTGTTTAGTCATAAACCATTTGTTGGTATGATGAAATTTCAGTTTCTTGTACAATTCCCGGTGGATTACCTTCCCCAACTAGTTGGGCTAATTCTTATATTGCTAATTTGCTGTATTCAGTTATTATGTGATCAATTATTTCATCTCCATCATCATGTGACCTACACTTAGTATTCTGCGCATAATCAATTTTTGCTTTGATATAATTTGTTCTTATAGACATAGTCGTAGCGGTTGTAGAATGATGATGGGAGGAGTTGCGATTAAAGCAACTAAAATTAACATGTAAGACGTATTTTAAGGTCTTAGTCCGTCAAGTGTCGTATGGTATTTAGGCCAACCAATTTATGCCTGTTTTTATTGAACTGGTATTAAGGGAAATTATTTACCAAAATGAATGCTTACTTTATGTAATTTTATGAAATCTCTATAAAATATCATTTCGATATTGAAAATGTTTACTTTTCTATAAAGATAAATCACTGGAGAAATATTTTAACTAGGACTAAAATTGAATTGTAAGTAGATTAAGTTATTACTAACATTGAATTGCAAATGATTTTATCATAGAGTTACATTGCAAATGATTTCATAATAGAAATGCATTGTAAATGTTATTAATGTTGGAATGGATTTTAAATGAGTCTGCAATTACGTCCTTTTCCCCGGTCAAATTCCAAAATACGGATGTACTCACGCTATAATATTTCCAGTATGGATCTTTCGATAGTCCACTGTATCGTAACCACTTACTGTTCTTCCTTCTTCATGGTGGCCCATGTTTCGCTTGCAGATAACATCTCTGGCAAAACGTTGCTATTGAAGCGTTTGGCCGGGAGGGTCTTGTCCGGCTTTGTCTTAAATACATCTTTTATCCTGGTTAATGACTTCCATCCTGGAATTTCAGCATCCAAGTGTCGGTGTATATTCAGCATCCGTCCAAAGTAGACGTATTCCTTCGCCTCCTCGATTTCATTGCTTCCCATCGCTATACGACCCTGTGGTACATTTTGGCAACGCACGAATTTAGTTTTATAATGTGGTTTATCTTGTGGTCGATTCTGGAACATCGATCGTTCAACTCAGTCAGCATCATCTGTTACTGATTAGTGGTTTCTGCGATGAGCACGGCATAATCTGCAAATCGGAGGTGAGTTAATTATCTGTCGTTAATAGTGATGCCGCTCTCCCAGTCAATGTCCCAGATGATCGTTTTGAGACATGCAGTAGAGAGCTTTGGGAAGAATGTGTCTCCTTGTTTGACGCCCTTACCAACTGGGATTGTTATGGGGGTGACAGCAAAGCTATATCGGTGGTACAATTTGATTTTGCGTCCTCGAGTAGTTTGAGTAGTGTGTTTCGACTTCTTGTATTTCTAGAGAACTTGACACTGCATTAATCAGAGTGCATAAGTTTTAATCAATATAGTGCAAGCCTCTGATATTGAAGACCAGTTTATATACGAGGGTAGCAATATCGCATCTACTGAAAGTGATGTTAACAGACGCATTGGTAAAAGATAGGCTGCTATTGACATATTAATGATCAAATGGAAATCTGATCTCTCTGACTAAATAAAACTGGATTTTTTCTACGTTCTTTAATGGTCCCCCACACATAGACACACTAGTTTGGGCCAACCAGCAAAAACTTACACCCATCAACCCTGCGTGGACAGTAGATGCTATTTAGAGGACTTAACAAGACCGATGACCTTATAGGGACAGATAGTGAGAGAGTCAAGGGAATATGTGATAGCACAATTTGCTGATGATCATAAGGACGATGATGAATCTCTATGCTATAACGTAGAGGAATTCGTTTAAGATTTTGTTTAAGATATGAGTATATCAATTCAGACATATAATCATGTATATGAATGGTAGGCATTATGTTTAACCAGGAACATCCGCTTTTTTTTTTGTTTATAATCTACGTATTGCAGAAATTAACTTAATACTTTTGTTGTGAACTTGTACTGAGAAACCTATAAACATAGATTTGACTGCATGATGACTTTTTCACGATCGTTATGACCTTCTTTCAATCGGTTCCTTTAAGGATTTATTGCTTGGAAGAAATGAATAATTCTAATTAACAAATAACACTTACCTCCATTATATCAAGAATTTGAATAATTAAACTATGACGTTCGGTGCGAACTATCTATCTACTGATAACAGAGTAGCAACTTGCTCGATTAGTCATTCAATTTTTTCTCTCCAAAATATATATACATATATATATACATTGTGTTTATATATATATATATATATATATATATATACGTGGTGTCTTCAATAAGTTTCCAGACTTTTTGTACAGGCATTTAAATTTTTTGTAGACTCTTGAAAAGTCACTATGTTATTGCTATACATCTTATGAGATGACTGACCAATTTTTATGATTTCAGCTTCAAATGAACAGCTACAGCAGGAATTGGATTACACCCTACTAAAGCCTGAGTGTCACAACTGGTGAATTTCAAAAATGCAATCTGGACTTTAGAAGAACGATATGCAATAAAATTCTGTTTTAAACTTGGAAGATATGCCATGCGATAAAAGCTGGATCTACTGTTATGACCGAGAGACCAAGAGACAGAGTTCCCAGTAGAAGCATGCTGGCTTTCCCAGACCCAAGAAGGCCAGACAGAACAAATCCACCCACAAACTTTTGATGATCCCTTTTTTTGATAGCACTGGCATGATCTACAGACAGTCAACAAAGAATACTATGTTGAGGAAGAGATTCCGTCGGAAGAGGCCAGCACTCTTCAAATTGGGTCAGTGGCATTTCCAGTAGGACAATGCACCAGTCCACAACTCCATCCTTGTCACAGACTATTTGACCAAGATGGAGATCAAGACAGTTCCTCAGCCTCCCTATAGTCCAGACCTTGCTCCCTGTGACTTTTGGTTATTCCCTAAGCTCAGAGGCTGTCGTTATGAGACAATTGAGGAGATCAAAGAGGCTGTGACGAAGGTCATTGACACGCGCACACAAGAGGACTTCACTGGGGCCTTCCAGGAGTTGTTGGAACGGTAGAACAAGTGCATGGCAGCCAGAGGAGACTACTTCGAAGGGGACTAGAGTTTCATGTGTGTACTATCAATAAAAGTGCCCATACGAAAAAAGTCTGGAAACTTATTTAATGATCCTCGTATATATATATAGTAATCTTGCCTCAATTCATGAAATATATCTTATCGTTGTAATAATTTCAACGTCATTTGCAATTTTACAACACTTGTTTGATTGATTAATTTTAATGTCATACCAACCTGTTTCGGGTTATTTTATGGCTTGGGAACTGCGTTCATGGTAAATTTATATTTACTTTTTTTGTATCGCTGTTTCTTAAGAGTTTTTTTTTCTTTTTTAAAGGCACATGATATCCTGCATTCCTATCTAATATAAATAATCTACATACAATTGCATAGTTTCAAGTATTTATGTCTAATACTAATAATTATATGGTTTCAAGTAATTATTTCTGTTTAATTATAGTCATTTGTTTGCACGCATTTATATGGTTTCAGTAAAGTTGTTGGCGACTGTAGTCGAGGGTGACCAGAAGGCTCTCTTTTCAATAACTACAACACAGAGGCGTAAGCAAGGACGCTACATCTTTCCCTGGATTACTATACTTTACCCTTGATACGTACCTTATATTGCTGAGTGTTAAGCAAGGAGGTATCAAGTACTATTTTTAAAGTACCATTTAACTGGTTCATTGGCCTAGTGGGTAGAGTGTTCGCCAATGGTCCGGGAAATCTGGGTTCAATCCCAAGTCGCGTCATACCAAAGATTTTTAAAATGGTACTTGATACCTCCTTGCTTAGCACTCAGCAATATAAAATACGTATCAAGAGTGAAGTGGAGCAATCCAAGGAAAGAAGTAGCGCCCTCCTCTACAGCTCGGTGTAGTAGCTATCGAAAAGGCAGCTTTCGGGTCGCCCACGACTACGGTCGCCAACTTTACTTACTTACTTATATGGTTTCAGGTAACTAAAAATAATCCCTAGTAACGAATTATAGCTTCAAGTAACTATTCTTGATAGAATATTGTTTTTTTTAATGGTGTATCAACCTTCAAAGGTTATCTAATGCCAAAACCATCCTTGTAAAAGAACAATCGGGATATTATTTAACTCGGAGCTTAGAGGATTAGGAAGTTTCCAAGTTATTAATCCGAAAGTAAACATAATAGCGCAAGTGGAGTTCGAACCAGCTTACTTCAAGACTGCTGTTCAACACTTAAGCTATTACACTGCAGGAGGTGCCCGTGGTGTAATGATTATCGTCGTAGGAAATGGACACGACGACTCGAGTTCAAATCCTGGACAAGACTGAATGCATTTCACATAGCACTAATACCCTTGGGAAAGGTATGAATCCAATTATTCTCCCTCCAGCTTTGGGTAAATAGTAGGGCAGACTGTGTTCTTCAGCCTTGGTGAGGCAACTAGTCTAGGAGAAGGAAAACTCTGAATTCAAACCTGTTAAACTCCGCTGAAAAATTGACCTTGTGTCATATCCTGCCCGAGCGGAGGGGTTGGAAAATAGGATTACACTGCGGGAATAATTTGCAGTTATATGGCATCAAGTATTTCTATTTCATATATTTAATTTGCATAGAGTTGAATGGTTTCGAGCATTCTTACCTAATACTAATAATTATGTGGTTTTAAGTAATTATTTCTATTTAGAAATAAATGCTTGTTTGCATATATTTTGTTGGTTTAAATAAGTGATAATAATAACCCTTAGTAAACAATTATAGCTTCAAGTATCTATTCTTTACGTATTTATTCTTAATACAAATAATTCGCAGTTATATGACATCAAATATTTCAACCGAATACGAATAGATGGAAGCCTAACAGGTATTACCATTGCGGATCATTGTGGACCTGGATGCAATAGCAATGAAAGGGTACTTCCAAGATATGCAGAAGTGGAGTCTCACCGTCAGATGCTATTCAGTGCTATCCTTAGAACAAACTTGGGGATAGCCCAGTCGGCTGGGGCTGTAGAATGCACCGACTGCATTTCTGCCAAGGGGCAAGACCCCCCCAACACTAACAAGTGTCCTGATATGACATAAAACAATTTAATGGTACGCTTCAGTAATGCTTTGGGGAATGCGGGATACCCCTTCATTGCCATCACTCCCAGGTCTACTCTGGTCCAGAGTGGTAACACCTGATAGGGTCCTATCTATGGGTCAAATAAAACGGTTTAACATTTAAACTGAGTGCAAGCAAATGACTTATGCTAAATTGAATTGTTTAAAATAGAACTGTTTCATCATTTAACTGTGTATAAACAAATGACTGATGTTTAATTGAATTGTTAGTGATACATAGCAATACTTGGAACCAATTAATTTTGTTGAGTTATGCCAAATTGAATTGTTAGAAATAGAACTTTTTGATCCTTTAATTGTGTGTATCCAAAAAAATGTGTTTACAAATCATATATTTAATACATATGTAAAAACAGGATGTGGCATTAAATATCCAACAAAAGTTGATATGCTACCAAACCAAACCCCTTGGGGAGGTATCTTATCACGTTGTAGAAGATACAATCAGCATGTTCTAAGCTCCGTCGATAAAACTGACACGTTTTTAATTTTCAACGCCTGGCAATGTCTCCACGTATGGATTTCTAGAGAAAAATTCGTAATCAGTAAGGGTGTGCTTGTGGTTAGTATTTGTGAGATTTGATCGATTTTTATGCTGACTTGCGATCTAAATTTTCATTGGCGTGAGTAGGATGTCGTATGCACTTATCTGAAAGCTTCTTTGTAAGGTCATCTGTTTGATGTAACGTCATTAAGTGACCTTCGTTTGATGTTTCCAACCTGGTCCTCTGCTTCTTGTTTTCAAAGCCTAGCGGCTGTGGTGATATGCTTGCTCTTCCCAATAAAGCAACTCTCTTCAAGCACAATAGCGTAACGGTTATTGACGTTCAAAATGGAATCGACCACTCGATTTCAAATTCTGGACGATGCTGTTTTTGCGTTTCACTTTGTGTTAATGTTTTTGGGAAATGCTGAAACGTATCCGTTCTCCTTCCTCTAGCTGTGTGGGGCAGTGTGGGTTATTTAACCTTGGTTAGGCAACTAGTCTAGAAGAAGGAAAACTCCGAATTCAAACCAATTTTACTCTGCTTAGAAATTGACCTTGTGTCACATCCTAACCGTGGCAGAGGGATTTGGGTAAATACATGTTTTTGACGCTCCGGTTCTTTACGTTTATTGACACAAAATTGGGGATTTTTCACGAATGGGTTTTGGATGGAGGGCTAACACAGGATTTTAGTAAAATCGTTCTTAACTCACCGTCTACTCGTATAAACGTTGGGAAGGCGCACTGAGTCCAACAGTTATCGCCGTAGTAAATGGGATCAGTGACTCTAGTTTAAATTCTGGATGTGGGTAATTGCCCTTAAGAAAGTAAGGATTGCGTAGATACAAAGTCAGCGGCGTTTGGTGACTGTTAGTTTCTCACCTATGAGATCATCAAACCAAGTTGTGAAAAGTTGCAAAGTAGTACAGGTATCATGTGCACAAAGTTTTATTTATCTAGTGATAAACATGTAGGATTTAGTAACTGTTTGTACCTTACTTTATTGATATCTCCTTATACACACACACACACACACATATATATATATATATATTATATATATATATATATATATAGAGAGAGAGAGAGAGATGTATGTATATTTAAGCATGTTTCGTTAAATAATAAAGACAAATTTTGTCTGTATAATTTATTTAAGATCCTTTCAAGTTTCCGAAATTGATAAGCTACGATTACAAATCCAAGAAGTCATACATATAAAAACAAAAAAATCTAAAATCAATAGAATTAATTTCAAAAATAGCAACAATGTTTTGAAATTCTCTTAGTATTTTTTATCCCGTATTCCTATAGTATTTTATTTCCGTTGATAGCGTTCCCTTTTTAAAATAGCGTTCCCCTTTTTTAAATACATCAGTTACCCTTTTTTATCTAACTCTGCGTTCCCATATTTTTGTAATGGTATAAATTTTCAAAAACTTTCAAAACTTTTGAAAAAGCAAACACACCAACCCCTGATGATGGCCTTTGAAGGGTCCGAAAGCACTCGAGACAATTTTGGGAAATTCAACTACCAATTCCAACCTGAAACTAAGACACTTATCAGAAAACTTGAAAGGATCTTAAATAAATTATACAGACTAAATTTGTCATTATTATTTAATGAAACATGCTTAAATGAACGACTGTTGTCTAACTACACATGTATATATATATATATATAGTAGAAACATGCTTAGTAAAACAAATGTTTACAAATGGACTAACATGAGTTCGTTACTATTAGCCTAAGTTGAAACAACAGTCCATGAGGTGGAAACACACTGCTTCTCTGGAAAATAAACAGTTCTGGGCACAGTGATCAGTAAAAAAAAGACATGCAGACAGTTTTCTACGACATAAATCAACCCACCATTATTGGTATCCTTAAAAAAATATTACAATTGTCAACAATGCTATCTTTGCCAACTCCTTTGGCAAAAATCACCTTATTTATTTAATGAAATTCGTCTGCTCCCCAGATGGAGACACAGACTACTTCGACATTGTAGCAGGTGTGTTGCAAGGAGACACATTAGCACCATACCTGTTTATCATCAGCCTAGACTACGTGCTTAGAATGTCTATTGATATAATGAAAGATAACGGTTTCAAGCTGGCAAAGGAAAGAAGCCGAAGATACCTGGCACAATTACAGACGCGGACTACGCCGATGACATTGCGCTTCTGGCAAATACACCCACCCAATACGAAACCCTGCTACATAGTGTGGAACGAACAGCTGCTAGCATAGGCTTCCATGTCAACACAAACAAGATGGAATACATGTGCTTTAATCAAAGAGGCGACATCTCCACATTAAATGGTACTATTTACCAACCCCTCCACTCGGGGAGGATATGACACAAGGTCAATTTTTAAGCGGAGTTTAACAGGTTTTGAATTCAGAGTTTTCCTTCTCCTAGACTAGTTGCCTCCCCAAGGCTGAAGAACCTAGTCCGTCCTACTATTTACCCATAGCTGGAGGGAGAATAAGGGGGTTCATACCTTTCCCAAGGGTATTTGCCCGAAAGTGAACGTAATAGCGCGTCTGGAGTACGAACTCGCGTACTACGATTCCGCAGTTCATCGCTTTAACCATTACACCACGAGGACACCTTAAATGGTAGTTCTTTGAAACTAGTCGACAAGATCACCTACCTAGGAAGCAGTGTCTCATCAACCGAGACAGACATCAACACGCGACTAGCAAAGGCATGGACAGCTATTGGTAGACTATTGGTTATATGGAAGTCAGACCTAACCGATAAAGTAAAACGCAGTTTTTTCCAAGCAGTGGCCTTGTTGATACTGATATAGAGATGCACTACTTGGACACTAACAAAACGTATGGAGAAAAAGTTTGACAGCAACTACCCAAGAATGCTGCGAGCAATATTGAACAAGTCCTGGAGGCAACACTCCACACAGCAGCCTTACAGCCACCTACCTCCCATCCCGAAAATTATCTCTGTTAGACGAACCAGACATGCGGGATACTGCTGGTGAAATAATGACGAGCTCATAAGTGACATATTCCTGTGGACCCCTTCGCATGGACGAGCAAAGGTAGGAAGATCGGCTAGAACCTATATACAACAGCTCTGTATCGATACATGATATAGCCTTGAAGACTTCTCGGGAGCAATAGACGATAGAGACGGGTGGCGAAGGAGGGTCAGGGAGATCCGTGTTGGCAGTGCGACATGATGATGATGATAATATATATATATATATATATAATTTTTAAAGGAACTAGATACCGTCAGTAAATATGAATTTACGATTAAAATATAGGGGTGTATGATCTCGAAGAGAGAGAGAGAGAGAGAGAGAATGGAAGACAGAATTAAAATTCCCTCAACAATAAAATGTACGATGGACGGGGAAATAATATGATGCTTTCCTTTTAAATGTTTTGGCTGAAAGGTTGATTCATTGTTTCGTTATTAGCAAATATGTGAACCCCATTTCCACAGGATTACATCTGAGTTAGGATTCTTTTGCCTCTCAAAATGAGAAAAATTAATTTGATAAGACTCACCGTGCACTCTCACTTGCCGTGATTTGTTCTAAATGTAAATCAGAAATGGAACATAATATTCATGAGATCTTTATTTGAAATAATTACCCTCAAAGGGTCATTTTGAATAATATTCAACATAAAATTGCTAAATTCAACAACAATAAAACGTTTAGTCCCCCCAAATGCTCGGTTTGTATTTAGATGCCGTGGACAGGGATAATCAATCAAAGCTTCGCTGAAAGAATCTCATTATTCCTCCTTGTTTTTACTCTCCTAGAGGACGAGGGATTTTTATAACTAAGAATCCATTCTCCTCCTTTTGTAAAGATGTGTGGTTGAATGGCTTTAAGAATTTTTCTTCTTATATTTGTCGGTTCTGAGTACCATAACTGATCACCCCAATTATTTGAGGGTGGGGAAAACAATTCGGTCACTTGTAAGAGAGGAAATGTATTATGGTTTAATTTTTCCTCGGGCTAAACAATTCGAAATAATTCATGACGAATTAACAACACCATATTTATTTCCTGAGTAAACAATAGAAATGAATACAGAAATGACATGAAACAATAAAAGAGCATATTATAAGGAAAAGTTCAAATGTCGGGTTGAAGAGCCTTTTGGTATAAGTTAAGATTCCTTAATAGAATGGAACTTGTAGGGTGAAAAAAAAATTATGTCATGTCATGGTATCGTGCGCCACACGACACAAGGTTTGTTTGGAGCGGAAGTCCCCTCTATCGAGGAAACGCATACACTTGTGCATGCTTTTAGTTGTCGAGGTAGGAACGACAGAGAGAGAGAGAGAGAGAGAAAGATTTGACTTTGCCGCGGTCTTTTATATGCTACTTTGGTCATGCCACCTAGCGGTCTTTAGAAGAACTACTTAGAAAGCAAAAGATGTGATTCCTGCAGATGAAATCTCTTCCTTACAAAAAAGCTTGGTTGTATATCGCTTCAAACGTCAGAGCGAAGTTGACTATGGTGAATCGAACCAGTCGACGATTAGAGGTTAGAATTGCTCAACATATCTCTAACTAACCTCTGTTAAAAGCACATACAAGTAAATCTATGCGCTCACAAGCTCATGAATCTATCATTGGCGAGCATTTACAAAATAAAAAATTTACTTATTATGAACATCATTCAGATGAGTGCTTTTCTCTTTGATGCAAGGCACGGTTTAAGAATCATTTTAACATGCTTGAAGCTATTACGACCAGTATGCAGCAACTGATCCTATGTAAACTGACAAAACTCACTGTTAACTGTATAAAGTCCGCGAATAGCTCACCTTTTGCATCTCAGAACATAGTTGTCCTCAATTTCTTCCCTGACTGTTGAACTTTGAATTTGAGGAGGGGATAGATGCTTTAAGATCATGGAATCAACCTTTGTCTTCGAGGTAACGAGACGCACCAAAGTCTTGTCATTCGTGATCATGTGCTCCAGAAAAATCCTATTAGTTTCCCTATACTATTCCACACTGTCTACGCAACATAGAATACGCAGACTGTATTTTGTGCTGGAGATGAGTAAGAACCCCCACACACACACACACAAAAGAGTTATCTTGGTTATGACACTAAATTGCATCCAGTGGTGAGGCACCAGTTCTGAAGCTCTGAGGAGTGAGAAGTATCTTTTTATTGCTATTGCTCCAGTATTCCTATCAAATACAAATAATTTTCAAATAGATCTAGTTGACCCATAGATGTGACCATAACCGGTACTACCATTCCTGGTCAGAGCCGACCTGGGAGTAATAGTAATGAAGGGGTACTCAACACTGTTCCGATGTTCAGAACTAGAACATCATCCACAAATTCAGGTCCCCATTTTTTTTTCGACGTGGGGCGCTTTTATTCCTCTGCAAAAGATGCAGACAACGTATTCTAAGCCCTGAAGGACGAGACTAATATAGTTTTATGATATAAAAATACGAAACGTAGTAAGAAAATTATGTAACGAAAAATTAGAAACAACGCTAAAAATATTCGACAAAATTAACTAAGGAAATTTTGAACTTGCTTATATGTAATTAGAATCGAGAATTTTTGCACTTGCTTCAAGTTTGAATCGTACTAAGGGGTCAATCCCATTTGTACTCAGAATAAAAGAACTAAAAAAAAAATATGCGTTATCTTTCGTTCTTTTAAATTGCCAATAATTTCCAAGCGGGTAATTTGGTATGAAAATAACCGGTGTTGAAGCACTAAATACAGACCTGACACTCATATTACAAATTACAATAACAATCGTGACACTCTCAGCCCACAGAATAATATTTAAGTGTTTTAAAATAGCCAGTAAAGGAAGAAAGAAAATATTACAATAAGGTAAAAAGTCAGTTGCTCCGGGCAAGTACGGTATAAAGATATGGGAAGAGTTGACTCACTTTGAGCTACGAAGAACAACGAGTAATTAATCAAATGAAATTTTGCTGCATCGAAAACAACTAGCAAATTCTAGTTGAATTTATTTTGCGAGACTTTTGACCTTTGGCGTCCGATTAATAGTTGAGCCCCAAGAGAATTGAGGTCTGTGAATGTTGGTCTAGTTTATTTTTTAACGGAATATCACATTGATCTGTAAAAAAAAAAAAAAAAAAAAAAAAGTACTAAAGATGTTTTTTCTTTCTCAATATAACTTAACTGCGGTCCAGTCAAAGTGAAGATTCTTCAGTATTCATAGTGTTGGAGACAACTAAATTTGACTTCACCACAGGATTATTTAATGCCAAAATTTGATTCATTTGTAAATGTTTGATTGTAATCATAATTAGTTTATTTTCAACGTTCCATTGCAATCATCTCTTTTTTTCAAATCGCTCTTTTTATTTGACTATAATAACAATAATCTCTTTGCATAATAATATGTTATCAACTATTCCGACCAAATATCAAAAATTCACAGTTAAATTGTTGAAAGTAAATATTCCTATTAAATAATTATTATTTGTTTGCACACAATTATATGGTTTCAAGTAATTAATAATAATAATCCTTAGAAAATAATTATGGCTTCGAGTAACTATTCTTGATACAAATAATTTGCATATAGTTATAGGGTATGAAGCATTCTTATCTAATACAAATAATTTAAACATAGTTGTATGGTTTTAAGTATTCCTATCTAATACTAATATTTCATACACAATTATATGTGTAACATAGGACCAAAATACGTTGTGTCTGAAAGAAAGGAGTTCGCAGGAAAGAAACACTCAAAAC
Source organism: Sepioteuthis lessoniana (assembly GCA_963585895.1). Classification (NCBI taxonomy): domain Eukaryota; kingdom Metazoa; phylum Mollusca; class Cephalopoda; order Myopsida; family Loliginidae; genus Sepioteuthis; species Sepioteuthis lessoniana. The sequence goes on along the minus strand of OY757925.1, from coordinate 53,098,869 downwards.
TCGAAATTTAAGGAAGAAATAGTAGTTGCTTTTATTTATGGGGACTATAGCGGGCGGTAGTTAAAAAAATTTGTCCGATAGCGTTCTTCCTCCTTCCCCTTTTTGGGTTGACAGCAGCGCCGTTATAGCAGGCTTGTTGATAATTTTATATCAGTCGTATTGTTGACAGGCTGGGTATAGCATGGGTCGGGGTGTCCTGGACCTCTGTTGAACCTGTTTAGAAACCTGCCTTGAACTCCCAAAATCTTGCTACTTGATTTCTTATATAGAGATTTGATGGATCTATTCGAAGGTTCCAGAAGGCTCGGTGATCACCAGTGAAAACAATAGTGTAGCACGTGAAAGTTCACGCGTGATTATATTAAAATCACGCTTGAACTCTACAAGTCATTCTACCTGCACGCATAAGGTTCGTGACATTTTTCAATGATTGATGACAGCCGATGTGCTCGCGTGTTCTCAACGACAGCGCCCGTCCGTAATATTATATATGGTTTCAAGTAATTATTTCTATTTAATGATAATCATTTGTTTGCAAACTGTTGTATTGTTTCAAGTAATCCATAATAATAATCCTTAGAAAAACATTTATAGCATCAATTAACTATTTTTGATACAAATATTTTTCAAGGTTTTCCTTTTCCTAGATCGGTTGCTATAACAAGGTTAAAGAGTCTAGTCTACCCTACTATTCATCCATAGATCGGGGTAGAATAGTTGGATTTATACCCTTCCCAAGAGTATTAGCGCTGTGTGAAATGCATACAGCCTCGTTTAAGATTTGAACTCAGGTAACAGAATCCAATTCCTATGATGATAACCGTTATGTTAAGCGTGCCTCCTCAGGCGATCTAAATAAGAATCGAGTCGACAATACATATTGTCATTATTTTTCCTTAAGAATTATCCTAAAACATAATGACAGACGTCGACAAAAACAGCCTATTTTCATACTTTTAGTACATACTGTCGAAAACAGAAAGCGCACGTGTGTGTGTGTGTCTGTGTGTGTGTGTGTGTGTGTGTGTGTGTGTGTGTGTGAAAGTTCTCTCTCTCTCTATATATATATATATACATATATATATATGCGTGGGTGTGTATGTTTATGTGTGTGTATGCATGTGTGTGAAAGTCTCTCTTACTATATATATATACATGCGTGTGTGTAAAAGTCTCTCTCTCTTTATATATATATATATATATATATATATGTGTGTGTGTGTGTACATATGTGCGTTCAAATCACTTTCTATATATACATTTGTATATATGTGTATGTATGAAAGTAAGTCACTCTCTCACTATGTGTGTGTGCGCGTGTGTGTAAGAGAGTAAGGAGAGAGAGAGAGAGAGAGAGAGAGAGAGAGCGAGTGAGATTATCCGTTTCTCTCTATATATACATATATGGTGTGTGTATTGTGTGTTGTGTGTGAGTCTCTCTCCCCCCTTCTCTCTCTCCCTCTATCTCTCTCTCTATATATATATACGTGATGCATTCAATAAGTTTCCACACTTTTTTGTACATACATTTAAAATTGTCGGAGACTCTTGAAAATTCACTATGTTATTGCTATACATCTTGTGAGCTGACTGACCAATTTTTATGATTTCAAGTTCAAATGAACAGCTACAGCAGCAATTGGAATACACCCAACTAAAGCCTGATTGTCACTGCTGGTGAATTTCAAAAATGCAATCTGGACGTGAGGACACTTTATAAGAACGATATGCAATAAAAGTGGATTTTAAACTTGGAAAAAATGTCATATAAACGTATAGTTTCGACCATCTTGCATGAATCGAGCATCAGTTTTTGAGTGGCATAAGAGATTCAAGGAAGGCAGGGAGTCTGCGAAGGATGATGAGAGGTGTGGGAGGTGTAAGGAAGTCAACAGACCAAAGTTGATTGGCCAAAGGGTTAGGGTTAGGGTTACTATGTTGAGGTTTTAAGGGAGTTCAGGAAGAGATTCCGTTGGAAGAGGCCAGCACTCTTCAAATCGGGTCAGTGGCATTTCCAGCGGGAAAATGCACCAGTCCACAACTCCATCCTTGTCACAGACTAATTGACCAAGAGGGGCATCAAGACAGTTCCTCACCCTCCCAATAATCCAGACCTTGCTCCCTGTGACTTTTGCTTATTCCCTAAGCTCAGAGGCTGTCGTTATGAGACAACTGAGGAGATCAAAGAGGCTGTGACGAAGGTCATTGACACGCTCACACAAGAGGACTTCACTGGGGCCTTCCAGAAGTTGTTGGAACGGTACGACAAGTGCATTGCAGCCGGAGGAGACTACTTCGAAGGGGGCTAGAGTTTCATGTGTGTACTATCAATAAAAGGGCCCATACGAAAAAAGTCTGGAAACTTATTTAATGATCCTCGTAAATATATACAAATATGTGGGTGGGTGTATCTATGTATGAGCTTCTTTCTTTATATATATATATATATATATATATGTGTGTGTGTGTGTGTGTGTGTATGTGTGTTGTGTGTGAGTGTGTGTATGTGAGTCTCTCTCTTTATATATATTTGTGGAAGTGAATGTGTGTGAATTTTTCTCTCTTTATATGTGTGTGTGTGAGTCTCTCTCTCTCTCTCTCTCTCTCTCTCATTGTATATATATACGTGTGTGTATGTATGAATGTATGTGCGTGTGTGTGTGTGTGTGTTTACCAACCGTACCTCATGAGCAGGATGTGACACAAAGTCGATTTTTAAGCGAAGTTAAATAGTTTTGTATTCAGAATTTTCTTCTCCAAGAGCGGTTGCCATACCTTGGTTAAAGAGGTCAGGCTGCCCTACTATTTACCCATAGCTTGAATTAGAATAATTCAATGCATATCTAGTGCTACGTAAAATGCAGACAGCCTAGTCAAGGATTTGAACTTGAATCACCGTGTCCTTTTCCAACGACGATAACCATTACACCACGAGCGCCTCCAAAAATATAGAAATGTGTATGTGTGTGTGTGTGTGCGAGTCTCTCTCTCTCCCTATATATATATATGTGTGTGTGTGTGTGTGTGTGTGTGTGTTTACTAACTCCGCCACACGAGCTGGATGCGATAAAAGGTTAATTTTTAAGCAGAGTTTAACAGGTTTGAACTCAGAGTTTTCCTTCTCCTAGACTGGTTGCCATACCAAGCCTGAAGGGCCCTGTCTACTCTACTATTTTACCCATGGCTGGAGGGAAAATTAATGGATTCATACCTTTCCCAAGATTATTAGCGTTATGTGAAATACAAACATCCTCACCCAGGATTTGAACTCGAATCGTCGTGTTCATTTCCTATGACGATAACCATTACATCACGAGCACCTCCCACATGTGTGTGTGTGTGTGTGTGTGTTTGTGTGCACACGCGTGCGCACGTTCATGTGTGTGCGCGCGTGTGTGGGTGTGTGCATGCGTAACACTTTTCTACGTCATTTTCTCCGAATTGCCCATCTCTGCGTAATTGACTCTTCCGATGTTCTGAAATAACTGCCATTTGTCAATTTTGTGGGGCAAAATGTTTTTGGGCTGAAAAACCGACAGATGCTAAGTTCAATAGCTGTTGATAGTAGAGAAAAGGACAGTCTGGATTTCACTTATTATAATTGCTTTCATTTATGGCTTGGGAACAAAACAGAAGATCAATTATCATGACTTAATTTTATCTTCACTTTAATATTCGGGAAGTATTGAACATAAACAAGACAATGCAGAACAACATAAAGTTGTTTTCTTTTGTCTTTTTTAATATTTTATAAGTAGAATGTAATTTCAAAAATACTTAAATATTGCTGTCATTTTTGACGACCCGCGTAAACTAGTAAAAAACTGTAGCTGTAAATAGATAATATATAAATGATATATGACTACTTATATATTAAATACAATGTGACATATATATATATATATATATATATATATATATATAAGCAAAAGTGATAAGACAAATAGGAATATTTCTTTTATATTGTTTATTTTTTGATTGTTCTCAACTAGTTTAGACCTTAAATCACCGTCTGGCGAAAAAGCTTTTGTGGAAAAAAATTGTTTTGGATAGTTTTTTAAATTGATCTTTTATATATGTATATCTGTAGTGAAGGCACTTGGTTAATGAGTTTCTGAGTAGGCAGTTGTATAAATAGACAAAGGTAGTGATTTTTCCTAATGGGATTACCTAATTTGTATATTTTGGTTTTAAAAAATTGCTCATTAAAAATGAAACCGGGTTATTAGAAAAAAAAATTGACATTATCCAAAATAATAGGCATTATTATCATTTTACTCTTTTGAGAATTTTTCACACCAGCTTTAGCTGATGGTTTCTCACTGGAATTTGAGTGACATGCTATACACTGTACGGTCTCGATGCTTCCTCTGATTTCAGCTTCCTCTCGTATCCTTTCCAAGTCTTTTGAGACCGTTCCAAGCGCACCAACCACAATTTCTATCTCCGTCAACTTCATGTTCTACACCAGATGACAACTTTTTTTTTCTTGCTAATAAACAATTATCTGGTCTTTTGTCCAGGATTTAGTGATACGTTTGTATCTCAAAGTCCCTGAGAACTGTATGCGTGCCATTTTCTAAGGCAGATTCTGGTTTGTACATTTGTAAGTGTGATCAAATTTTAATGTTGCACAATCTCTAGGGATCCCTTTTACCATCAAATCGTGCCTAGTCATGTACTCTTTTCGTGACACTTGGCTGAATCCGCTTATTATTATTATTATTATTATTATTATTATTATTATCAATTTTTAGTTTTACTTTCGGTTTCTTACTACCTTCACTAAGTCTTTATCAAAGACTTAAGGTGAGAGAAAGTTGTGATTATATGCATTCTATGTATATATACTTTTTGTTGCTTCTTTTGGGTGATATTTTTCTGTCACATTGATAGTACTCTCCTTAGAAGACAAGCAGTTCCGCCAAATTTCTTTTTTTTTTCTTGTATTTCATATCGGCTGAGACTGCCAGAAATCCTTTAGTGTCTATCTGTCCCTTTCTTGATCATAACCAGGGTTCCTTCTTTTACTGTCACAGTGGTAGTTTTAAAATACCACATTTTCTCAATTTCTATTTCCCAGTCTTTATATTATTATTATTATTTTTATTATTAAACTCTTTGCGAGTTTTTCACACCGGCATTAGCTGCTGGTCATTCACAAGAGTTTGAGAAACATCAAGTCTCCTTAGGTCTCCTGGACTTTTCTCAATATTCTGGCCGATCTCACCAATGCTGTAGCTTGGATGGTTTCAGCTTATCCTCCGATTTCCAACTTTTCCAGCCCTCTTTTCAAGCCTTTGCGGACGGTTGCAATCGAACCAATTGCAATTGTTATCATTGTGACCTTTCTTAGTTCTCAGGTTAGGTCCAAGTACTTGTCTTTCTTTTCGCCTTCTTTGGTTTATTATTATTATTATTATTATTATTTGATCAGTTTTTATTATTATTAAATAGAAATAGTCACTTGAAACTAAAAAAAGATTGATTTTGACATTAAATAACCCAACTAGAATCGACATGCCGTAAAACTCAGCCAAAACCAAATTTTTTTCCACTTTTATTTTTGTCTTTCTTTATTATTGTTTCTATTTCGTTTATTTTTGTTTGGTACATGTGTTATTAATTCACCAAATTGTAAAACAAAAAGCAACTACAATTTATCTGAAAAGTTATTCGTCGTTTGAATTTATGCAATTATCATGATATATATATTCCGTGGAATTTCTACGAGAACAGCAATAATTTGATAAAAGACAATAAATCTAATTTTACACAGGAACATTGATTGTTCACTTCATTTCAATATAACTGTTGTTCTTTTGAAACTTATCTGAAAAGACCTTTGTGTAAAGCCAGCTCGAACAATCTGTCCACAGATTCGGACCACTTCTACAAATCATTCCTCGCTTTATCTACAACTGACAAGGTCATTTAGTGTTGCCCATTTAAACAGTTTTTATTTATTTGCTGGTTAATTTTTAGTCGCACAGTAGTCGTCAAAAATGTCGGGTTTGTTTACGTATAGATTTTGCTTGACATAACAGTGTTATGTAATGTCCTAGCTCTCGACCTTTCTATGTTAACTAAGCCTTTCCTCTTCAGCGCGCAGTTCTTCATCTCGTTCCCCGTTCTTCGGTCGCCTCGTGTCGCTATGTTGTCTGTTTTGTGTCGCCATCTCGTTCGTTGTATTCTGTCTTCTGTTCAAAGTTCTTCTCTCCTGGAATGATGAATAACTACGTTAACATATTTTCATGCACATTTTACTTCTATTTCTCGGTTACTTTTCAATTATTAACAACTGGGATTTAAACGGTGAATCTGTGCGAGATGGAGCATTCCAACCACTCAGTCGTCGAGTGTCTCTCACTAAGTAATTAACTTATTTTAGAACTATCCAATGAGAGCTGTGGTCTCAGCTTGACCTCGAGTTCAATATCTGTCAATCACATCGATTAACTCGTTGTGTTTTTCCATGCGTTTAACGGCTTAGGATTCAATTGTGTGTGTGTGTGTGTGTGTGTGTGTGCGTACGTGTGTGATAGATAGATAGGTAGATAGATTCTATCTCCCTATATATATGTGTGTGTGTGTAGTGATAGGATGTCAATAATTGCTCTCATCAATCTATAAAGTAACAATAGTATCTGTGCCTGAGATCAACGTGTGGCTTCTTGGAATTTGCTGCGTAGGATCAAAGGGTAGTATCTTTTTTCCTCCTTTGTATTCTCGGGGACTTACTGCTGGATACTTCTTCCAAGCATTACGCAGCAAATGCCGACACGTGACTTCTTATGGATCCCAACCCTGGAGCGGCGCCTTCCCATTGTACAAAAACGAGAGTCGGAGTAGTATAACCCTTTTGTGACATTGTTCATGATAACAAGACAACTATATCCTTCATCAACACGTTTGTGGGTAAGCACTCATATAAAACTGGCTATGTATCACGTTCTACTCTTCTGGAGAAGTAGTTCAATATAGTACAGGAATTCTCAAACCTTTCTGTCCAAAGGCCACAAAACATAATTCAGGAAGGTACTTTGCTCTGACAGTGGGGCTCAAAATACATTGTATCCCTTGCAGAGGAATAAGCACTCCCTAGAAGGGGTGTCCTGGGTATGACACTAAACTGTATCTGATGAGGCTCCAGTTACGGAGTTCTAAAGTGAGTAGAGTACCAATTCATTACCATTTCTCCCAAGCCCACTCTGGCCCGGAATTATAGTACCTGTTAGGTTCCCATCTATGGGTTAAAATTGATCTACATGCAAATTATTTGTATTAGATAGGAATACTTGATATCATAGAAACATGTGCAAAAACTTAAGAAACTACGAAAAGAACATTAATATAAACATAAAATCTACACAATTCCTAACTTCTAGGCATAAAATAACCCCGATGGGTCTATATGCCGTTAAAATCAATCCATCTGGAGGTTTCGGGGCCGTGATCTTAAAAGAAAAGCTAAAAAAAAAAATTAAAAAAAACAACACAAGTAACAATCATAATTTATCAATGAGATATGTGATGTTTTGTAATCCGAAAAATATATAATATCCGGTTTGAATGAAGAGGTTAACGGAAGGGGCACATCAGAAAAGTGATGATTTAACAGTTGCCAACACAAAGTACTCTTGGCATGCTTCATTTTCGAGAACAACTGTTTACATCGATTTTGTTGTACCATACATGCTCATTACTTGTTGAGTGTGGGTGATATAGTTAAGGAAGTTTTCAGAAGGAAACGTGTTTCTTATAGAAATTGAGAGTCTGGCAAGAAATAAACTTGGTCTTCAAATCTTGTGAACACTAAAGATCAATGAGTTTTATCTATAATGGTACTTCAAAGTCAACATCAAAAGACGAAGAAAAAATTGAGAAAATTGAGTGTAGGGTCGCACAGATGTGGATCTATGACTACGGGTTTTAGTATGCACAAGTGTCACTCAAAGGTATTTCTGTTTGGGATCAGAGAGTTGCATCTGTACCAGAATGATGTTAAAAATTGCATCGGACTAACTTAGAGACTCTTATTTCAGATTTTGTTCTTCCGGTTTACTGCCCAATTCTTTCTGATTAGACAGCAGAGGTTTGAACTTGGCGTTGTCGTCTTCCTAGATTGGTTGCGAACAAAGAATAAAGAACCGAGTCATAGCTGAGCAGAAAATAGATAGATTTATGCATCAGTTCAAATTGAACACAAATCATTGTAAGTCAGAATTTAAACTCGTCTCACCAATTTTATTTTCTACTCTGTTAGCTTTTAAAACTATTGTACCTTGCTTTCTGTATAAATTTGAATTTGGAACTGTATTTATCTCTCAGTATATATTGGTACTTCTATGTGTACAGTTCTATGAATCGGTGACAAAGAGATTAACACGAGACATCTTCAAGGAACAAACAAGTTCTTAGAACTGTACTTGTGATAGCACCATCATTATATACAATAATGAACCGTGTAGATTTTTCTGCGTGTTTTATCGTTTTCTCTATGAATAACTTCTATGATACTTGAGTAAATAGATATAAATAATTAACGAGTGATTTGTGCCTTTATTTGAACATCTCACCGTGAGGTAAGCAGAAAATGACATATCTACTACAGCATTTTTCTTCTTGAACAGCGAGCCAAAAATTAATTTCGAAATACAATAATCCTATCGTTAGGTATTAGAATACACTGAGTGTATCCTCTACTGAGATGTCCAAGGTAAACTGTATCTGATGGTGAGGCTCTAGTTCTGGAGATCTGGGGAGCGTGGAGTATATCGTTATTGCCATTACTCATATGTCCATTCGGACCAGAAGAGATTATACCTTTAAGAGTTATTTTTATAATGTTCGTTCTGGTTGGTAATTTTGGTCGGCACTTTATAATCTCTTCACTCTCGTATAATAACGAATACTGAGTATGGAATACTAACGCAATACTTATAATATTGACTCACAATGTTACATTTGTATAATGCTATAGTAATTTATTAAGCTCTTTGCTTCGATGTGGCACAAGGCCGAATGAATGGGGAGCCCAATGAGACTCGACATTTGTATAATGCTATAGTAATAGTAATTTATTAAGCTCTTTGCTTAGATGTGGCACAAGGCCGAATGAATGGGGCGCCCAATTAGACTCAACATTTGTATAATGCTATAGTAATTTATAAAGCTCTTCGTTTCGATGTGGCACAAGGCCGAATGAATTGGGCGCCCAATTAGACTCAACATTTGTATAATGCTACAGTAATTTAGGAAGCTCTTTGCTTCAATGTGGCACAAAGTCGAATGAATGGTAATTTACTAAGATGTTATGCTTCGATGTAGCACAAGGCCGCCTGAATGGGGCACCCAATGAAACTCGACATTTATATAATGCTATAGTAATTTACGAAGCTCTTTTTTTCGAGGTGGCACAAGGCCGAATGAATTGGGGACCCAATGAGACTCGACATTTATATAATACTATAGTAATTTACGAAGCTCTTTACTTCGATGTGGCACAAGGCCGAATGAACGGGGCGCCCAATGAGACTCAACATTTATATAATGCTATATTTTTGGGGAGGTGCCTGTGGTGTAAAGGTTATCGTCGTAGGAAATAGACACGACGACACGAGTTCAAATCCTGGACGAGACGAATTGCACTTCACATAGCACTAATACCCTTAGGGAAGGTATGAATCCAATAATTCTCCCTCCAGCTATGGGTAAATAGTAGGACAGACTATGTTCTTTAGCCTTTGTGAGGCAACTAGTCTAGGAGAAGGAAAACTCTGAATTCAAACCTGATAAACTCCGCTTAAAAAATTGACCTTGTGTCATATCCTGCCCGAGCGGAGGGGTTGGTAAATAGTACCAACCCCTCCGCTCGGGCAGGATATGACACAAGGTCAATTTTTTTTTTAAGCGGAGTTTAACAGGTTTCAATTCAGAGTTTTCCTTCTCCTAGACTAGTTGCCTCACCAAGGCTGAAGAACCTAGTCCGTCCTACTATTTACCCATAGCTGGAGGGAGAATAAGGGGGTTCATACCTTTCCCAAGGGTATTTGTCCGAGCGGAGGGGTTGGTAAATAGGATGTAATGCTATATTTTAGACTTCCGTCAGGCTGATTTATATATTTACTATTTTTAGTCGCGTTGCTCAAATAGCGCAATCCATTTCAACATATGTATTTGTTGTCTGGAGATCTATGTTCGTCGACACGAGTCGGTATCGCTACATTCTTCTAACATATCAGTTATATTATGGGTCAACTAGATTTGTTTAAAAAATTATTCGTATTCAATAGGATTTGTGGGGAAAAACCTCAAGAAACAACTATACAAAAAATGTAAATATGAAAGCGATCCCCTCACTGTTAGGCATAAAATAACCCTGGATTATATGACTTTAAAATCAGTCATAAAAGCAAAAGGGCAAAAGATGATAATTATTTTCTTTTATTACAATTAGGAATAACATCGGTTGTAATTATTTCATAATAACTTGTCTAACGTAATAACCATGCTTTATATAAAATAAAAATTGTTAAATTATAAACGTAATGACAATTTTTCATACTATTGATTTTAATGATTTTTTAATTTTTTTTATAATCACCTAAAATAGTAATAAACGAAAAGAACATTACTTCCTTTTAAAATTAAATCAGGATGTCGGGCGTCTTCAACATTTATCTGTAGGAATTGTGACTTCCTTGATTTAGAAGAATCAAGATTTCTGGTACACTTAAAATCAAAGAACAATTGGAATCAAAAAAATACTTTGATTTTGTTAACATACAATCATATTTATATATCACTGCAATAAACACCAAATAAAAAAATAGTAAGCAATTCTCTTTTAGATAGCGTTTCGGCGTATCAAAGTCCAAATGATGTAAAAATGTTCGATGATAATAATATGGCTGCTGGACGGTAAAAGTTCACATATATATATATATATGGGGGGGGGGGAACAGAGTTGTAATTGTAACTTTACGTTGAATTTTGATGCTTTTGCATGTGGAATTTTCTTTTCTATGACTACTGATTGAGTCAGTGAAAAGAGAGAGAGAGAGAGAGAGAGAGAGAGAGAGAGAGATGTTGCTTTGGGGCTGTTGTCCTATCTCATTGTTTCTACTAACAACAATGGGACCGCTTAACTATAGATTTTTCTTGCTGGTGATCGATTCACGAATCGATTTAATTATCACATAACCTGTTTCCGACTACGTCTGTGCGTCTTATCACCAATCAAATAACTATATAAAAATAAGCTCCGGATGATTAATTTTTGTTTTGTGCGCACAAAGAGCTTGGACGACAGATTAAAAATTTGTAATCGATTTTAATATATATATCGCCATAGCTAGTGCTCGATTTTAGGATTTGTTATGTTGAAGGTGTAGTTCCCATAAGGATGGTAATGATCAAAAAGACTATTATTTCTTCACTTCAAATTCAGTTAAAATAATAATGATCAAAATCGGTATTATTTACTATTGTAGCATATAGATTCCATGTTTAGCCATTTCATTGTTTACTTCATATGTTATATATTTACTTCTTACTCGATCGTCTAGCGGTCAGCTCCTGACTCCTTTCGTCGTATTGTCACCTGTGTCTTTCTCTCATGTTCTGTCAGCCTCCATCTTCGTTCTTGTTCGAGTTACTTCTTGCCACTCTATATCTCACAGTCTGTTCGTTGCTGGGATAACAAACAATGTGTACAAAATGTTCTCATGTGCACATTACTTTATTATCGACGGCACTTCTCCATCACCTGCGGCGACTTTGCGAAGAATCAGTGAACAAAGATGGAATTCTCGACCGCTTCAGTCAAGCGCTTTTATACAAATCAGATTTTAAACTATTTTTCAAAACTTTAAAACCATTTGTTCGCATGACTGAAATCATCCAATTCACACCGAGGTCTCAAATTGATCTCGGGGTCATAAGCTGTCACTCATACCAAGTTGATCCTATGGTTCTGATTAAGTTTGGTTTGATTTGGTTTTATGGTATATCAACCATTGTTGGTTATTTTATGCCAAATCTTGTTTTTACATATATATTAGATATATGATTTGTTAACACATTTTATAGATACACACAGTTAAATGATCAAACAGTTCTATTTCTAATTATTCAATTTAGCATGAGTCAACAAAGTTAAACGGTTTCAAGTATTGCTGAGTATCACTAACAATTCAACATTAGTCATTTGTTTACACTCAGTTAAATGAACAAACAGTTCTATACCTAACAGTTAAATTTAGTATAAGTCATTTGTTTGCATACAGTCTAAATGTAAAAAAACAAACAGTTCTATTTGACCAAGAGATAGGCCCCTTTTAGGTGCTACCACTCTGGATCAGAGTGGACATGGGAGCGTTGGCAATGAAGGGGTACTCCGCATTACAGGAGTCCACCATCAGATTGTTTTGTGTCATATCCAGGACACTCATTGGGAGAGTCTTACCCCTCTGCAGAGATGCAGTCGGTGTATTCTACAGTCCCAGCCCACTGGGCCAAATGGTTTGAAAAACCATTTCGAATCCAAATTAACTAACACTTCGTGTCAATAATAGATTTCTTCAATCTATTATGCAACATTTCTTTCAAAATTAAATAAGAATGATAATAATGTAAATGACTATTCTTTCTTCTTTTATATTCTGTTGAGAACAATTATGATAAAAAAAATTATTTCCTTCTTTCAAATTCAAGTAAAATTGTAATGATGAAAAAAGATTACTGGTTCTTTTAAAATAAAATCAGAATGATAATAATTGATAAACTATTCTTTAAAAAATAGCTTTGAATGGTAATGATCGAAATAATTACTATTTCCTTATATCAAATTCAGCTAAAATATTAATGATCGAAAATACTATATTTTCATTCTTTTTAGGATCAGTAATAATATCTAATTATTATCCAAAATTATTTCCTTTGAAAAATAAATGGTAGCAATACCAATCAAGAAAATATTTTCCTTCTTTCAATTTTAGACTATTTCTTTTCATTTTAGCCAGAATATAAAATACTCCCCTTCCTTTTTATTTTAGCTAGAATCTAAAAGACCCTATTCCTTTTCATTTTAGCCAGAATATAGAAAACCCTTCTTTTTAGAATTTTAGCCAGAATTTAAAAGACTCTTTATTCTTTTCATTTTGGTCACTATCTAGAAGACCCTTTTTTTTTTTTCGTTTTAGACAGAATCTAAAAGATCCTTCTGTCTTTTAAATTTTGGTTGAATCTAAAAGACATTTTTTTTCATTTTAGCCAAAATAAAAAAGACACTTTTAAAATTTTTTAGCCAGTATCTAAAAGACCCTTCTTTCATTTAAATTTAGGTAAAATCTGAGACCCCTTTTTTGACCAAAATCTAAAACACTATTCTTTTCTATAGCTTTAGCTAGAATCTAAAAGATCCTACTTTCTTTTCATTTTAACCTGAATCTGAAAGATCTTTTTAAAAATTTTAGCCAGAATTTAACAAACTTTTCTTTCTTTTAATTTTAACTAGGCTCTAAAAGGCCATTCTTTCTTTTAATTTTAACTTGGCTCTAAAAGGCCATTTTTTCTTTTAATTTTAACTAGGCTCTAAAAGGCCATTCTTTCTTTTAATTTTAACTAGACTCTAAAAGGCCATTTTTTCTTTTAATTTCAACTAGGCTCTAAAAGGCCATTCTTTCTTTTAATTTTAACTAGGCTCTAAAAGGCCATTTTTTCTTTTAATTTCAACCTGAATAGTAATGCTAATTGAAAGTTCGCATTTTAGAATATAGCCGAATAACTTTTCCCACTTTATTTTCCAGAAAAAAACAATCGGCATTAATGGACAGGAACTCCCGCATCGACAAATAAAGAGTCCGAAATTGAGGAATTACAGGAATAAAAAATAACCGTAAGTCACTCAAAAATGACGATTTATCAAAGAAAAGAATAAGTAACAAAAAGTTGCTAAACAATAACAAATAAAAGCAACAAAATAAAACAGAAAAACGAAGGAAAGAAGCAGATAAGATACCAACGAACAGAAAAAAAAAAAAAAAAAAAAAACTAAAAGAAAGAAAAAAAGAAAGAAAGAAAAACTTACGGAAGTTAGTAAAAGAAGAAAACAGACCGACTTAAAAGAGAAGAAGAAAAAAAAGGAACAGTTTTTGGATGAAGTCTATTTCGACCTTGGTACGGGAAGGTTGAATCGGATAAAAGTCGTAAAATTCTCCACCCTGCCCCTTCAAATACACAATATTCTACCTCCAGTCGCAGCGTACCCACCTTGAGGGAAACGAGTAATACAATCCGAATCTTATTTTTTTCAAAGCACTTCCTACCGGTTTTTTTCTTTTTTCACTCAAATCTTTGGCTCGCAACTGGCAACTCTCTGGAACCCATACGCTAAAAAAAAAAAAAAAAAATCTAAACTAAATAATATTCTACCAACTTTTGGAGATTTAACTGGTTAATACTTAACGTTCCAAAATTTTTTCCGATAGCAAAACAGAAGACAGAAAGGTTTTTTTTTTTTTTGCTTTTTGTTTTTGGCTTGTTTGCTTTTGTCAGGACGAGACGTTTTCATAGTTTTTATTTCTAAGGTCAAAAAAGTTCCAACTTTTCTCAATATTTTGATTTATAAAAAGAAATCTTTGTTCAGTTTTGTAATTTTTTTTTTTAAAGTCAATAATTATTAAAAGTATTTTATTTACCAAAAAAGAGATAACTTTTTAATTTCAAATAGTATTTCATAAACAATTCATTTTTTTAATAACAATTCCTGAATTATAATCTATAATTATTCATCTTTTAGTTTCTTTTAAAAATTGTTTAACAACAGCAGCTTACCTTTTTTTTTATCTGAAGAAAAGTTGACATTTCTTGATTTCTAAGTTACGCTTCTCTAGGTAAACAGTACAAAATAATATTCACAGCGTCTAAACAAATTCATTTGTATCTACAATTAATGAAGATTTAAAGTTATCTTGTTTTATAAGTTGGTTTACTAAAAAAGAAGACACTTGCGAAAGGTGCTTTATTTAATTTGCGGGTGAAAAGCAGGTAGTTTTTTTTTTTTAACCGTGAATTTGATATTGACACTAACACCAATAGTTTAGTCTTTAAACCAGTTCTGTTTATCATAGTTTAAATTCCGAGCTTTAAGTGTTAATAAGTCAATATTATACAGATAAAACTAGAAACGTAAGCAACGCACGCAGAAATTGCAATACATTCAAATTTATTGACACGCGCACATTTTTCTGTGAATTGTGTGTTACATGTGTTTGATATATACTGTTGTTTATAAGCCTTTTAGAGTCAACCTTCAAATACACACGTGTGCGGATCTTCGACAAACAACACAATTACGACTACTGCGCAGCAGCTGCTGACTTGCACATAGTATTATTGTTGTAAATATTGAGGCCTATCCACACACACAGAGAGAGTTTTACACGTTCTTTCTAGCTTTACCAGCTTCTACCGCGTCACACGAGACAGCCAACCAATAGCATTGCCAGGAAAAGCAAATTTGAGAGTGCGTCATAGTGAGAGAGGGATAAAAAAATTATACACTTATTTAAAAAAAAAAAAAATATATATATATATATATATATATACGATACCAGCAGTTCCTATCACAGTTAGTAGTACGAAGGGGGAATATATATATCTATATACATAAAGAAAAAGTAAATATCCATTAATAAAAAGATAGAAAAAAGAAAGCTAGCGAAATATTGAAGAGAAAGTAGCTGAAAGAAGGAGGGGAAAAGAGGAGGAGACTTGTACGCCTTATAGTTGCGTGTGTGCGTGTGTGCTTACAACAGCGCACGGGGGTTTTGCGCACGACCTGTTTTTACTCCGAATCGACAGTTCACGGAGTTTTGTAGAATGAGCCAGAGTGCTCCTCACGCTGCCTCTACATCAAATTCTTCACGACCGATTTTGTCGAGATCGAACTGCTGCTCCTTGAAAGGCATAGGCAGGTACTTACGGGAAAGTATGAAGGCCCAGTTGGATGACGTTCGATCAACGATTTTTTGGAAGGCCTTCCTGGCCGAAGTGATCGGAACTTTCTTTCTCGTCTTCCTCATTATCGGGTCAATAATGTTCAACCCAAACAAAGAGACTGGACCTTCTCACCTGCACGTCGCCCTCCTGGCTGGGTTTTTCATCGCTACCATAATCATGACCTTTCTCCACGTGAGTGGTGGACATGTGAATCCGGCTATCAGTATCGGCTTCTTAGTGACCAGGCATATCAGCTTGATTCGATTTCTGAGTTATGTAGCCGCACAGCTTCTCGGGGCCATCGCTGGGGCTTACATGCTCAAAGTACTCTGTCCGGCCACTATGCATGCAAAATTACACACCATTAAACCAGACACTGACATGACTGACCTGCAGGCCGTTATTATGGAATTTATAGTCACCTTCTTCTTGCTCTTCGCCGCTTTCTCCATGATTGACCACGGTAGGAAAGATGTTTCAGGTTCAATCCCGCTGGGCATCGGTGTCATAGTTGTCGTCAACATTCTGGCCTGTGTAAGTAGACATTTTCATTTTTTGAATAATGATTTTATTGCTACAGTTTATATCCACACTTTTGTCCTTATTCAAAATATAAATAGTTTTCTTCAAGACATAAGTAGTTTTTTTTTTATTTAATATATAAGCACCATTATTCAAGATGCATGTGTGTGTTTTCTATGCATGTTAAATATTACACAAAATAACAAGAAAATATATCTAACACACATACACACACACACACACACACACACATATATATATATATATATATATATATATATATATATATATATATATATATATATATATATTATAAAATGATATAACAAAATTATTACAGTTTTGTTTAGAAAAATTATATGAAAACATTTCTCCAAATGTTACAATATCCAGACTTTACAGTTCAGCTACGCTGAAATCTTTCAGTTCCCGTCAAATTATCAAAGTTAAGCAGCAGTGAACTTGCTCAGTACTTGCATGGGCGACCACTTAGTAACAGGAGATCGTGTAAGTAACCTGTGTGCCTGACGAATTAAATATTGAAAAATAACAAACACCAAGCGCTATTCAACGTCTTGTTCAGGGCATAAATGTTAATTCATATCTGGATTTAGATTCTTAATTATCTCTTGTTTAGATTCTTTAATCCCAGGAGTAATTCTTACGTTGAATTTAGCTAAAAATTAGCATTTTTGTTTATTCATTTCGATAAAATGAGAATTTCTTAATTTTCTTTTTTTACCAAGCCTTAGTAGACCTGTTTGCATTGTTTTAGGTTTAAATTAACAATATATTACGAAAATTCCCGTTTTATTTGTATCTATGTAAACAACTGCCCCCAACAAAAATTGCACATCATACCACTACACTTTAAAATATGAAACTTTAAGAATAACGCAATTTCTAGCTCAATTTGAAACTAAGTTACTATTTCTATGGGGTCTGTGACCACACTGATGGGCTTTTTTTAATCATCCAAATTCTTGATAAAACGAAGAAAGCTATGAAATGCTAATTTGAATCTTATGTCGCGTTCCTTGACAGAATAATCATGGGTCGCTGTTACAAAGGAAATCCAACCGGTTCACAGGTGGTCTACTGGTGTACAAAAATCGAGCGAAATAGCGTCAAATTCTGTTAGTTTTCACTCTGTAAAAAACAAGCAGGCAACAAGTTGCTATGTTTTTTTACTGGATTTTATCGGCACAGTTATATCTGATAAGTCAAAGAGTGCGTAGTTCTCCTCATACGTACCCCACCTCATATGCACCCCTCCGATACGCACATAGATATTTACTAAGTTTATCTTGCGTCTGGACAAAGGTCACAATAAATGAGTCACCCTGTGGTGAGTTGGTTCATTACACTAGTAAACGGTCCAACGAAAATAGCTTACTAACAACTGCTAGGAGAGATACATTAGAATTAGGGGGCGCTCATGATGTAACGGTTTTCGTAGTAGGAAATGGACACGGTGACCAGAGTTCAAATCCTGAACGAGGCAGTTTGCATTACACATAGCGCTAATACCATTGGGAAAGGTATAAATTCAATTCTCCCCTTGCTATGGGTAAATTGTAAGGCAGACTGGGTTCTTTAATTTTGGTATGGCAACCGATCTAGGAAAAGAAAAAAATCTGAATGGAAGCCAGTTTTTACTCCGCTTAAAAATAGACCTTGTGTCGCATCTTGCTCGAAGCGGAGGGGTTAGGTAAATACATACATTAGACTTTGCTTCGTTTGGTACACGACCAAAATTCGGGTGCATTTAGTTGGGTTCGAACTCATCAAACCAGCAAATGTCAGCCATAGTAATAAGTTTAATGCAATAATAACAGCATTATGTTTAATCTAAGTGCATTGACTAAGAGGAAGATAATGTTGAAAATAAATATTCTAAACATTTTTTTCCTGAGGCTATGAATTTATAGACGTGCCAACGTATATATAGATATGAAAGTATTGACCAGAATAGTTATGTTAGAAATTAATAATTCCTAATTAATTTATTGAGATATAAGAAACTTGTTTGTTTTATTTTAGAAAAGATAAAAATTGATAAAAATGTCTCAAAAGAAAACGATGTGACAGAACTCATTGTATTACATTACACTGTCGTTCAGTCTCGTAATTCTGAAAATATTTGAACTATAAATTCAAAAACTTAGTGAGATAATTGAAAGAATTAAATAAATAAGGTTTGGTGTAGTTTGTTTAATGGTATATCAACCTTTGTAAAATAAGTAAATATACTTACATTATATATATATATATATATATATATATATATATATATATATATAATGTAAGTATATTTACTTATTTATATATATATATATATATATATATATATATATATATATATATATATATATATATATATACGTATTATTCATTTCAATTGTTTTGTTGGAACACAAGGTCAGAACAATGGGACACTCTGTGAGAATCGAACTGACTAACAGTTCCCTGCTAATTTAGCTTGCTAGCTGTTACACCATGTAGGATACACATTTGAGGACAATCGTTATTTATTAAGTTTAGCTTAGTTGTGTCACAAGGCCAGAAATATGAGGCACTCAGTGAGAATCGAACTTACTGAAAATGCCCAACTAATCTAGCTTGTTAACCATTGCACTACATGAGGCACCCATACTGACCAATTAAGAAGGACATATAGTATTTAGTTTGTTTTCTTTGCTTAACATATCAAACTTGGTGGGTTATTTAATGATGAAGCCATCCTAGTAGAATATCAGTAGTGGTACAATTTAATCCATAGTTGGAGATGGGATAAAGGGGTTCATGCCTTTCCTAAGGGGATTTGTCCGAAAGTTAACGTTAGAACGCCACTGGAGTTCGAACTCGCTTTTGACATTGTCGAAGTCCTGCGCGTTAGCCACTACGCCACAAAGACCCACACGCCTAGTCGGCTGGGGCAGTAGAATAGATAGACTAACTCTGTCCACTCTGTCCCAGAGTAGTAGCACCTGAGAGGTTATGGACAAATAGAACAGTTTGGCATTTAAACTGAGTGCAGACAAATGACACGCTAAATTGAATTTGTTTAAAATAAGATCATTTAACTGTGTGTAAATAAATGACTGATGTTTAATTGAATTGTTAGTGATACATAGCAATACTTGGAACTATTTAACTGTATGCAAATCGGCCTAGTGTGTAGAGTATTCGCCAATGGTTCGGAATACCTGGGTTCAATCCCAGGTCGCGTCATACCAACGTATTTAAAAATGGTACTTGATACTACCTTGCTTAACACTCAGTAATGTAAGGTACGTATCAAGGGTAAAGTGGAGTAATCCAGGGAAAGGAGTAGCGCTCTCCCCTACGCCTCGGTGTCGTAGCTATTGAAAAGGGAGCCTTTTGGTCGCCCTCGATTACATTCGCCAACAACAACAACTACAACAGTTCGTATTAGATAGCATTTAACCATTTAACTGTGTACAAAAGAAGTTGTGAAATCAAATTCAGTGTCTGTGTTAAGAACTATAAAAAAAGTCTTTCATCTATTCAGAACACTGAAGTTAAGCAGAGATGATTTTGTCCTCTACTTAGATAGGTAACTAGTTAGTGACAACAGGTACTGTTAGCAGCCTTATGCTTGTGTGATAGACGAAGCAAAGCTTAGTAAATAATAAGTTTTTTTTTACATGAAACGTTGTTAACCATTAAATTTCATTAGGGTTTTTTTTTTTTTTTTTGCACAAGTCACTGGTTGTTAATTATCCTGGATTCTCCGAAGTAAAGAGAATGTGAGTTCGAATATCACCGAGAGGGTATTCTTTATTTCCGATCAGCACCATTTCCCTGTTGTAGATTGATAACTCAAGTGAGTTATCATATATATATATATATATATATATATATATATATATATATATATGTAATAGTTATATATATATATATATATATATATATATATATATATATATATATATATATATATAACACTGAATATCAAGATTAAAAAAAATACGAGTTAGAGTCGTGCTAAGAACTTTCTTGTAATATTCTTCTACCATTACATACAAATCTTTATATATATATATATATATATACAAAAACATCACTTATTTTGTTTCATTTTACTGTTATTTTCTTTGATTATTTGATTTATTGTTCAAATATTTTAAAAATTACACGCTTGACCGATAGTATAAAGTAATGTGTATAATATATAAACATTGTTTCCTTTATTTATAATTTTTACATCTCTCTCTATCTCTCTCTCTCTCTCTCTCTCTCTCTCTCTCTCATATATGTATAATTCTATCCATATCTATCACTCTCTCTGAAAATCTATCTCTTTCTATATCAATCAAACTATTTTTTTTTTATTATTCAATTCTTTCTATTCTTGTTCTTTTTCTCGCTTATGTTATCTCTTTATTTTTCATTATGTTCTTTCATTCTACTCCATTCTTCTTTCTTTCTTTTTTCTCTTTTCAACTTCTAACCTCCTTTATTTCTTATTGTTCTTTTTATTCTTTCTTTTTCTTTCTTGCTCATTTACTTTATTTTCCAATTTTTCTTATCAATTCCTTTCTTTCTTCGTATTCATCTTTCGTTTTCTCTTTCTTTCTTTCTTTCTTTTTCAACCCTTCCCTTTTCTTTTATTCTTGCTTAGATAATTATTAGTTTTCCAATTTTTCTTATCAATTTTTTCTTTCTTTCGATCCATCATTTTTTCTATTTGTTCATTTCTTTCTTTATATCTTTCTTTATTTATTTATCGATTTATTCAATTCCTCCATTTTCTTTCTTTCTTTTTTCTTTTTCTTTTTTTCTTTCTTTATTCATTCATTCAATCCTTACGTTTTCTTTATTTCTTTCTGGTAATTTATTTTCCAGTTTTTCTTTTCAATTATGTTTTCTTTCTTTCTGTTCATTTTTCTTTTTCGGTTTTTTCTTTCTTTCTTTCTTTTTACTGACCTACAATACAAATAACTTTCTTCAAAAATTTAAATCGAAAATATTCTTTTGCATTCGATCTGCATGTGTCCAACCCCCACCACCTGACCGACAACTCAACAGAAAAATCAATTTGCAACACCCTACGAAAATACCATTGACAGAGGCTTTCAAATATCTCCCTTACACACACATGTGTAGGGTGGGGCGGCTTTCTCGATACCATTTCCTCTGCTTGTTTCTGTTTCCCTCAATCATAAAATATAAACGGAATTTACGTATATAACCATGACTGACCGCTTAGAGAAAGGGTTTTTTTTATACCCTTGTTTAAAAATGTGAATTTTATTTTCTTTCTCGCACACGAAAATATTTTTTTATTTATTCATTCACTTATTTATTAATTTTCACAAGATATTTTGCTCCTAGTGATTCATACCCCAGGGGATTTTCTGCCAGGGTCACTTGTCCTCTTATTGTTACTGACACGAGTATATTTAGAGAAGAGACCTGTTCATTCGAAAATAACTGCTGCATGGATTTTTACTAATTTCTTTGCAAGCCAAGAGTTACCAAAATTTTCTTTTGTCTACAACACAGACGCTAGTCTGATTTTTTTTTAAATTTATTCATTTGCAAACGTTTTCTAATGTTTTTTTTCTCTCTCTCTCCGTATTTTCCCGGTGTTGCAACGTGAGACCAGTTCCTCAGGATTTCTCTCCAAGTGTCTGATATTTAGTCTTCATGATTCCATTTAGGATTAATACAGTTTAACCTTTCTCAAATGCCAGATTTACTAGTTTTCATTTTATCAATTTCACACCAGTTGCATAGAGTGATTCTTGCTGGAGAATAGGTGACAGCAAGTCTCCTCAATTCTTTGTCATTCTTCTCAGTAATCTATTATTATCAATTTATTCCTTGCGAGTTTTTCACATCAGCTAACGCTGATGGCCTTTGACTAGACAGCAAGTTTCCTCAGGTCTCAAGGACACTTCTGATAATTCCAGCCGATTTCAACAATGCTGTAGTCTGGATGGTCTCGATTTTTCCTCTGATTCCAAATTCCTCCGGTTTTTTTTCCAAGCCTTTTGGAACCGTTCCAAGCGCACTAACTACAATTGGTATCACGTTCTTGTCACACAGTTTTTTTCCCCGTTCTCTGGCAAGATCCAAGTATTTGTCTATCTTTTCGCTTTCTTTTATTTTAACTCTGTGGTCGGCCAGAGCAGTAAAATCCACTAGATAACAATTTTTATTTGTTAAGACTAGGTATAGTCTTCTAGCCGGGATTAGGTGATCCGTTTGCTTCTTAAAATTCCAGAGAATTTTATGTGTCTCATCCTTTAGGACAGATCCTGGTTTGTGCACATACTATTTGCTAGTATGGTCAAGTTTTGATTTCTTGCTCAATTCCTAGTAGATCACTTTTCTCACTCAGTTGTACCTCGTCTTGTACTCCTTTTGGATCAGTTTGCTGCATTTGTTGTTTATCTAATTAACCGTTTCATTTCTATCGCCACATAACCTACACTTGATATTCTGTAGCGTATTATCAATTTCCGCTTTAATAGAATTGATCCTTATGGCGTTGTATTATGATTCAGTTTCTTCTTCAATAACAACAATACGGATATTTCAAGCTACAAACTGACGAAACCTCACACAAGAAGACCTGGACACGGCTAAGAAAGGGAAACATTAAGAGAGAAACTAAATCTCTTCTTATAGCAGCACAAAACAACGTCATAATAACAAACTACGTTAAAGATTAAAGAGAAAATGGATAAGACGCCAAAGAATAGCGTAAGTTATGTGGTGATAGATGAAACGTTTAATCTCAAAATAAGCGAATGCAGGAAACTAGTGGGAAATGAGTAGAAGAGTATATACGACTGGGGAGAGGGAGTGACCTACTTGGAATTGTGCAAAAATAATTGAAATTTGACCACACTACCAAATGGTACATGTACAAACCAGAATCTGTCCGGGAGAATGAGATGCATAAAATTCTCTGGGGTTTTAAGATACAAACAGATAAACTAATCCCGACCAGAAGACCAGACCTAGTGATAGTTAATAAAAAAAAAAGAAAGAATTAATCTGCCGAATAGTGGGCTTTGCCGTTCCAGCGGACCTCATTATGAAAATCAAAGAAAGCCAAAAGAAAGGCAATTACTTAGACCTTGCTAGAGAGCTTAAAAAGTTATGGAACATCAAGGTGACGGTGATACCAGTGGTAATTGGTACGCTCAGTACGATCCCCCAAGGCTCAGTAAGGAGGCTGGAAGAGTTTGATTTCGAAGACGAACCGAGATCATTCAAACTACTGCATTGATGAGATCGGTTAGAATACCGAGAAGAGTCCTGGAGATTAAAGGAGATTTGCTGTCACTCAAACCCCAGTGAAAGACCATCAGATAACAGAAAATATTGCAAGGAGTAATATATTATCATTATTTACTCCTTCGAGAGTTTTTCACAACAGAATTAGCTAATGTTTTCTCACTGGGTGAGTGACAGAAAGTCTCCTCAAGTCTCCATGACTCTTCTCAGTAATCTGGCCGATCTTAATAAAGGATGGTCTCTGCTTGTCCTCTTATTTCCAAGTCTTCCTATCCCTTTATCAATCGAGTGGTATGACCGTCACCTCATGTTCCATTGTTTTTTTCAGTTTTCTGGCAAGTTCTTGGTACTCTCCTTTCTTTTCGGTTTCTTTTATCACTTATTTTCACTTTCGCTTTCTTTGATTTTTACTTTGTCAAAATTCGGCTGATTAATTTTTTTTATTAACTATTACGAGATCTGGTCCTCCGAGACTAAGACTAGATATTTTTCGAAACTTCAGTTCCTCGAAGACAACGTTATCTTTGCTTTCTTCATGGTTAAACGCATCCACATTAAATCAATGTTTACGTTTGTCTGTTTGGATGCATATAAACACACAGCATATATTTTCTGTGGGACGTTTTAATATTGACGACAATTATCATATTTACCCAACCCCTCCGCTCGGGCAGGATATGACACAAGGTCAATTTTTAAGCGGAGTTTATTTATTATCAGTCTCGTCCAGGATTTGAACTCGTGTCGCCGTGTCCAATTCCTGCGACGATAACCATTACACCACGGGCACCTCCCATACGACAATTATGAAATTTTAAAATATATACAAGAAATGAAGACGATCGAATTTACTCGCTAATGACATAAACACTCTTTTATCGGTATCACAAAAAATGCTCTATCTATAATTTCCCATCACACACACACACGCACGCACGCACACATACACACACACACACACATGTATATAAACTGTGTGTGTGCATCTAATATTTATACTTATTTCTCTCATTCTACGCATTTCTAGGCATCGATCAATCTATCAGACTATCACTTTCTTATCATGTCTATCTCATATAGAGATGTAATGGTTTTGGAGGTGCCCGGGGTTATCGTCGCAGGAATTGGACACGGCGACACGAGTTCAAATCCTGGACGAGACTGATGGCATTTCACATAGCACTAATACCCTTGGGAAAGGTATGAATCCAATTATTCTTCCTCCAGCTATGGGTAAATAGTAGGGCAGACTAGGTTCTTCAGCCTTGGTGAGGCAACTAGTCTAGGAGAAGGAAAACTCTGAATTCAAACCTGTTAAACTCCGATTAAAAAAATTGACCTTGTGTCATATCCTGCCCGAGCGGAGGGGTTGGGTAAATAGGATCTCATATAAATATATAATTCTCTTCATGTCTATCTCATTCTATATATATATCGATCTCTCTCATTCTATACTTTGCTATCTCATTCTATTTATTTCTCCCCACCCCAACTCTCACTCTTTGTTTTTTTTTAAAATTTAATAGCATATCAACCTTCGTGGGTTATTAATGCCAAAGCCATCTTTGTAGAAGAACAGCAATGATATTATTTAATCCATAGCTGGAGGGATAAGGGGGTCCAATACCTTTTCTAAGGGTATTAGTCCGAAAATGAATGTAATGGTGGGTTTGAATTTCGAACTCGCTTGGTTCAAGGCCGCAGTTCAGCACTCTTGCCATTACGCAACGGGGACTCTCCCCATCTCTCTCTCTCTCTCTCTCTCTCTCTCTCTCTCTCTCTCTATCTATCTATCTATCTCTTTCTCATATATATATTTATATATGTATAATAAAAATATATACGTATACATGTGCGTGCGTGTGTGTGTGTGTGTGTGTGTGTGTAATATATATATATATATATATATATATAGGCAGTATTTTCTCTTTTAAACATATCTGATAAAATAGGACAGACACTCCGTGTCTGTTCATTCTATCTTTGATCCTTATGAGTAGTTTGAATTTTAGATGGAATTAATTCAGGAAGGTGCCGTATCTTTCCCAAGTACATTCGAGCCCAACTAGAGCCATCTTCGAGGAAGAGAATAATGAAATGAGAAACATATTGACGTGTAATGCACATATTACACCAAGAATGATAAGCAAAAATTCCCTGTATAAAGATAAACAAACCTTCGAATATAGTAGCCACATTCTAAAATGTCTAAAGCACATTTTCCGATAATTCTTCCTCTGACATCTAGGAAAATTTTTTTTCTTCAGAAAATTCTTCACCTACGGGTTCTTCCTCTTACACTTTATATAAATACCATTAATTTCATCATTGTGTATCTATTGCCCTGTCTGTCACTCCGTCTGTCTGTGTTCATATCTCTATCTCTATCTCTCCCTATACCCGTCTTTGTCTCTCTCTCTCTCTCTCTCTCTCTCTCTCTCACTCACATCACTCACTCTTATATGTATGTTTATGTTTATATGTACATGTATATAGTCTACTGTCGCTTTATTGACTCTGCGTCTACGCTAACCTAACTTTTATATATACTCTCTATAAATGATATTGTGCTCAATTGATTAATATAGTTAACTACATTATATATATATAATATATATATATATATATATTATATATATATTACTCTACGCGTTCATTGTCTGTTAATATCCGTTCATGTCTATCTATCTTATTATCCCCAAAAATTCATCCATGTTTACTCGTATCGACCTAATTATTTATTTATCCACTCTTACAACCATCTTTTATTTACAATCCTTCCTTGTTCGTTTTTCCTCTATAAACGTTACAGTCAATTCATCTCATTTACATCTTACCGTCTCCACCTTTTTTTTCCCCGTTTACCGTCAATAGCATCAACAACATCGTGTCAACACGTCGATTCTCTTTTGCTCCACATTGCTGACGTCTCTCTTAATGCAATGCATCGTTTTTTTATTTTTTTTTTTTCAGATTAGAAAAAAAAAATGAATGCTAATTTTCTTTCGTTTATTTTTTAAGAATCTCTTCCCAGCGAATCTTTTCCTGTTCACCTTCAACCAAATTATGAATTCAGCTAATGTATATATGACGATCGTGGTGATGCCTGAAACTCTGAGGTGTCCGTGTTGTAATAGTTATCGTCGTAGGAAATGGACACGGCGACACGAGTTCAAATCCTGGACGAGACTGATAGCCTTTCACATAGCACTAATACCTTTGGGAAAGGTATGAATCCAATTATTCTCCCTTCAGCTATGGGTAAATAGTAGGGCATACTAGGTTCTTCAGCCTTGGTGAGGCAACTAGTCTAGGATAAGGAAAACTCTTAATTCAAACCTGTTAAACCCCGCTTAAAAAATTGACCTTGTGTCATCATATCCTGCCCGAGCGGAGGGATTGGTAAATATGGATACGTGAAACCAGAGTTCAAATCTTAGACGAAGCTGTTTGCATTTTACATAACACTGATACCCTTGGTAAAAGTATGAATCCACCAATTCTCCCTTGAGCTATGGAAAATAGTCAGGCAGACTGGGCTCTTTAATTTTGATATGGCAACGAGTTTAGAAGAAGAAAAACTCTGAATTGAAACCTGTTACCCTCCACTTAAAATTGACCGTGCGGAAGGGCTGGTATGGTATCTTTGTTAGTGGTATATCAACCTTTGTGGGTTATTTGATGCCAAAGCCATCTTTGTTGAAGAATAGCGGAAATACTATCTAACTATTTATAGGTGGAAGAATACAGAGGTTCATGAGGGTGTTAATCTGAATTTGAACATAATAGCGATTATTTCGATGCTATCGTCCAGCACTTAAGCAATTATACCATGAAGATTCTCCCGGGAGGTGTGTATGTGTGTGAGTTTCGTATACAAATCGAATACTTATAATAATCGAATCATTAATTGCGGCATAAAAATCCTAAAATTTCCCTAACGTTACCTATAAACGTCATAGTATATTTTATTTATTTATCTATTTATTGATTTTTAAACAAATAGTAGTTAGAATAAGTTTAGAATAATATTTTGCTTTTGGGCCAAAATATCTTTGAAGAAATCAGTATTAGAGATAGGGGTCAGTTTTATCTAATAAATTGAACTGGTTTTTTTTTATGAAAGAAACTTACCTAAAATACAAACATTTGGATTATATATACACAAATATATATATATATATATATATATATATATATATATATATATATATATATATACACGCAGGGGGAGAGATAGAAAGTGGTTTTATTACCTTAAGTCAAATTCCTTTTTAACCACCTGTGATTATGAGTTAATGTCGACAAAAGGTGTCAAACAAATTTGTCTTGGGGATATACGTGTGTGTTCATCAGTAAGTCAATTGCTCGATGAAAAGCATTTTTTCAGTAATTTTTTCAGCATATTCTCTTCCCTTCTCTATGCATTTAACACGGCGTTTCTTTTTAGATTATATTTATCAAACATGAGACAGCGAAAATTTCAGATAAGTCTGAATGCTTGGAGTTAATTCCCTTGGGAAAGGCATAAATTTATTTTTCCACCCAAAAGCGATTGCTAGGACAGCCTGGAATTTCTAGTCTTAGAAGAGCAACTGGTCTTGGAGAAAGAACCCACAGAATTCAAATCTTCTTGCAACACACCACAAGCCATTGTGCAAGGTGAGGCTCAGTACTACTCATGTCTTATAGAACTGAAGCAAGGTCTGATTCCTGCAGTCGTAATTTCAACAATACTGTGGTCTATGAGGTTTCGATCCTCTCTCTGGTCTCCAATCCCTCCAGTCTCCTTTTCTAGCCTTTGTGAACTGTTCCAAGCGCACCAACTACAATTGCTATCACCTTCACTTTCTACAGCTTTTAAAGCTTTCTAGCGAGTTCTACATATTTGTCTATCTTTTCGATTTCTTTTATTTTAACTCTGTGGTCTGATGGAACAGCAAAATCCACAAGATGGCTAATTATTTTTCATTCTTATTAATTAACACTTGGGCTGGTCCGTTTGTATTTTAAAATCCCAAAGAAATCTATGCGACTCATTTTCTAGGTTGTATGGTTTTTGCATATACCATTTGGTAGGATTGTCAAATTTTTATATCTCGCACAGTTCTCAGTGGATCATCTTTCCCTCCCAGTCATATCTAGTCTTGCACCCCTTTTTGCTTGTTTATTGCATTCGTTCATTATGTAATTCATTGTTTCATCTCTGTCTCGACATAACCCACACTTGTTATTCTGTTGTGTAGTATCAATTTTCGCTTTGATATAATTTATTCTCATATACATGAATAAACATATCAACGCAATGAAGACGAACGACAAAGTTCTTTAGAAAAATATACCTCTCACTTTATTGAAAGGGTTGTGTATGAGAGGGAGTTGGAGACCGAACAGAACTGCAACACATTGACCTCCACTCTTATGGCCATCAGCGTTTCTTTCCCGTTCTCCTGGGCTGCTCAACCGGAGGCCCGGGGGCCCAGCCTCTCTGGGACATATTCCTCAATCCAGCATCTTCTCTCCAATTGGTCTGATCCCCAACTCTCAATCGGGGGTCCCGAGGCCCCTTCTGCCGGGTGCTGGCTTTCTCTACCGCATCTTGTCTCCAACTGGTCTGGTCTCCAAACTTACTGACTTCCTGTCTTCACCGAGTTATGTAATAGTTCAACGTCCCCTTCTTCTTGTGGGCGTCACAATTGCACTCATTCAACCCATCCACGGTCAAGGTTATAATTCTGATATTCCTCGACCGGATGCACCTGTTATTTACACAGGTGCATTTCCTATTTTGACAGCCCGGCCGAGTCGTAGGTCAATATACTACAGATGTACTCATGCTGTATTATTATTATTATTATCATTATTACCAGAGAGTGAGATATTGATAGATATTAACTGTGAGATAAATAAACAGATAAACACACATAGATAGATAGATATGTATTAAAAAAAGTGTCTGAAACAATCTAGACTATCTGTGGACCAATGGGAAAAAATGGCTTCAGATGAAGTAAGTAGCGGAAAGCATAGAATCCTTTGAGAATAGATGTATGCAGTACAGCGCTTACAAACGTCTGATTCGCAAAGGCGAACAGGGTCCAGCACAGGGCCCTCAAAGTCATCATGCTAACTGTAACATATGTGGAAAATTGTGCCTATCTCTAGCTGGTCTCAAAAGCCATCTGCATAAATGTGCAAAATCTATCTTGCACCCAAATAATGTCACTGCAAACAAAACTGATCGGTTGTGCCAAATCTGTGGCAAAATCTGTCGCAGTTTGGCTGACCTGAAGAGTCACCAACGAATACATACAATCTAGGGGCGGGTAGGGTAGGAGAGAGTTGGGGAGGGGTAGAGGACATGAGATAAAGGAGGTGGTCACACTCGAAACCGAGAGGACAGCCATCATGTATGTATGTATATCTAGGCAGCATTTTTTCTTTTGAGCATGTTTGCTTGAATTGGAGACACTTTGTTTCTGCCTATTTTATCGGTGATCCATTCAAGTCTTCGTATAAGTCGTTTAATTTTTGGATGGAATGAATTCAATAAGGTACCTATTTTTCTTACTTAAACAAGCTCGACTTCGAATATAGCAGCCACATTCTAAAATGCCTTTAACACTATTCCTGCCAATCCTTACACTTACCTCTAGTAAAATTCTTTTCTTCCGTAAATTCCCTTCCCACTTGTTCTTCCTCCAACTCTTTATATAAATGTATATGAATCATTATTATGTTTGTCATTTCATTATTCGTTCCTCAAAGATGGCTCCAGCTGGAGGCGAAAATACGTGGGGAAAATAAAGCGCCTTCCAAGATTCATTCCATTCTAAAGTCAAACGACTCATACGAAGACTTTAATGGATGAATGATAAAATATGCAGAAACAAAGTTTCTGTCCTTTTTAATCAAACACATACACACACGTACACACACACATACACATATATTAGACGCCTAACATGGTGCAGTTAATAGTTCCTTCGTGACAAGATTTCGCCCACACTGTTACTGTATAATTGCGACCTTCTGCCAGACATCTGTTGTGCTTAACAAATAACAAGTGTAAAAGACAGTCTTGTCCAATGCACACGCACACACAAACACATTATATATATACAATGAGTGTGTTTGATGGAGGGTAGCAATGAATGATAGCAAGTCATCGGTGCGTACGCCCGTTGCATAGTGGTGTTTCGTGCAAGGCTGACACCTTTTCTTTTGCAATGTGATTTTTGCACTCGGCATGAATGAACGGAATGTGGAATCAACAAATTCCTCGGTTTTTGTGCAGCGGCGGAAATCGAAGCGTGGTATGGCGGGAAAGCAGAGCAGAGTTCGAAGCCAACCCCTCCACACTCCTCCTCCTATCCCCGAGGGAAAAGCTGAAGATTTCATAAATAGCTCTTCCTTTAATCGCGCGCGCGTGCACA
The DNA here is from genome assembly GCA_963585895.1 of Sepioteuthis lessoniana. NCBI lineage: Eukaryota > Metazoa > Mollusca > Cephalopoda > Myopsida > Loliginidae > Sepioteuthis > Sepioteuthis lessoniana. The sequence goes on along the minus strand of OY757925.1, from coordinate 53,067,628 downwards.
CACACACACACACACACACACACGAGCGCGTGTGCTCACAAATACGTTTTCTCTATTTCTTTCTCTCTCTCTCTTTCTCTCCACCTGTTTACAATTTTTGTTTTGCTCTCTCTCTTTCTCTCTCTCTTTCTCTATCTATCTATCTATCTCAACCCCTTTTTTACTTACTTTCTTCAACATCTTTTGTAACTGCATTTTTCTTTCGGTATCTATTTTTTTAACCACTTCTTTTGTTTCATGGACTCTCGCTTTCTCATTAACTCTTTACTTCATTCCTTTCTCTATTTCTCTCTGTATATCTCTTTCTGAATCGCTTTTTAGCACTCTCTCTCTCTCTCTCTCTCTCTCTCTCTCTCATTTTATCGTCTTTGCGTTTCTGTCTTTCCTTCCCTTTTTCTATCTCTTTCACCATCTACCTATCCATCTACTCCTCTTGATCGTTTTTTAATAGTTCTAATCTCTCTCTCTCTCTCTCTCTCTCTCTCTCTCTCGTTTTATTTTTGAGTTTCTCTTTTTCTTCTCTCTCAGTCTCTTTTTCTATTTGCCTATCAATTTACTCTTTCCTGATCACTTTCTAATAGTTCCAGTCTCTCTCTCTCTCTCTCTCTTTGCATTTTTCTCTCTTTCAAACTTTCTCTTGTCTTCTTTCTCTATTTCCCCTACACTCTTCAAATTTCTGTCTAACTTTTATGTTCTCTCCATACTCCCTTTTATCCACTATCGCCTGCTACACACCCTCTTTCGCTTTCTTATGTTATCTATCTATCTATCTATCTATCTATCTTTTCCTAAATGTTTATCTAATATCCCCCCGCCCAAACGTCTCTCAATCCGATTTTCCCAGTTACGTGTTAAAAATTGTAAGCATTTCATACAAGCAAATAAATCGACGTATACTGATAGACGTCAACAGACTTCAAGTTAGATATTTACAAAACTTACTTCTATGCAGTACATGATAATGAAGGAATTAGAAGACTGTGTGCACCAATCTTCAAAGTACTGGAGAAAATATTTGCCTAGAAAATCAGTATTCAAATGCTGGCTGGCTTTTAATTAAATTCGAACCGCGAAACTCAAGTACTAGCTAAGAATACGTAACTATCTTAGCCACAAAGCAGGCAATACCTCCTCATAATATTTTACTGCTCCTCTCTCCCATTCTTCTCTCTCTGTCAGATTTTTTACATTCTCCTTTTAGTTTTTCTTTCTCTAGCGCATTTTTCTGTACTCTCTCTCTCTCTCTCTCTCATTTGTGCTTTCTCTGTTCTTTCTCTTTATGTTACTGAGTCACTTTCTTTATTTCTCCTACGCTCTCTCTCTCTCTCTCTCTCTCTCTCTCTCTCTCTCTCTCTCTCTCTCTCTCTCTTATTAGCTATTTCTGTCTCCCCTCTCTTCATGGTACGCAGTCACTTGTGAACTGCGAGCCATATCTACTCTCTCTTCTTCAATTTCTATCTACTTATTCCACTGTCACCCTCTTTCTCAATCTCAATCATTATTTTTTTACGTTCTCTTACTTTAAATCTTTCTTTCATTTTCATTTTCTTTTTTATTCTCTCTCTCTCTCTCTCTCTCTCTCGCGTGCATGCACGCTTTCTCTCTATTCATATTACATAGTCATTTGTGAATATCTAGAATTACGTTCTTTTTATCTTGTTTAAATATAGACATAAATATTTTTTCTTCGAGGCTCTTTGAGAATGTAAATAAGACCAATCTATAAATCATTACATCAGACAATCAAAATCATATTAACAAACAAATATAATGAAATATATGATAAACATTGCTATGTAAATTTCTACCTTTCCTTTTGTACAACTCTACGCACATTTCACGTGTAGACAGTATTACATCGATAAGCTAAAAGAAAATCAATTATGGTTCGTCTGTTGCTGGTAACAATTTTCTTTTGCTTTGTCAAACGTGTAGCAGACAGACCTTTCTCAAGAGCATAAAATATATTTGGAGTAACAATCAGACGATTCCTGTCATTTGATTTAACAGGAATGCTTTGTTTTTATGAAAGAAAGGTTATGCTGTTTTTACTTTGTTTTATTCTTATTTATTCATTTATTTTTCAAGTAAAAAAGAGGGAAGCGAGACCATTGTTTGTATCAGTTTCGATCAAATCACGTACAATGGGTGAACTCAAAGAAGGCGCGCCCACAGACACATGTGCTATACAAGACGCCTTCGCAGACGTGCATACAATGCCTGTCTACTGAGACATGCGCATGCGTCAGAACAAAGTGATAAATTTACAGTGTGCTCATGGCTCATTTTGTAAAGCCGTTGGTTGATTTTAGCAACATGTCAAACTATCTAGGATTATTTTATGCCAAAAGTTTGGAGAATCGCATTCATTGTATGTTCATATTTATATTTTTGTGTGGCTGTTTCTTAAAAGTTTTTTTTTTGTACACAGTTATGATATTAAGTATTCTTTTCAAATACAAATAATTTGCACACTATTATATGGTTTCATGTTTCAGTTTCGTTGTTTATTTAATGTCAATGCTAATGGGTTATTTAATGTCAATCTTGTACAATAACAGTTGTGGTACAATTAAACTCATATCTGGGGGATAAGGGAATTCCTTAATTTCCCAAAGATATTTGTTCGAAAGTGAACGAGCATAGCGCAACTGGAGTTCAAACTCGCTTACTGCGATCTTTCAAGTTTCCAGTATTCCTATCTAATACTAATAATTTGTATACAGTTATATAGTTTCAAGTAATTATTTCTATTTAATAATAATCATTTGTTTACACAGTAACATGGTTTCAAGAAACAAATTATAATAATCCTTAGTAAACAATCATCAAATCATGCTGATAGTATGAACTCCCTTTGCCCACCCCCATCTCTCGCTCTCTCTATCTCTCACCAACTGTCCTCATCGACTATCTTGAAGGTCCTTTAGACTGCACCTAATGTCAACACCGAGTTGATAAATGTAAGTCTTTGCTGGTCAGTCAACATGGGTGTGTCCATGTGTAGGAGTCCACAGAAGAACGTCGCTTATGAGTCCGTCTTTACTTCACTAAAAGTGAATTGTTCGTCTTACATGGATGGTTTGTAAGATGGGAAGCAAGTGATAGTAAAGCTGCTGTTTTGTAGGGTGTTGCTTCTAGGATTTGTTTAAAACAGCAGTCAGCATTCCTGTGTATTTTTTTAATCTGGTTTCCCTCCAAGTCAGAGTTGACATGGAGTCATTTTATGAGGTGAGGGAGAACCACACACGAATCGAAACTCCTGCGCGGTCATTGCATAAAATGCTTGGTCCCGTCGGTCTTCCTCTTTTGAAGCGTCTCAGGCGTCAACCGATAAACCCTGCCGAGCAAAGTAACATTCTTGTGTAGTTTTCATCTAAATTTTTCACCAATCGTTTCGTTTAAGTGGTGCCACCATGCAGTAATAATGACACAATAGTGCATCAGTACAGTAATATTAACACGACCACAGCTTGGAAGAGTTGCCATTTTTATCATAGAGATCAGATTTGTATATGATCGATAACTTGTCAGTAGCAGTTCATGGCTTTGCTATATGTCTTTTGATATCACTTTCAGTAGATAAGATAATACTAGTGAGGTATGTGAACTACTAATTTCAAAGGCTCGTCATTTAGTGTGGAGATGGTACCATCTTGTTTAAAACACATGAACTCTGTTTTATCTGAGTTCACGTTGAGGCCAATGCCACTTGCTGCCTGCTCAGGCCTATCCAGCAGGGATTCGGATTGCGCAGGTGTATTTGCGAGAAGCGTTAGATCATCTCTGTAGTCTGCATCAGTAATAGTTTCTGTCGTCTTTTTCTTGTCTTTTTTTTTTAGTGTGAAGTCATTTTCTTTCCTTGGGTTCGGTTGGTTGGGTTTTATGGCATATCAACCGTTGTAGGTTATATAATGCCAAATCATGTTTATACATATACATTGAATATGATTTGTGAATACATTTTGTAGATAACGTTTTTAAACAAGCCTGGGCTCATTTTTTTTTTTTTTTTTTTTTTTTGCACACAGTTGAATAGTTTCAAGTATTTCTAATACGAATAATCCTATTTACTGTTAATCGTCATCAATGATCAGAACGTTGTATTTGTGGATTTGTCGAACAAGAGAAGTTAGCTCATAATAAAATGTAATGATGTTTGTTTCATCAATTGTATTGTTGGGATTGTAGGATGAGATGATTGTTGTGCAAGGGTCTTCATTAAATGTTAAACGTATAAATCTCGGTTGGATTTTCTCTGTTATTTAGTGATTTTATAGCACCAGGAATAAAAAGTATTCCTGCATCTAACGACGGCCCTGGCGGAGTTTTTCCATGAAAATGGCGACACAAATGTCCATCAATTACTGGATTCATTGTATTTTAGGTCTTGTTCACCATGGTAATATCTATGTCCTTGTGCGCATATGATGTCTGTATTCTTATCGTCTGCAGACGCTCCAAGCTCGGGTTACTGGTTTATTGTATTTAATATTCTAACGTAAAAGGTCGTGATGGTGAAAGTAATCTGGCCTCTAAATAAGTTTTGTTTGGGTTCTGTAGCTGATTTTTGAACACTGACCCCAGAGCTCTTACCTCAGCAGAATATGTCCCTTTGTTGACACGCGTGAAGGGCGATGCGGTTGTTATGCATAGCATGAAAATTATTACGAGAATAACTCAAAGGTTTTTCAATATTTTGATAACGTGAGACACACTTTAGTAATTCCAAATGCTTTTCTCGAGGTCATGTAGGTGACCAACCACGCTGGAGTGTGAGATGCTGAGATCACCTGATACTCTCGGAATACTACTAACTCGATTTACCTGGTTTGAATATAGGTCATGGAAATCTTTGGATTGCTATTTTTTCTTTCTCATCAATAGATGCCACCCTTATAGATGAATAGCAGTAGCTTCCCGTCTGAACTATTTAATGCTGGCTGTTGACCAATAATGTTCCTCCAGCCAGTATTAGGAGAAGCGTGCCGTTGACCGGCTTAGGATTCATCCAACTTCCTTCTCGTCCACCATGCTGCACCCCATGGTTTCCTTTACTCCTACCTCAGCAGAACGTGCCCCTTGTTGACTCGCGTGAAGGGTGATGCAGTATTTTAGTTCTAATTCTAACGTACAAGGTCATGATATTGACTGTAATCTCACCTCTAAGTAAGTTTTATTTGGGTTCGGTAGCAATTTTTGAATACAGGGACCAGCAGCGCACTCCTTGTTGACTCGTGAGAATCTGATATCTCCCCCAGAATCTGATATCTCCCCCAGAATCTGATATCCAGTGACAGAACTAGGCAAGATGACTGAACGATTATGGCGGTCGTATATTTAATTTTCGCAGTGTTTGATCACACCGTTACGACCCAGTCTCCATCGTTTTATTGTCTCGGGTACTGCGCTTTAAGGATTTTGATCAAGTGAGTTTCCCTTCTCACTTTTAAGTAACTATTCTTTATACGGATAATTTACAGTTATATAACATCAAGTTTTCCTAAGTAAAGTAAAGTTAGCGACCATAGTCGAGGGTGACCCGAAGGCTCCCTTTTCGATAGCTACTACACCAAGGTGTAGGGGAGGGCGCTACTCCATTCCCAGGATTGCTCCACTTTACCCTTGAACCGTACCTTATAATGCTGAGTGTTAAGCAAGGTGGTATCAAGTTCCATTTTTAAAGTCTTTGGTATGACTCGACCTGGGATTGAACCCAGGTCTCCCGGGCCATTGGCGAACACCCTAACCGCTGGGCCAATGTTTTCCTATTGGATACTAATAATTTGTAAACTGATTTATTTCATCCTTAAATGGAACATAAACAGATACTACCACTCTGAGTGAGAGTGAACTTGGGAGAAATGGCCTTAAGGGAGTTATCCATATTCTCCAGAGCTGAAGTCTCACTTTCAGATGCAATCTATTGTCATACTCAAGATTCTCCTTTTTTTGAGGGGGGGGGGAAGTTTTACTCCTTAGCTGGGGATATTGTCAGCGCGTTTTAAGTCCCGTTGACAGGGCCATCAAGTTTCAGAATTTAACTCATAGTTTTAAGGCTGGTTGGTCGATTGGTTGTTTTTTTACGGCGTATCAACCCTTTTTGGATTATTTAACGCCAAATTAAGTCATTTTGATAAAAGTTTTAAACGATTCAGTTTAGTATAAGTAGTTTTGTTTACACACAATTAAATGTTAAAAACAATTCAATTTCAAACAATTCATCTTAGCATAAACACAGTTTTTTGTTTACACACAGTTAAATGAAAAAAAAAGCAGTTAATTTCAAACAATTCGGTTTAGCGTAATTACAGTTTAGTTCTATTTGACCATAGATAGAACTCTATCAGGTGCTACCACTCCGGGTCAGAGTGGACCTGGAAGTGTTGGCAGTAAAGGGGTACTCTGCATTCCCCTAAGCTCTAGTATTACTGAAGCCCCACCATCAGATTGTTTAGTGTAATATCCAGGACACTCAGTGGGGGAGTCTTACCCATCTGCAGAGATGCAGTCGATGTATTCTACAGCCCCAGCCGACTGAGCAATGGTTTTAAGGAAGATTGTGTAACATTTTAATATCTATGTATTAACTGCAAAGTATGGTGGTTGCATGCGTGCACACACACACACATACACACACGCGCATACAGTATGTGCAATCATCGTAAAATTTTCAACTGAAGTCCTGCTTTCACTCCATTTTGCAAGCCCGAAAAGGGTTGTATGGAAGATACAATTTTTATTTATATCATTATAGTACAAGGGTGAGTCAAAAGTTTTGCAATATTTTGAACGTCCGGAATAAACTCCAGGAACTTAAGAGAACTGAACTGATGGCACACTCAGCAGATAGTCCGGATCTAGCTCCCTCTGTTTATTACTTGTTCCGTTCCATGACTCACTTCCTGTGCTTACAACGCTTCAACAACCAAGAGAAGTTGGAAGCTGCAAGGAAGAAGTTCATTGTCTCGAAGAACAAGAACTGGTATCAGTGTTGGATCAAAGAACTGGCAAAAAGATGACTTCTCTTTTTCTTTTTCTCGTCTTGTTTTTCCTATGACAATACTCTCTCTCTCTCTCTCTCTCTCTCTCTCTCTCTCTCTCTCCTAAAACCTTTTTCTTTCTTTGCTCTTTTTCTTATTCTCGTCTTGTTTTCGTTTAAACGTTAATCTCTCTCTCTCTCTCTCTCTCTCTCTCTCTCTCTCTCTCTCTCTCTCGTTTTTTCCGAAAAAAAACTTTTTTCTTTGCTCTTTTTCTTATTCTCGTCTCGTTTTCTTTCAATCGTTAATCTCTCCCTCTCTCTCTCTCTCTCTCTCTCTCTCTCGCTCTCTCTCTTATTTTGTTCTTCTAAAATTATTTCTTTCTTTTTTTCTTTTTTTTTATTGCTCCTAAGTTCAATTTGACCTGGAGAGTTGTTAGGGTCCCATCTATGGATCAAATAAATATTTAGTAATTTATTACTTGGATCATTCAAAGGTTTAACAATATTTTGATAACGTGAGACACACTCTGGTAGTTCCTGATGCTTATATCGACGTTGTGAAGGTGACCAACCACTCTGAATTGTGAAATGCTGAGATTACCTGATACTCTCTGAGAACTTTTTGCAGGATTTGCCTTTAGGGCTAGGAGCACAGCTTCGAAATCAACGATTTTAGGCTTAGCTAACTTTGCTTGATCGTTGAGGTCCTTGGAACTCGAGCAAAATATCTTCAATCTTCTGGTTACTGTAATGGGATCAACTGCGCTTTTCCAAAGTTATTTGTGCAATGTGAAATACAAACAGCATCGTTCAGAAATTGAACTCTGGTCTCGGGGACAATTTCCAACGACGGTAACTGCTACACGACAAGCGCCCCTCTGTGTGTCTGTTTCTATCTATCTCGGCCTATTGGCATAATGGTTAGAATGTTCACCAATGGTCTGGGTGACTGTGGTTCAATCCCAGGTCGACTAAAAGAAAAAAGGTATTTGATGCCTCTTTGCTTAACACTCAGCATTATAAGGTATAGATCAAGGGTGAGTGAAGCAGTCCAGGTTAATGAGTAGCACCCTCCCCTACACTTTGGTGTTGTAGCTATTGAAAAGGGAGCTATCGGGTCGCCCTCGACTACGGTCGGTCAACTTACAACTTTATATATATATATATATATATATTGAGAGAGAGAGAGAGAGAGAGTTAAAAAGGACTTAACTGTTTTTCGGACGATTTGTTTTTAAATTTAGACCCTTTCATTCGTTTACACTCTCAGTTTTACGACAGCCATGAACCAACCTTAAATTGTCGATTGGTCAAGAAGTTTCACATTAAATTCGTCCCTCACACGTTTATAAGATTTATACGCAAAATACGTTAGTCCTTGGGAAACAACATAGCAGACATAACACAAGTGATGCACTGATGAGACTCCCACGCGACACTAAATACGGTGGTATGTCTACAAAGCTGGCATAAAAGTTAAGTACATGCAAATTCTACCATGCGATCCTCAGGCTTACCTGCTATATGCAACAGGTTATATATAATGACTACCACATCTTGTCAGATTATAGCCGTCTTTACCGTCAAAATTACAACTCAAACATCTTGATTACTAATTAATTCAATTTTTGAAAAACATACAAGATGCGTAAGATAACATAGTAAGATATCTGCACGTTGTTAGATTATGATTGCTCTTGTGCGACACTTATGATATATTGTTTAAAAACTGCCCCAAAGCGGTAAAGCAAGATTAAACCTCAAATGATAAAATGTTTACTGACTCCCCTCTGTGGCAGTCTCATGGCTGTCAGTTTCATGTACTTTAAAAATATATATATATGAAATTAGTAATAAAAAAGACTAGCACAGATGATGGCATAAATATTCAATCCTTTTAGGTCTCTCTCTCTCTCTTTCTCTATCTCTCACACACCAACAGGTAGGTATAGCACAGAAATTGAAAGCATATATTGCAATTCATACTATGCTACCTATATATGCATTGCCCTAGATATCTTGTGCTCACTTTTCAAAACCCAGTCACTTGAGGCTGTAGAATACACTGACTGCTTCTCTGCAGACAGGTAAAAACCACCTCCTAATGAGTGTCCTGGATATGACATTAAACAATCTGATGGTGAGGCTCCTGTAATGATGAAGCTTGGAGAATGCTGAGTACCCCTTCATTACCATCGCTCCCAGGTCCACTCTGGCCTGGAATGGTAGCACCTGATAGGGTCCTATCTATGGGTTAAATAGAACTGTTCGACATGTAAACTGAGCGCAAACAAATGACTTATGGTAAGTTGAACGGTTTGAAATAGAACTGTTTGATCATTTAACTACGTGAAAACAAATGACAAATATCTAATTGAATTGTTAGTTATACACAGCAATACTGGGAACCATTTGATTTTGTTGACTCATGTTAAAGTGAATTTTTAGAAATAGAACTGTTTGATCATTTAACTGTGTGTATCTATAAAATGTGTTTACAAATCATGTATTCAATATATATCTAAAAGCAGGATTTAGTATTAAATAACCAACAATGTTTAATATGCCATAAAACCAAAGCAAACCTAATCCCTTTTTAAAGATTGAAACTTTTACAAACAGTAATGATATGGGGGAGGTGCGCATGCGCGCGCGATAAGGATGATGGTTTCAATTTTAAAGAATGAAAAATTGATATTGATGTCCTTATTTTATCTTTTATTTATTTTTTATCGTAAATTTGTTGTTGATTTTTTTATTACTCTGAAAAATTCTCTTGAAACATTGTTAGGAAAATAATAAATAATCTAAAAAGTGCTTTTACCATCAGTCCTAATTTAAATGCGAAAAGTTTACCCATTAGCTTCTGGTGGTGGGAGGTAGTAGTAGTAGTAGTAGTAGTAGTAGTAGTAGTAGTAGTAGTAGTAGTTGAGTTAATGGCATATCAACCTTCGTGGGTACTTTTATGCCAAAGTTATTCTTGTAGAAGAACGGCCGTGGTACTATTTAACCCACAACTCGGAGGGGGATCAGGGGTTTCGTAGCTTTCCCTCGGGTATTAGTCTGAAAATTAACGTAATAGCACGACTGGGGTTCGAACTCGCTTACTACAACGTCGCAATGTAGTATATTATCTATTACACTATGTAAACCCTCCAGTGGTTGTAGTAGCAGTAGTTATTTACTAAATCTAGTTTAGATATGGCACAAGGCCAGAATTGTAAGGCGCCCAGTGAGAATCTAACTCAGTAACAATGGTATGCAAATCCAGCTTGCTAACCATTGCACGACATGAGATGCCCAGTAAGGGTAGAAGCAGTCGTTGAAATGTTTCTACAGAGGAGTGAGCCGATTCCTAAGTTGTTTAGATATTCGAGCCGGTAAGGACGGAAATCGTAATGCGCTTTCTACAAGTTGGAATGACGAAAGAAATGATGTCAGTTACAGCAGCAGTCACAATGAGAGCAATAAAGACGGCCATGCAGTTGGTCACGTGACTACAAGCCGACAGAGGGGATTTTGCCGCTGACCTATTTTTGCAGATTTCACATTCTGAAGATCATTTGATCGATCGATCAGTCTATCAATCTGTTTATTTCAGACCGTTCCTATTTCGTTCACCACCCTATCAGTCGAAGCTAAATAACGCTGACGGCATCGACTGCAAATGAATAAGACCCAAGGGAAAGGGGGAGCGTCCTAAATATGACACTAACCTGCATCTGGTGGTGAGACTCCAGTTCTGGGGCCCTGGAGAGTGTGGAGTACTCTTTCGTCGACATTACTCCCAGGTCTAATCTATCTATCTATCTATCTATCTATCTATCTATCTATCTATCTATCTCAGCCAGTGTATCTATCCTCACAAACATTACATTTTGAGCAAAGAATTATGACATTCCTTGATTTCTGTGATTGGTATCGAGTTGCTACTATCATATCCTTTTTTGTCTAAGGTAGATATTTGTATAAAATGTACTCTGAGTTATATATATGAGAGTTATTCAATAAATAAGGTGAATTTTGCTTAGGGTTTTAGCAATAGGAAGCTGTTTGCAATTGCATCTTTTCCAAGAAAATCAATTCTGATAGGTCCTTTAATGTCACAGAAGACAGTCAGCATAATCTTCTATACTGACTGCTGCACCCGGAACCTTTTCTTTACCTGAGAGTCAATGTGTTTCTGTCCCATGGACTGTATTTTCAACTCAGGCTCGTTGCAACAAACTCCTATTTAGCCCATTTGTAACTTTTTTAATTTTAGAATGTTCTTTTCCCGATACTTTACGGGTTCTTCTGTAAATGTCACGTAGTTTTCATTTCTTAGTCATCAAAAATTTGATGACGAAACTCTGTTCAAATCTAGAGCATTCTCTTTTTTCCTGCCATTTTGAATAGCCTTGAAACAAATATTTTTGAGAGATTAGAATAATTTATACTGAGCCCTGACATTGCAAAGTTTATATTTTTGGAAAATGACCCTTATATATATATATATATATATATAGAGAGAGAGAGAGAGAGAGAGAGAAGGGGAGTATGAACAAAAGAACATGATTTTATAAGATATTCTTTCTTTTTGATAAATTTGTTAATCCCAAACTATTTCGCCTTTAGACCATCATCAGATTATATTTAAGTCAAAATATTGATACACTTATGAATGCCAGTGTATTGTCGTTCAAGTGTAAATAAGAGTTAAACTTTATCTTAGCAACTTAGCCGTTTGATTCTTAACTGTTTAAAAATATTCTTAAAATCTATTTTATTTAAGAAGGAAAATCTCTATACGCACACATTCATATATATATGTATATATATATATAAAGCATTTTAAAACTTTTAAAAAAATGCTCAATACCGGCCTGTAGAACTGAATAAAATCTCAAACGAATTCTTTATTCACCCCTCTCTGACAGTCTTATTTCATGCATCTAAAAAAATTACAATCCTAAGATGAAACCAGCTTCTGGTATTATATATATATATATATATATATATATATATATATATGTGTGTGTGTGTGTGTGTGTGTGTGTGTGTGTGTGTGTGTGTGTGTGTGTGTGTGTGTGTGTGTGTGTGTGTGTGTAGCGGATAAAGAAGAAAATAAATGAATAACAAATTTAACATTTTTATTTCTTTAAATTGAGTGAAAAGTTGGCTGAAAAACAAAAGTACAAAATCTTTTCTTGTAAACAAAGTTAACGTTAGACAGAGCGTAGATATAAATGAAGTTCTTATTAGCTTAAAATAAAAGGTCATTTTGTGTGTAAAAAATGTTTTGGTATGTCACTATGTAAGAGAGAAAACTGAGTGAACTGGTTTTCATTATAAACACCAGTTCACTCAGTTTTCTCTCTTATATATATAAATGCTAACAACATTCGTTCGATTTAAGAAAAATAAAGAGTTGAAACGAAATATCATTCTTGAAAGCAAAGAATGTAAATTCTCCTTTAAAAGAAACAAACCGAAAGGCACTTGAGTAAGTAACAATACATTACTTATTGTTTGTTGAGTAAGCATAGACAAATCCATACTTACTGAAGAAATATTTATTTCTTTTCATATTCATACAATTTAGGTTGGCTCAAAATTAGCTAAAAAGGTTGAGGATTTATCTATGAATCTAATGGGCTAAGAAATTGTATTTTTAATGTATTTGAAGGGAAAAGATTTGAGTCTTATTTTAGGTTTTCATTCTTCTTTCGTGGCAAGTAAAATATTGTCGTCAGCGAAATATCTCGAAATTTAAAAACTAGCACGAATGTGCCGACTGGCTAATAAATGCAAAAAATACAGACACAAAAATTTCAGGTTTTTGAGCATTTTTTTTTTTTTTTTTACAAAATTAATTTTTTTTGTATGAAAATCAATTGTTCATATATATATAGAGATAGATAGATAGATAGATAGATAGATAGATAGATCTAAATCTGACAGTACGAATATAATGCCAAAGAAGAATCGGGAAGCTAATCCCCATATTTTGTTGTCTGCCCTTCTTGAAAATGAGTAATCAAGATTCTAGTGTCAAAAAGGACTTGAACACCAACCGCTGTTGATGGTGGTAAAGAAGCAGCATTCATTTCAGTTTCTAGATTCAAACATTATAATATGATATAGCTAAAGAGAAGAGATTAATTTTTGGGTAACGGTTGACTTAAAATCAAATAAGCTTAGAATCACTCACTAGGGGTGATATATTCATGAAAACATGTTTGCCCATCAGCGTGGCTAGCCAAACATGCCAACGGCCATTTATGGACTGAAAGGAACGCATACATTTCCAGTCATCTCCCCCCACCCATCATCCTCATTTCGTCATTCATAAGCGAATCGATCGCTTTGCAAATTTAAAAAAGATCTATTCGTGTTCTTCTTTGAAAATATTGTTTCCTTTTTTATACTATTTTTGTCTGTTGTATCATTTCTCGAGATTTCTCCGTTTATTCTTTCTTTCTTTCTTTACTTTTCTATTTTTCTTAGTTTTTTTTTTTTTAACTACCTTCCCCACATCTCTCGTAATTTTTTCCTCGTTTTTTTTCTTCTCAAAATTAAGTTATTCTTTGCATTTTTCCTCTCCTGTTTTAACTTTTTCATTCCCCTTCTCCTTACAAATAAAGAATGCACACCTTCTTCTCCCCCAAAATTCTATTTCTTTTAACCTAACATTTCTCTATCGTTGATCACCCCAGAACCTCTCACTTTGGGTTTTTCAGAAACTCCATTTTTTTAGTGTATTTTAAACTTGTTGCTTTTTTGAATATCACTTTAACTTTCGTATGCGCATGCGTCACTTTATCTAAACTTAAAAAAATATTGAACCAAAATTGATTCGATAATAAAATTAAATTAATTTTTTTAACGTCAAAATAAATTGTTTGAAATTTAAAAAAAAAACGTAATACTGCGATTCTTTCTTTCCTGCACGACGAAAAACACAAAAACAATACAAACCTTCAAAACTTTGTATCCTAACAATCTCAATTAATTTCAGGTGACTGGGTTATGAAGGTAAGTCGTCGGGCGATAGCTAAAAGGTAAAGTCTGAGGCTGTACCCCACAAGTCTGAAGATCAACTCACGATTCCTGGTTCTTACGTTTTCATTAAAAAAAGGTCTGATTTCGAACAACAAGCTTGTTTTCTTCTCGCAAGGATCTAAGTATTGCATAAATTTTGTTTTGATTGATTGATTGATTTTAACGATATGTCAACTCGTCTAGGGTTATTTTACGCCTAGAAGTTAGAAAACTGCGTTCATTGTACGTTCATATTCCCATTTTGTGTGTGTGTGTGTGTGGTTATTTCTTAAGAGTTTTACTTTCACACGGTGCTATCGAATACAAATAATTTTTGAACGTATCTATTTGAGTGACTGATGAAACTTTAACACCGAGTCCACCTAGGTGAATGTACACTGGTATTAGAAGGAAGTTTTCAACGAGTTCTTTGCAGAGAACTAATCAATCAATCAATAAACAAAATGATGCCAATTTTGATATGAATTGTCACTATACAATGAAAGGCAACCATTTTTTTTTAAAATATTGTTCAAACTAAGCGTCCTAATATCTTCCACCGTCCAAAATCAAACGAAATTTCCAGCCTCCTCCCCAACATTTTGCGAGGCACTACTCACTGCAATAATTCCTGCCTCTTGAAACTTCTTTATTCGATATCTCATTACCCGAGAGAAAAGGTTTATCATGATTATCATATAAAGTTTAAATGGTCTTGTTTTGCGATATTCATGACCTTCTGGTAATCTTGTTTTGAGAGACGACATTTTGAAATGTAATCTTTGTTTGTGATTATTAAACATAATAGGCTTACGATTTTGTAACTCAACTCTTTCTCCAGATTCTGCTGAGTTCAATGAAAATATTGTTCACCATTTATGGTTGATCTAAATTTCTTGTAAAAGAAAATTCAGAAGTTTATATTATGCATTTTGGGTTGGGAAAAATGGGGAATTTTAGATTAACTTAAAATTCTATATTGAAATAGATAGTAAAAATTAATTCAAAATTTACCGAGTAGTTGGAATTTGCATATCTCAGTTCCTATCTCTCTCCTTTTTTCCCTACCTCTCACTCTTCATCTATCTATCTATCTATCTATCTATCTATCTCATTCTGTTCTTGTAAAATGTCATGCCAAATTAATCCGAGGCCTTGCAGAGTCGGTGCCTAGCTAACCCTGCCAGTTCTTTTCTAATGATTTACATAAAGTCCGTTTCTCCTGTCGTTTAATCTGATCCATCATATATATATATATATATATAAGGAAAGTTTGCAAGATTAAGTGATCGACCTTACTACAACAGAGCAAGTATACAACCCGGAAAATATCCGTCTGGTGAATGTGCACACCACATGAAATTTAAAGTGATAGACTTCTAATATTTATAATTCCATAGAAAATATCAAATTATGCACACTTGGAAAATTATTTTTTCTTTGTATACCAGCTTTGCTATAATGTCGTCGAGCGCTTTATCTTGCAAACTTTTCTCATTTACCTTTACTTTTTGATATTATATTGTATTATAGCTGCTATTCTATTAGTCGAGTACTTTTTTGAAAAATAAGCTGTTCCATGATAATGAACTTTTCCGTCTGATGATTGTGCACACCACATAAAAGTTCAAGTTACAAACTTCGAGTTCCTTATTTGATATTTTTCTGGGATATATATATATATATATATATATATATATATATATATATATATATATATATATCCCAGTTTGTTCCTCTATTTCTTTCTCCTCCTCTAAGTAGAGTGTTCACCCATGGTCCAGGAGACCGGGGCTCAATCTCAGGTCGAGTCATACCAAAGACTCTAAAATTGGTACTTGATGCCGCTTTGCTTAGCACTCAGGACTATAAAGTGGTGATCAAAGCTAAAGTGGAGCAATCCTGGGAATGGAGAAGCGCCCTCCTCTACACCTCAGTGTTGTAGCTATTGAAAAGGGAGCCTTCGGGTCACTCTTGACTAAGGTCGCTAACTTTACTTACTAACCTCTCTCTCTACGCAAAGTCTCCTTATATTTTTATTTCAGATTTTCTGATCTCACTCATTCATTCTTGCGTCTATGATTTTCTCTTCCTTCGGCCAACTTAGATAAAAAATTTAAAAAAACAACAGATTGTGGATTTATATTCAATATATAACCCACCAACCCGACCCATCCTGTTTGCTTGTCCTCCTATGACATAAATCGGTGACATTAATCCGGAAGATTAACCTAGTTTTTCAAATTAGAATTCGGGAGTTTGGATTACGACTGTTGCTTAGCAACGACTTTTTTTTCCCAAAAATTCCGTTCTTTTTCTTTTACTTTCTGTTCAGATTCCCCCAGTAACAAAAACTCAGCACTTTCCTAAGCAAATATCATACGTCACCATGGAGCAATGGTTAACAAGCTAGTCTTGCGTGCACACTGAACTATTGGAACGTCGTGTTACTCCTTATACTCTGAGATTCTCTCTTAGGTCTACATTTGCCCCGTTGGTATGGCTTAGAATATCTTCACTGTACCCTCTGTAGAGGGGAGGAAGACCCTCCCCATGCCACGCACTCACAAAAAAGGTGGGGACATTAAACTGCATCTGATGGTGGGGCTTCAGTTCTGGAGCTAAGGGGAGTGAGGTGAACCCGCTTCATTGACCCGGAGTGTAGTACCTGCTCTGGGTCAAATCAATGTGTCTGCAAATTATTAGTATTTGGTCGAAATGCTTGAAACCATATGTAAATTATTTGTATTAAGAATATTTACTTGAAACTAAAATTGTTTACAAAGGATTATCATTATAAGTAACTGGATACCATATAACTGCGTACAAATTATTTATATTAAGACAAATAGGTCTGTTTCAAAATTGTTTATATTCGATAGGAATCATCATCATCATCATCATAAAATCGTGCTTATAGCTCAGTTCCCTGACAAAGAGTCATGGTAATCTTTCAGTAGCGGTTCTCTCTCTCTCTCTCTCTCTCTCTCTCTCTCTCTATCTATCTATCTATCTATCTATCTATCAATAGATGCCACTCTTATAGATGAGGTTAGTTGATTATTATCTGTGTTCCTGTCACAGATTTGACCTGGTATTCTTCCAAAGAGGAAGACACTCAAGCGGGTCATTAAAAAAAGTTTATTCTTACGCTTTTGAACTTTAGATTTAAGAAAAAGTAAAACTGTGCCTTTTCATCTTAATCAGCGTTTCAATTTCAGTCTTTTATACTTATTTATACTGCTTTTTTTTTCACGAGTTTTATGGTTAACAATATTAATACATCTCCATCAGACTTTTTCGGCAAGACATTTCTATCGGCAGATGAAGAACATTTTGACTCTTTCTAATATTGCACGGAGGATAAATGAAGTTATGTATGGCAGCCTTTTTTATTTTCTAATTTGACGCCTTTTTTGTGCTGATTTTTTTAAAAATACACTCTCTTCAGAATGGACCTGTTGAAAAGGAAATATTAACATGTAGCAAACACTTCGTCGACGAAGAATGTTTAAACTACAAATAAGATACTCATGAGTTTAGTGTAGCTGTAAACGTGTCAATGACATTGACAATTAGAATTTATTAGATTTTGCCTTATGTTATTTAACTTAGCTTAATGTACCACAAGATCAAATAGGATGAAATATTGATAAAAAAGACTCTGTTGCGCCAATCTTCAATTCCTGATAATTTTAGCAAAATTCAATATGACACATAATCAAATAGAGACAAATATTGCGTCAATCTTCAACTCCTGGAACTTATAAAACTTAGCTTAGTGAACCACAAAACTAAATAGGGAGAAATATTGATAAAAAGACTGGATTGCACCAATCTTTAAAAAATCTGATATTTTTTAGTTTAGTTTAGTATGCCACGTGACTAAATTTATAAGAAGACAGCGTTTCGCCAATCTTCAAAAATCTTATATTTCTTGAGCTTAGCTTGGTATGTCACAAAACTAGATAGGAAGAAATATTGATTAGAAGGTTGTATGGTAGCAATCTTCCAAGTTGTGTAGGATCTTTTTCGTTGAAAATCACAATTAGAAATTTCGGCTTTTACCTGGGTTCAAACACTGGCCATTGATACCAGAATGAACTGTGCAAACTCCTTAACCACTACTGATTTATTAAGTTTTATCCGTTTTACTTACCCATTCAACCTCTGGCCGGTTTGTAACTGAAATAGGGGCATATTTTTCTTTCTCTTTCTCTCACCTGCTTTCTTTTTTCACTCTTTCTCGGTATTTTCCTTCTTTCTTTACTTTCTATCTTCTCTAATCTTTCACTCGCCTCTTTTTGTCTCCTTTTTCTTCCTTTCACTCTTTCTTTTCTTTCTTTCTTTCTCTTTCAGTGACTTTCTTTAATTCTCTCTCTCTCTCTCTATATATATATATATATATATATATATGTGTGTGTGTGTGTGTGTGTGTGTGTGTGTGTGTAATTATCTTTCATTCACCTTCTTTTACTTTTTCCTTCTTTTTTCTTTCTCCTTTTCTTTACTCTCTCTCACTTTCTCTCTATATTCGCCTTTTCTTTTTCCCTCTTTCTTCCTCTCTTTTAGTCTTTCCCTTTCACTCTCATCTGTCCATTTTGCTTACTTTTGCTCTCTCTCTCTCTCTCTCTCTCTCTCTCTCTCTCTCTCTCTCTCTCTCTCTCTCAAAGCACCTGTGTGTATGAGCAAAGAAATGTAGCTATGCTGACATCTCCGATCCAGAACTTTAGGAAGGTTACCTTGAAGTAGTATATGCTCTCCTTCGCGTGGGAGAAAAGTCGAGGGTGTGGTTTTATTCATTTGATCTTTTGCTTGGGAATTTCTAGTAAAGCAAGCGTGTGTACTGTATGTAGTAGAGACTCGCACATATCGGGTTTTCTAAACTATATAGACTTCTTCAACAATAGAAAATATTTCACTATCGGCGGCTAAGGCTCCAGAGTTTTAATATCTGTAATACACTGGCCAGTACGCAAGGTTTTGTTCGGTCAACGAAGAATTATTATTATTATTTTGGTCCTAGCGAGTTTTTCATACCAGTTTTTTTTTTTAAGTCGTCGTGGCTAACGTGCCAGACTGTGACATCGTAGTGAGCGTGTTCGAACTCCAATTGCGCTACGACGTTCACTTTCGGACAAATACTTTCTGGAAAATATAAATCCCCCTTATCCCTCCACCAATGGGTTAAATAGTAGTACTACTGTTCTTCTACAAGGATGAATTTGACATTAAATAACCAATGGGGGTTAATATGCCATTAAACAAAGAAACCAGACCAAACACCAGTTTTGAGGTTTTTCCCTTATGTGGGACCGGTAGCAAGTCTCCTCGGGTCTCCGGGACTTATCCAAGTATTCTAGCCGATTTCAACATTACTGTGGTCTAGATGCTCTAGATTCTCCCTCTGGTCTCTAGTTCTTCCAGTCTCGTTTCTTGACTTTTGAGGACTTTTCTAAGGGTATTGTTAGTATGGTTATAATTGTCTTACTCTTTGTGAGTTTCAAACCATTTTTAACGGAAGTCTAATTTCCCTCAGTGTATTTTCCAGGCCTTTGACGACTGATCAAGGGCTCCAGCTACAGTTAGTATCACCGTTACCTTGATAGCTTTTTTTTAGCTCTCCAGGTATTTGTCCAGCTTTTCGCTTTTATTTTAGCTCTATGGTTCGCTGAAACGGCAAAATCCACTTAATGACAAGTTCTTTAGTTATTTTTAATTCTCAGTCTGGTTTTTGGCCTGGATTCGGGTGTCAAATAGACACCCGAATCCAAAGTCCCAAAGAATTTTATTGGTCTAATTTTCTAGGATTCTGGTTTGTGCCGATACCATTTGTCGATATTGTTAAGATTCAATCTCTTGCACAATTACCAGTGGATCACCTTTCCCAACCAGACGTGTTTAGTCTTGTATTCCTTTTGTGTTAGTTTGCTGCTTTCGCTTTTATATAATTAACTGTTTTATCTCAATCACAACATAACCTACAATTCCTATTCTTCTGCGAATTATCAAATTTTACTTTGGCGTAATTGGTTCTTATGGCATTATTTTGCGTTGCTATCCGGAGATAGTTTCTTTATTCTTAGCCATGTCCAGATCATCTTGTGTTCCATCTCATCAATTTGTCGCTTGAAGTATCCATACAGTTGTTTTTCTTCCCATATAGTTGTTGCTTTTGATTCAAAATCCTTTTTCATTTGAAATATCCATGACATATAGCAACAATCAAAGAAAAGATAATTTTATTCAAGGGAACAACACTTTCCAATTCAATCTATATACCTATCTTTCCTGCTCTATCTGTCTGTCTTTCTATCAATATATATATATATATATATATATATATATAAAATTTACCTTTCTATCAATCTTGCTAACAGTCTGTCTATATATCTATTTATCTCTCTATTTACTCATTACCTTTTTAAATAAATCAACAGTTCAAAAAGTCAGTTATAAATTTCGAACTAGGTGCTCGAACGTTAAATTTAAATGCGTAAAACAAAATTGAATCGCCTGGAGCAGATTTTGTTTCTGGTATTGGCAGACAAGTCACATGATAACTAAAATTATTAAAAAACCAATCGCAATTTAACAGTATCGTAAAACTATTTGACTGTCCCACTCTATCCACGGGACTTACGTAGAATACGCTGACTCTATCCCCTGCAGAGAGGTAAGATTTCCAAAAATAAAATGGGGTCCTGGATATGATACTAAACTGCATCTGACGGTGAGGCTCCAGGTCCACCCTGACAAAGAGAAGAAGTACCTGAGAGTCCCATCTATGTGTCAATAGTTCTGTTTGAAAATTATTCATATTTAATAGGACTGTAAAAAAAAAACCTTCCTAAGAAACAATTACACAAAAAAATGTAAATACACACGCACAATGAACGTGATTCCCTAATGTCTTCACAGAAAATAATCCATACATACATAATTTTTAAAAAACGCCGGAAAATTGTCGAACATTCAATAAATATCAAGATCTGTATTAACGATATTTACGAAGCTTTTAGTGAGGTAACATTATATTAGGGTGAGTGAAAAGGGTTGCAATATTTTGGTAACATGAGGCACAATTCGACAGTTCCAGATGCTTTTGCTGAAGTCGTAAAAGTGACCTACTACACTGGACTGTGAGATACTGAAATAGCCTGATACACTCCGGGTGTTACTCGCTAGATTTTCCCCAATGGCTTGAGGCATGACCTCGGAATCTACGGTTTTAGGCCAACCTGACCATGCCTGATCGTCAGGGTTCTTGCAATCCGAGCGAAGCCATCTTGTTACTGCACCTTCACCTTTCGCACAACACATATTTTTGGTTGTTTCTGTGATGTGATGGCCCAGTTTGAACTCGTAAAGCATAAGTTCTTGAATTAGACTACGTTGTACGTTTATCTGTACAGCTTTTAAATACCCACCAGAGTAAAGCAATACATAACATGTCAGCACTTTAACTAACGGTGTACTAACAACCAGAGTGGGTACCTACCACATCTTGAACTACTTCGGTTAGGCGATATACAAACTGCAAACTAGCCTCTACCAAAATATTGCAAAACTTTTGAACCGCACTATTAATTGGAATATCAACCTCATTTGTTCGCCAATGGCCCGGGAGACCTGGGTTCAATCCCAGGTCGCGTCATACCAAAGACTTTAAAAAATGGTACTTGATACCTCCATGCTTAACACTCAGTAATATAAGGTACGTAACAAGAGTAAAGTGGAGCAATCCAGGGAAAGGAGTAGCGCCCTCCCCTACACCTCAGTGTCGTAGCTATTGAAAAGGGAGCCTTCGGGTCACCCTCAACTATAGTCGCCAACTTTTATGTGCGATGAATAATTGTGGAGAGATTGAAACAGAGCAGTTTAGAAAAGGGTTGATGCGCAGAAAAAAAAAACTTGAAGAAGAAAAAAGTTTAAAGCCACCCATTCAAAGAGTCGAATATTTCCACATTATGTTGAAAACAGTTTTTTTTTTTTTGTTTTGTTTTTTTCTGTTTTCTTTCTATACTTTTAACGAATACTTACTTTGGCGCAGGATCAATTCTTACCGGAGGTGAGAAAACAATGTTAGCTTGAGATTTTATCCTTCCCCAGCAATACATAGTTAGTAGGGCTTAGTTTATCGCTCGGCACCTGAGGTGGCCCAAAAACGGAATGCCGACGGTGCCAAGCATTTTTTGTAATAGCCACGTTTAAATTCCGATTTATGCGTGGCTCCCCGTAATTAAATGACCTTGTGTCAAATTTCGACTTGGTGAGAAGTTGAATGAATAAATAAATAACCTGACACATGCATGGTTCACCTGGTGTTTGCGCCGGGAGAGTAATATTAAGTTTATCGCCAGGTCCCTGACAGGAGCTACCTGCTTAGCAGGTTTGAGTTTATTACTCGGAGACTGAGGTGTCTCAAAAAGAAAATGCCTTGGGGAAAAAGCATTTTTTGGTTTGGTTTGGTTCGGTTCGATGGCATATCAACAATTTTAGGTTATGTAATGCCAAATCCTTTTTATACATATTAAATATGATTTCTAAACACATTTTGTAGATTGCATTTTTAAACAAGCTTGAGCTAATTTTTTTTTTTTTTTTTTTTTGCACACAGTTAAGTGATTTCACTTATTTTTATCTAATATGAACACTTCTATTTTCTATTAATTATTTGTTTGCTCACAGTTAAATGGTTTCAAGAATTGCTATTTAACACTAACAATTCAATTAAACACCAAACAATTGCTTACACACAGTTAAATGATCAAACAGTTCTATTTCTAACAATCCAGTTTAGCATGTCAACAAAGTTAAATGGTTCCAGGTATTACTGTTTTACCAACAATTCAATTAAATACCAGTAATTTGTTTACACGCAGTTAAATGATTAAGCAGTTCCATTTCAAGCAATTCAGTTTAGCATAAGACATTTGTTTGCACTCAGTTTAAATGTCAAAATACACAATTTAAATGTTAAAGAGTTCTATTTAACCCACAGATAGGACCCTATCGGTAGCTACCACTCCGGGCCAGAGTGGACATAGGAGCGATAACGATGAAGGGATAATCCGTATTCCCCAAAGCTCCAGCATTACTAAAGCCTCACTATCAGATTGTTTTGTGTCATATCCAGGACACTCGTTGGAGGAGTCTTACATCTCTACAGAGACGCAGTCGGTATATTCTACCGCCCCAGCCGACTGGGCCAAAATTTTTTGTGATGAGTCCTGATGAGACTTGATTCATGCGTGTCACCAATCGATTATAAATAACCTTATGTCAGATTCTGACTTGACTGAAAGTTGGATAAATCATCATACTTTAATACAATCTAACTCTTGCCCAGCCAACTGAGGCTGTAGAATACACAGACTGCATATCTGCAGAGGGGTAAATCCCTCGCGAACGAGTGTCCTGGATATGATACTAGACTATATGATGGTGAGGCTCCAGTCAAAAATTGAAAGCATATATTGCGATTCATACTATGCTACCTATATATGCACTGCCCCAGATATCTTGTGCTTCCTTTTTAAAGCCCAGTCAGCTGAGACTGTAGAATACATCGACTGCTTCTCTGCAGAGGAGTAAGACCACCTCGTAATGAGTGTTCTGGATATGACATTAAATAATCTGATGGTGAGGCTCCAGTAATGCTGGAGCTTGGAGGAATGTGGAGTACCACTTCATTGCCATTACTCTCATGTCCACCCAGGCCTAGAGTGATAGCACCTGATAGGGTTCTATTTATGGGTCAAATAGAACTGTTTGATTGAATTGTTGGAGATACATTGCAATACTTAGAACCATTTGACTGTGTACAAACAAATGATTAATAGTAAATAGAATTGTTCGTATCCGGTAGAAATACTTGAAAACATTTAATTGCGGACAAAAAAATGAGTTCAGGCTCATTTAAAATTGTTATCAGCAAAATTTGTTTATAAATCATATTTGATATATGTATAAAGAGGAATTGACATTAAAAACCTACAATAGTTGATATGCCATAAAACCAAACCAAAC
Source organism: Sepioteuthis lessoniana (assembly GCA_963585895.1). NCBI lineage: Eukaryota > Metazoa > Mollusca > Cephalopoda > Myopsida > Loliginidae > Sepioteuthis > Sepioteuthis lessoniana. Next base: position 53,043,591 of record OY757925.1, on the reverse strand, counting down.
CAAATAATCTAACTGAAAGCTTTGAAGTTAGAAAGAAAGGAATAACAAATACAATAACTACATTCAATCGTGAATTGTTTTCCCATAATATTTTAAATAGGAAAAACTAAACGATTTCACCAGATGTTCTTTAAACTTCACCACATCACGTGACTATAGAGTTCCTTACTCCTGGCAAGTTTCAAAAACAAACATAGCTAAGTTAAATTGCAAACCTGTTAACAAGGGTTTCAAATAGTTGCATACTTACAAATGAAAAATCCTTCCTACCTTAAAAATCGTCATTAGAAACCGTGTCGTTTTGAATAAGTCAACTTCAAAACTTATCACAAGCTCAGCGAAGGACTGTCCCATGTCCACCCAGTTGACAGGTATTAGAATACACTGACGCCAGTTGAGAAGTAAAACTTTCCCAAGAAAGGGTGTGTCCAGTTGGCGACTTGCCGATACGTTGAGATAGCCATTTGACGTAATGTTCTGCGAAATAATTTCGTTCACCATTACACTGGGACGAAGCTTCTTTATTCTTGAAATTATTGACAACAGCTTTGTATATTTATCCCTTCGAGTAATAACGTTTTTTTCAAACATATAGAGTAGGATTTCACTATTCGCGGAACTGATAATCTATATTTCGGTTATCTACGATGGCCTAATTTTTTGACGTACCTATTTCTATTACCAGTGGATTCCTCCATCTTCAGGGAGAGCGTCTTGGAATCTGTCCAGAACGGATGAAGTGCTACTATAATCAACGCTTAAATGAAGTATTAAGAAAATGCCTGATATCTTAGCCAGGAATTAGTAAATTGTTTTTTCCACAAGCATAATACTTAAAATGAGAAATTGGCTTTTAAGGCAAGATGGTTTTTTTAAGTGAATTTGCAGTACATAAAGAAGGAAAAAAGAACATTTCAGAGAGAACCTTGAAATAATATCTATGAAGAGTGCTTCACTCTCCCCATATCTCCAGAAATGGAGCCTCGCCACTAGATGCAGGTTAGAAATATACTCAGGATACCCCCACTTTTTTGACGGGGTAAGGTCCTACCCCACTGTATGGGATACAGTCAGTGTATACAGTCTCCATCGATTGGGGGATAAACCATTTGGTTTTAGATATATATTTGGACAATTTATATCACTATTCTCACGCTAAAAACTCTTTATATATATATATATATATATATATATATATATATATATATATATATATATATATATATATATATATATAAAGTTGGCCACCGTAGTCAAGGGTTATCTGAAGGCTCCCTTTTCATTACCTACTATACCGAGGTGTAGAGGAGGGCGCTATGGGACTATTGAGTAGAGTGTTCGCTAATGGCCCGGGAGACCAGGGTTCGATCCCAGATCGAGTCATAACAGACTCAATAATGGTACTTGATGCCACCTTGCTTAACACTCAGCATTATAAGGTACGTATCAAGGGTAAAATGGAGCAATCCAGGGAAAGAGTAGCGCCCTCCCCTACACCTCAACGTAGTAGCTAACGGAAAGGGACCCTTCGGGTTGCTCTCGACTACGGTTGCCAACATTATATATATATATATATATATATATATCTAAATGTTTGAATTTTTGACATGTATTATTGTAACTGTAAATTTTGCCTCTTATATTTGAAGTATGATGAAACCGGATTTTGTTTTAAATGCCATAATATTTTGATACTTATTGTTACTTGAAAGTTTAGGCTTGCTTTATTATATAGGAGAAATAGTTTTTGGGTTTTTTTAGTCTGATTGTAAATATGAAAAACAATTATTTTAATCCATTTCTTTTTTGATCTGAAAAAGTTCTGTTAACTTTTTTAGAGCAATGATTTATATCGATGTTTTTAACAGGATGAAAATAAATTTAGTATCTTAATGTGACTGATTGTTGGTATTTTTTGAAGAGAAAAGTATATATATATATATATATATATATATATATATGTGTGTGTGTGGGTGTGTGTGTGTATATATATACGTAACAAGTAACAATAAGTATCCAATAATTATGGATGTAAAACAACATCCAGTTTCATCATACTTCAAATTTAACAGAAGCAAAATTTACAGTTACAATAATTCATGTCAAAAATTCTAACACACACACACACACACACACACACACACACATATATATATATATATATATATATATATATATATATATATATATATAAACGCAGGAATGTATAATATAGTTTGCTATATTTATAAATAAAGATATCTCGGTCTGTTCAGATTTATCGATCTACCTGGTCTGCTCAGATCTATCTACCTATATATATATGTGTGTGTGTGTGTATGTTAGATCACTTGAGCCATTACTGGTGAAGGGTAACGTTAGTCTGCACAATGAAGATGATTAAGAGCTAAACCAAAAATGGCGATGTGATCATCATCACACCGATGGCGGGCCACTAGAACACATCTTCCATCGTGCAATGATATTCACTAGCTTTGTGATGTGAAATCTTTTATTCCACACTTTCGAAACAAGTCTTTGTGGGTCAGAAACTCTAATTAACACGCCCCACCATCATCAAACATACACACACGCACACACCCTGTCCTACTCCCCGCGACTCCGCAAATGCACCAAAACCCTAACCGTCTTTGTGGACGCCGATTTTTCAATCCCCAAACAAGATGACGAATTCTTTCTTCGTCATCGTCGCCGCCCGGTAAACAAATGCATTGATGTCTCGAGCGATTGTTTTCGGTGTACTTGCTCGTTTATTCGCATTTCATCTGTATCATTTTGTCTTTAATGTTCTTTCAATATTTCAAGCCTTCTTTGTTTTGTTTT